>CM054057.1:451878426-453078426 GCA_028641055.1 Alopecurus myosuroides | reverse complement strand
CCGAAGAGGAGTCGAAGATGGGCAACAGGGGGCCCTCACCATAGCCAGGTGCGGGCCTCCACTTGGCCGCGCCTGGGGGTGGTGAGGCCACCCTGGTGGCCCACCGACGTCGCTCTTCCGCCTATTTAAGGCCTTCCTCCCGAAAACCCTAACCTAATCGGCGAAATTCCACAAAATCTTCCGCAGTCGCCGTCATCGTCAACCCAAGTTTTGGGGGACAAATCTCTGTTCTGGCACCCTGCCGGGACGAGGAAGTGCCCCCGGAAGCCATCTTCATCGACTCCACCGACATCACCATCACCGTTGTTGTCTCCCATGATGAGGAGGGAGTAGTTGTCCCCGGAGGCTGAGGGCTCTACCGTTAGCTACGTGGTTCATCTCTCTCTCCCATGGTGGGATCTATATGTGATCATGAGCTTTGTAATCTAGTTTAATAAGTAGATGTTACTCTTCATCTATTGTGCTACTCAAGTGTTTTATTAATATGAACTTTGGAGTCACCTTGTCCCGCGGTGTGAAGGTGATAGTGTGCACATCGTGTGTGTCTCCTCTATGAATTGTCGTGTTTGTGTAGTACCTTATAGGGCGCTCAAGTTGACAGTGTGGGTCTAACTAGACATGGGAATGCTTGCTTTATGAAATGCTTTTTGCAACCCTACACAATGATTAGTTTTCATTATCCAACCGGAGAGGGTTAAGAGTAGCATGGTGAAGAGAAGATATATTCAATTATGTGATCATTGTTGAGAGTGTCCACTAGTGAAAGTAGGATCCCTAGGCCCTTTTTCCAAGCATTGAAACACCATTTTCTGCCTGTTCTGCTACATGTTTGCTTGCTGCCATATTTATTTCAGATTGCTATTATTACTTATAACCATCTATATTACTCGCATTTCACTATCTCTTCGCCGAACTAGTGCACCTATATAGCTGACAAGTATATTGGGTGTGTTGGGGACATAAGAGACTTCTTGTATCTTAATTACAGGGTTGCTTGAGAGGGATATCTTTGACCTCTACCTCCTTGAGTTCGATAAACCTTGGGTGATCCACTTAAGGGAAACTTCTGATGTTCTACAAACCTCTGCACTTGGAGGCCCAACACTGTCTACTAGAATAGAAGGGTGCGTAGACATCAAGCTCTTTTCTGGCGCCGTTGTCGGGTAGGTAAGGTAAAAGGTACTCACATCCTCGGGTGTGAGTGCTCGAAGTTATTTCCTTTAGATTCTGCAATTAAATATTTTTATTTCTTGTTTTCACTAGTTAGGCTTAATGGAAAACAACAAAAATATGAGAGAGCTTTATAATCTTTATCTTGAGTTAGGACATGAAGTGTTTGAAGAGAAAATTAAAAATCTATGGAGCTTTATTTGCATGCTAGTAGCAATGTTATTAGTATGAATTCTTTGAACACCATTATTGCTAATGCTATGGAAAATTCTAAGCTTGGGGAAGTTGGTTTTGATGAATATGATATTTTTAGTCCCCCAAGTTTTGAGGAGGAAATTTTCTTTGATGATACTTTGCCTCCAATATATGATGATTACAATGATGAATATGATATTTTCAGTCCACCTACTATTGAGGAGAAAATTAATTATTATTACAATATGCCTCCTATATTTTATGATTATGGCGATGAGAATAATAATGATAGCTATTTTGTTGAATTTTCTCCCGTTGTTATTAATAAGAATGACTATGCTTATGTGGAGAGTATTAATTCTTTTATGCATGTGGCTCATGATAAGAATGTTTTATGTGATAGCTATAATGTTAATTTTATTCATGATGCTAGTGAAGGTTATTATGTGAGAGGTAAACATGGTTTTATGCATCTCAACAATATTAAGTTTCCCCTCTTTATGTTGAAATTTTTGAAGTTGCACTTATTTTGTCTTCCTATGCTAGTCACTTTGTGCTTCGTTGACTTGTTTTTCTACAAGATTCTTTTTCATAGGAAGTGGATTAGACTTAAATGTGTTTTATATTTGCTTCTTGATGCTCTTTTATTGTGCTTCAACTCTTATTCTTATGTGAGCATCTTTTAAAAATCACTGTGCCTAGCTGAAAGGCATTACAAGAAAAGCGCTTCCGGGAGACAACATGTTTTATTTCTCTGTTTTCAACCCGTTTTTCGTCGTTTCTTTCTGTGTGCTTTGCACATTGGTGATGTATATTTCCTTATAAACCCCTCTGTATCTTTTCTTTTGTGTCTTTGTTGAGCCAAGTAAAACCTCTAGTGGAAAGTTGAGACTATATTTCGGATTTCTGTGCAGGAAACAAATTTTTGTTGTCCACTGTTAAATTCGTATAAAATCACAGAAAATTCAAAATGACCTGAGTTTTTTTGTGCGTAATCCTGGGCCACATACGCAACTTTTATTAGGTGAAAACTTTTTGATTTGATCAACAGAAGATTTTCGAAAAAAATCATCTTTACCTGCTGTCCTGTTTTGACAGATTTCTGCCAATAATTGCATTTGCATCTTAATCTCTTTCTTTTGGTGTTCTTTTTAGAAAAAGAGTTTTAAAAGAAGTTGTGACAGTAGCTAATGTTTTTATGAGTGTAGGCTTGTGTTGAAACTGAGCCATGTGAATTTATTATTTCGATTGCACTAACGTTGCTAATGAAGATTATTAGAAGTTTGGTGTGAAGGAAGTTTTCAAGGGTCAAGAGAAGAGGATGATATGACGTGATCAAGAAGAGTGAAGATCCTAAGATTGGGGATGCCCCGTAGGTACATACAAGAAAATTCCAAGAAGATTCAAGCGTCTAAGCTTGGGGATTCCCAAGGCATCCCCTTCTTCATCGACAAATTATCAGGTCACTTCTAGTAAAACAATATTTTTATCCGGTCACATCTTATGTGATTTACTTGGAGCGTCTTTTATTTTTGCGTTCAGTTTATTTTTATTTTTTCAATAATCTTGGTTGGACCGCAGAATTAATTTATTGGAGAGTGACATGCTCCGCTTTTTTATGGGAATAGTTTGTATTCTTAATCTTTGTCTGGCTGCTGCATTTATTTAGCTCCTGTTTTGCATTCATCTCTTATTTAGAGCTGTTAGTAATCTCTAGTTTTCGTTGCTATGTGCTTAGAGAGATTTTTTGTTGTCTCATATATGTGCATTGGTTGGGAATAGAAATGCTTATGTGATAGTTGGTATAGTGGAAAAATTCGCATGGTCTTGTAGATCACTAAACTGCTTCACTTGAATCACTCCTGTTGTTTTGAGATATTAATTTGCTTAATGGATAATCGGGAAGGACTAGTAAGTATAAAATTTTAATGGTTGGTCTAAGAAACTTGAAACTGTGCCACACTTAAATTACCAGCTGATAGAAACAATGAGATATGATTGCTACGAGTGATACATTTCTAATCGGCCTTTTGTTACACGCTACGGTCGGGGTAGCTAACAGCGACTTGTCACTTCCGCGAACCCTCTTGGAGTGATTTTCATTGTTCCTTGTAAAGATTATTTGCTTGCTTCAACCTTTTAACTCGTGAGTCTATGTTGCGGTTCCTGGTACTTCCACCATCCATATTTGCTAGCATCTTCGGTAATGTGCATTGCCCTTTCTCACATTGAGAGTTGGTGCAAACTCCGCCAGTGCATCCAAATTCCGTGGGAGGACTTTGTTCTCCTACAAATAAGCCCATATATTCTTCCTCAAACAACCACCATACCAAACTATCATGGCATTTCCATAGCCATTCCGACATATATTGTTGCACAACATCCACCTCCATTATGTTACTTGATGATGAGCTTCATGGTTATTTATGCATACTGCTACACTGGCAGGAGCATGCAGTTGGATACATGAGAGATATTCCATTATGAGTTATGAGTCTAAATGTGTGATGATTCATTGTAATATAGGATGTTGCCCCTACCCGTGAGGATAAAAAAAATGAAAAACCCCAAAAAGAAAAAAAGGGCCAAAGAGAGAATAAAGAGAGAGGGGGCGCATCACTATCCTTTATATACCACACTTGTGCTTCATGTTTGGCACCAATACTTCAGTTTGGAGAAATTTTTCATATTATCATTCATTCATAACTATGTGGGTAACTTTACATTATAGAACTTGGTTTGTACATTCCAATGATGAGCCTGCTCAAATGAGCTCTAGGTCTTCGTGAGAAAGAAAGTTGGATGCACCCCCACTAGTTCCATTGGAGAGATTTCATACACTTATAGATCTATGTGCATCCGTTGTGTGGCAATCCCTACTCCTTGCATAGCTTCGGTTGTAAGACTTTCTCTTGTCTAATGACCACTTTCAGCTTTGTGAGCCTTTCATCCATTGACCTTCCAAACCCCCCATAATGTTCTATTTTCCATAACATCCCGGTGCCAGGGACCAATGCAGAACACTTGCTTGTTTTTAGTGCGCAAATAGTTTAAGGTTAAAGCATTGCATCGTGTGGAAAGCTTGACTTGATCCTAACAGGGGTTGTGAAGTTCGTTTGACGTGCATGATATTGTTGTTCTTGAAAGATTAAATCATCTCTAATAAACTTTGCATGGTTGATAGTATTTTAGTATTGATTCATTAAAAGTTTTGCTTCTTTCTTCTTCTTTTTTATGCATTACTTGTTGATATCAAATATAGATCACATCTTTAGTTCAATCTATCCTAGTTTACATGCTCTGTTTTACATATTATGATAAAGATTGTGTGGTAGCATGTCACCTCAGAAATTATTTTGTTTTATCGTTTACCTACTCGAGGACGAGTAGGAACTAAGCTTGGGGATGCTTGATACGTCTCCAACGTATCTATAATTTCTGATGTTCCATGTTGATATTATGCCAATTGCTACATGTTTTCCTACGTTTTCCGGGACTAATCTATTAATAGGATACCAAGTGCCAGTTCTATGTTTTCTGCTGTTTTTTTATTTCAGAAAAGTTGTTCTGGAAATATTCTCGGAATTGGACCCCACGAATCCCGAAGTTCCTATTTTCCCCGGAAGCAAGTCCGAAGAGGAGTCGAAGACGGGCACCAGGGGGCCCTCACCATAGCCAGGCGCGGCCCCCCCTTGGCCGCGCCTGGGGGTGGTGAGGCCACCCTGGTGGCCCACCAACGTCGCTCTTCCGCCTATTTAAGGCATTCCTCCCGAAAACCCTAACCTAATCGGCGAAATTCCACGAAACCTTTCGCATCCGCCGTCATCGTCAACCCAAGTTTCGGGGGACAGGTCTCTGTTCTGGCACCCTGCCAGGACGGGGAAGTTCCCCCGGAAGCCATCTCCATCGACTCCACCGACATCTCCATCGCCGTTGCTTTCTCCCATGATGAGGAGGGAGTAGTTATCCCCCAAGGCTGAGGGCTCTACCGGTAGCTATGTGGTTCATCTCTCTCTCCCATGGTGTGATCTATATGTGATCTTGAGCTTTGTAATATAGTTGAATAAGTAGATCTTACTCTTCATCTATTGTGCTACTCAAGTGTTTTATTAATATGAACTTTGGAGTCACCTTGCCCCGCGGTGTGAAGGTGACAGTGTGCACATCGTGTGTGTCTCCTCTATGAATTGTGGTGTTTGTCTAGTACCTTCTAGGGCGCTCAAGTTGACAGTATTGGGCTAACTAGACATGGGAATGCTTACTTTAAGGAATACTTTTTGCAGCCCTATGCAATGATTAGTGTTCATTATCCAGCCGGAGAGGGTTAAGAGTAGCATAGTGAAGAGAAGATATTTAGTTATTCAATTATGTGATCATTGTTGAGAGTGTCCACTAGTGAAAATAGGATCCCTAGGCCTTGTTTCCAAGCATTGAAACACCGTTTTCCGCCTGTTCTGCTACATGTTTGCTTGCTGCCATATTTATTTCAGATTGCTACTATTACTTATAACCATCCATATTACTCGCATTTCACTATCTCTTCGCCTAATTAGTGCACCTATATACCTGACAAGTATATTGAGTGTGTTTGGGACACAAGAGACTTCTTGTATCTTAACTGCAGGGTTGCTTGAGAGGGATATCTTTGACCTCTACATCCCTGAGTTCGATAAACCTTGGGTGATCCACTTAAGGGAAACTTGCTGCTGTTCTACAAACCTGTGCACTTGGAGGCCCAACATCGTCTACAAGAATAGAAGCGTGTGTAGACATCAATCGCCTATGGGTAAAGTAAC
This sequence comes from Alopecurus myosuroides, assembly GCA_028641055.1. NCBI lineage: Eukaryota > Viridiplantae > Streptophyta > Magnoliopsida > Poales > Poaceae > Alopecurus > Alopecurus myosuroides. The sequence goes on along the minus strand of CM054057.1, from coordinate 453,072,265 downwards.
GCACCTCTGACGAGTGTAAAAGGATGTGACATGTTACCTCCTGTTCCGGGAAGGAGGTGTGAACTCCGCTGGGAAAGGCAACTCCATGAAGTTCTAGTCTTGTGAAGATTTGGCGGACATAGTTTTCCAAATTAAAAGCAACCTCTTGAAAAAAGGTTTTTAAAAACCTTGCATTAGCTTATGACTCTTTTGAGTCTAAAGCTGTAGTTAGTGCATCAAACTACCCATTGTATATCATGAATTTGTTGAGTAACACTCGTTACTCATTCGTTCCCATTTGACCCCCCTGCTTAGCGTTGAAGCCCTTAAGGAAGTCTTCATCATGAAGCCATCACTATCTCATGAAGCTAGGAGAAGTATTATTCTACTTAACTTATGAAGATACATCACCAACAATGCTGGTGGAGGAAAAACTACCTAGTTGTAGGAGGATACCATTCATGGACTTAGTTTCTTAGAAGCCATAGATTAGGGATGACATCAGCCATAGAGGATTAGATTCCGAGTTGGAGTTATTTTCTAGCTTAGACTTACGAATTGCTTCTTCCGATGTTTCATTTGGATGAGATCTTCTTTGATTCATCAAAGAGATTCTCGAGATTTTGTAATGAAGTTTGTATCCTATAGCTTTGCTTGGACATGCTATGTTTCTGTTGTACCACTCTGATGGATGTAATATTCATGGATAAGTTTTTATGTGAGTATTATGTCAACGACTTGGGCACTACACATGCAGTGGTGTGCTAGGTCACCGCAGCTGGTATCAGAGCAAAGCGACCTTAGGTTTAAAACCTTTTAGGAGATGGTAAATACTATAGGAAGACATCTTATCTAAACCACTTCTCCTACAACTATGATGACCATTCACTTGAGAATGAGAGGGTCATACTTTTATAGAATGTTCTTACTCAACCTGAGTAAATATACTTATCTATTATCTTTATACCTACATATGAATAGTTAGAAGTTTAGCATGTACCCGTTTTATTGAGAAAAAGGAGGTCTGACATAGTAAGAGATGATTAAGTCAAAGTGATGATTACCCCATTCTATGAATGTATAGGATGGAGTAGAACATGGTATCATCAATAAGTTATGTTTAAGAATCATGAGAGTCATTAAACTGTGGTAACTATGGGGCATATACCATATCCTTAGTTATCAAGTCTAGAGATGAATCATTATAGTATAGAACTATGAGAAGGCATAAGAATTGATGGAGGCTACATTACTACTCCTAAGGCGTGACAACAACATGAAGGTTCACCAGATGCCATGAGAAGCTTATAATCATCCATACAGAAGATTTCGATCTACATGGTACTTAGTTCTATAAGGAATCAAGTCAGATAACAAATATTATAGGTTCATTTTGTCTTAGTTTATTCCATTGCAATAAGTCATGCAATTGGAGTAATTACCAAGGCAAAGAGTGGTTGTGTAGAATAGGATTATAAAGTACTATGTATCTTCTTCTAGAGTATAGCACTTAAGAGTCTTGGTACTTGAGATGTTTTACTTAAAGTACTATCATTTTACGGGCTTTGGATGCATGAGTGATATATAGCTGCATTTGGGATTTATTGGATCTTATTTGGATTTTTGATTGACTAGATCTGTACATGAAGATGGAACTTGATGTGCAAATTCATGTTGCAAACACTGAGTTCTTTCTTGATGTTACTGGTCTAGAGGGTATATGATTAGTACGAGAGCGGTCTAAAATATCAGAAGATTGGAGCTTCCACAAACGCTCTGGAAGACTGGAAAGGCAAGAAGGCAGAAGTCAATGGAGTCATTTATGGGAATGGACCACATTCCACATCTTGCTTGGAGTTGGTTACATACTTCATAAACACATGGAGGTCTACCAAAAGTGATGTGAAGAAAATCACTTGAGTAACTATATCCGAGAAGGAAATACGTAGATGTACGGTAAATCAAGTTATACAGTCTTCCTGTAGGAGTCAAGACCCAAAGGTGTAGAAGGACCATAGGAAGACCCCATTGGGATATTTCACAATGGAGTATATGAGGAGTTAAAAGCTGAGAAACTTGAAGATATTTTTACTAATAAGATGAGTCTAGGAAGAAGTTTAGGTAAACTTAGATGTTAAAGAGTGTCCTGAAGCTAAAGATAATGGATTATGAAGCCTTAAGGTAGCTGGATTATCCAGTTAAAAAACAATGTACGAGGAGTTGATAGTCTATTCCATAATATTATGGGAGATGAGACAAGGAAGTTTTGTATGGGTAGATGGATTGTTAGAAAATTCCAAGGAGAGAATCATGTGTGAGTTCACACACAAGTACCAAATAGAAGTAGATAGAGAAGTCTTTCTCTTCAGGACATTAGATTGAACCAAATGGAGTCCTAACCATAGACGCTATCCGGTGTACCGGAAGAATCCTATTGGTTATTCATACACGCTATCTGATACGTTCATTCTGCATCACTATTTTATATCATAATCTTATGTTATTCATCGATATATTTCATGTTATGATGCATCACTTATGTTATTTTATCTTATTTTGCATGTTTTATAGTTTTTGGAGAATAAACACCGGGACCAGGAATCTGATGGAAAAAGCACCATCGGGATACCATATTTCAGAAGATCAGAGGAAGAAGTGGGACACCGGGGGTGTCCTAAAAGTTCGTAGGAAGAACATAGCCAGAAGGAGAGCCAGAGGGGGGCCACCATGGGGTGGCGCGACCCCCCTTGGTCGTGCCACCTATAGGTGTGGCCACCCATGCCCACCTCTAGGGGATATTTTCTGGGTGCCTATTCCCGAGGAAACACTAAGCCTCATTCCATCGTCGAAGAATTATTCCGCCGCCGCCTCAGGACGGAAAACACCCGAGAGAGAAAAGCTCTCTAGTAGGGAGAAATCTGCCGGGGAAATTCCTCTCCGGAGAGGGGAAATCACCGCCATCGTCACCGTCATCACTCCGGGCATCATCAAGATCGTCATCACCACCATCACCATCACCCTCATCATCCACCTTCATCCCGATGTAACAATTAGGGGCCTCTATCGTTGTTTTGCATTAGATCTCTCTCCTGGTGTGGATTACTTGTTAGTAGTTGATGCTTGTGAGATTTATCGGTGTTTGCACTTTATAACCAGATTGTTATCATCCATTATCTCACCTATGATCATGATCCATATGATGTCTTGTGAGTATTTCATTTTGTTCTTAAGGACATGGGAGAAGTCAAGTTGTTAGTAGTGAAATAATGTTGAGAAATATTTAATGTTTGATATTTAAGTTGTGGTGTTATTCTTCTAGTGGTGTCATGTGAACGTCGACTACATGATACTTCACCATTTATGGGCCTAGGGTAATGCATTGTGTATTTGGCTACTAATTGTGGGGTTGCCGGAGTGACAGAAACCTAAACCCCCTTTAGGAAACCATTACACGAGGGAGCGTAGGATCCCGGAGTTTAAAGCTGTGGTTAGATTTATTTCTTAAATTTCTTGTAGTTGTGGATGCTTGCAAGGGGTATAATCACAAGTATGTATTATTCTTGGATGGGACGGTACATTAGCATAGATTCACCCACACAACACTTATCAAAACACCAAAATTATTCAACTGCATGGAACAAAAGTACTTGACAAAAAACTCCTGTGTGTCCTCGAGAATGTTTGTTAATCATAAGTAAACTCACTGGCTTGTCCTTCTCTGAAGAAAGGATTGGGCCACTTGCTGCAATTATTATTACGGCATTTTTTTACTCGCACTTTATTTATCTGCAATATCAAAAAACCCTACAAACCTATTTTCCAGTATTTACAGTTATTCCTTCATCAAAACTACTTGTCAACACCTTCAGCTCCTCGTTGGGTTTGATACTCTTATTTATAGAAAGTACTACGATACACTCCCTATAATTGTGGGTCATCAAGACTATTTTCTGGCGCCGTTGCCGGGGAGTGAAGCGCTATTGGGAAGTGGAATTGATAAAGGAAGCTTCTGCTGTAACTGCTGTTTTTATTATTGTTTACTGCTTTATTACACTATGTTTGGAACTCCTTTCGAGTCCTTATTTGCGGGCGCTGCTGCCACTGCTAGGGTAGTAAGTGACCCACCGCCTGATGATTTGGATCCTTATAAAATACCTATAAAGATTGTTAAACATGTTATGGATAACTGTTATTCAGGTGATGGAAATGTCCATCCTGGTGATCATTTGCTCTTTTTACATGAATTATGCGAGTTGTTCAAGTGTGCAGGTATTACGATGAGCCAAGTGAAGAGGAAATTATTCTCTATATCATTAACAGGCCGAGCCGCTGAATGGTTCAAACTGCTGAAAAATAGCCAGACTATTGAATGGGAGGAAATTGTACCTCTCTTTTATTCTAAATTCTATCCCCCAAGTTAAATCCATAGAGATCGGAATTATATATATAATTTTTGGCCTCATGGCGGAGAGATTACTTCCCAAGCATGGGGGAGACTGAAGTTACTAATGCTCAAATTCCCCATTCATGAGCTCCCCAGTAATATTGTTATCAATAATTTCTATGCAAGGCTTCCTCTTCATGATAAGGATTTATTGGATGCTTCTTGTTCTGAATCATTTACACGTATGAAGAATGAAGCTAAATGGGATATTCTTGACTGTATTCAAGAAAACACTGAAGCATGGGAGAATGACAAAGGTAGAAAGTCAAGTATAAATTATGATTATGAATGCATTAAAACTTTTATGTCATCCGATGATTTTCATAATGTTAGTGTTGTTTATGGTCTTGATTCTCAAGTTGCTGCAAACTTATATAAGGCTTTTGCTTCTTACATTGATATTCCTAAAAAGGAATGCGATAAGTACCATGCACCTTATAAAGATACTATTAATTGTGTTCCTGCTAGAGATATAGAAATTCATACTATTGATTCTATTGTGCCTGAACCATATATTGAGAAAATGCCTTTCCCTGCTAAGGTAAAAGAACATTCTATGTTAGCCAGTGTGGTTAATAAAAGTGCAAGGAAACTTGTAGAACCCGAGGAACAAATAACTGTAGAACCTACAGTAGCAATAGTAAAGGACCTTGTTTCTGAAAGTGTAGAAGAGGGACACATTATATTTTGTGAAGATGCTTCTAATATTGTCTCTCATCCTAGTAAATCTAGGAAACCTAGTGTTCCTGTGCTATCTGTTAGGATAGGTGATCATTGCTATTATGGTTTATGTGATATTGGTGCTAGTTCTAGTGCTATTCCTTATGAGCTTTATAAAGAAATCATGCATGAAATTGGTTCTTGTGAACTTGAAGACATTGATGTGATTATTCAACTTGCTATTAGAGATGTGGAGGTCTTATGTGGTAAAACTAAATATATTGCTGATTTTCTAGTACTTGGAACTTCTGCTAGTGATACTTGTCCTATTATATTCGCATTTCTTTGAACAACGACAAATCATTCCACCTCGGATGATTGGATTTTCAACCCCAACAAGGCCTCTTGAGCCTCGGGCGCAATTGAAGAAAGATTCTCCTTCGGCTTGTCTTTGTCGGATTTGTTTTTCGTCTGCTTCTGGCCTTTCTTAAATACTTGTGGTGCTGTTATAGATTGTAAAAAGGAGAAAATTCTTACAAAGTTTGATGGAGAGTCTTATGAATTTAATTTCTCCAAATTGGCTAAAACACCTTATGAAGCTGAATTACCTAATGAAAATTATAGAGTTGAACAATTGGCTGCTATTGCTCTTGCTCCTAACAATCCTTTGCAGCAATACATAGAAGACCACGAAAGTGATGTCTTTATGGAAGAAAGCAATGAAATTGACGAGATTTTCTTACATCAGCCAGCAATGCTGAAACATAATTTACCCGTGGAAGACTTGGGTACAACATTACCACCCAAGGAGGATCCTGTTTTTGATTTAAAGCCTTTGCCTGATAATCTTAAATATGCTCATATTGATGATAAGAAATTATATCCTGTTATTATTAGTTCTCAACTTTCTGATAAAGAAGAGGAGAGATTATTGGGGATATTGAAGAAACATAGAGGTGCTATTGGTTATACTCTTGATGATCTGAAGGGGATTTCTCCTGCTATATGTCAGCATGCTATTAATATTGAACCTGATGCAAAGCCAGTTGTTGAACATCAATGTCGTTTAAATCCTAAGATGAAGGATGTGGTAAGAAATGAGGTATTGAAACTCCTTGATGCTGGTATTATTTATCCTATTGATGATAGTAGATGGGTTAGTCCTGTGCATTGTGTCCCTAAGAAAGGAGGGATGACTATTGTGCCAAATGAAAATAATGAACTTATTCCTCAAAGAGTAGTGGTTGGTTATAGGATGTGCATTTATTTTAGAAAGGTTAACAAAGTCACTAAGAAAGATCATTATCCTTTACCTTTTATTGATCAAATGTTAGAAAGGTTGTCTAAGAAAACTCATTTATGCTTTCTTGATGGTTATTCTGGATTTTTTCAAATTGCTGTTAAAAAGCTTGATCAGGAGAAAACAACTTTCACTTGTCCTTATGGAACCTATGCTTATAGACGTATGCCTTTAGTTTTATGTAATGCTCCTTCTACTTTTCAAAGATGCATGTCTGCTATCTTTCATGGTTGTGGAAGTCTTCATGGATGATTTCTCCGTATATGGAACTTCTTTTGATAATTGTTTGCAGAATCTTGATAAAGTTTTACAAAGATGTGAGGAGACTAATCTTGTTCTTAACTGGGAGAAATGCCATTTTATGGTTAATGAAGGAATTGTTCTTGGATATAAAATCTCTGAAAGAGGTATTGAAGTTGATAGAGCTAAAGTTGAATCTATTGAGAAAATGCCCTGTCCCAGGGATGTCAAAGGTATTTGTAGTATTCTTGGTCATGCTGGTTTCTATAGAAGATTTATTAAAGATTTCTCTAAAATATCAAAGCTTCTTACTAATCTTCTTCAAAAGGATGTACCTTTTGTTTTTTATGAAGATTGCAGAGAAGCTTTTGAAATTTTAAAGAAGCCTTTAATATCTACCCCTATTGTTCAACCACCTGACTGGAATTTACCGTTTGAAATTATGTGTGATGCTAGTGATTATGATGTAGGTGTTGTTCTTGGATATTGGATAGATAAGAATTTAAATGTTATTCATTATGCTAGTAAAACTCTTGATGCTGCTCAAAAGAATTATGCTACCACTGAAAAAGAATTCCTAGCTGTAGTTTTTGCTTGTGATAAATTTAGGCAGTATATTGTTGATTCTAAAGTTATTATTCATACTGATCATGCTGCTATTAAGTACCTAATAGAAAAGAAAGATGCTAAGCCTAGGCTTATTATATGGGTGCTTCTTTTACAAGAATTTGATTTACATATTGTGGATAGGAAGGGTGTTGAAAATCCTGTTGCTGATAATTTGTCTAGATTAGAAATTATCCCTGATGACCCTCTTCCTGTTAATGATAGTTTTCGTATTGAATAGTTAGCTGGAATAAAAGTGAGCTCTCAAGAGATTCCATGGTATGCTGATTATGCTAACTTTATTGTTTCCAAGTATTTGCCTCCTACCTTTACAGCTCAGCAAAGAAGAAAATTCTTCTATGATTTGAGGCATTATTTTTGGGATGACCCACACTTATATAAAGAAGGTGTTGATGGTATTATGAGAATATGTGTTCCTGAAAATGAACACCGAGAGATATTGAGAAAATGTCATAGTAGTGCTTACGGAGGACATCACGCTGGAGATAGAACCACACATAAGGTTCTACAATCAGATTTTTATTGGCCTACTCTCTTTAAAGATGCCAGAAAATTTATTTTATCTTGTGATCAATGTCAAAGGGTTGGAAATATTTATAGACGTAATGAAATGCTTATGAATTATTCTCTTGTTATTGAACCGTTTGATTGTTGGGGTTTTGACTTTATGGGTCCTTTCCCTCCTTCACAAGGCTACACTCATATTCTTGTTGTTGTTGATTATGTTACTAAGTGGGTAGAAGCTATACCTACTAAAAGTGCTCATGGTGAAACCTCATTAGAAATGCTTAAAGAAATTATTTCCCTAGGTTTGGTGTGCCTAGATATCTTATGACTGATGGGGATTTTATTCATGGTGGTTTTAGAAAAACCCTTGCTAAATATGATGTTAATCATAGAATTGCTTCACCCTATCATCCTTAAACTAGTGGGCAAGTAGAATTATCAAATAGAGAAATCAAATCTATCTTGCAAAAGACTGTTAACAAATCTAGGAAAAATTGGGCTAAGAAATTAAATGATGCTTTGTCGGCTTATAGAACTGATTATAAAAATCCCATGGGCATGTCTCCTTATAAAATGGTTTATGGAAAAGCTTGTCACTTGCCTTTAGAATTAGAACACAAAGCTTATTGGGCAGTGAAAGACCTAAATAGAGATTTTAAACTAGCTGGTGAGAAAAGGTTACTTCACTTAAGTTATTTAGATGAATGCAGAAGTGAAGCATATGAAAATTCTAAGCTTTTTAAAGAGAAAGTTAAAAGATGGCATGATAAGAGAATTATTAAAATAAAATTTCATGTTGGTGAGAAAGTGCTGTTGTATAGGTGTCGTCTCAGATTTTTTGCAGGAAAATTACTCTCGAGATGGGAGGGACCTTTTGTTATCGAAGAGGTATATCGATCGGGGGCAATTAAAATTGTTTCCCTTGAAGACAATACTTCACAAGTGATGAATGGCCAAAGACTCAAGCATTATATCTCCGGAGATCCTTATAATGAAAATGTTGATTGTATTCAAGCCATGATCCCGGAGGAGTTTATTAAGAAGCATATTTCAGAAATTGCAGAGTTAGTTTTCGAATAGGTATCAGTTTTGGTAAGAAAACGTTCGCGAAACCTCTTCCAACTTTTATTTTTACAGGTTTTTGGAAAATATGAAAAATTATGAGACGGATCCCGGAGGCTCCACACCATGGGATGGCGCGGCCACTCCGACTCGTTTTCGACCTGGACTTTCCTTTCGTTATTAAACTTTTTGCTATATAATCCCCCGGATCCCCCGAGGTCCGTATATCGTTTTCTCGTCGTGTTTCTGTTTCGAGCTGTTTCTGCCAGGATCTCTTTTCGGTTTTAGAAGCATCATGGTCTCCGGCAACAACAACAAGGGGAAGGGACCGAAGGAAGATGATGTCCAAGACCTGGAGCAGGAGGAGGAGATCGAGAGTGGAGCTGAAGGAGATGTAGAAGAGAACTCATGAGTGCGTCCACGCGCTACCATCGCAAGCATTGGAGTGGCGGCAAACCTCCCAAGCCCACGGGGAGGACTAACACTGGATGGCTGGCCCGACGTCATTTTTTATTCTCGGATATTCCACTTTCAAGTATTAAGAGACCTTTCCATACTTTAATTCATGAATATCAATATATGAGGGTACCCGAGTCAAGGTTGCCTTCTTGCTGGGATATGGATCAATCTAACCGTGCAGATGAAGGAAGCTCTCAACCTAAGGAAGAGTGGGGGTAAATCTTGGTGGCTGGGATTCACAGTTCGACAGGCATGCAAATTGTACCAATCGCAATACGGAGGTGATGCGTATGCTTATGTTCGCGGTTGAAGATCTGAAGAAATCAATTGATAAGCTCATCGAGAAGGACTCACCACCACCACCTAAGAATTGATTCGTCATTGGGTTTGGCATACCCTCGGCTTGTTCCAAGCTTGGGGGGGGGGTGTTGCGGTATCACATCACTATCTTTCATCTTTTTACTTTTTCAGTAGAGTCATATCATGAGTAGAGAAGTTATCATAAAGGATGGCTTGCAGTATGGAAGTGTCTCTCCTTAGTTGGTTATCGTTGTATCCTTTGGCGTGAGTTGCCGGTTTGAAATATTAATGAGAAGTTTCATCATTTATTTTCAGCACACATTATTCTAGTTTTCAATTTTTGTCATATGGTTGAGCTTGTTATTATTATTTGGTATCAATCTAGAGATCATCAAGTTAATCTAGTTGGTTTTGGCAAACTTAGCTTGGGTCAGCAGAAATAATAATTTGAGATGCTAGTATAAGAAAGAGAAATTTGCCTATTAGCTCGTAAACTTAGTATTCACAAGTTAACACCGCTTGGGCTTTCAATGAAGATTGCATGATTAGTTTCATCATATGTATATTTGTTTGTTTTCCCTCATCTCTTATGCTTGCTACCCAACCTTTCTAGCCAAAACCTTGCCATTGTGTACGCCATACCTACCTACATGTGGTATTTAATTGCCACTGCAAGTAAATTGCTCATGGGCTACCTTTAAAACTTTCAAAATTATTCCCGTTTTAGCTCATGAGGACGTAAATAGAGAATCTTTATCTCACTTGTTGATTGGACTTCAAACACATGGACTAGGGGCCTCATCAGATTATCCAAATGCTAGAAGAGCTGGCAGCGGGGTGCCCAGCCCCAAAACTAATACACAAATTCTCTTCACTACTTTAGCCCCTGATTTATTAGTCAAAGCATAATCGTGTAAACAAAAGAGAATGAGGGATGACCTTCTACACCATTTGCATACCTCATATGGGAGCCGCTCTTATGAAGTCTAGTTGGCTTGTGACGACATAAGCATACACCTCTCTTAAAAATGTTTTCAATACCTCTGTTTAATAAAATAAAAGCTCTAGCACATGAGTGATCCATGCTTCCCTCTACGAAGGGCCTTTCTTTTACTTTCATGTTGAGTCAGTAAACCCGTTTCTCTCTGTCTTCAGCAAGCATTTGAGTTGTTGTGATCTCACCACCTATATGTTGATTTATTCGATCATGTTTTCTATCCTTCCTTGTTTAGAACATGCTTTATTATTTTAATGAATATTACTTTTAAAAGCTATGAATCACTGTAAAAGAGTTGTTATAATTAAACATGTTAAGCTCTACAAGATGAGCCTTATTATAAAGACTTCACCTAAGATAAGAAGGATATCATTAAATGTTCTCTGACCAAGAATGAAGTTTGCCATTACCAATTTTGATTCTCTCTTTTGCATCTTTGTTTGTGACTCCCATTACTCGTTTCAAGTTAGGTTATATGAGAGGAAGTTGCTGTCTATAATGATTGGTGCATAGATAGATGTGATGCTTCTTGTCCGTATTTTATTTATCGACTCTTCACTCCATAAACCCGTGGTCATGTTTTCTGAGTTCAGTTTCGCTTGGGGACAAGCGAGGTCTAAGCTTGGGGGGAGTTGATACGTCCATTTTGCATCACTATTTTATATCACAATTTTCTGTTATTCATCGTTATATTTCATGTTATGATGCATCACTTATGTTATTTTATCTTATTTTGCATGTTTTATAATTTTGGAGAATAAACACCGGGACCAGGAATCTGATGGAAAAAGCACCGTCGGGATAAGGTATTTACTAAGATCAGAAGAAGAAGTGGGATACCAGGGGTGTCCTAAAAGTTCAGAGGAAGAACATAGCCAGAAGTAGAGCCAGAGGGGGGACAGCATGGGGTGGAGCCACCTATAGGTGTGGCCACCCTGGCCCACCTCTGGGGGATATTTTCTGCGTGCCTGTCCCCGAGGAAACCCTAAGCCTCATTCCATCGTCGAAGAATTATTCCGTCGCCGCCTCGGGGCGAAAAACACCCGAGAGAGAAAAGCTCTCTGGTAGGGAGAAATCTGTCGGGGGAAATTCCTCTCCGGAGAGGGGAAATCGCCGCCATTGTCACCGTCATCACTCCGGGCATCATCAAGATCGTCATCATCATCGTCATCACCACCATCACCATCACCCTCATCATCCACCTTCATCCCGATGTAACAATTAGGGTCCTCTATCGTTGTTTTGCATTAGATCTCTCTCCTGGTGTGGATTACTTGTTAGTAGTTGATGCTTGTGATATTTATCGGTGTTTGCACTTTATGACCAGATTGTTATCATCCATTATATCACCTCTGATCATGATGCATATGATGTCTTGTGAGTAGTTCGTGTTGTTCTTGAGGACATGGGAGAAGTGAAGTTGTTAGTAGTGAAGTAATGTTGAGTAATATTTAATGTTTGATATTTAAGTTGTGGTGTTATTCTTCTAATGGTGTCATGTGAACATCGACTACATGATACTTCACCATTTATGGGCCTAGGGGAATGCATCGTGTATTTGGCTACTAATTGTGGGGTTGCCAGAGTGACAGAAACCTAAACCCCCTTTAGGAAACCATTACACGAGGGAGCGTAGGATCCCGGAGTTTAAAGTTGTGGTTACATTTATTTCTTAATTACTTTCTTGTAGTTGCAGATGCTTGCAAGGGGTATAATCACAAGTATGTATTAGTCTTGGATGGGACGGTACATTAGCATAGATTCACCCACACAACACTTATCAAAACACCAAAATTATTCAACTTCATGGAACGAAACCACTTGACAGAAATCTCCTGTGTGTCCTCGAGAACGTTTGTTAATCATAAGTAAACTCACGAGCTTGTCCTTTGCTGAAGAAAGGACTGGGCAACTTGCTGCAATTATAATTACTGCATTTTATTTACTCGCACTTTATTTATTTGCAATATCAAAACCCCCTACAAATCTATTTTCCAGTATTTACAGTTATTCCTTCATCGAAACTGCTTGTCAACACCTTATGCTCCTCGTTGGGTTCGACACTCTTATTTATCGAAAGTACTACGATACATCTTCTATACTTGTGGGTCATCAATCTCATCAAGTACAAAAGAAGTACCTAAAAGAAGAAATAAATCTTCTTAAACTACTGTTAAACCTTGATCATTACATATGATCTTTTAAAACCTCTATGTTTGCATTATGCATGACAAAGATAATAAAGAGAAGAACATAAAGTAAGAACATGATACTCTGAGAACTAATGACTCTGATTTAAATCATTAAATTCCAATAACCTTCACACGCTCATTGTCTCATTCATCTTATAAAAGTGAGCATATGAGACCTCAACACATCAATGAACAATTTGATCAAGTTAATATCTTAAGTCATCATTCCATAAGCATTCTACACTTCTATTCAAATCAACATTCAATAACTAAAGTCTGTGGATACCATTAATGGAATAACAACAAGTTATAACCCCTATTAGAGGAACTGAATTGATAGCTAAGTAAAACCAATCATATATCCGACAAGCACATAACTTATGGGAAATAAAATAAGAAGTATATGGAAGCATAATAAAAGCTTAACTAACTCTTAATCAAGATATTTCTACTTTGTCTAGACTATCTTATTTTCTTGTTTCCCAATCTTCTCTAAGTCATTCTGCAAGAGAAGCAACCAACAAGAAAGGAGGAACTACCATAAGAAGATATTCACAAGGATTCTTTAGGTTGTCCTAGAAGTGCTAACTCAATCTATCCTGGAGAATTTGGAAAATCATACACCAAGATCTATTCTTATTAAAGTATCTAGAAACAATGTGGAATTCCAATGTTGGTGTTATATAGAATTAGTTTGGTAACAAGTCTTGCAACCTTGTTAACAAATCACTTTTGCATACTCAAACAATTGAGTGTAACCCAGAAACAAACAGAAGATCATATAACCTAGTACATCTCAGCCATCTGTATATGAATAGTAATTTGGAGGCAAGACTAGCTACCTTGTTAACAAATTCTTCTTATATGCTTAAGGCTAACTGATGTCATAAACTGCACCAACATTTCTTTTACAATCAACCAATAGAAAGAATAACACTAAGAAAATAATAAATCACACTATAACTTAAGCAACACATGCAAGTTCTAAGTAAGGAACAAAACAAGTAACATGTTGAAATCCAATGTAAGCATTAAAACAACCGAGTTTCAATAAGCTAATCTTCATCATAATGGAATTCATCACAAGAATCAAATGGTTATGGAATCAAATGAATGCATTTTACAAGGAGCTACAGATTACTACTGAATTTAGTATTCGGGAACCACTCCATATATCCTATATGCTCTATGGTGAAGTTCTGAAGTCAAGAGAACAACAAGGGAGGGAAAACACTTAGGTAATCCCTGAGATGATCCTTTTTGCAAAGGACCAAAGCAATGTCTGAAGACATGTGGCAACTAGAGACAAGTACATGAAAATGGAAGTCAACAAGGAGCAACACTGCCTCATTAATGGAGCATAAGCAATTATCCAGTGAACAATTAGGTAAGGTTAGAGAACTTAGAATCTCTATTCCCTGTCAAGCTCATCAGAGACGTGGAACACATAATAATCTCCTAAATGGAAACAATTATCCAGTAAGAAATAATAACAAGCCATTGCATTCAAATGTCTTGTGATATGTTGAGGTAGGTGGAAACAAGCTTAACTACCTTGTTTTCAAGATCCTTGTCATCGATAAAATAAATGGATAATAACAAGAATTAATACATACACCAACATGTAAATGACTACCTGTTCTAAAAACAACATTGGACAATATCCATACTTTTAAACAAGGTTGCAAAACAAACATATAGTCTCTTGATATGAGGAATCAATGTGAGACTAAGCCACTCATGTTTTCCATTTGATTAAGTTTTTAAAATAGCAAACATGGATTACACACACCAAGTAAAGTGTCAACCAAAATTCCTAAGAGTTTCAATTATGAAAATAACAAAGCACATAAAAGAAAACAAGTCCTTTCACTAATCAAAATCATTTGGCAAAACATGGAATAATATTCCCTATCGGGTGATTTTTATTACCATGCATAGAAACACTACTAAAGGTTCCAAAGTATTTACTAAAAGACTTGTATGTAATATTTACAAATAAAAAACACACCATTATTTCATTAACATATTGGTGGGGTAGTTTTCATGCCATAGGTTATGCAAAAATAATTCTTAACTCATTTGAAATATAAATAACAAGAAAACAACAAACATCACTTAAAAGGAACACCCTAGTTTAAAAATAAAATATTGATCAATTTCACCAAACCAAAACATGGTGAGATTGCAAATTAAATAAGGGTTCCAAAACTGATTTTTATTAATTTTTATGATCACAAAAAGGCCATGAAAACACTGTTTCTTTTAGACAAAAGGACTTATTTGGAAATAACTGAAATCCCAGGGGGTTGTCGAAAAGTGGAAATTCTTTTCCTTTCTTCTTCTTCCTCTGCCAGAAGGTAGAGAAGATCATTGTCGTGGCATTGCCGATGGCCACCTCCTGTTGGCCGCCCCGTGCGTCGATAAGGGCAGAGGCTGTTGTGCCTATTCGCTCACTCGCTTTCTCCCGGGCACTCTCCCTCTCTCTCTCACGTGCACTCTCCCTCTCTATGTGCCTCTGAACCAAAGACCAAACCCTAACTCTAGGATTCCGCCCGCCGCTCGTCGATGTCAAGTCCGGTCACCTTTGGACAAATTGGGACCATGGGGAGATGCGCCTGGTCCTCCTCTTCCTCCACGCGAAGTTGTAGAAGCTGGGATGGTAGGGAGCCATAGAATCGTGCGGTTCCTCTTCTTCTATGCCGCCGGTCACTGTCAAAGCTCGCCAGCGATTCAGACCTCTCCGTGCCTCACCGACATCCTCACCGTGCTCCTAGTGAGCTTGCGAACATCTGGGTGCTCTCCGTTATGTATTTCATCGACGGTTTTGTCGTATCACCGATGGACATACGTCGCCGCCGCACCAACGGACGCCGGCACAACTCTGGCATCCATTTGGTCATTCCGCCGCCTAGACGTTCCCCGTGACCCTAGCTAGCTCATAGAATCCACCAACTGCACCAATTTTCATCAAGTCATTAGTTTGAAGGAAACCGAAAAAGAATTCCTCACTATGATGTTGTCATGACGTCAGTATGACGTCAAAACATATTTTCTTTTTTCTGTTTCTTTTATTTTGAATTAAAATGTGAAACTTACAGGTGGGTCCCACCTGTCAATTTAAAATTGGTAGAAAATGGAATAATCTTATTAATTCAATATCTTCTTAATTAATTAATAGAAAATTTTAAATAAAATATGGAATTGTTCAGAAAAATATAATCTAATTTTTTATCAACTTTTCAAAAAAAATTAGTAAAGTTTAAAAAATTAAATATTATTTGAATTTAAATTAATTCATTTAAAATGAGAAAAATAAAACATAATGCAAAAATTCAGAAAAATACGAGTTATATACCAAATTGCTCAAAATGACAAATGCAAATCATTTATGATATTTTCAAAGTCATTTGAACATTTTGTCATGTGTGCAATATTTTGCCAAGACATTTAATTCATTTAAAACTTGGAAAATTAATAACTTATTCAAATCTTGTTAGAAAGTTTCAAATGATAAACCAATTGATTGAGAAAAATATTTCTAACTCAAATATGTCAAAAACAAATTATTTTATTTAACTTATGAAATCCATGTTTAGAAGTATAAGGATTTTATAGTGTCCTAACATAACCATGAACTATCATTACTCCACTAACTTCCTTAATATTGCACTCCTAAGAATTTGACCCTTCATAAAACCTAACCAAAATCACTAATGAATTACATGGAGATAGAGTTGATTGTATTATATACTTACTTTCAATTAGGCTATGTGGTCTTAACTCCACACCTTTGAACAAAAAATAAAATGTGTTTGTTATCTTTTAAAAGTTTGTTTCAAGTGATATTGTTTTCTTGCCTAACCCATGTGATAACTACTTATAACTTAAACATGGTAATGAGTGATTGTTAAATAAAAGTGAAACACACATGAGACTAAAAAAGTAATAACAACATCACCACACGTAATTAAACAACTCACCTAAAACCTGTGTGATTAAGTTATCGTATCAAACGTAGCTTACACTTGTAAGCTGGGGTATTTTCAGGGTATTTCGCATTACTATGAATTACGTCATCTTGCTAGTGTTTTATGTAGTCCTTACTAGGACTACTTTGCTATCTTTTAGATCTCGGGATTTCTCTACGCAACCCTCGAACCCCAAAGACATGGATTATTATTGTTATTTCTATCTCAGGAAAGTTCATCACTTGCTCATATCCTTTGCAGTATTTCATAAAGAACTATTTGCAAAACCCCATCATATTACCACCTATTCTCAAAAGAATGCATGATCCTATTTTATAATAATATGACTGACTGAATGACTACCCGGGTGGTAGTGTTCTGTTTCGTGGGCGGATGGAGCCATGCTAAGATGAGCAGGTCAAAGGAAGGTTCCATCTGCATGGGAAAGTATTACCTAGGATTTCACAACAAATGCCGCTAAGATTCTTGCACCGTAAATATTGTGTTAACTATGGATCTTGTATGGGGCGAGTAAGCCAGCTGTGATCTTTTCCCGTTCACATGTCAACAGCTGCCAAAGCCGTTCGCTGTAGGTCTTGCGAGACCAAATGCACATGGGTGAGATCCCATAATTGCCACGTACTCTAGGGTCTATGATGGTATGCCCGGGGCGCCTAGATATCTATCGTGAGGGGTAGAATCAGGGGTTAAACCTGCGTGGCAGAAATGGGTGGGCATGTGTTGTGCGAAGAAGCACAATTTGGTTTGGATCAACAACCGGGCCCAACACCTAAGAGGGTGTGGACAGGGACGATCGCCTGGTTGTGCAACATGGTCTTGATCGCCTACGGGTAAAGTAACGCACCTCTGCAAAGGTAAAAGGATGTGACATGGTACCCCATGTTCCGGGAAGGAGCTGTGAACGCCGCAAAAAATGCAACTCCATGAAGTTCAAGTCTTGTGAAGATTTGGCGGGCATATTTCTCCAAACTAAAAGCAACCTCTTGAAGAAAGATTTTCAAAAACCTTGCATTAGCTTATGACTCCTTCGAGTCTAAATCTATAGTTAGTGCATAAAACTACCCACTTTATATCATGAACTTGTTGAGTAACGCTCGTTACTCATTCGTTCCCGTTTGATCCCCTGCTTAGAGTTGAAGCCCTTAAGGAAATCTTCATCATGAAGCCATCACTATCTCATGAAGCTAGGAGGTGTCTTATTCTACTTAACTGATGAAGCGACATCACCAACAATGCTAGTGGAGGACAAGATACCTAGTTGTAGGAGGAGACCATTCATGGACTTAGTTTCTTAGAAGCCATAGATTAGGGATGACATCATCCATAGAGGATTAGGTTCTGACTTAGAGTTATTCTCCAGCCTAGACTTACGAACTGCTTCTTCTGATGTTTCATTTTCATGAGATCTTCTTTGATTTATCAAATATATACTCGAGATTTTGTAATGAAGTTTGTATCTTATAGCTTTGCTTGGACCTATTGTACCACTCCGAGGGATGTAATATTCATGGATAAGTCCTTCTATGAGTATTATGTCAACGACTTGCGCACTACACATGCAGTGGTGTGCTGGGTCACCGCACCAGCTCTCTGTTGGTACATCGAGGAGGCAACGACGGAGGCCACATGTAGTACAAGTGGGCGGTAGTACCGCTGATCCACCGGTACCTCCGGTGTTGCAGAATCTGGTGCGGAGGGAAAGAGCCTTTTGGGCTCTCGGACACTGACCGCACCAGTAGTACCAGTGGTAAAACCGGTACTAGCTCTGGTGCGGGAAAGTGGCCAACGGTTGGGTTGGGGGAGGTTGATGACCCACAAGTATCGGGGGTATATCGTAGTACTTTTGATAAATAAGAGTGTCGAACCCAACGAGGAGCAGAAGGTGACGTGGGGATGACTCCAGGACCTGTCGAGGGAGCCTACCCAGTCTAAGGCCCAAGACTGAAGCCCAACGCAAGGCACAACACTGTGGCTCCATAAGGCCCAGTGGAGGACCACCTTGCAAGACTTGCGGGACAAGATGGAAAGTTTGCACCGCCTAGAGTTAGGATTTGTGACCTCCCCGGGTACGGTTTGAGACCCAACCACCTATTTAAAGGCTGGGAGAACCACCTGAGAGGGGATCCAATCCAATTTCCACCACCATAGCCATATCTTGAGATCCAATATCTCGGCTTGCGCACCGACAGGAGTAAGGGTATTACCTCTACGACAAGCAGGAGTAAGGGTATTACCTCTACGAGGGCCCCGAACCTGGGTTAAATCGTGCCCCTGTTAGCCGACGCAATCCGCCAACGCCTATTTTCTTCTCTACTCGAAAACCTATCGGATCATCCGAGGGATTTGTCGACCTGACTCATCGACAATTGGCGCCGTCTATGGGAACGGCAGGTGCTGGATCCATGGCATCTTTGGCTTCATCTTCACCGAGCTTCAGCTGGAGCCTAGGATCCTTGGCTCCATCGGAGACGATCTTCTTCGGGTCGTTCATCTACATGCCCCACTCGTCGAAATCTCGCCCGACGTTCAGCGGACTCCAGGAGGGCCTCAACATGACGTTCGGCAATCTCCACTTCCGTGCTAGCAAGCAAGGAATATTACGCTTCCCCGACCAGATCGAGCTCGACGAATCATACTCTGAGTCCGTCTCGAGCCCGGCGACCCCCGAATCGCCATCTGGCGATGCAAGTCGCGAGCTAGCACCCAGCGGTGGCTCCATCCACTGCAACACACACAACTTCCATAATATCGCGACTGAATAACCCTCCAAGTTCGGCGAAGATTGCTGGTCTACGCCAAAGACTTACGAGCAATATCTGGCCCACGTCTACATGGCAGATCCAGCCGAAGAACCTGTCGAAACAGAGGAAAGCCTAACGGCGCGGCAGCAGATCAAGGTGTCACACCCCAATTTTATCACACTTGTTTTCACACAAGGAATCCAATTTTTAGAGCCAACAAAAACTTTTATGGCCCTTGTGTAATCCCTCATGTTGTATTTGAGCTATGACTATCTATGCAAGCAAGCCTTTTCATTTAAAAACAAATCACTTGTTTCTGATGTTTGATCACTTTTGAATGCTCTTCCATTTTTGTAATCCTTGTTACCCTAACTCAAAACCCTTGTGGAAATGTTGAAAACAACTTATATTTGAATATTGAATCAAGTGGAATTAATAAAACAAACTAACCAAAGTGAAATCACAAGTTTCTCAAATAAAAACAAACTTGAAAAACAAGCCTAGTAAGGGTTTTGCACCCTTGTTATTCATAATATAAAAATTCACATTTTGAGTTTTTAAGTCACCAATGTAATCTTGAATATATAAACTACATTTTGGATGACCTAGTTGAGAAAATGGAATCACAAAAACAATGTTTGCTTTAAGGTTTTATGCTAAGAAATAAGGCAGAAAAGTTGCATTTTGGAAAACAGTGCAAAACAACCAACCAGCACTTTTTCCACCTTGTTTTCACCAAGCAAATGTTTTTCAAATTTAAATCTTCTTGCTGTTTTGAAAAGTACTAAAGATGCTTAAAAGAACCATGCTTGGAAAATAAAATTTAAAGAATTTTAAAATCCTGAAAATCAACCCAACAATCAGCTAACCTCTCTGTTTTCTTGACACTTAGCAAAAATATCAGTAACTGAATTTTTAACTGAATTTTTGGTTTCAGAAACAGCGAACTAGAGCAGTTTTCAAATGCTTATATCTTTTAGCTCAGTAAATATTTTTGAGCACGGATTGGGGCTTCTAGAAGCTGGCCCCAACCACTCCCTGCTCTGCACCTCAACTTGCAAAGAGTTTGACTAAAATGAGAGAGAGGGAGGTGACTTCAGAGAGGAGAGAAACGGGAGGGAGGGATGGGCGCCTGACAGGCTGCTCCCTATCCCGAGCCACAGTGGCATTCTCCCGTGCAATCCACGCCCTGGCACGATGCAAGTGGATGGCAAACATCCCTCGTCGCGTTGGAAGCTCCCACGGGCCCGGAGAGAGCGACCCTGGACGTGCTAGAGCATGCACGAGCTCGCCGCGGGTGCACGGACACGCCCGAGCGTGCGGCACCGTTGCCAGCTCTATATAAACCAACCCCGAGCCTCAAACCCAGTGCACCACATCCCCCTCGACTCACTGTCACTCCCCAACTCACCCAACGTCTCCGAGCTGCTCGCGGCAGCGCTAATCGCCGGGATTTCCCCGCGGCCACCGCGACAACACGGGGCGAAATACGCCCTCCACAATCCACTACAGCCTCCATAACCACCTCAGACGAACTCCCCTATCTCCGTAACCCCACCCTGAGCCACGCCACCTCCCCTCGTTTGCAGAGAAGCCGAAACCCTCGCCGGAGCCGCCGCGGCACCCGAGCACGTCACCGTCGATTGGAGTGAACCCGCTCCGTTGCTGCTGTACCTCTACACTGCATCGACCACGCGAGACTTCCCCGACCTCTTCCCTTGGCCCTGCAACCCCCCTAGGTGAGCTCCGTCCATCTCTCGCTGCCGTTCTCTGTGAACCTCGCCGGAGAAAAATTAGAACGAGGAAGAGAGAGGAAGGCTGGCCGTGCGTCGTAGATCTCTAGATCTACGGACACGCTTAAACAGCGAAGCGGTACGCCCGTTCCCGCACGTCGCGGAAGCGAGGCGGGCCTCCAGGCGCAGTTGGGCCGCGCCCCAGGCGTTGACCAGCCCACTGCGCTGTTTTTATTTCTTTTTCAAACTATCCAGAATATGGCTATTTACTTTATTCGAAAATGAAAATGTTAAGCTCAACCTTAAAATGTGCAAAAATTCACAGAGGTACCTGAACGAAATCTTGAACGATGGCAACAAGCAGATCTGGTTTTGGATGAACGATGAACAAATGAAAAATCATGAACTGAGGACTATCAGTGAGAATGTTTAGGGCATCACTCTTTGATGGAATGTCTAAAATGAGCAAACTAAAATTCCTAGAGTAGACCTTGACTAGATCTACCAGTGGGGCTTGACCTCACCCCAAGGTGAGATACCATTTTGAAATGGTATCCATTTTGGTTAAACACCAGTAGCATGTTCTATGAATTTTAGGATTTATTTTATAGCACTTTTTGATGTAAATCCAATTGGATCTGTTAGATATTAGATGGATCTATGTATTCCTAGATTTGTGTAAATTTTTGAGCTCTAGAATTAATTTGGTGACAGATCTAAGAAAATGCATATTTCTGTTAAAAATAAAGTGAATAGTTTGGTTTTGTAAATCATTGTTTGATTGTGCCAATCTGTTTTCTAGCATGTATAAGTGATATGTTGAGTGTTCTTAGGTAGTTTTACTCACAGAGAGTCCATGATAAAAATCCATGCATGTTTAGTATTTGTTTGAGCATTAAAATGAGCATAGTAGAAATCCCTAGATTTATTTCATATAATACTTGTGTTGGATTGTTTTGCTAGATTTTTATCCTAGTTATAGGAGTGTTTTTACTTGGATCCAGTACCATTTTGGTACTGTTATTTACTTGTTTCCTTCTCTGTAAGTTACTTGGAGTCTTTTAGAAATGCATGCATAGGTTTGATTATTATTGCTAGTGTTAATGGTTTGCACTAGAATGGCTAGTTGCATTTTTGCACTATGAATTATTTTGTTTACACAAGATGGACCAGAGGCATAATACCTCTCAAATGGCATGGAAAACCTAGTGGAACACCCACTGGTTCCATACCATTTGGTTGAAAAACAAACTAGTTCAACTATAGTAGTTGTTGTAGTAGTAGTGCATATTATGATTATTGAATGCATGTTTGTGTGGAATTATTTTAGGAGCATGTATATTATTTTTATGAGTTTTTTTGCTTGCTGTATGTTGTGTTTGAGTCAAGATGTTGGTTGGTAAGGTTCTGATAGGATGCTTTGCTTTTCTTTTACGACGATAGAGAACGACGAGGAAATAGTCGGGAGAGGAGGGTACTACTACCATTCTTGTTGCGAGCAAGACCCGGATCCTCAGTACCTCCAAGGCAAGCCATCCTTAAAGCTTGCTGTTATATTCCCAATACTTTTATGCATTAAACTACTTCTGAAGTTTTCAAAACTTGTTTGCTAAAACTATTTTATTGAGTGAATACTATTACCAATATTATGTATATTACATATCACTTGCCATTAGTCAACTTGGTGTTACCAAGCCCTTAGCCACCATAAGGTATGTAAATACCGTCTTAAAACAATAATCTTGAGTCCCTAAGTGGACAACCTTAAACTGTGCTTTTGCAAAACAGAGATGGATCTACGAGGTGATTATGGTGGAAAGGCAGGACCTTGTTCACCGAAGGAAAAATTGTGAAGGTGTTTACAAAAGGCACATACCCTAGTCTTCGCTGGACAACCAAGATGTACTGCCACTCTACCCCTATATGGGTATGGGGCCTATCTAGATGCTTGAACTTGTTAGTGTATGTTTCATTCCAAAGTGCTATAGAGAAGCTGATTCTCTGAACCGAAGTGTCGCCAGGAGGGTGTAACGGGACATACAAAGTGAGGGATTAAGTTACCCCCCGGAAGCGACAGTTGGGCCTCCGGACTAGGCAAGGCGAGACCTGATGCCGGGGAGACAACCCACCTGAAGGAATGAGCATATACTAGCTTGTGTGAGAGTGGACAGTTAGGATCAACTCTCTGGTGCTTGCATATCGCTGTGTCGATCCATGGGTGGTCCATGGCAGAGTTTTGGATCTAGTGGAATGTGTACCACCTCTGCAGAGTAAAACTATTCAGAATAGCCGAGCCCTCGGATATGGGCAGTTGAAAGGCCATGTAGCTAGTATTGTGCTGAGGTTTCAAAAAGTGTTTTCAAAACAGAAGTGTTGTACCTGGAAGGTACCGATGAAGTTTGGACATGTCGTTCCAAGAAGTTTTGCAAAGAAAAAAACTTCCTTTTGTAAAACAAGTTTACAAAAACCTCTTGTACATGCGATATCGACAAGAGAAAGAAAACTATCTTATTTTCTTCTGAAGTATCTTCTTCAACAAAGATACAGATTAATATGACTGCAACTATGATGTCATCTTACATGAACATCATTGGTAGCAAGCCCTATGTATGGCCTACCTATCCACCATATAAGCATGATGCATTTGTAAGTGTATAAAGGATGTCTTGTTGAGTACATTCAAACGTACTCATTTGGTTTCGCCCCTGGTATATACTTGCCAGACTTTGAGGAGGTACCACCTGAGGAGGAATACGAGGAGGAGTACTACTCCGACGACTACGCGAACTAGGCCCGGCTCCCGGTCAGCAGCCTGTTGGTGAACGCTTGACATGGGCTATCTACGTTTATCTTCCGCTGTTTAGATGTTGTAAGGCTTTGCCTGCCCTGCGTGGCAGTAAATAAAGACTTGGTCATGTGACTATTGGCTTGTAAGACTGCTTTTATTCGTGTAATGGATATTGTATCTGTGTACCACTTTTGTATGTTGTTCACGACTGATCTTCCTGGGATCGTGAATGTATGCATATGAGGGGTTCTGAACCTTCCGGTTTGGGGCCTCTACACAAGGTTTCGCGAGCCGCTTTGCTCAAAGCGAAGGCAGCAGTGCAGTGAGGCCACCCGATAGAACACGGGTCCTCTCAAGAAGACCCGATCGCATACCACTAACACCTGTCGCTGAAAAGCCGACAGCTATCGGAAGCCCGCAAAGAGCGAGAATTGCGGAAACAAGCGGTGGAAGCCTCGAGTGCGCGCCATGCATAGCTTTCTAGGACCCGCTCAACGGGGAACCAGCCCATGAAGAAGGGAAAATACGCCTCAAAGATCGCTCGCAAGGACCAGGGGTCCCTCAGCGAGGTCAGCAAAACTCTTGAGGCCTCCCTCATGCACGTTGACGACGAGGGCAACATGCACCCGACGAATCCAGCCGCTGCGGTTCTAGCCGCCGCTACTTACCTGCAGGCCAACCAGCCGCTAGAAAACGAACCCGTGCGGAGCAGCATCGACAAGTCCAAAAGGGATTGGGCATGGTCGGAGCGGCAATCACCGCCCAAAACCGCAAAAATGCCATAACCTCTGAAGCTCATAAAACACGTCGAGTGGACAGAGCACCTCGCAGATGCGAGAGTACGTCACCAAAAAGAGGAGACAAAGGATCACCTTGCCGCCCTAGGGGCAAAGAGGCCAGGCGCTGTGGCGATAACCCACACAACAACGATGATAGCCCGCGAGACCGTGACAGCAGCCCACGCCACCACGGAAGCCGCTCGTGACATCGCAGCAGGGAACCGCGTCAGGAAGATAATCGCGTCGAGCTCAATACGACGCGCGTGGGGACATCATACAGTGTAAAGTTGACAAGGCTCGCGCGTGCAGGGACCGCGCTCGATCACTATCCACCTCCTCCGACAAGGAAGCCTGCGACATG
This sequence comes from Alopecurus myosuroides, assembly GCA_028641055.1. Lineage (NCBI taxonomy): Eukaryota > Viridiplantae > Streptophyta > Magnoliopsida > Poales > Poaceae > Alopecurus > Alopecurus myosuroides. The sequence continues at coordinate 453,047,104 of CM054057.1, read as the reverse complement.
ATGTGCTTCAGCAGCAGCATCTGCGAAGCACCGATGCCCAAGAGGTTCAAACTCACGATGAAAGTCCCAAAATTTGACGGCTCGCAGGAACCCAAGACTTGGCTCTCAGACTACCTGACCGCGGTAAAGTGCCAGGGCGGGAACAAAATTAAGCTGGCTCAAAGGAAGACCACGCGCGCACTATAAATCCTGGGACGATCTCACCCGCGAATTCGAGAAGAATTTCCAGGCAACATATAAGCGGCCAACGTGTATCGAGGAACTGCAAGCCTGAAGGCAGAAAAGCGGCGAAACCACCCGCGAGTACATCCAGAGATGGAATGCGCTCAAAAACACGACGGGTAATATATCAAAGGAGATAGCGGTCGAAGCTTTCACCAAGGGCGCTCTACGGGCGGCCTTCCGAGAAGAACTGGGACAATCCGCGCGCAAGTCAATCGGTGTATTGATGGTGATAGCAGATAAATGGGTGAATGGCGAAGAGTCCCTATGCAACGAAAAAGCTTCCTCGCCTGCGCACGATGAAGATCGCAACGGCGACCTCCAGAAAAGGAAGAGACGACACTACGACCAGGATGTTCAATCGGATCTGGTAGCGGCCGAGTTCATAGAAATCGCGACAGTGGATCCCGCGAAAATCGCGAGTGGAAGCCCAAATCAGACGACAAAACACCCGAGGAAGACCTTGAAGGATACCGCTCCCTGCATCGTTTACAGATAAGAGAATGGGCAAAACCAAGGCTACTCATCTCCTGAAGGATTGCCTAAAGTTCAAGACATCCACGAGGCGTACACAAAGAAGCACAAGGCAACCATTAACCAAGGATACCCGCAACTGCCGAGAGGAAACATCGGACACCAACCACCACCCCTACCTCCACCCGCAGGGCACCACAACATGGCGCTAGCCGCACTCCCAGTGCCAGCCGCCGCAAACCAAGGAGCTAACGGGTACCCGAATCCTCAGGGGCTTCTAGGCATGATACAGAAGGTCTGCCCATCCCAAAGAGTCCAGAAGACAAACGCTCGCCACATTATCATGGCAGTGCAAGCTCCACCGTGACTTTCTCCAGAGATGACCATCCTCCACAGGTGTATCGACCAGGGCACGCAGCGCTCGTCATCCAGGCGCAAATAGGAAACTACGACCTAGCCAAGGTGTTTATGGACGGTGGCAGCGGCATTAACATCATATACGCGGACACATTCTGCAAGATGAACTGGAATCTGGAGGGACTCGCAGAATCGGAAACATCCTTCCACGGGATAGTGCCAGGAAAAGCCGTCCGACCACTCGGAACAATCAACCTAGAAATGATACTCGGAGACCCAAGTAACTACATGACAGAGTTCCTCGACTTCGGGGTAGTCGACTGACCATCGTAGTATCATGCCATTCTCAGACGAACAGCGTTCGCGAGATTCATGGCAGTACCTCATTATGCCTACGTGAAGCTGAAACTCCCAGAAGAATACGGTACAATCACCGTGAATAGCGACTTCCAGAAATCAGACAAGTGCGACAACAAATTCCATGAGATCGCGAAATCTTTCGGGATGTAAGAGAAGGTAGAAGAATTGGCAAAAACCACGGGCAACTCCGTGATGCCACTAACCAAAAAGAATGCCCCAGATTTCGGGTTGCTAAACTTGTTCCGCCTGCTCGTATACGGCCATTAGAGTGCCTACGCAGTGTATTTGTCTGACGTGGCGTGAGGTGCCCAGTTTCTGACCGTTCCAGGGACTACACGTGCGTGTATGTTGAACTACAGGGGTTTTGAGCAAAAGTATTTGGAACGTGTGGTGGGGTTCGTTTTTCAAATCACGACAGCCCGCCCGACTCGACATATTGCCGCCTGCATCATCGGTCTAGCAGTTTAGCCGCCAAAGGAGGGAGGAAGAAAGCGATCGTGGAGGGTCTCTGACGCCGCCGTCATCGCGTGTAGGGAGGCAACCTAGGCGGACTTTTCCATCCATGGCACCTCGGCTTCGCGAGGAAGGACAGCCACCGCCAGCGTACTCTGAGAACCTATTTTCCCGCCGTCGCCATGGTGCTGATTGTAGTTTCCGTGTTCTGTTTTTTCCATCAGTGTTTGTCCTAGCTGCGCCATGAACTTAAGCGACTATAGGCTGCCAGCAAGTGAGCTGATCTATGCGCAGATCTCGGTATTTTTTTTCAATCTTCAGGCACCATATGTCTTGAGCAAGCAGGCAGCCTTCGTCTACCTCTCGCACTCGCTAGCTAGCGTGCGCCCCTAGCGCCCCCCTCGCCCCCACGCCGGCGGCCACTCCGGCCCCGGCGGCCACCCACTACTCGTGCCCATGTCTGCCGCGCGCCCGAGCTTGACGCTGGCCGGAGGTGGCCAGTACGGCGGCGACGGCGTGTGCAGCCCCGGCGCGGGCGAGTCTTCCTCGCGCGTCTCGATGGGGAGACCTATTGTGTCCGGTCTCGGCTTGTCCTCCGATGCGGACTCTCCGGCGTCGGGCGGTCAGGACGAAGCGACTTCGAGGGCCCTGGAGACGGCGGCACCGGCGGCGGGCAGGAGCTTGAGGGACCGTCTCACCTGGGCGCCGGCGGCTCCGTCGCGCAAAACTCTTTGGAGAAAGAGGAAGGCTATGCAGAGAGCCGCTGAGGCCGCGCTCGCCGCTCTGGCCGCGCCGCCACCGAGATCACCGGTCCCGCCGGAACTCCAGGGTCTTTGCTTCAATTGCTACAAACCTGGCCACGTTAAGGTGAGTTGCACCAACCCCACCGTCTGCAACCGGTGCTGGGAGGAAGGTCACGACGCCAAGAGCTATGGCATGCCCCGTAGCCCGGCGTCTGACGAGGATGCGCTCCGGCGCGAGCTACTGGCGAGGAGGGCCGGCGTCTTGTTGCCATCAGTGCTGGTACGGCCAGGGGAAGGTGGGCAGTACAGAGGCGTCGCAGCAGCTCCGGTTGCGCGGCGGCCATTGTCGCCCCCCCAAGCCTGGGCCAGGCCAGCGGTTGATGCGCAACGCACCGTGCCAGTGGAGTCGGCGCAGAACGCGCGGGCGGCGTTGACGCCGGTGATGGACGAGCTCGATGCCCCGATCTGCGTGGTGAGGCGCACGTCGAGCATGAACGAGATGGAGCATAGGCTCCGCCACGCTCTGGTTGCCTATGTTGGTGGAGCTCGCCCAATGGTGTCTTGTGAGCATGTTCGGGCTGCGCTCGACGGGCTCCTGGGTCTCTCGCCCAACCACGTTTCCATCCACGAATTTCAGCCGACGGATTTCCTTCTATCGTTCGCCGCTGAGGAGGGAAAGAACCGGGTGATGGCGAGGCCTCTCTTGCAATGCGACGGATTCACCTTATTTTTCCGTCCATGGAGTAGATTTGATCAAGCCACCAAGGGCTGCCTTGGCAAGAAGGTGAGCCTGGTTTTGGAGGGGATACCGCCGCATGCCTGGGAGGCCGAGATTGTCGAGGACCTCATCGGCACCGCCTGCCTGGTCGGAGACTTCGCGCCGGAATCCGGCTCGCGAGAAGACCTGGCGTTGCTCAAGCTCACGGCGTGAACGGCGGAGCTCCCTTCTATCCCAACGGCTCGCACCATGGTCATCCCGAAGCCGGCAGGTCTTGGGGACCAAACGCCCTCGCCGCCCCCGTCCTCGGGCTCGTACAGCCCCCGCAGCACAACTCCGGTGGCGGACGGCAACGAGGTGGAGACCCTGAGGTACCGCGTGCTCATTCACCTGGACGGAGTGGAAGAAGTGCTGAGACCGGAGAGGCCGGCGGCCGCCGTTTCCCCTGCGAGCAGCGACTGGCGGAGTGCGGAAGATCTTGGAGCTTCCGACGGCCGGCAATGGCGTCCGCTTCCTTGGACCAAAGAAGTACGGGACTCCCGCGCAGAGGTGACTTGGCCCACAGAGAGAGGGTGGGGATCGCGTGCGGCGGCACTCGGTGGCCCTCCCGGTGTGGATTGGAGGCTTCCGCCAATGAGGTTGCGCCATGTGGAAAGTGCGCCAAGGACTGCGGTGCGTGGTGGGGGCCGCCCGGAGCCTCGCCCAACCCCTGCAAGCCAGCTGGCGGTTCCAGGTTGTTCGGCGCGGAACGAAGACGAGTTCCCGCCGCTGCAGTCAAGGCAGTTCAACAGCAGGGGGCCACCACCTGCAAAAGAGGCGTCTTATCCTGCACCATTTTGTCCGGACGCGTCGTTAGCCTCCTGTCATTCTGATAAAGAATCTGGTAAAAGCGTGGTGGGGCCAGGTGCAGTTTTCAGCAGCAGACCAATTCAAAGTTCATGTGTGGCTGGGAGCGGTTTGGATTTTGTGCGCGGAAAGAGCCTGGTGGGGGCATGCGCAGCTGCGGCTGTGCCTTCGCCACGTGGAGCTGAGGAGTTGGCGCCCTCACCCCCTGGTGCAGCTGCAGTAGAGGTGGGCCCGGAGGGTGGAGACGCGTGTGTGCTGCCTGAACCGCTGAGGAAGGATCCCGAGGTTGCGCGCGCTTGTGCCCATCCAATGAGCGCTGTCGCCACGCGGGCGGGCCCCACATGCGACTCACCAGCAGATCCACAGAGGAGGATGCCCGAGGAATTTCTCCACACGAGTCTCGCACCAGATCTTAGTGCACAGTTTGTGGTGGGTGCTACCGCTACGTTGGCGGGCCCCAGCAGCAGTTCAGGGACTGTGTTTGCGCTAGACTCATACACGACGGAGAAGATGGAGCCCACAGCATTGACTAGCCCCGTTAGTGACTGCGCCACCCCAGTTTCTGTCGCGTTGACTGCTAGCCAAGGTTTTTCGGCTACACAGGAGGAGGCAGAAGAGTACTTTGAGGTGTCTCTCTCGACACATGCTGATTCTGAGAACAATGTGTTAGACCCGATTGATCTGGGTGGAGAGAGCGAGGCAGTTTCCAGGATCCCTTTGTCACCATTCGTGAGACGCTACCCCCTGAGCTGCAGCAATTCAGTAGATTGAAGTCGTTCTGTGCAAACGTTCTGAAAAAACTCCCCCCCTTCTTCGTGAAGTTGAGACATCGCGGCCGGATCTGGTCCCATGCACTCCACGCAGACACACCCGCAGCTCTAGCATGCCTTGCCCAACAGGCAACCCGCTTAAGAAAGCGTCTGCAGCGAAAATGTCCTCCTTAAGGCCCTTGGAGTAGTCCCAGATAACATGGTGGTGGATGAAGCTGCGCTGCAGCAGTTCAGGGACCTCTTTGATTCACCAATGAAAGATGAGCACCTACGTGTGGTGGCTTCGATCTTTGGCAAGGAGTTGCCGCCTCTTGAGACGTTGCAGGAGCTGAGCTCCCCAGCAGTCTGTGTGCATTGATTGGGTTTGTCCCAGTTCAGGAGTGGAGTTGTTAGATGTCAGTTTTAATGGATTTAAACATTGACATCTTGAGTTGGAATCCTCGTGCTCTTAATGAGCCTGCTAAGAAAAATGCCGTGAGGGAGTTCGTGGAGTCCTTAGAAGTCAATTTAGTCTGTCTTCAGGAAACTAAATTGCAAAATGTTGATCGCTTTGTAATCCTCCAATGTCTTGGACAGAAGTTTGATGGGTTTGAGTACCTTCCGGCTATCGATACTAGGGGAGGTGTGATTGTTGCTTGGGACACGACAGTTCTGAGTTTTACCCACGTCGGCAAATATTCCTACATGCTGACTGGGGAGATTACTACTAAAGAGAATAAGAGTTGGTGGATGTCAGTTGTGTATGCTCCACAGTCCGATGCTGAGAAGATCCTTTTTCTTCAGGAACTCACGGAGAGACGGGCACTTTGCCCTGGCCCTTGGATCATTGCTGGTGACTTTAACATGATCCTCTCGGCGGCAGAGAAAAACAATGCAAACCTGAACATAAACATGATGAGTCATTTCAGGAATTTCGTAAACGCACACGAGCTACGTGACGTTTACCTGCATGGCAGACTTTTCACCTGGTCCAACGAGAGGGCTACTCCAACCATGACCAGAATTGACAAAGTCGTTGCATCCGTTGATTGGGGGATCCTTTATCCCGACATCATTCTGCAGGCTCTTTCGAGTAACATTTCGGATCATACCCCCCTTCACCTCTCTTTGAGCGCTGCTGTCAAACCCAAACGAAGGTTTAGATTCGAAATGTTCTGGCTGAAGCTTGAGGGCTTTGAGGAGGCCGTACAGGAAGGTTGGGTGTGCGACGATGGGATTGTGGATCCTTTCAAACGTCTAGATGCCCTCTTTCGGAATTTAGCTGCTCACCTCCAGTCTTGGGGGCAACGCAAGGTGGGGAACATTAAAATACAGCTGGCAATTGCAAATAGCATCATCTTTCATCTGGAGGCAGCACAGGACAGGAGGCAACTGTCCGCAGGAGAATTATGGCTTCGGCGTATGCTCAAACTGGCAATCCTTGGTCTCGCATCCCTGGAGCGCACGATGGCTAGACAGAGATCCAGGATGAGATGGTTAAAAGAGGGAGATGCCAACACCAGATTATTCCATGCGGTGGCAAATGGCAGAAGAGCTAAGAGCTTCATCCCAGCAGTCAAAATGGAAGGGAGGCTAGTTACAGACCAAGCTGAGAAAGACGATGCTTTTTTCCAAAATTTCCAAAACTTTCTAGGAAAATTACAGACGAGGGAGCATTCTTTGGACCTTGACTTCATTGGGGTGCTTCCTAAAAACTTGCAGGAGTTGGAGGGCTTGTTCACAGAGGAAGAGGTTTGGGCCACCATCAAAGAATTACCTCCGGACAGAGCACCTGGGCCAGATGGTTTTGTTGGAGCTTTTTATCACAAAGCTTGGCCCATAATAAAAGCTGACATTATGGCTGGAATCCATAAGTTAGCAGTTGGGGATAGTCGGGGCTTCTCCAAGCTTAATAGAGCCCTCATCACACTGATCCCCAAAAAACAGGATGCTTTAGAAACTGGGGACTTTAGACCCATCAGCCTTGTACACAGCTTCTCCAAATTGTTCTCCAAGTTGCTGGCCAACCGTTTGAGGACTAAGCTAGGAGAACTTGTGAGTACAAATCAGTCAGCTTTCATCAAAGGCAGGAGTTTGCATGATAATTTCATGCTAGTAAGACAGCTGGCTCGTAAGATCAACACAAGGAGGGAGAAAGGAGTGTTGCTGAAGATAGATATCTCGAAGGCCTTCGATACACTATCGTGGGCCTTCCTGCTGGAGGTTCTTAGGCAGAAAGGATTCAGTGACTGGTGGTGCAGAATGATTGCAATCCTGCTCCAAACTGCTAGCACCAAGGTGATAGTTAATGGGGTGCCCGGCAGACGGATCACCCATGTGAGGGGTTTGAGGCAAGGGGACCCTATTTCCTCTATGTTATTCGTGCTGGCCATGGAGGTGTTGTCGATCACCATTGCAAAGGCAGTGGAGGAAGGGCTCTTTTCCTCATTGGCGCGCTGTACCGCAACACAAAGGCTCTATGTCTATGCGGATGATGTGGTTCTCTTTGCTAAACCTTCAGAGTCGGAGCTGACTGCGATCCAGAGTATCTTACAGTTGTTCGGAGAGGCCTCGGGGCTCAAAGTCAATTACACAAAAACTTCAGCAACCCTCATCCATGGGGAGGAGGGAGATGAGGAGAGGGTCGCACAGGTGTTGGGCTGCAATATCACCAAATTCCCAATAAAATATGTTGGTCTGCAACTGGCCTTACGTCCTCTAACCAAAGACGAATGGCAGCCCCTCTTGGATCAAGTGCTGAGATGTGTAACTTCATGGCAGAGCGGGATGATCCAGAGATCAGGCAGACTGACCTTGGTGAAGTCAGTAATAGCAGCCAGGCCAGTACACCAACTTTTGGTGGCAGAAGCCCCCTGTTGGTTGCTAGAGGAGATCAATAAATGGATGCGTGGACTTCTTTGGGCCGGTTCGGAGCACGTGAGAGGTGGACAATGCCTCGTTGCCTGGGAGTCTGTCTGCAAGCCCTACTGTTTTGGGGGTCTAGGAATAAAAAACCTGGAGACGCATGGGCTGGCCTTACGAGTTAGATGGGAGTGGCTGAGGAGGACCGATCTTTCTAGACCCTGGAGCAGGCTGCCCATGCTGAAGGACACTCTTGCTGCAGACGTGTTCAACAGTCTTGTTCGCATCAAAGTGGGGGATGGCAAGAGGACACTTTTTTGTAAGGATAGATGGATTGGAGGTTTGGCCATCCAGGATTTAGCCCCCCTTCTGCGAGCTGCGGTGATTGCTAGAAGCGCCAACAAGAGAACTATGGAGGAAGCGCTGAGGGATAACCGTTGGACTTCGGATGTTAGGGGAGTGTGGTCCGACGCAATGCGCAGCCAAGGCGTAAGGCTGTGGCTAGCCATCCAGGAGTTGCCAAGAGATGATTCCAAAGAGGACGAGTTTGAGTGGCCGGCTGCGGCTTCTGGGAGATACTCTGCCAGTTCCACCTACAAGGCTTTGTTGCAAGGGCAAATACGTTTTCCCCTTGCAAGTGGAGTCTGGAAGTGCTGGGCGCCTTTGAAGTGCAAAATCTTCCTCTGGCTTGCACTCCAGTACAGGATTTGGACCTCGGATAGAAGAGCAAGGCACGGACTGCAGGACCATCCGGAGCCTTGCAAACTGTGTCTGCAAGAGATTGAGACGACGGACCACATCCTAGTACATTGTGTCTTCACCAAGCAGGTGTGGTGGAGATGCATGACTCGTCTGAGCGTCCAGATTCCTATGCCATCTGTTTTTGACACGCTTGAAAACTGGTGGCTTACAGTCAGAGCGCGTTTCAGAGATAGACAGAGGAAACAAGTCGATTCTCTCTTCATTTTGGTCACCTGGATGGTTTGGAAACAACGCAACGCCAGGGTTTTCCATAACGTAAACCAGATTTGCCGCGAGGAGGTTTTAGCACAGCTTATTCTAGATGAGTTGAAGCGCTGGGCCCAGGCAGGAGCAGGAGTTGGAGCACTTCTTCGAGAGTAGTCGCTTAGGAGCGGGGTGGAGTGTGTACGACAGCTTCGTTGCTTGTAACGATAGATGTCGGCTTTCCTTGTACAATTTTCTCCTTCTATAAAAATCAGGTATGCAATTGCATACCCTCGAAAAAGTTTCCAGGAAGCTGACAGACGTTTCCCTCCACGGGCGCAATGGTCTCAGCTTCTCTCGGGGAGCAGCAGCAATCCTGCAGGAGACACATAAGGCACTTCACAAAAACAAAGAGGGAATATCCTATTCACAGATATGCAATATATTTACATTATCACACTGATTTCCAGTGATGTGATCAAACAGATTCCTCATATAGAATATAGTGCACTGCATTGCACAATTACTAACAATCAGCACTACACTAATCTGCTAATAATTACAGTAACAATCATCACAAAGACTACCACAGTAGCTAACTTGACTACCGAGCTCATTCTTTTCCTACTGCTAATAGTGAAGCCAACAATCCAGTGATTACTTTGGAGTCTCTTCTTCAGCTACTGCTTCAAATCCTCTTTGATTGTATCTCCTACTTTGTAGATTTTTTTTTTAACAAGCGTAGCCTTCTTCGTGAACTACTGCAAACGAGCTGCTGATGGGCTTTCTTCACTCTCCCTGCCACCACACTGTGACGACGATCAAAATACACTACGCAGACGCCCCAGGTGACCGTATACGAGCAGGCGGAACAAGTTTAGCAACCCGAAAATTTTATTTTCGTAGTTCAGTGACCAAATCGTTCTTTTCGGACAAGTTTAATCACCGTGCGTGCATTTAACTCAAAAATAAATCCTTCAATATGCAATTTTAAGTGCCAATGAAATAAAACCACATGAAAATTCATTAAGTATTAAATCCTTCAAAACGCCTATGAAAATCCTTTGAATGAAAACTAATAGGCAGCCTGGTCTGGCTGTCGTCTACCGAGAGATAGACGGAGAAAACAATAAATCGATGCACTACAGACTACGAGGGCATTGCGGCAATGGCCTTCAATCTTCCTAGTTCCTACTCCCACCGTGGATCGTAGTCTTGACAGCCTTCTGATATCAGCGACTAGCTCGGAGAGGTGGGGTACGTGCATGATCCGTAACCTGCATGCAAAACACACGATGGTCAACGACACATCAACAATTAGTAAGGCTAGGTGCATGCATGCGAGCGATACAACATAAGAAAATACTACATGTCTCTAGTAGTGGAGAGCAAGCAGTCGCTTCAGAATAAATAAATGCATGGATGTTGATAAAGGGACATAATATAAAACATTAAGTTTTTGCTACATCGACGTGATTAACAGGTTAAACTGGCTGCAATCATCCAAGTGATCACATAATAATATCCAACTTGGATCTATTTTTTCTATGCAAACATGACAGAAACTAAGAAGATCGAGGGACCATGACCAGGAGCATTCGGCATACGTGACAAGCAATGTGTGCACAAACATTTAGAGGTGAATTGGATTAATGGAATGAAACTAAAATTCAGAAGCTCTCAGCATGTAGAGTCTAACGGCTCTTTTGGTTCAAAGGAATAACATAGGAATTTTGTAGGATTGATTCCTATAGGAAATTTTCCTATATAATTTGTTTCATTCATAGGATTGTATCTATAGGAATAATTTCTATATGAATCTCGTAGTGTAAATCCTATAGGAAAATAACATGAGGTCAAACCTCATGGAAAAATTCCTTCACCATAATCAAAGGGATCTCTCTTCCTATATGATTTGATTAGACATGTCATACCAATCCTATAGTATTCCTATTCCTACACATTTCCTATCCTACGAATCAAATAAGCCCTAAGATACCTATGTTTTTCTTAATGGGCCGAATGCCGAATGTTTAGCAAGATGAGCCAGCCACAAGTTTATCCCCACCACCTATTGGCCCCATCACACATGTATTTACTCCGTACGTATGTTTCAGCATATTTCTGACAACTAAATTACCCAAAAAAAAATGTATAGCAAACAACTTAAACCATCACAAGCAATTACCAACTTTTAATAAGGATTTGGCGCAGCATTAATAAAAAAATTAAAAAAATGCTTCGATAATAAGCTTACTTGGATCTTTTGTGGTCTTCTCTGCAATGCCATTGAACGAGCAGGTGGCTCCATTCTTTTTAAACTGCTGCCAGTATGAATTGAACGCATAGCTCGCGTGGGCGTCGAGGGTGTTAGGCTCGTAGCATGCGCCGCCTGGCTGGATGGCGGCGCACGTGGCATCTCCCCCCTGCTGGCACGCGTAGTTTAGGCCGACCTCCACCTTCTTCTCGTTCACCGGCTTGCTGGTCGCCAGCACACACCACTCGCCCTTGCTGGCCTGCTTCGAAGAGCTGGGAAACTTGCATGATCCATGGCCTGCATGTCAAAGAAACGATGGCGTGAAATCACCAAATTTGTAAAGATATGCCGAAATGATTTGAAAATATTTAACTTACTTGGGTCTTTTTTAGTCTTCTTTGCAAGACCATTGAACGAACAAGTAGCTCCAGTCTTCTTGAACTGCTGCCAGTAGGAATTGAAGGCGTAGCTGGCGTGTGCGTCCAGGGTGTTGGGCTCGTAGCACGCGCCGCCGGGCTGGATAGCCGCGCATGTAGCCGTTCCCCCCTGCTGGCACGCGTAGTTCAGGGCAACCTGCACTGCCGTCTCGTTCACGGGCTTGACGGTCGCCAGCACACACCACACGCCCTTGCTGCTATGGTGGTCCGGCGGCGGCGGTGGCGACACCGGTGTGGGCGGGGGCGACACCGGTTTAGGCGACGGCGGCGTCACTGGTGTGTATGAGTTCCTGCCAGTGAGGTCCACCTGGTACACCGATGTCCCGTTTGGGTAGAACATCCCCCAGTGACGCTCCGTGCCCGTCCCGGGTTTCAGATCCTCGTTGTACAGCGAGAAGACGAACACGGGCATATTGGCCCCCGGCCGCGCCGGCGTGCCGGGGTTCTTGGCCATCCGCGCAGCGAGGTTGCGGTTGTAGATCGCGGCGTTCTGCACGTTGGCGCCAGCCTCGCCCGAGTCTCCGCCGTTGGGCCAGCCGGTCTCCGAGATGGCCAGCTGCACCCCGCCGTAGCCGAGCTTGTCCATGGCGGCGATGATGGCGTCGAGCATTTGGTCCAGCAGGTTGGTGTACGTGAGCCGCGAGCCCGGATCGACGAAGTTGTTGCTGGCGTCGCCCTGAAAGAGCGCGTAGTCGAGCGGGATGGTGTTCTGGTTGCCCTCCCACGCGAAGTACGGGTACGCGTCGACGAAGTAGTAGGAACGGGTGTAGTTGAGGAAGTGGAGCAGCGGGCGCATGACGGATCCCGCGATGTCCTCGCGGAATGCGCCGGCGGAGGGCGGGTAGGACGCCGACAGCGCGTCCATGGCGAGCGGGGTTCCGAGCTTGACGCGGCCGAGTCCGAACGAGCGGAGGACGCGGCGGAGGTTCTTCATCGCCGGCACGATCTTGCCCCACGTGGACCCCGCGATGGCCTTGTTGGAGAGCAGCTCGTTGCCGACGAGCAGGTACACTATCCGCACTCGGGGGTGCCGGCATAGGTTTGTCATCACCCACCTGCGCGTGGCGGCGCGGGACTTGGCGATGGAAGGGATGATCTCGTTGGGCACCATGACGGAGACCGGGATGCCCGTCCCGGCCAGCGCATGAAGGATATCTTGGTTGGCGTCGTAGATCTTGACGGCACCGGCCTTCACAGTGCGGAGGAGCTTGACGGAGCGCGCCGGCCTTGGGAGGTTATCGCCTAGGGTGCCGTAGTTGACGCCGAGGCCGTGGGCTTGGGCATGGGCGTGGTCGTGGGCGTGGTCATGGCCGCGGTGGCGCCGCCGGCCGTGCGCCCCTGCATGCACGTAACAGAAAATAGTTAGTTAGACCGACGCAGGGTGTTAGCTTTCGTGCCAGGAGAGATTGTGATGAGATGCGATCACCATGGAAGTGGCACGCGAAGGCGGCGAGGACGAGGAGGGTGCAGAGGAAGGTGGAGGACGCCGGCGCCATTTCTGCGGGGGTGTTGTTGAAAGTGTGTTGATTTTGATCTGATGGAACGCAGAGTGTTCTCTCGTTTATAAAGGGGGAGCGAGTCGAGTGTTCTGTTCTGTTATAAACAGAGAGCGTGTTTAGGAGGAGGTTGAGTTAGATAATCACTCACATTATCTGGTCAGATAAATGCAGCTTCGTAAACCTTCAAGGTTCGTTGGGAGGGGTCGCCCTATGTCTCGCTTCTAGCGAGTGGAAATATCGGCTCGCTCGCGCGAGTTGTGCTGTGAGTAGAAGAGGACAAGAGCTGGGCCGGCCCATTAATATACAGCACTCCGCCTATGCTCCGAGCAAAAAGTTACAGCGTCATTTATTTCGTAGTGGAAAAACTGCCTACAGCTGTGATGCTGTAAATCATATATTTGTATATCTCTCTTAAGAGAATCATTTATTTTAATTATGAACTTGTTTTTTTCAATTCTGTGAAAATATTATGCAATCATGAACATTTTTTTCCGGGGAGCCCTATTTATCGCTTGTAGTGAGTCCTACACTCGACTCGTCCGCACGAGAGCGTCCAACTCGCTCTACATGGGCCTGGGCAAATAGACCATTGCTGCTCGCGCGTAATATGACAAACGTCCAACGCAATTCGCGCACTTTTCTTTTCTCGTCTTGTCGATTCTTTTTGTAAACATTTTTTTTCTCTAAAAATGAATGATTTTTAGCACATAGAACTAAATTAAAAGGATAAAAAAAAGATTTTTATCACGGTCTAATTTGGAAGTTTACACTGTAGAATAAATCCGAGAACCCTTCATACGCGTAGATCAAAAATCGAGAAGTCTTGGTAGTGATAAGAAAGATAACACCGGGTGGTTAGCAGAGGCAAAATAAAATTAAGCCAATAAATAATGAATAAAATCAGGGTATCCCGTAATAATAATTAATCGAAAAAATTATGGTAAACCAAATAACATATGAACCAAAATTTGAAAATAAAAAATGCGCCCAAACTAATCGGGTGAAGTTTAATAAAGTGAACCAACAAAATAAAATTAACAAAGGTGAATAGGAACTAAAAGTTGGATGAACAAAAAATAACGATAAACAAAAATGCCGTTGAACAGAAAACACACTTGGTCCAAAAATAATAGTGAACTAAAAATGCATATGAACCAAAAAATTATAGTGAACCAAAAATGGCGATGCATAGAAAATACTGAACGGACAACGACGTCGCCTAGAGGGGGGGGGGTGAATAGGCGATTAAAACTTTTCTGGTTAATGCTTGCTAAATGTGGAAATAAACTAGGTGTTTAAATTAACAAGTATACAACCTAAATGTTCTAGAGACAACTAGATGAACCAACAACTTATGCTAAGCAAGACAAGTAACAAGGTGATAGCAAGATATATAACTTCAAGCTCGAAGGCTATCACAATGTAAATTGCATAAGTAAAAATCTCGGGTATAGAAATAACCGAGGCACACGGAGACGAAGATGTAATCCCGAGTTCCTCCCACAAAGGGGAGTACGTCTCGTTGGAGGGGTGTGAGCTCACCACGAAGGCCTACTCAACGCCACAAAGGCCTCACCCTATTCTCCGATGAACCCCGCCACAAAGGCCTAGTTCACCTCCCACTATTGGCAACCTTCAAACCCGAGGCACGCATCCACAACTCAATTGGAGGCTCTCGGTGTCACCACAATCTTGGGGCACGCATCCACAACTCAATTGGAGGCTCCCAAGAACACCACAAGTCGTCTAGGGTCCAAGACCCAAGAGTAACAAGCTCACAAACTTTCAACTTCCACGAATCCTCGTGGAGAGAGCAAACCGATGCAACCGATGCAAATGGCAAGAGCACAAGTGCTCAAATCCTTAACTCTCAAATTTCAACAAAGCAACAAATGCTTATGGGGAATAAGAGAGGAAGAACAATGGAGGAGAAACACCAAGAACTCCAAGATCAAGATCTACTAAGTTTCTGTGGAGACCCAGCACACCACTGCATGTGTAGTGCGCAAGTCGGTGACATAATACTCACAGAAGGACTTATCCGTGAATATTACATCTCTCAGAGTGGTACAACAGAAACACAGCGGGACCAAGTAAAACTATAGGATACAAACTTCATTACAAAATCTTGGGAATCTCCTTGATGAATCAAGAAAATCTCCTGCAAAGGAAATATCAGAAGAAGCAATTCGAAGCTCCAAGCCGGAGAAGAACTCTAGCTCAGAACAAATCCACTACGGCTGATGTCAGCCCTAAAATATGGCTTGTAATTGCTAAGTCCAAGAATGGACTCTACCCACACCTTGATAGCTTCTCCTCCATCAGCGTTGTTGGTGATGATGCTTTATTGGCTAAGTAGTATAAGACTCCACCTAGCTTCATAAGGTAAAGATGGCTTCACGATGACGACTTCCATAGGCTTCAACTCTAAGCAAGGGGTCAAACGGGATAGAATGAGTAACGAGCGTTACTCAGCAAGTTCATGATATATAGTGGGTGGTTGATGCACTAACTACAGCTTTGGACTCGGAAGAGTCATAAGCTAATGCAAGGTTTTGTAAAACTTTCTTCAAGAGGTTGCTTTTACTTCTGAAAACTATGCCCGCCAGACCATCACAGGACTAGAACTTCATGGAGTTGCCTTTCCTGTAGCGTTCGCAGTTCCTTCCCGGAACAGGGGGTAACATGCCACATCCTTTTACACTCTGCAGAGGTGCGTTACTTTACCCATGGACGACCAAGACCATGTTGCACAACCAGGCGATCGTTCCTGTCCACGCCCACTCAGGTGTGGGGCCCGGTAGTTGGTCCAAGCCAAACCGTGCTTCTCCGCACAACGCATGCCCACCCATTTCTGCCAGCAGGTTGAACGCCTGATTCCACCCCTCACGATGGAGATCTACGCGCCCCTGGCAGACACTCATAGACCCTAGAGCCCGTGGGACGTAAGGGCTCCCACCCATGTGCATGTAGTCTCGCAAGACCTACAGCGTACGTCTCTGTTAGTCCGTTGACATGCGAACGAGAGAAGTATCACGACTGACTTACTTCCCCCATAGAAGACCCATGGTTAACGCGGTATTTACGGCGCACCGAGTTCTGACGGCATTTGTGATTAGTTCCTAGGTAATACGTTCCCGTGCAGATGGAACCTTCCTTTGACCTATTCATCTTACCATGGTTCCATCCGCCCACCAAACAGAACACTACCACTCGGGTAGTCATTCAATTAGTCATATTATTATAAAAATAGGATCATGCATTCTTTTGAGAGTAGGTGATAAGACGATAGGGTTTTTGCAATTAGATTGTTATGAAGTACTGCAAAGGATATGAGCAAGTGATGAACTTGCCTGAGATTGAAATAACCATAATAATCCAGGTCTTCGGGGTTCGGGGTCGCGTAGAGAAATCCAAACATCTGGAAGATAGCAAAGTAGTCCCGGTAAGGACTACAGAAAACACTGGCAAGATGATACATGCATAGTAGTGAGATGCATCGTGAAACACCCTGGAATATACCCCAGCTTACAAGTGTAAGCCACGTTTGATACGATACCTCAATCACACTTGTTTTAGGTGAATTGTGTCATTACTTGAGGTGATGTGGTTATTACTTCTTTTTAGATTTACATGTGTTTCACTTTTATTTAGCAAACAATGGTTATTATGTTTAAGTAGAATTGTTGATGACTTGGTTGGATAACAAAACAAGAACACATGGAAAACAATTATTGAAAAGGTAACAAACATGTTTGATTTTATTTTCCAAAAGTGGAGAGGTAATGAAAATGAGTTTAGTTGAAAATGATGAACTAATACAGTAAGCTCTATCATCACAACACTTGATAATTACTTGTGATGATAGGTTTTGTAGATGTGAAAACATGTGGTTGTTTATTAATAAGGAAAATAGTGTTGGTGGTTATTTCTGGTTATAATGGAATATTATAGGATTCCAATATACCTTGAATAACAAGTTTATAAGTTCAACAAAATGTTTTCATGTTGATATATTTTAATTGGAAATGATTTTCTCTTTAATTTGGTATATTATTCAATGCTTTCTGAAAATATTTGAATAAACTATTAATTTATTAATTTTAAATAAATTAAATGACTAGGCAAAACATTGCACACATTAGAACTTGGTAAAATGTCTTTATAAACATCATAGATGAGTTGTATATGTAATTTGGAGCATTTTGGTATATAACTTGTAATTTTCTGATTTTATGAATTATTTAATATTTTCTCAATTTTAAATGATTTAATTTAATTAAAGGAAAAATATTAAATTTTAAACTTTATCAAATATTTTTGGAAAGTTATCATTTAGATTATATTTTTCTAATTAATTTGGTATATTAGTTTTATTTTTCTGATAAGTATTTTTAAAGTTATTAATTTTATAAGATTAATCATTTTTTTTTTCTGTTTTCAATTTGACAGGTGGGACCCACCTGTCATAAACAGTTTTAAATAAAAAATAAGAGAAAATGAATTAATGACGTCACTGTGATGTCATGTTGACATCACATGAACTCAATCTGCCACAGATGGATTCCAATCCATCGATAGGATGCGTTCTAGCTTAATTGGTTGCCTCTATGTGGTAGAGGAGACCATGACGAGTCGCAAGGCAGCGGCGCGGTGACCAAATGGTCACCGGCGACTCGCCGGCGTGCGCAAACGCGGCGGCGCTGTACGGTGGAGCGACGACCCGACGATTCCGTCCATGAAATTTCCAAAGGAGAGTACCCACGCGTTCGCGAGCTCACCAGGAGTGTGGTGGTGATGATGGTTGAGGACGGCGAGCTTCCAATCACCGGCGGCGAGAAGAAATCGACGGCGGCCGGAGTTGGGGATGCCGATGAAATCCGGTGGCTTCACTGCGTCCCGGCAAGCGATACTCAGCAGGGAGGTAGAGGAGATAACGGCGGTTCTAATGGTGGTCTCCATTCATCCCGAGGTGACCGGAGTCGACGGCGGCGTGCGGTGGCCGTATGGGTTAGGGTTAGGGTTTTCCTTTCGAGCTCGTACAGAGAGAGAGAGCAAGCGAGGTAGAGTGAGAGAGATGCGGACGGCACGGCGACCTCGGCCTTCTTATCCGCGAGAGGAGGCAGGCAAGCAGGTCGTGGCAGTGACGGTGAGGCCACGGCATCGATCTCCTGTGCCTTCTGGCAGAGGAAGAAGAAAGGAAACATAAAGGAGATTTTTGATACCCCCCCTATAATTTCTATAATTTGCAACCAAGTCCTTCTGTTATAAAAAACTGAGAAAAATCCTTTGTTTTCAGGGCCTATTTGTGAACAGGAAAATTAATAAAAAATATATTTAAATTCCTTATCAAATTTCCAAGCTCACCATGTTTTGTTTTGGTGGACTTGAAGAATATTTGGATTTCTTATTTAGGGTGCTAGATTAAGTGGTGTTTGTTATTTCTCACCATTTATTTGATTAAATGGCTTTAAAATTAATTTAGGCACAATCATTATGATCAAACACAATAATCATGTGGTTAACAAAGTGGTGTAATCATAATTGGACAAATTGGAATACAATCCCTTTTGGAAAATAGTTTCATAACACTACATAGTAATGTTTTTATGTGTTATGAAAAATTCACCCAATATGGAGTATTCTCCCAAATACTACCAAATACTTTGATTAGTAAATACACTTGTTTTCTTTTGTAAACTTTGTAATTTTCATAACTGAAACTCTTCATAATTTTAATTGAAATTTTCTTAGGACAGAGTTTGGTAATTACTTAGTAGTGTTTTTCTTTTATGCATTGTTCACAAAATCACCATGTAGGGAGTTTTATTCTAGAGAATGCCAAATGATTTTAGTGGATGGATAGTCTTGTTTTCCTTCATGTATCTTTGTTGTTTTCATAGTACTTGATTAACTGGAAACATGTGTGGCTTTGGAATCTTGTTGGGTTGTCTTCCACACAAGTTCTAAGTATGGCTATTATGCTCTGTTGGTTTTACAACATGTATTCAGTTGCATAATTATGTATAGAGGAAATTTTATTATTACATTTTTTTTCTTATGGATGAGAATGATCTGAAAATAAGGTGTTCATCTTGCTACCATTAACCTCCACATATCACAGACATGTGGATGTAATGGCTTCTTATTATATCATACTTGATAATTGTTTTCCCTTGAAGTGATTATTAATTGTTCCTCATCTAGGATGAGTCTTGGCAATGAATAGAGATTATAGGTCTCTAGCACTACCTAAGTATTAACTGGATAACTTCTGAGGTTCCCTTACTGAGGCAGTGTTGCTTCTTGTGGTCTTCTGTTGCTTGATGTTCTTCACTCTGGTTTCCTCTAGCCTTCTTTTTTCACCTTTGTCATTTGCAAGGAAGATCATCTCTGGAATTCCATATTCAATTATCTTACCCTTGTGGTGAAGACAACCAATTACTCCAAGCAAAGATTTCTCTTAGATGAATATAAAAATATGGAAGTTTGTTTTATGACATCAAGTTGCACTTATGCATATAAGAAGAATTTGTAAACAAGGTAGCTAGTCTTGCCTCCAAATTACTACTCATATACATTAGGCTGAGATGTACCAGATTGTTCAATCTTATGTTTGTTTGTGTATGACATTCAATTGTTTGAGTATACAAAAGTAATCTGTTAACAAGGTAGCTAGTCTTGTTATCAAACTACTTCTATATAACACTAACATTGGAGTATCACAATATTTCCAGAGAGTTAATAAGATCATATCAAGATATAAGAGTTTCCAAAATATTAGGGTAGCACTTCAAACACACTCTAAATAATCTTCTTAGAGATCTTCATGTGGTATTCCTTCCTGTCTTGTGGTTTCTTCTCTTGCAGAATATCTTGGAGGAGTTTGAGGAAACATGATGCGTTGGTCTAGCCAAACTAACAAGATCTAAATTAGGATTTAATTCATACTTTTATTATCCTTCCATACATTTCTTGTTTTTGCTTCCCATAAGATAGATACTTATATCATACATGATTGGTTTTATTTAGCTTTCAATCCAATTCCTCTCATAGAGGTTATAACTTGTTGTCATTCATTACTCACATCCAGAGATACTTTAGTTGTTGGATATTGATATGGATAGAAATGTGGAGTGTTTGTGAAATGGAAACTTAAGATTATAAGTTAATCAAATGATTCATTAATGTGTTGAGCTTTCATATGCTCACTTGTTTGGGATGATAGAAACATTGAGCATGAGAAAGTGATTGGACTTAATGGCTTTGATCATGGTTGTTACTTTATATTCTTCATTTGTATTCATGATGAAGACATATAGTTTTGGAAAGATCATAGGTAATGATCAAGGTTTAACAGTAGTTTAAAAAGATTTATTTCTTCTTTTGGATACTTATTTTATGGTTGAGGAGATATGTACATATTCGATAAATATGTTAATAAAATTATTATGTCATTTCCCACTTGTGGGTTTTGAGTTAACACTTGTTTGTATCACTGATGTTCTATTGAAACTTTGTTATCTACTTGTGAAGGTTAACTTAGTAGTTACTAAATAATTTGGACATATGTGGTGTGAATGGTTGATAACTTAAAATTTGTTGTTTTATAGAAGATAACATCTATGTTAATGAGATGGTTCAATTAGGTATTACTTAATTGTGGAAGTATGATCATCAGATATGGGATTTGGATACTCACCCCTCTTTGAGTTCTAGATACCTAGTGAATTATCCCAAGTCACTTATGGACTTGAGGTTAGACTTGTTGAGAGTTAGTGTTGGTCATAACCAACTTATGGTTTGTGTAACCAGATGTTTTGGTTTCTTAAGATACTTGTTATAAAGATCACTCCAAATGTACTCTTGACTAGATTAACTAGACCTATTTCATCATGTCAAGTGAAACATTGGTCACTTTGATTCGTTTAAACTTTCGCGCCAAAATTTCCCGTACTTTTAGATGCATGCTTTGCAAATGCACATATTAAATTTGGATCCTTATAACTTCCCAAACACTGGGATGTTACAGTATCTCCCCCTTAACAAGAACTTCGTCCCGAAGTTCAACCTCTCTCACGTAAAGATGGGTAGAGAGAACTTCTGTAGACTGTTGAATCTTCACATCTGTTTCTTGTGTTGACCTTGACATGTGTATCCTCTTGTCTTCATTGTTCACCTTCCACTGTCTTGCACTATGACCTAATACTTTGCCTGTTATTATACCAACTCTGTTCTGTTACTAGGCCTTCCTAATGATCTCACGAAGAACACGTGGTATTTCCACCATATAGTGGATACCAGGTTTAATTCTCCGATGAATAGGTATGGTTTCCTATCCCTCACAACTTTCTGAAGAACAATTGGTACATCCACCAGGTGATGAATAACCAATAATATTCTTCCGATACTCTGGATATTGTCTATGGTTTGGACTCCATTTGGTTCAGTCTAATAGTCTCAATATAAAGATTTTTCAAAGAAACTTGTACAAAGTAGTGTACACTTACTTACACTCTTCTAATTAGTAAAAATGTCTTCGAGCTTCCTCGAGTTTTAACTTTTTCCTACAGGTGACTATAACCTATTCCACTGGTTACTTTCTATGGTCCTTCTATATCTTTGGGTTTCAACTTCTATGGAATGACTCTATAAGTTTATTTATCAACTTCTACATGTTTCCTTTTAAGATATAACTACTCATGTTATTTTCTTGGCATCACTTGTGGTATCTCTCCATGTGTTGATGAAGTATGTCACCAACTCCAACAAGATGTGGAATGTGGTCCATTCCCATCAGTGGCTTGATTGAATTCTGCATTCTTGACTTTCTAGTCTTCCGGAGCTTTGGTGGTTGCTTCAATCAGCTGAGATTTAAGACCGCTCTCATACTAATCCTATACCCTCTAGACCAGTAACATCAAGATAGAACTCAAGGTTTGCACATGCATTTGCACATAAGGTTCAATCTTCATGCACAGATCTAGTCAATCAAAGATCCAAATAAGATGCAATAAATCCCAAATGCAGTTATCACTCATGCATCAAAAGCCCGTGAAATAACAGTACTTAGAGTAAAACATCTCAAGTACCAAGGCCCTTAAATGCTGTACACTACAATTAGGTATATATTACCTTGTTATCCTATTATACACAACCACTCTTTGACGTGGTAATTACTCCAATTGCATGCCTTACTGCAATGGAATAAACCATGACAAAATGATCCTATAGTAGTTGTTGTCTAACTTGATTCCATATGGGTCTAAGTGCCTTGTAATTTGATGTACTTTATCTTGATTGTGATAAGCTTCTCATGGCATCTATTGATCCTTCATGTTGTTGATCACCTTAGGAGTAGTAATGTAGATTCCATCAATGCTTATGCCTTCTCCTAATAATACATTATACTATATTATACTAATTCACCTCTAGACTTGATACCTAAGGATATGGTATATACCCTATAGTTACCATGGTTTATAATAACTCTTAAGGATTCTCAACATCCATTCTTGATGACTCCTATTCTAACTCAATACCATATTCTACTCCATCCTATTCATTCATAGAATAGAGTAATCATCACTTTGACTTAATCATCTCTGACTATGTCAGAACTATCTTCTTCTCATTGAAACTGGTACATGATAGACTTCTAACTATTCATACCTAGGTATACAGAAAATAGATAAGTACATTAACTCAAGTTGAGTAAGAAATTCTATACAAGTATGATCATATCATTCTCAAGTGAGTGATCATCATAGTTGTAGGAAATATGGTTTAGATAAGATGGCTTCCTATAGTCTTTACCAACCTACAGATCTCCTAAAAGGTTTTAAACCTAAGGTCGCTTCGCTCTGATACCACCTGTGGAGACCCAGCACACCACTGCATGTGTAGTGCGCAAGTCGGTGACATAATACTCACAGAAGGACTTATCCGTGAATATTACATCTCTCAGAGTGGTACAACAGAAACACAGCGGGACCAAGTAAAACTATAGGATACAAACTTCATTACAAAATCTTGGGAATCTCCTTGATGAATCAAGAAAATCTCCTGCAAAGGAAATATCAGAAGAAGCAATTCGAAGCTCCAAGCCGGAGAAGAACTCTAGCTCAGAACAAATCCACTACGGCTGATGTCAGACCTAAAATATGGCTTGTAATTGCTAAGTCCAAGAATGGACTCTACCCACACCTTGATAGCTTCTCCTCCATCAGCGTTGTTGGTGATGATGCTTTACTGGCTAAGTAGTATAAGACTCCACCTAGCTTCATAAGGTAAAGATGGCTTCACGATGACGACTTCCATAGGCTTCAACTCTAAGCAAGGGGTCAAACGGGATAGAATGAGTAACGAGCGTTACTCAGCAAGTTCATGATATATAGTGGGTGGTTGATGCACTAACTACAGCTTTGGACTCGGAAGAGTCATAAGCTAATGCAAGGTTTTGTAAAACTTTCTTCAAGAGGTTGCTTTTACTTCTGAAAACTATGCCCGCCAGACCATCACAGGACTAGAACTTCATGGAGTTGCCTTTCCTGTAGCGTTCGCAGTTCCTTCCCGGAACAGGGGGTAACATGCCACATCCTTTTACACTCTGCAGAGGTGCGTTACTTTACCCATGGACGACCAAGACCATGTTGCACAACCAGGCGATCGTTCCTGTCCACGCCCACTCAGGTGTGGGGGCCGGTAGTTGGTCCAAGCCAAACCGTGCTTCTCCGCACAACGCATGCCCACCCATTTCTGCCAGCAGGTTGAACGCCTGATTCCACCCCTCACGATGGAGATCTACGCGCCCCTGGCAGACACTCATAGACCCCAGAGCCCGTGGGACGTAAGGGCTCCCACCCATGTGCATGTAGTCTCGCAAGACCTACAGCGTACGTCTCTGTTAGTCCGTTGACATGCGAACGAGAGAAGTATCACGGCTGACTTACTCCCCCCATAGAAGACCCATGGTTAACGCGGTATTTACGGCGCACCGAGTTCTGACGGCATTTGTGATTAGTTCCTAGGTAATACGTTCCCGTGCAGATGGAACCTTCCTTTGACCTATTCATCTTACCATGGTTCCATCCGCCCACCAAACAGAACACTACCACTCGGGTAGTCATTCAATTAGTCATATTATTATAAAAATAGGATCATGCATTCTTTTGAGAGTAGGTGATAAGACGATAGGGTTTTTGCAATTAGATTGTTATGAAGTACTGCAAAGGATATGAGCAAGTGATGAACTTGCCTGAGATTGAAATAACCATAATAATCCAGGTCTTCGGGGTTCGGGGTCGCGTAGAGAAATCCAAACATCTGGAAGATAGCAAAGTAGTCCGGTAAGGACTACAGAAAACACTGGCAAGATGATACATGCATAGTAGTGAGATGCATCGTGAAACACCCTGGAAAATACCCCAGCTTACAAGTGTAAGCCACGTTTGATACGATACCTCAATCACACTTGTTTTAGGTGAATTGTGTCATTACTTGAGGTGATGTGGTTATTACTTCTTTTTAGATTTACATGTGTTTCACTTTTATTTAGCAAACAATGGTTATTATGTTTAAGTAGAAGTGTTGATGACTTGGTTGGATAACAAAACAAGAACACATGGAAAACAATTATTGAAAAGGTAACAAACATGTTTGATTTTATTTTCCAAAAGTGGAGAGGTAATGAAAATGAGTTTAGTTGAAAATGATGAACTAATACAGTAAGCTCTATCATCACAACACTTGATAATTACTTGTGATGATAGGTTTTGTAGATGTGAAAACATGTGGTTGTTTATTAATAAGGAAAATAGTGTTGGTGGTTATTTCTGGTTATAATGGAATATTATAGAATTCCAATATACCTTGAATAACAAGTTTTATAAGTTCAACAAAATGTTTTCATGTTGATATATTTTAATTGGAAATGATTTTCTCTTTAATTTGGTATATTATTCAATGCTTTCTGAAAATATTTGAATAAACTATTAATTTATTAATTTTAAATAAATTAAATGACTAGGCAAAACATTGCACACATTAGAACTTGGTAAAATGGCTTTATAAACATCATAGATGAGTTGTATATGTAATTTGGAGCATTTTGGTATATAACTTGTAATTTTCTGATTTTATGAATTATTTAATATTTTCTCAATTTTAAATGATTTAATTTAATTAAAGGAAAAATATTAAATTTTAAACTTTATCAAATATTTTTGGAAAGTTATTAATCATTTAGATTATATTTTTCTAATTAATTTGGTATATTAGTTTTATTTTTCTGATAAGTATTTTTAAAGTTATTAATTTTATAAGATTAATCATTTTTTTTCTGTTTTCAATTTGACAGGTGGGACCCACCTGTCATAAACAGTTTTAAATCAAAAATAAGAGAAAATGAATTAATGACGTCACTGTGATGTCATGTTGACATCACATGAACTCAATCTGCCACAGATGGATTCCAATCCATCGATAGGATGCGTTCTAGCTTAATTGGTTGCCTCTATGTGGTAGAGGAGACCATGACGAGTCGCAAGGCAGCGGCGCGGTGACCAAATGGTCACCGGCGACTCGCCGGCGTGCGCAAACGCGGCGGCGCTGTACGGTGGAGCGACGACCCGACGATTCCGTCCATGAAATTCCCAAAGGAGAGTACCCACGCGTTCGCGAGCTCACCAGGAGTGTGGTGGTGATGATGGTTGAGGACGGCGAGCTTCCAATCACCGGCGGCGAGAAGAAATCGACGGCGGCCGGAGTTGGGGATGCCGATGAAATCCGGTGGCTTCACTGCGTCCCGGCAAGCGATACTCAGCAGGGAGGTAGAGGAGATCACGGCGGTTCTAATGGTGGTCTCCATTCATCCCGAGGTGACCGGAGTCGACGGCGGCGTGCGGTGGCCGTATGGGTTAGGGTTAGGGTTTTCCTTTCGAGCTCGTACAGAGAGAGAGAGCAAGCGAGGTAGAGTGAGAGAGATGCGGACGGCACGGCGACCTCGGCCTTCTTATCCGCGAGAGGAGGCGGGCAAGCAGGTCGTGGCAGTGACGGTGAGGCCACGACATCGATCTCCTCTGCCTTCTGGCAGAGGAAGAAGAAAGGAAACATAAAGGCGATTTTTGATACCCCTCTATAATTTCTATAATTTGCAACCAAGTCCTTTTGTTATAAAAAACTGAGAAAAATCCTTTGTTTTCAGGGCCTATTTGTGAACAGGAAAATTAATAAAAAATATATTTAAATTCCTTATCAAATTTCCAAGCTCACCATGTTTTGTTTTGGTGGACTTGAAGAATATT
Source organism: Alopecurus myosuroides (assembly GCA_028641055.1). NCBI lineage: Eukaryota > Viridiplantae > Streptophyta > Magnoliopsida > Poales > Poaceae > Alopecurus > Alopecurus myosuroides. The sequence continues at coordinate 453,020,878 of CM054057.1, read as the reverse complement.
TGGATTTCTTATTTAGGGTGCTAGATTAAGTGGTGTTTGTTATTTCTCACCATTTATTTGATTAAATGGCTTTAAAATTAATTTAGGCACAATCATTATGATCAAACACAATAATCATGTGGTTAACAAAGTGGTGTAATCATAATTGGACAAATTGGAATACAATCCCTTTTGGAAAATAGTTTCATAACACTACATAGTAATGTTTTTATGTGTTATGAAAAATTCACCCAATATGGAGTATTCTCCCAAATACTACCAAATACTTTGATTAGTAAATACACTTGTTTTCTTTTGTAAACTTTGTAATTTTCATAACTGAAACTCTTCATAATTTTAATTGAAATTTTCTTAGGACAGAGTTTGGTAATTACTTAGTAGTGTTTTTCTTTTATGCATTGTTCACAAAATCACCATGTAGGGAGTTTTATTCTAGAGAATGCCAAATGATTTTAGTGGATGGATAGTCTTGTTTTCCTTCATGTATCTTTGTTGTTTTCATAGTACTTGATTAACTGGAAACATGTGTGGCTTTGGAATCTTGTTGGGTTGTCTTCCACACAAGTTCTAAGTATGGCTATTATGCTCTGTTGGTTTTACAACATGTATTCAGTTGCATAATTAAGTATAGAGGAATTTTTGTTATTACTTTTTTTTTTCTTATGGATGAGAATGATCTGAAAATAAGGTGTTCATCTTGCTACCATTAACCTCCACATATCACAGACATGTGGATGTAATGGCTTCTTATTATATCATACTTGATAATTGTTTTCCCTTGAAGTGATTATTAATTGTTCCTCATCTAGGATGAGTCTTGGCAATGAATAGAGATTATAGGTCTCTAGCACTACCTAAGTATTAACTGGATAACTTCTGAGGTTCCCTTACTGAGGCAGTGTTGCTTCTTGTGGTCTTCTGTTGCTTGATGTTCTTCACTCTGGTTTCCTCTAGCCTTTTTTTTTCACCTTTGTCATTTGCAAGGAAGATCATCTCTGGAATTCCATATTCAATTATCTTACCCTTGTGGTGAAGACAACCAATTACTCCAAGCAAAGATTTCTCTTAGATGAATATAAAAATATGGAAGTTTGTTTTATGACATCAAGTTGCACTTATGCATATAAGAAGAATTTGTAAACAAGGTAGCTAGTCTTGCCTCCAAATTACTACTCATATACATTAGGCTGAGATGTACCAGATTGTTCAATCTTATGTTTGTTTGTGTATGACATTCAATTGTTTGAGTATACAAAAGTAATCTGTTAACAAGGTAGCTAGTCTTGTTATCAAACTACTTCTATATAACACTAACATTGGAGTATCACAATATTTCCAGAGAGTTAATAAGATCATATCAAGATATAAGAGTTTCCAAAATATTAGGGTAGCACTTCAAACACACTCTAAATAATCTTCTTAGAGATCTTCATGTGGTATTCCTTCCTGTCTTGTGGTTTCTTCTCTTGCAGAATATCTTGGAGGAGTTTGAGGAAACATGATGCGTTGGTCTAGCCAAACTAACAAGATCTAAATTAGGATTTAATTCATACTTTTATTATCCTTCCATACATTTCTTGTTTTTGCTTCCCATAAGATAGATACTTATATCATACATGATTGGTTTTATTTAGCTTTCAATCCAATTCCTCTCATAGAGGTTATAACTTGTTGTCATTCATTACTCACATCCAGAGATACTTTAGTTGTTGGATATTGATATGGATAGAAATGTGGAGTGTTTGTGAAATGGAAACTTAAGATTATAAGTTAATCAAATGATTCATTAATGTGTTGAGCTTTCATATGCTCACTTGTTTGGGATGATAGAAACATTGAGCATGAGAAAGTGATTGGACTTAATGGCTTTGATCATGGTTGTTACTTTATATTCTTCATTTGTATTCATGATGAAGACATATAGTTTTGGAAAGATCATAGGTAATGATCAAGGTTTAACAGTAGTTTAAAAAGATTTATTTCTTCTTTTGGATACTTATTTTATGGTTGAGGAGATATGTACATATTCGATAAATATGTTAATAAAATTATTATGTCATTTCCCACTTGTGGGTTTTGAGTTAACACTTGTTTGTATCACTGATGTTCTATTGAAACTTTGTTATCTACTTGTGAAGGTTAACTTAGTAGTTACTAAATAATTTGGACATATGTGGTGTGAATGGTTGATAACTTAAAATTTGTTGTTTTATAGAAGATAACATCTATGTTAATGAGATGGTTCAATTAGGTATTACTTAATTGTGGAAGTATGATCATCAGATATGGGATTTGGATACTCACCCCTCTTTGAGTTCTAGATACCTAGTGAATTATCCCAAGTCACTTATGGACTTGAGGTTAGACTTGTTGAGAGTTAGTGTTGGTCATAACCAACTTATGGTTTGTGTAACCAGATGTTTTGGTTTCTTAAGATACTTGTTATAAAGATCACTCCAAATGTACTCTTGACTAGATTAACTAGACCTATTTCATCATGTCAAGTGAAACATTGGTCACTTTGATTCGTTTAAACTTTCGCGCCAAAATTTCCCGTACTTTTAGATGCATGCTTTGCAAATGCACATATTAAATTTGGATCCTTATAACTTCCCAAACACTGGGATGTTACAGTTTCCCTCACTAAGAAGGAAGATGGATTGGTGGAAATGTAGATCTAGATCTCCTCTACCTTCTCCCTCAAAGATATGCAAGAATCATAGGAGGGATTGGGGGAGGGGAAAGTTTTCCAAGGTCAACAATGGTGGGGGAGAGAGGATATTTCGTGCTTGGAAGACTTGGGGACCAATGGGGAAGAAAGCCCCCTTAAATAGGTCCCCACAAAAACTAGCCGTTTGTGCAGGAATTTGGGACCGGAATATCCGGTCCAAGTTTGGATCGGAATATCCGGTCTGAAAATCTGCTCGAAACCTGTTGACTTTAACCGGAATATCCGGTCCCATTTGAATAATCCGGTACCAATAATCCGGTCCATGCCAGTGTGAAATATGGTCCGAAAAATGCCAAACCGGAATATCCTGTCTGATCCGAATAATCCGGTTCAAATAATCTGGTCCATGCCAGTACCAAAAATGGACCAAAACTACCCTAACCGGAATATCCGGTTGCCCGGAATAATCCGGCTAGAATAATCCGGTTCATTCCAGAAAGTTTTGACACCGGTCCTTAGCCGTTTTTGAGCAACAAACTCCACAACCAGATTATCCGGCTCCTCCGAATAATCCGGTTACAAATAATCCGGCTCCTCTCTGTCCCGAATATGGACCAAAACTACTCTAACCGGAATATCCGGTTGCCCGGAATAATCCGGTTAGAATAATCCGGTTGAGTCCAGAAACAGAGAGGCTGAACAAGAAACCCCATAACTTTTGCAAATGAACTCCAAATGAGGTAAATCCAATTGCATTGGAAAGATAACAGCAAGGAGTATCCAAACACATGGAAGGTGTGGGAACATTCTCAAAGACGAACGGAATATTTTCACCACCGAAAACGCAACAAGTTTTTCTTACGAAATCCGTTTTCGAGAAACCAAGGCTTGTCATGAAGATCACGACAAGCACTAAAACCCAAAGGAGACAAAAGCCAAATAAGAACCAAGAAAGATGATATGCAAAGTATGCAAAGGTTTGAGCTCTCCATAACGATTTGATCGAGTTACTCACTTGAGAGCCCCTCTTGATAGTACGACTATCTATCCTATAACCCGGTTTCCCAAAGACACGAGACCGGTAAAATAGAAAACCTATCAAGATTATACCTTTGCCTTGAGCATTCCACTTGAGCTAGATGATGACGATCTTGACTCTCTCAAGTTGGATCTTCTTTCTTGATTGCGCTTGCTAGCACAAACTCCGCTTGATGAAGACTTGCAAGTTGATCCCCCATACACCATTATGGGAGAGACTAGCTCCCCCATACACCATTATGAGAGAGACTAGCTCCCCCATACACCATTATGGGAGAGACCCTTCGGCAAATCTTCACAAGACCACAATCTCCAAAAGGGTGGCAAGCATCAAGCATAGGATATCTTCTAGATGCTTCAATTGAGCTTCCACGTCAAGCTAGATGACAAACACCGCTTGACGAAGACATAGACCATGGGCTAAATGAAATCTTCCTTTTGGTTCATGCCCATGGAAAGATACCTAACCACACATAGAGATGCGACACACACATATCATGGGTTAGTTCACAACGCTATATTGACAAATGCTTACCATACCATGAGATACATAATCCCACTTGGTACAACTTGTAGCTTTGTGTGTTGATCGCTTTCTTGATCAACTTTGTATCTTTGCTTCTCACTTCTAAAGATGATGTCTTGAAGATGATAATGAAAGATCACCTAATCCTTTTCTTCAAGACAAACTAGCAATAAGCTCAACTCAAACCATGACCATTCTTCATATAAATCCATGAATATAACAATGGCCATCAAGGAAGCTAATAGAGTTCAACACATAAACTCCATTATTTTCTATGGACAAGATCTACAAGGATAACTCAATGCAAACATTAGTCCATAAGGATTGTCATTAATTACCAAAACCACATATGGAGGAACCATGCACTTTCAAATACGGGTGAACACAAAGTATCGGTGAACAAAAATAATAGTGAACTAAAAATTTATGTGAGCCCAAAAATAATAGTAAACCCAAAATGAGTGATGAATAGGTGTCAGTGAACCGAAAATAATAGTGAACAAAAAATGCATGTGAATCGAAAATATCAGAACCGCTGAACCAAAAATATTTGCGAACAAAAGAAGCATGTGAACCAACAAAATATTAGCCAAAAATGTCGGTGAACAGAAGCTACCGATGAACAGGAAATTCCGATGGACCAGAAGTATACGTGAACCTAAAACAGTAGTGAACCAAAAACGCTAGTGAACATAAAATTTTGATGAACGGAACATAATAATCAACTAAAAATTAATGTGAACAATAAAATTAATAGTGAACCGAAAATTTTGTTGAACAAAAAATGTCGCTGAACAGGAAATGGGAGCGAACGGAAAATAATAGTCAAGTAAAAATGCAGGGGCGGATCAAGAGATACATTTAATGGGGGCACAAAGCTTGACTGGGGCATATCTATTGCAAATATCTTGCCCCCACTCAGCTCTTCTTGGGCCCGCGCATGTAAAAATCTATTTGAACCAAGAAACAATAGTGAATAAAAAATGCCGGTAAACAGAAAATGCCCGGTGAACTAAAAATTCATATGAACCTAAATTAATAGTGAAACGAAAATACGGTGAGTGGAAAATTCTGGTAAACTAAAAATACATAGAAAATGCAAGTAAATTGAAAATAATAGTAAACCAGAAAAGCATGTAACCCATAATAACAGTGAACCAAAATAACGGTAAACAAATAATAGTAAAAAATTCCATTGAACCGAAAATAATGGTGAACCGAAAAAGAACTAAAATTTAGGTGAACCCAAAAAGTTGACCGATGGGATAAAAAAATCATGGGATAATAAAAAAAAGTCAACAATTTGTATTCTTTTAGTACCAAAAATGAGGAAATGAAAAATGAAAAAATTGATCACTAAGATGCAAAAAAAGATGTTATAAAAAAATAAATATAAAAGGAAGCAAAGAAGAAAGGTAAAAAAAAATAAAGCTAGTGTAATCGTACAGTGCGAGTCATGGTTTCTATAGGAGCCATGATTTACCGTCTGTGTGACACAGTGTGATCGATGGTTGCTGTACAAAGAACTAATGGGCTGGCCCAGACGGCCGACCTCGCCTAGGCGAGTCGGTACACGCGCTCGCTGAACGCAGAGTGTTCTCGAAAACGCTTTTTCACGAGCGCGCGAGCGCTCGCTCGGTCGGACGCGCGTGTACGCGCTGTGGTCCTTGCTGACTTTCTCGACCTACAACCCCAGTATGCAGGCTAGCTAACACGTCTACAAGGCCTTCCGAGATACTTCGACCCGAAGCAACTGCCTAGATGTTTGCCCGAAATAAAAGTTGCAGATTTTTTACCGTGGCTGAGAGGAACAGTGCCAGCCTGTTCTGGTTTGCTAGTGGCTGACTTTACGAGAAAGTTTCCTCACAGATCTTATTACAGAAATTTCCACACAGCACCGGACCAACAAGAATATCAAGCAGGAACCTATTCCCTATTCCCTTTTTTTTTTTTGCTTTTTTGGACGGCGCCGTGGTCCGCGCGCTACCTGGACCTATTTCCTATTCCCTTTTATTTTTTAGGCCTTTTTTTGGCCTTTTCCTTTATACTGTATAATCCACACATAATTTTTCTTGTCTCGTTCAAAAAAAAATTAAAAGAAGCCTTCACCTCCGTTCAACCTTTCTCATCATCTCCCCCACAACAACTCGACCCCGTCGACTGCCCGCTCGACCTGCCGGCGCCAACGAACTCTGGCACCTTCTCGGTGCAGCACAGGGGACGGGCGAATTTCTTCGTCGTTTTGGTCGTCTTCCGCACGGCTTTTCTCACCCTGGCTTATCCACCTTTCCACATATCCGAGGACTAAGCCGGAGGAATCCGCCCACCGGGGATTTTTGTCGGAGATTTTACTGCTTGCGGGTGATTGTCCTTCGCCTACATACTGGGAGATTTTTGTGTTTTGTTCATATTTTATCCTGGAGTGTATTTATTGTATGAATCTCCGTGCTCGCATCTCCGCCGTTGTATGTTGGTCTCACGGTCTAAATTTTCGACTGTTTCTTTGTTTAGCCACTGCCATCGTCGTGATTCATATGCTAGTTATGTCCCTGTTGGTTTGGCTTGTTTACTCCGCCGTAGTAGCAGGTCGCTCTTCCCTATTCCCTTTCGGGTCGTTTGACTTCCTCTCTCGCTTTCCTTTTCTGGTGCCGACGTCTCCCTTCCCTTTCTTCTAGTTGGAAACAGAGCTTGCGATCAACAAGCTGTCATGCTAGCACTCCTGCCGCCTTGGGCGCCCCTCGCTTCCCTTTCTTTTTTGTCCGTATGCAGCATATGGAGGTGGCATCAGCTCGGAGGTCCACGAGCCCGTGGCACGCAACGAGGTAGCGGCTGGGCGCCGGGAGAGGAGGCCGCGTGGGGCACTGAGGCGGACACCGGCGCCGGCGGGGTCGCAAGCCGCCGCCCTCGCCGTGCTCACCACCAGGGGAGGCGCCACCCGCCCTCGGCCTCTCCATTGGCACGCGCAGTGGCGTGGGCGTCGAGGCATGGCAGTAGGAGCTTCGCCGATGTCCTGGGCGTCGAGGCCTGGCGCGAGGCCAAGCTGTCCGCGCTCGACGCGTCGGTCAACCTTGCCACCGTCGGGGCGGAGGAGCCGGTAGTGGAACTCGTCGACGACCTCGTCCGCGATCTTGACAAGCGAGGAGCGTGCAGTCGACCTTGCCACCATCGGGGCGGTGGAGACGGTACTGGAACTCGTCGACGACCTCGTGCGCCTCGTGGACAGCGTCCTTGAGCTGCAACAGCCACCGGGCGAGGTCGTTGCTGCCGCTGCCCCTTGCGCCGCCGCTCCGCTTGACGGCACCCGCGACGGTGCGGAGCTTCGTTGTCAGGATCCCGTGCCACGTCTAGCTGCTCGAGTGCAGCGGGGACGCTGCTGTTGAGCCACCTGATCTGGTCGGCGGCGTAGGTCAGCACGACGAGGAGTGCACGAGCGAGGTCGCCACTCATCTGCCGCCTGTCGATGTCGCCATTCATCTACCGCTCCAGCTCCATCTCGTGGTTCACCGGTGAGAGGAACGAGGGGGAAATAAAGGGGAGAGAGAGAGAGAGGAGCAGTCGAATGGCAGGTGGAAACAGAGGACAGAGAGGGGAAGGAGGCTCACAAGGTGGTTTCTTTCCATTAAAAATTAGCGTAAAAGTTGCACCGGCGCCCCGATACTGTGGGTTCGGGTTGGGTTTGCCGGACGAACTTTTGCCCAAATCTGGCGCTAATCAACCTCCTCGGAGCGTGACTGGGCGGGGCCGTTTTTTGTACGCCGGTGTAAAAAAAGTGCTCATGGGGACACGACCAAGAGCATCTCCAGCCGTCCCCGCAGCTCGTCTTTCAGCGCGTTCGGACCACACTTTTTCCCATTTTTTGCACCGGCTAATCCAAATTTCGCCCAGCCACACCCCCGAGTCCCGCCAGGACATCTATTTTGCGCCGGTGAACCTAGGCCAAACCTAGAGTGCTAGGGGGATCTTGGGGAGTTGGCAGAAGAAACGCCCAGTCATATCCCTCATGTGTGTTTTTCTATGTAATAGATATTTTCTAGCTATTACTATGCCAGTCCGTGCGGCATTTTCTATGTAATGTGAACTTTTATTTATGAACATGTTTCTAAGGTGCTAGTTTAAAAAAAGAATTACCAAGGGTCAAGAATGTTATGAAGGGTAATGAATGGAAATTACCAACCTTTTTAGAAACCAATTTTTTATATTTCCCAAGAATGTTATGAAGGGCTATCAATGGAAATTACCAAGCTGTTTGAAAACCTATATATAGTTCTCCCAAGAATATTATGAAGCCAAAACCAATATTTGCCCCCCAAGAGTGTATCAAGGGTGAGGAATGGAAATTACCAACCTTTTAAAAACATATATATAATCAAGAATGTTATCAAGGGCGGTGAATGAAAATTACCAACCTTTTGAAAACCCACATATATATTTTTATTCCCAACAATGTTATCAAGGGCAATGAATGGAAATTACCAACTTTTTTAGAAACCAATATATATTCTATTCCCAAGAATGTTATCAAGGGCGATGAATGCAAATTACCAACCCTTTGAAAACCTATATATAATTTTCCCAATAATGTTGTCAAGGAAGATGAATGGAAACTACCAACCTTTTAAGAACCAATATATATTTTTATTTTCCAAGAAATTTATCAAAGGGCGATGAGTGGAAATTACCCTCCTTTTTAGAAACCTATATATATTTTATTCCCAAGAATGTTATCAAGGGCGACCAGTGGAAATTACCAACCTTTTTAGAAACTTATGTATATTATTTTCCCAAAAAATGTTATCAAGGGAGATGAATGTAAATTACCAACCTTGTTAGAAACTAATATACATTTTTATTCCCCAAGAATGTTATCAAGGACGATGAATGCAAATTACCAACCCTTTGAAAACCTATAAATAGTTTCCGCAAGAATGTTATCAAGGGATATGAATGGAAATTACCAACCTCTTAAGAACCAATATATATTTCAATCAATGGTGATAATTTAAATCAATTGTGATAATTGAAAACTACCAAACTAAAAAACATTTATAGCAATGTTATCAACTAAGATGTTATAGCAATGATAATTGGGATATGAATGGAAATTACCAACCTAAAAACCCTTCAAGTATGTTATCAAGTGGGATGATTATATTCACGAACCTAAAAACCCGTCAAGAATGTTATCAAGTGCGATGAATGACATTTAACAACCTAAAACCATTTTTTACAATGTTTATCAGGTGTGATGAATGAAAATCACCAACCTATGTTTTTTAAGAATGTTATCAAGCCTGATGCATGGAAATCACCAACCTTTAAACAGTTTCATGAATGCTTCGATCAAGGGTGATAAATGAAAACTATCAAACCAAAAAACATTTTTACCAATGTTATGAACTAAGATGTATGAAATTATCAACCTAAAGACCCATCAAGTATGTTATCAAGTGGGTTGATGATATTCACCAACCTAAATACCCATCAAGAATGTTATCAACTGCGATGAGTGACATTTACCAACCTAAAAACATTTTTTTAGAATAGTATCAAGTGTGAAGAATGAAAATCACCAGCCTAATTTTTTTAAGAATGTTATCAAGTGTGATGTATGGAAATCACTAATCTTTAATCATTTTTCAGGAATGTTTCGATCAAGGGTGATAAATGAAAACTACCAAACTAAAAAACATTTTAGCAATGTTATCAACTAAGATGTATGAAATTACCAACCTAAAGACACATCAAGGAAGTTATAAAGTGCGATCAATGACATTTACCAACATAAAAACCCATCAAGGATGTTGTCAAGTGTGATGAATGACAATTACCAACCTAAAAACATTTTTTTTAGAATATTATCAAGTTTGAAGGATGAAAATGACCAAACTAAAACTTTTTAAGAATGTTATCAAGTGTGATGTATGAAAATCACCAACCTAAACTTTTTAAGAATGTTATCAAGTGTGATGTATGGTAATCACCAACCTTTAAACATTTTCAGGAATGTTTCGATCAAGGGTGATAAATGAAAACTACCAAACTAAAAAACATTTTTAACAATGTTATCAACTAAGATGTATGAAATTACCAACCTAAACACCCATAAAGGATGTTATCATGTGCGATGAATGGCATTTACCAACATATAAACCCATCAATGATGTGATCAAGTGGGATGAATGTCAATTACCAACCTAAAAACATTTTTTTAGAATATTATCAAGTTTGAAGAATGAAAATGACCAAACTAAAATTTTGAAGAATGTTATCAAGTGTGATGTATGAAAATCACCAACATAAACTTTTCAAGAATGTTATCAAGTGTGATGTATGGAAATCACCAAAAATTGTCATATAGTAGCAAAAAATGACCTCGTTGGACATATCGCCGGAGTTCTCATAGCAAAAAATTTACACAAAAAAGCAAAAAAAAATAGGAGTATGTAGCAAAATTTCGCCGCCATGTAAAATCACCCATAAGCACGTGACCCCCACTGCCGGTCTTCGGGAGCACCGCAGCCGGCCTTTGCGAGCATCACCTGAGTGCCATGGGAGCACCTCCCCCGCGTGGTCGGACGAGAGGACGGCGCCCAGACTCGTGGCGAGAGTAGCATGCAGGAAGAAGGACAGGGACGACTAGATCAGGCAGAGGAGCAACTCGGGAACGACGACGCGGCGGTGGAGGAGCATGACGACGAGCGAGGAGCGGGAGCTGGCCGGCGGCGCATGGTCGGGCGCCGGTGAGATCCGCTCGAAGGAGCAGCACAGGGGCGGCGACGCGCCTGCGGAGTAGCATGACGACAGGCGGGGCCAGGAGCTGGCCGGCGGCGCATGGCGGCGGCAGCACATGGCGGCGAGCTGGCCGACGGCGGAGGCTCGTGGCCGGCCATGGTTGACTCGCGCGTGTGTGTGTGGAGGATAATAAACCGGATGAGATAAGCCTCGTGCTGGGATGGGATACCAACCGCAGACGTCTCGCGGGTCTAGGCGCACATGGCCACAGCAGCGGATGTGGAGGATGGAGTAGGACGATCCCCCGGCTGATTGATAGCCTTTTCCAAAAATTTATACTAGTTGGAAGTGGAATTTTTTCTATCTCCCACCCTTTTTTTCTTGCCCTAAAAAATCACTAGCCCAAAAAGGGAATTAATTGTATAACAACGATTGCAGCAAAAATTAATTTTTCTCACCATAAAAATTCAGGCGAGTAAAGGGAATAGGCTAACCTGGGGGGAACGGTTCCCAGTCGCCCCCAGCCACACCCTCGGCCCAAATTAATTCGAAAAAGTAGATTGGTCGCAAATTCATAGATTGGACGCAAATTCAATTATTTTGACAGAAATTTGACTAAAAACTTAAAATCTCTACGGCTACCGCAGGCCAAGGCTCGCCGCGATCGCCTGGCTGTAGTCGCAGTCGTCCCCGCCATCGTCGTCGTCGTCCGAGCCGCCGGCGTCCCACCTGCTCGTGCCTGCGCCGGGATCGCGGCAATGCGGGTTGCTCGGGCCTGCGCCGGCATCACCCCACCTGCTCGCCGCCAGGGCGCGCTGGGAACTCGGCTTCATCCTCGCTCTCGGGGTCGAGGATGATGTAGGAACCTCCTTCGGCAGCGGAGGGGGAGGGACGCGGCGGCGGACCGCATTGGCAGCGGCTTCCTGCTCGCGTTGCGCCTTCCGCTGCTCCGCCTCGGCGAGGAGACGGCGCTGGAGCTCCAGCTCCTCCTTGGTGCTGTCGCGCAGGCTCCAGTCGTCGGCGACGTCGTCGGGGACCGGCTGGAGGGTGTTGCGCGAGAGCTCCTCCGCAGCCTTCAAGTCCGGCCACTCGTCGTCCTCCGCCACCTCCGTCTTCGGGCGCACGACGCGCTCGAAATCTGCAGCGGGTCGCTGTCGCGGCTCGCCGATGCGCAGGGCGCCGCCGCGGCGCCTGGGGGCAGGGCGCCCAAAGTTGAGAAGGGGAGGGGTGAGAGAAATCGACGCCGCGCCGGAGGAGGAGGAGGTGGCCGACAACGATCCACCCATCCACCGCGGTGCCCACGAGGGGTGCGGGCGGGGCGGCATCTGCAGCCGGGGCTCGTTGCTGGCGTCGATGTAGTCCAGCACCCACTCGAGCGTGCGGTGCAAACTTCCCCACCACCGCTTGCGGCCCATGGTGTTGGCGCGGCCCTCAACAGGGCCGTTGTTACCCTCGGCGGCGAGGTCCGCGTCGTGGCGGCGTTGCAGCTCCTGCCATCAGAACGCGTCCTGTCCGTGCGGCCTCCGGTGCAGCCGCGCAGCCTCGTCCGGCGTCAGCCCTCGACGGACCTCGTCGATGGCCTACCGGGACTCCGCGTCGGTGGAGGGGATTGGGTCACGGGGATCCCACCGACGCTGAGTTGCCACCGTGGTTGCCCGCCGGCGGCGCTTGGGAGGCGTATGTCGGGCGGGCACGGATAGCCCGCACGATACAGCGCCCAGGCCTCGTGCTTGCGGAGGTGGCAGCGGCGCCAGCCGTTGGCGGCGGCGTCTTCGTCGTAGCTCGACATCTACGGCGAGGAGGGAAGAACGGGGAGAGCGCCAAGGAGAAAGAACGGGGTGTAACATCCCAAGTATGAAAAACATCCATTAGAATGTTTGCTCTCTGTTATTTTATGTTTTGCATCATGACATCATGTTCATTGCATTTGTTTTGCTTTGTTTTCCATTTGTTTTCCTTTGTTTTCCCTTGTTTTTCTATTTGAATTTCAAACCAAAAATTCAAACCTTTTGTTTCATACTTGTGATGTTACAATTTCCAAATGAATATTCAAATCAAAGCAATTATTTGTTTCCATTAAAGTTGCAATTTCAAAACTATTGATTTGTTTCTAATCAATAATTCATTTAATACCAAAACCTTTTCAAATTCAATTAATTCTCCAAACAGCAACCCTTTTGAATTTTATGGAAATTACAAAACAAATCTATCATTTGTTCCAAATATACTTGATTTTAAAAACTTTCAATTGCTTAAGTTCAATTATTCAATTAATAGTACATTCACTCAAATTTCAATTAAAAATACAACAGCACCATAATTCAAACTTTTTGAAAACAAAAGTTTACAAATTGTTGCTGTAATCATAACTAACCTATAACAATTTTTCTCCTAATTTTTCTAACCCTAAAACCCACTCATTTTCTCCCTTTTCCTTTTAGCAAAAAAAAAAACAGAAACAAAAATAAAATTAAAGCAAAAGAGAGGGAGAGTGGGCAGGCCAGCCCACCATCTCCCTCAGGCCTGCTACCCCTCCCCGTTATCTTCAACCTCTGTACGGCAGCCATCGTGCCTGTACACGTCGACAGGCACAGGGCAGGGACGGCCACGAGCTCGCCCTCCCCCTCCATTTAAGCCCTAGCTGCCTCGAGCTCCCCTAACCCTTCTCCCTCCACCTCTCTCCCTCTCCGCCGCCGAATTCTCTCTCTCTATGCAACTGCCCCTCTCTGATTTCTCTGAAACCCACCGAAAACCACCACCGCCGCCTAGCTCCGATGATCGCCGCCGCTAGGCCCTTCCTCCGCTCAGGTTAGGGCCGGGAATCGAACCCCCTCGCCACCCTCTTCCTCATCGTCCACTCAGCGCGGACGGGGAAGGTCTGTAGCGCCGCCGCCGTCCCCATCTCACCGCCGGCCAACCCCACCTCGCCGAGCTCGAGCACTGCCACCTATTCCCCCTCGGTGAGCTCCCTCTCCTCCCTCGTTTCCCTCCTCTCTACACGACGCGCACCCTAGCACCCACAGCACACGCACACGGCGCCCCTCCCGCGCTCGCATCAGCAGCCCCGGCGAGCATCGCCGTCGTTCCCGTCGTGGATGCGTCTGTCACAGAAGGGATTCAGTTTCGTCAGGTTTTAACTGATGGAAACTTACCTCATAACCAAACGCACGGGGTACCTGTCACGAAACAAAGCCCACCGCAGTGGCAACAGCCCGCTGCGCGCACCCACGGGGTCGAGGGATCGAATCCCACCCCTCGCAAAAACCCCAATCTTTTCCCCTTTATTTTTCCAGGCCCAGAACAAAGTTCTAATCATAGACAAGTCCCTGCTAGCATTTATCTTAGTCCCTGTAAATAAATTCTAAGTCCCTGGATGTTAATTAAAATGGCAGATTACACCCTAATCTTGGAAATTGCCTAAATAATTCATTCCAACTCCAATTTCAACATTTTAAATATGTTTTCCACTCCAAATTAAATTCTCTACCCAAATATAATTTTTTTTTACTGTTTTGAATATTTTAAATTGGTGAAATATTTGAATCCTTGTTTAATTCATTTAATTTTGCAAAATTCATAACTTGGGCATAAAAATTCCAAATTCAACAAACTAAATATGTTTTCCATTCCATTTTTCATGTACTTTGCAAATATCAACTTTGTGTTCTGTTTTAAATAAATTAAATTGTTAAAAACAACTGCTTCATATTTAATGCATTTAAAATTGCCAAATTAATAACTTGCTCATTTTAAATCCATTTTCAACAAATAAAATATGTTTTCCATGCTAAATTGAACCACCTTTCCAAATATAAACTTTGTTTCATGTTTTGAATAATTAAAACTGGTTAAATAATTTAAACCTTGTTTAAATCATTCGAATTTGCTAAATTCATAACTAGATCAAATTAAATTATTTTTGAACTTATAAAATATATTTTCAACCCAGCAAAGTATAAACTTTTCAAATATGAATTTGGTTCAATGTTTTGAACAAATAAAAGTTCCAATAAATTCATACTTGAATTAAATTCATTTAAATCTTGTTTAAACTTGTTTAATTCATAAGTAATTTATTCTAAATCCTTTTTCAACAAGTGAAACATGTATTCCACCTAAAATTTTGTGTTCTTTCCAAATAAGAACTTTGTTATCTATTTTGAACAATTAAAATTGGTGAAAATAACAAATGCTTGTGTAACCCCTTTAAGGAACCAAAATTTCATAACTTAATAAATAAACTTCCAAACTTGGTAAACTTCTTTTCAAATTGTTTCTATTGTTGTTTTCTTTCTGTTTTCCTCATCCATGCATCATGCTAATTCACTTACACATGATGATTAGTTGTAGAACAATTATTCCAACCTTAACTCATGGGCTTTCCATATGCAATCCAATTGCATATGGGTCCATTTAAACATGTTATCTTGTCAACTAGGTTATCTTTGATGCATCAATTAAATGTTCATGCATCATCCCATGATTGTGCATTATGCCATGTTATTGATTGTTTGTCTCTCTGCGTTGTTTGTTTGCTTCTTCTCGAATAGACGACAACGTTGAGACAGACGATATTTACGACACCCCTTCTGAGGAGTTAGCTCAGTACCAGGCTGCTGAGTTTGCAGGCAAGTATTCACTCACATGAACCATTGTGTTCCTTTCCACATTGGATATCGATACTTTCCGTTGTCTATTCTGCTAGCCCTATGAATCGTTGCTTCTGTTCCGAACCTATCACATGTTATCCTTTAACCCTGATATAGCCTCACCTCCACACCTATAACCCCATTGCTTGTTGCCCGTGTCTTACTAGCATGCTTAGGGTTGTTTCTGCTCGAGTCTGTTGTCCGTTACTTTATGTTACCATATTTCTATTATGTTCTGGGGCTCGATGTTAAACAACAACCTGTTAATTTTGAGGTAATGCTAATTTGATGATAAGGCACCGGCAGGAGGCCCGGCGTGGTTTTGAGGCCTGCTAGTGTCGACCCTCATTAGGAAAAGGGTCTTGTCTACTGATCCATGATGAGCGCACTAACCGCATGTGGGAAGCGTGTATGGGCGCCCCCCTCAATTTGATTCGATTCGCATCTCGTCCAAATCGCCACACTTAGTTCGGGCTTTCCATTTGATGCATGCATGTGCAGGTGCGAACCCTTGGCGCCAGGGTGGAACTTTTGTAGTCGGCATTTAGGGCGGCGTGGTCTTAGAGTGCTATGAGGGTCCCCCTTTTCTTCGTGGGGGCTCGATTAGCCGCGCACGCACAACATGTGGTTCTTTGGGCTTGATGCGAAGAAGAGTTGAGTTGTGTTGAGTGCCCCGCTTGGTGGAAGGGCCATTCCATCTGGCGGGTTATTCTTACGTGTACGGCCAAATTGGTGCATCCCTGCAGGGTTAAATCTTCTCGAGAAGCCGTGTTTTCCGCGGTTATGGATGACTTGGTGAAAGTACTGGCTAACAAGTACTCAGAACAACTTACACCTAACTAATGATAGCTTGACTAGTAATAGTCTTATTGACACAATAACTTGAACCATCACTAATCCAACCGTGTGAGTTATCCTCGGATTGCTTCTTCGGATAAGGGGCGAGATCCAGGATGGGTTTGTTTGAGGTTAGTTGTAGTTGGTTACGATACGCTATCTTATCTCCTTTCTGTTAGCCGGAAGTTGTAGCATGTATCTGTAGTTGGTTAGAGGAGCCAGCTGCCGCATCTTTTGTATCACCCTTTCTTCCGTTGAACCCAAAGCATCTGTGCTTGATGTTGTCGGGTACACTTTGGTGAACTGTGAGTCTTGCTTGCCAGTACGTTTATGTACTGACCCCTTTGGGGCTGTGGTTTCCGCAGACTACGTTTCCGAGGATCCCATGGTGGCTACTACGTGGAGTATGACGAGGCTGCTGACGAGTAGATAGCGGACCCGGGCAGGATCCGAGACTTCGTGGATGGGCTCCGTCTTTTCGTTTCCGGCCGCTTAGGCCTATTTGGATCTTGTCTGTACTCAGACATGTTGAATGCTTCCGCTGTGATGTAATGATGAATTGTTGGGACATGTGTCCTCTGGATGATTGTATTTGCTATCTCTGCTCTAGTGAGAGCTATTTGCAACTTATTTCAATCTTTTGTGTCTTAGAGATATGTTGTGATATCAGTTGTTCAAAAGCCGTTGACGTACCATGTGTGCATGTTATGAAGTACGTCAATGGAAGTATCTGGATTTCTATGGGATGGTTTGCGCAGACGATGAATAGTGGAGAATGGTTGTCACACGTTTACGTGTTGGCCTACTCATATTGAGATGCGGGTGCCGGTATGCCCCGTAAGCCATTTATATACTGTTTAACGGACTGTGAGTATCCCCTAGAAGTCCGGGTGCGACAAATGGTATCAGAGCATGTCTGCCTGTAGGATCCCTTTTACTGGTCGCAGTTGAGTCTAGAAACTATTTTGTAGCTATATAGGAAAAATGAAACGTGAGAGTAGGAATTCTGTTCTTTTTCTTCTTTCCCCACCCACCCTCCCTTTTCTGGTAAGGAAGTGCAACGTTGTTTTCTCTTCTCATCTAAACTTTCAAGTTAGGTTTTCACGTATCCTGGTTTCTCTAGGATGGTTATATCTACTAGACCATAGGAATGGAGGTGGTTGTGACATGATTTATCATGTTGCCTACTCACGATTGAGAACGGAGGCGTGTAAGCCCCGGAAGCAGATCCTCTATTCCTTAAGCAGTAGATATTGATCCTTTAGAAGCCCGGATGGGTTTTTCCGTAGTACCTCAGGAGTGTTTTGGTCTCGTGTTTCAAGATGTTGCTTCGATATCCTGTTCTTCTCATCCTTTTCGTCCATTGAAACCTTGTTGTTGCTTCCCACTTCAGTTCTTCTACCGGCGTCTAATCAATAACTATGTTCCACCCTTCTGGCCAGATAGTCTATTCTCCAAATGAATCAAGTTCTATTCAGCTATACACCCTCGATGCAAAACCTCTACCTCTACTCGAAAATGTTCCGGTGGTTTGCGAATTCCCTGACGTCTTTCCAGAAGAGTTGACAGGAATGCCTATCGTCTTGAACTTCTAGAAAAACTATCCAAGGTGCACGATGTGTTTCACGTGTCACAGCTCAAGAGGATCTTCGCAAGAAGTATCCGGACCTTTTCTCTTCTCAGTAGGAATCTCGGGGCGCGATTCCTTCAAGGGGGGGCGTTTTGTAACATCCCAAGTATGAAAAACATCCATTAGAATGTTTGCTCTCTGTTATTTTATGTTTTGCATCATGACATCATGTTCATTGCATTTGTTTTGCTTTGTTTTCCTCTGTTTTCCTTTATTTTCCCTTGTTTTTCTATTTGAATTTCAAACCAAAAATTCAAACCTTTTGTTTCATACTTGTGATGTTACAATTTCCAAATGAATATTCAAATCAAAGCAATTATTTGTTTCCATTAAAGTTGCAATTTCAAAGCTATTGATTTGTTTCTAATCAATAATTCATTTAATACCAAAACCTTTTCAAATTCAATTAATTCTCCAAACAGCAACCCTTTTGAATTTTATGGAAATTACAAAACAAATCTATCATTTGTTCCAAATATACTTGATTTTAAAAACTTTCAATTGCTTAAGTTCAATTATTCAATTAATAGTAAATTCACTCAAATTTCAATTAAAAATACAACAGCACCATAATTCAAACTTTTTGAAAACAAAAGTTTACAAATTGTTGCTGTAATCATAACTAACCTATAACAATTTTTCTCCTAATTTTTCTAACCCTAAAACCCACTCATTTTCTCCCTTTTCCTTTTGGCAAAAAAAAAACCAGAAACAAAAATAAAAATTAAAGCAAAAGAGAGGGAGAGTGGGCAGGCCAACCCAGTTGGGACAGCCCACCATCTCCCTCAGGCCTGCTACCCCTCCCCGTTATCTTCAACCTCTGTACGGCAGCCATCGTGCCTGTACACGTCGACAGGCACAGGGCAGGGACGGCCACGAGCTCGCCCTCCCCCTCCATTTAAGCCCTAGCTGTCTCGAGCTCCCCTAACCCTTCTCCCTCCACCTCTCTCCCTCTCCGCCGCCGAATTCTCTCTCTCTCTGCAACTGCCCCTCTCTGATTTCTCTGAAACCCACCGAAAACCACCACCGCCGCCTAGCTCCGATGATCGCCGCCGCTAGGCCCTTCCTCCGCTCAGGTTAGGGCCGGGAATCGAACCCCCTCGCCACCCTCTTCCTCATCGTCCACTCAGCGCGGACGGGGAAGGTCTGTAGCGCCGCCGCCGTCCCCATCTCGCCGCCGGCCAACCCCACCTCGCCGAGCTCGAGCACTGCCACCTATTCCCCCTCGGTGAGCTCCCTCTCCTCCCTCGTTTCCCTCCTCTCTACACGACGCGCACCCTAGCACCCACAGCACACGCACACGGCGCCCCTCCCGCGCTCGCAGCAGCAGCCCCGGCGAGCATCGCCGTCGTTCCCGTCGTGGATGCGTCTGTCACAGAACGGATTCAGTTTCGTCAGGTTTTAACTGACGGAAACTTACCTCATAACCAAACGCACGGGGTACCTGTCACGAAACAAAGCCCACCGCAGTGGCAACAGCCCGCTGCGCGCACCCACGGGGTCGAGGGATCGAATCCCACCCCTCGCAAAAACCCCAATCTTTTCCCCTTTATTTTTCCAGGCCCAGAACAAAGTTCTAATCACAGACAAGTCCCTGCTAGCATTTATCTTAGTCCCTGTAAATAAATTCTAAGTCCCTGGATGTTAATTAAAATGGCAGATTACACCCTAATCTTGGAAATTGCCTAAATAATTCATTCCAGCTCCAATTTCAACATTTTAAATATGTTTTCCACTCCAAATTAAATTCTCTACCCAAATATAAATTTTGTTTACTGTTTTGAATATTTTAAATTGGTGAAATATTTGAATCCTTGTTTAATTCATTTAATTTTGCAAAATTCATAACTTGGGCATAAAAATTCCAAATTCAACAAACTAAATATGTTTTCCATTCCATTTTTCATGTACTTTGCAAATATCAACTTTGTGTTCTGTTTTAAATAAATTAAATTGTTAAAAACAACTGTTTCTTATTTAATGCATTTAAAATTGCCAAATTAATAACTTGCTCATTTTAAATCCATTTTCAACAAATAAAATATGTTTTCCATGCTAAATTGAACCACCTTTCCAAATATAAACTTTGTTTCATGTTTTGAATAATTAAAACTGGTTAAATAATTTAAACCTTGTTTAAATCATTTGAATTTGCTAAATTCATAACTAGATCAAATTAAATTATTTTTGAACTTATAAAATATGTTTTCAACCCAGCAAAGTATAAACTTTTCAAATATGAATTTGGTTTAATGTTTTTAACAAATAAAAGTTCCAATAAATTCATACTTGAATTAAATTCATTTAAATCTTGTTTAAACTTGTTTAATTCATAAGTAATTTATTCTAAATCCTTTTTCAACAAGTGAAACATGTATTCCACCTAAAATTTTGTGTTCTTTCCAAATAAGAACTTTGTTATCTATTTTGAACAATTAAAATTGGTGAAAATAACAAATGCTTGTGTAACCCCTTTAAGGAACCAAAATTTCATAACTTAATAAATAAACTTCCAAACTTGGTAAACTTCTTTTAAAATTGTTTCTATTGTTGTTTTCTTTCTGTTTTCCTCATCCATGCATCATGCTAATTCACTTACACATGATGATTAGTTGTAGAACAATTATTCCAACCTTAACTCATGGGCTTTCCATATGCAATCCAATTGCATATGGGTCCATTTAAACATGTTATCTTGTCAACTAGGTTATCTTTGATGCATCAATTAAATGTTCATGCATCATCCCATGATTGTGCATTATGCCATGTTATTGATTGTTTGTCTCTCTGCGTTGTTTGTTTGCTTCTTCTCGAATAGACGACAACGTTGAGACAGACGATATTTACGACACCCCTTCTGAGGAGTTAGCTCAGTACCAGGCTGCTGAGTTTGCAGGCAAGTATTCACTCACATGAACCATTGTGTTCCTTTCCACATTGGATACCGATACTTTCCGTTGTCTATTCTGCTAGCCCTATGAATCGTTGCTTCTGTTCCGAACCTATCACATGTTATCCTTTAACCCTGATATAGCCTCACCTCCACACCTATAACCCCATTGCTTGTTGCCCGTGTCTTACTAGCATGCTTAGGGTTGTTTCTGCTCGAGTCTGTTGTCCGTTACTTTATGTTACCATATTTCTATTATGTTCTAGGGCTCGATGTTAAACAACAACCTGTTAATTTTGAGGTAATGCTAATTTGATGATAAGGCACCGGCAGGAGGCCCGGCGTGGTTTTGAGGCCTGCTAGTGTCGACCCTAATTAGGAAAAGGGTCTTGTCTACTGATCCATGATGAGCGCACTAACCGCATGTGGGAAGCGTGTATGGGCGCCCCCCTCAATTTGATTCGATTCGCATCTCGTCCAAATCGCCACACTTAGTTCGGGCTTTCCATTTGATGCATGCATGTGCAGGTGCGAACCCTTGGCGCCAGGGTGGAACTTTTGTAGTCGGCATTTAGGGCGGCGTGGTCTTAGAGTGCTATGAGGGTCTGTGACGTCCCGAGATCGGGAACTATGCAGATTTCAGCATTCCCGCCAAATCCGCATAATAACCGATTCCAGGTTGCCACTTGTGATAACATTACAACAGTTCACGAATAATCCGCAACAACAACAGAAAAGAGATTTACAAGATGACTCAAACGAGTCAGGGATACAACTGATACAGTACAAAGATCCAAATAACAGCGGAAGAAACAACCTAGCGTCCGGCTACGGACAAGATACAAATTGGACTAAGAGTCCTGAAGATAACCGAGAGCGTCCAATCCCTGCCCAGGCCAAGCCGGAGGGATTCCCCAAGCTAACATCGTCGGACTTCAAACCTGTTGACTGCAATGTTGAATATGCAGCCACGAAAAAGGATTCGTGGGTCAGTACGGTTAAGTACTGGCAAGTGGATAAACCATACTCACAAGATACCGGCGTAGCCATTCATCACAGGATACAAATACTTTGGGATCAACGGAAAGGAAGGGATTATTGCAAATAAGCGGCAGCGGGTTGCACTAACCAACTACAGAAACACGCTACAACTTCCGGCTAAAAGAGGGGGATAAGATAGCGTATCGGAACCAACTACAGCTACTCACCAAACAATACCCATCCAATGTCACCCCCTACTAAGGAAGCAACCCAAGGATAACTCACACTGTTGATTAATGATGGATCAAGTTATTGTGTCAATAAGACTATTACTAGTCAAGTTATTATCATTAGGTGTAAGTTGTCTGAGTACTTGTTAGCCAGTACTTTCACCAAGTAATCCATAACCGCGGAAAACACGGCTTCTCGAGAAGATTTATCCCTGCAGGGTGTGCTCCAGTACCCGTACACACTCAAGCCACCAACTAAAACTCAGGTTGGCTCGACACGACCCAAACCATCTCTACAACCCATCCTCGGAGCCACGGAGCTATAAGGTCCCAGCCACGCAGCCGAATACTCAGCGCAGGTGTGCAAAACTCCCGCAGGACACAACACCCCGGCACTACAGGCCTCGCCCTATATGCATCATCATCATAACCAGTAACCATGGGGGCGCCTCCCATTATGCAAAGGAGCAAATGGAACACCCGAACTAAGTGTGGCTCTTCGGACAAGCTGCAGATCAGGTCTAAGTCGAGGGGGGTCCCATACTACCACCCGGATGCGGTGAGCACGCTCATCATGGATCAGTAGACAAGACTCTTTCCTAGTTTCGACACTAGCAGGCTTCAAAACCCTAACCCGGGCCTCCTGCCGGTGCCTTAACATCAAATTATTATTGTTACCCCAAACATTAACAATTTGTTGATTGCATTGAAACCCAACTATCAACTAAACATGTGATAGAACAAAAGGACAACATGACTCGAGCGCAAACAACACTAAGCCTGCAACTACGACACGGGGGGCCAACAATGGTAAACAAGCAACAGTTAATAGGAAGTGGAAGGAAAAGGCTATATCATGGCTGCAAGGTAAACATACAATAGGATCGAGACACAAGCATCGTATCAACAGGCTAGAATAAGAACAACGGAAAGAATCGGTAACAAGTGATGAAAGGCAGCCATTTGGCAGCAAGTGAGTATACTTGCCTGAGATCCCGCAAGGTAGCAGAACTTGTCGTTGCTCACATCATCTCAACGTCCTATCCGGGAAGAAGCAACGAACCTCGAACAAACAACGGAATGCAACAATTACTACTACGGCAAAAGATCCAGCATGATCCTATTTTATATGCATGACATGGCAAGATGCAACAGGGGAAACAACTTAAGCAATTTAATCGGAACCGGAGTCCGGAGAAATAGGAATTGGTTCAAGTTGTTTATCTAACCATCAAGGTAAATGTTGTTTAGCATGGAAAACAATAAAGTAGATGAGTTAGGCAATTTAAATGGAATGGGGCAACAACTGGAATTAATTAGCCCACACATTCCATATGTTGTCATATAGATGAACAGGCATAACAAACCCTAAAAATGCACAAGATAAGATGCAAACAGAGATATGGATGGCATGAACATGTTAATGACATGAAACTGATTGGAAAACATATTTTATTTGTTTGATTTGGAATTAAAATGAATTAGTTATGAATTTTGGCAATTTAAATTGCAATAATTAAGAAACAGTTGTTTTCAGCAATTTAAATTATTCAAAACATCAAACAAAATTTATATTTGGAAAGTACATGAAAAATTGATTGGAAAACATATTTAGTTTGTGGAATTTGGAATTTTTATGCCCAAGTTATGAATTTTGCAAAATTAAGTGATTTAAACAAGAATTCAAATGTTTCACCAATTTAAAATATTCAAAACAGTAAACAAACTTTATATTTGGATAGAACATTCAATTTGGGACAGAAAACATATTTGAAAAGTTAAAATTGGAGTTGGGATGAATTTTTTATGCATTTTACAAATTTGGGGTGCAATGTGCCATTTTTATCCTATTAGGGACTTGGAAGAAATATTTCAGGGGTCTAACTTTATTTAACAGGGGCCTAGAAATGATTCACAAGGACTTGGTTGTGATTCCTAGAAAGTACAGTACCAAAACAGATGAAAATAAAATGTTGGTTTTTATTGGGAGAGGGGGAACTCGATCCCCCCACCTCCTGGTTGCGCAAGGGAACGTGAACCAGATGGGGTACTGCTCTAGTTGTGACAGAAAAGGAACTGCGGGGAGGTTATGTTCAGTTAAGAGGGAGAGAACCAAAATTCAGAAAAAAGTGCGGCCGCGGGGGTTCGACCCCAGGACCTGCAGCTCGCGCGCGGGGAACAGGACCAGTTGGGCTATCTGCTGTTTGGTGTTAGGCAAGGGGCAGATGGGTGGATATCTCGTTGTGCGCGGACTGAACTTACTGAAACCTGTTCGATCTCTGAACTTGAGGAGCGGACAGGGACTTGGCCGCCGGTCTGCTCGCTCGCGGTGGCCGGAGGGGCGCCGAGGGGCTGCGCGGTTGTGGGGTGGTGCGGGCAGAAGGAGGGAAAGGAGAGGAGGAGGAAGGGTAGCGATCGGGGGTGGCTCACCTTGGGGGCGAGCGGACAGCAGGAGGGGCGGACGTGCAGGAACAGAGGGCGACGGCCGGCGAACTCGCGGACGGCGGCGGAGCTCCGGGGGATCTCCGGGGAAACGGCGAGTACCGGGAGGACGAGGGGACTGTGGCGGTTCCATTCCCACGACCTGCAGCCCGTGGCGGCTACCCCTTCCCCGACGCCATGGTGCAACTTCCTCCTCCGGCCATGGACGCTCGGTGGTGCAGAGACTAAGCAGAGAGAGAGGAAGGGAGGTGGAAGGGAGAAGAAGTGGCGGCGCGGCGGTTGGGGCTAGGGTTTGGAGGGGGCTTGAGGGGGGAGATATAGGGGAGGGGGAGCAGGGCACATGGGTGCGTGCTGTTGTCGGTTTCCTCCATGGCTGCGTCAGCAGTACGGAGGTGGGGGATGATACCGATTGGGTCTCCTTCGGGTTGTAGGTGGGCTGCCCCTTGTGGGCTGGCCTGCCTCCCCACTCCTTTCTTTTATTCTTTTCCCTTCTTTTTTTTTTGTAATGCATGAAAGAGAGAGAGGTGAAATAGGGTTTGGGGGTGTTTATATTTTATGAAATATATTTTATTGATTAACAAAACAGCAACATCAAGGTAGGTTACTTATTTTCAACAATTTGAAAAATGACAATTAGTTTGAAATTTAGTATTTGAAATTCATATAGGGTTTCATTTGATTTTTAAAATAGACAAATTTTATTTAACAAGCCCAAACAATTATGAAAATTATTGAATTTAATTTGTTTACAAGATTTTAAAATTTTTTTTAAACCCACATTTGAAATATGCCAAATAGGATTGAGTTGATTTGAATTTGAATTGGTCATTAGTGTGTTGATAAGAAGGGATTTTATTAACAAGCAAAATTTAAATAACTCAACTTCAAAACTATGGAAACAATTGAGTTATTGTAGTTTGCAATTCTTAAATTGGAAATCTTTTAGACATGTGTGAAAGTTTAAATTGTTTTTGAAAAACAGAATGCAATGCTCATGGGATGCATGTGATGCAAGCAAAAGAAAACAAACACTTCCTATCTAGGGTAACACCCCAGGTGTTACAGGGTCCCCCTTTTCTTCGTGGGGGCTCGATTAGCCGCGCACGGACAGCATGTGGTTCTTTGGGCTTGATGCGAAGAAGAGTTGAGTTGTGTTGAGTGCCCCGCTTGGTGGAAGGGCCATTCCATCTGGCGGGTTATTCTTACGTGTACGGCCAAATTGGTGCATCCCTGCAGGGTTAAATCTTCTCGAGAAGCCGTGTTTTCCGCGGTTATGGATGACTTGGTGAAAGTACTGGCTAACAAGTACTCAGAACAACTTACACCTAACTAATGATAGCTTGACTAGTAATAGTCTTATTGACACAATAACTTGAACCATCACTAATCCAACCGTGTGAGTTATCCTCGGATTGCTTCTTCGGATAAGGGGCGAGATCCAGGATGGGTTTGTTTGAGGTTAGTTGTAGTTGGTTACGATACGCTATCTTATCTCCTTTCTGTTAGCCGGAAGTTGTAGCATGTATTTGTAGTTGGTTAGAGGAGCCAGCTGCCGCATCTTTTGTATCACCCTTTCTTCCGTTGAACCCAAAGCATCTGTGCTTGATGTTGTCGGGTACACTTTGGTGAACTGTGAGTCTTGCTTGCCAGTACGTTTATGTACTGACCCCTTTGGGGCTGTGGTTTCCGCAGACTACGTTTCCGAGGATCCCCATGGTGGCTACTACGTGGAGTATGACGAGGCTGCTGACGAGTAGATAGCGGACCCGGGCAGGATCCGAGACTTCGTGGATGGGCTCCGTCTTTTCGTTTCCGGCCTCTTAGGCCTATTTGGATCATGTCTGTACTCAGACATATTGAATGCTTCCGCTGTGATGTAATGATGAATTGTTGGGACATGTGTCCTCTGGATGATTGTATTTGCTATCTCAGCTCTAGTGAGAGCTATTTGCAACTTATTTCAATCTTTTGTGTCTTAGAGATATGTTGTGATATTAGTTGTTCAAAAGCCGTTGACGTACCATGTGTGCATGTTATGAAGTACGTCAATGGAAGTATCTGGATTTCTATGGGATGGTTTGCGCAGACGATGAATAGTGGAGAATGGTTGTCACACGTTTACGTGTTGGCCTACTCATATTGAGATACGGGTGCCGGTATGCCCCGTAAGCCATTTATCTACTGTTTAACGGACTGTGAGTATCCCCTAGAAGTCCGGGTGCGACACGGGGAGAACGGCGAGGAGGAAGAATTGGGAGAGCGGCGAGCGGCGAGGGGCCTTTTGTAGCCTGGCGGACATTTACTGCGCTGCGTGCCGTCGCTGCCGCCCGCCACGCCATAACTCCGGCAGCCTTTGAACGGGCGGATGCACTGGCCGGCCGCCGCCTTTGACCGCCGCGGGAGCCGAGAAGAAGATCACGAGCGGGGGTTTCTGTTCCCGCGGTTTTCCCACGCGTCGCTGACAGTGCTGGCCCGCGTGGGCTGCCCCGCCTTTTCGCCCCCCCCCCCCCAAGCCGAACCCAGCGGGCTGGGTTTCTCCTGGGTGTCGCGGCGCGAAATAGCGCCGTTTCGGCGCTATTTGGGCTTTTGGGGGCCGGCTGGTGCAAGAACGGCGCTATTCGTCGCTTTCGGCGCTAAAAAGGCCGCTTGAGGGTCTCTGCAGGGGTCGACTGGAGATGCCCTTAGAGACGGCGAATAATTTTTTTGTTTGATAACTTACTCAGTATCTTTCTACTAGATTTAGCCTTTACTTGTTGGAAATGGAGATTTTGTACACTAGATGAAAGTGAAATTTTTTGTACTAGTTGGAAGTGAAAATTTTCAATCTCCCACCCTTTTTTTCTTACCCTAAAAAACCACTAGCCCAAAAAGGGAATTAATTTTGTAGCCTTTTTTCTATAAGTGAAATGACAACTTAGTGGATTAAAGGGAACTGTCTGACTCGTTCTTCTGTTTTTTTTTTTGCGCGGGGAAATGTTCGGATTGCTTGAGCGCGGGAAAAAGGAACCGATCGATCCAAACACATCCAGCACATGGCTCACAGGCCTAAAAGGGAATAGAAGCGCACGGCGTACATTTCTGTTTAGGTAAGAGCACGCGGTCGGAACCGATCGATCGAAACGATCGTGTCGCGCGCGCGCATGCTAGCCTTGCCCGAGTGTTCTCTCGTTTATAAATGGGGAGAGAGTCGAGTGTTCTGTTCTGTTATAAACAGAGAGCGTGTTTAGGAGGAGGTTGAGTTAGATAATCACTGACAATATAATGATGATTATCTGGTCAGATAAATGCAGCTTCGTAAACCTTCAAGGTTCGTTGGGAGGTCCCGAGCGATAAAAAAACAGGCCCGATACGCTCCTGTCACAGCCCAATAGGAGAGCAATACAGAATTACCTCTATAAATTCTTCCTGAAAACAATTCACAGTATATATTAACAATTCACAGTAGTATTAGATATGTACAAGAGGCAATCAGTCACCTACGTGGCTAAGACGCGAGGATGCTCAAACCATTGATTGCCATGGCAATGCCAACTGATAGAAAGGGAAATATTTGCAAGTAAACAGAACTAGCACAAGCCACAAAGCCAGATAAAAGCTGTTATATTCTTCCTTTATACAGTACATTCTTCCTGAATACAATTCACAGAGTACAGTGCAAAAGAACACTTGATGCTGAATTCAATCACTTGATACACATGATCTCAAGACTCAGACTGTATTGCCTTGTGTGATATGCAGCACAACATGACAGATAACAAAACCATCAATCAGTGGGTCTGACAGGGCGATGCTCAGTCTTCATTCCACAAATGGTAAGTGGTCAGACATCTTACAAGCAAGAGTAATGCTAGAGAATGGGTTGAGCAACCCGATGTACTTTTGCACACAGTCGGTCGACGATAAAAGTGAACAGGCGAACCTGTCTTCTGCGCTTACAGATCATGGTCCAAACCACCCTAGAAGTTATTCGCCCGTGCCTATAATGGAGTTCACATTATAACGGAACAACATAAGGCATGGCAACTACATCAGCAGTCTCGATAGGCTCTGCTTCTGCCCAAACTTGAGGTGGTTCTGCAGCCTCGAGCACCGTTGATTTCTGGTGAGTACGGTCCCCAGGAAACAGCCAGTCCTGATCAATGTACCCCGAGCAGTCGTCAACTGCTGGTATGGAGTATACTTGGCTCATATACTTGGTGTCAGGGTGATGTGGTGTCAGAGAGACTTCTCTACTGACATAGCTGGATGAAGAAACTGAAGATTTGTGTTCCTCCAGATAGCTAGGGCCAGCGATGCCATTATTGAAGCATTCCTTGTTATCTTGAAGCATGTCCACCACACAAGGATTTGTGTCAACTGGTAGTTTGGAAGAAGGTGCAGTTCCCTCAAAATGCTTAAGCATTTCCCCATTCACACAAAGATGATTAACAGGAGACGTCCTTGGCATCTTAGTCATCGCATACTATGCTCTGCAAAAATATGCAAGTGAGACTAAAATATAATCGAAGTCATAGCTAGAAGACTACCTAAATCTAGACTTATGCTTCCAAGGAATAAACACACATAAAATTGTGCCCACTTTAATGAGAAACTCACCATGTAGAGAACTTTTAGCGTTTAAGTCTTTCCTTTTCTTGACATCATCAGAAGTGAACTTGTTCCCATTAAGATGAGCCGAGTCCATTTCATGAATATGGTTCTTCCTTGTTCCATGTCCATCAAGCTCTTCGCGTTTTTTCTCATGTTGAACTCTTCTTTTCTCCCTAACGTTTCCTCCATTTCCATCTTTGACCTTTCTTTTCTTTACAACGTGACCTCTAGCTCCATCTTTAACACCCTTCTGATGCTTAGCTTTTACCTCTTTAACCCTTGCATTCCCTTGAACTTCTCCATTTTTTTCTCGCACTATCTGCTTATCCATGTTAGTGCCCCCATTTTTCTTCTCTGTCATCCGTTTGGTGCTCATGCTGCCACTTTTAGCATATGCTGAATGAGAAGAAACATCTGAGTGTTCGTCCACTTGTTTGGTCCTCTGTGCAGCATTTGCGCTTGGTATATTCCTGCGCTTCCGTTGAGTGGCTGCAGTAGTAGCAAGTACACCTTTAGAGCTCTCCTGTTGCAGGCCTACTCCATTACCACCATGTATTCGGGTGGAATGATTTTCAGCCAGACCAACTTGAAGGTTCCCACCGTTCAGCGCTCTGGTTTTATCCTTCTCCTTTTCACTGGCATGGTTGTGCTGACCAATTTGCGCAGATTTCTCACTCACTCTACTGACAGAACTTCTTTCCTTCTCTTCAGAATCTACAAGGCCAAAGGACTCAACGCTTTGTGGAAGCAACTTGCCAGTACTACTGCCAGTGTTGTTTGCATAACCTTCTTGGCCTGTGATTTGGCTAGCCAGCTCATCTCTATGTTTGCTATTTTTGACCGATTCATTATATACTATTTGTTTTAGTCTTCTATTGTCAAGATCATCATTCCTCTGAGTTTCCTGCTCCAAATTTTGTCTTTTCTCCTTGTCTTTTTCTTTCCTTCTTCTCCTATCTTCGTGCTTCTCTCTTTTGTTCTTCTTCTTCTTGTGCTTATCTTTCCTATGATCTCGGTCCTTTTCTTTTCCTTCTCTTTTACCCCCATCCTTCCTTTCCTTTTTGTGCTTCTTTGGCTTGTGCTTTTCCTGAAAAATAGTGCCATAGATTTATCGTTAATAATACTAAATAGAGAAAATGCTGACACAGGTTAAGGAAATTTAATAAAATTAAACAGGTAGAAATAAAGATGCACATATTCAATACCGATCATAAGCAAATCTTATAGGACCTCACTGCGGTTCCTTGAACAAGCACAATCATATTACAGGCACAAATAATAATCAGGACATATTTCCTAAAAAAGATAATCAGGCCATAAATTTTACATCAGGATTGATGGTTGAGGGTACCATTCAGGATTTAAGTTTCTAGAGGCGGAGCACACATAGTAGAACAACATCTTAGAGGAAAAAATTACACTCACCCATGTAGGTAAGTTCAACTAACAACTATAATGGCAAGGGGCAGTAACAAGAGTAATGTGTGAACATCAACTATACTAGCAATATTGCAGTAAGAGTTGGTACAAACTACATAGCATTATCAGATAGTACCAAGGGATATCCAAGTCTTATCATATTAATGGGCTAACAGTTTTCATATCAGCAGAGGTTAGAAAAACAATTTCAGCAAAGGCAACATGAAAATTGAATATATAGGTCTTTTGAATATCAGGGTATAAACTTTAATGGTTTACTTACTGACCATCCCAACCTAGATTACACAAAGGCAATGCAGGACAGGTTCTACTTCTAAGGAAGGAATTAGAGTTGCTTTGAAAAACGACTAACCATCCCAACCTAGATTACACAAGGGAAATGTAAGACTGGTATTTTTTTTGTCTCTTATATGCTTTGTGACATTAAAAGATGCATGTCTGCTAACAATAAAAATATATAGGCCTTTTTCATCTTTAAAATACACAAATGTTCTTTGCTCTTCCTATATTAATTAAGTCTCGAACATTTGATAGATAAATAAGTTGCTCACTATATACAAATTTATGGCACCTTTCTTCTGAGCAAGAACAAGAAAATAATCTAAATATTGTAGCTGTAACTTCTGCTGGATTCATGCAATATTCCCAGAGCAAGGCTCACAAAATGGCAAACAATGTCCACTCAAGAAAAAACCTAAATAACAGGAATTAACATGCCCCCTCTATTTGCAACAGATGAACATTATTCAGTGTATTTTAAATCACAGACAGCTCATCCTGTCACCCACTGCCTAGTAGCCTAGAACTACCTAGTTTTGTAAAGCATAAAGGGAAGTCTACTTTGGCAAGTGATTTCAAAGGTAAAAACATGAACCTTCTTTAGCAGATCCTTGTGCTCACTCCTGGGCTTCCCCTCGTACCCCGGAGGCGGGAATGGGAAGCACCGAGACATTGTGTCACGCAAAGCTCGCCAAACAGGTATCCAGATTCTTTCTCATGCACCATATCAGGCTCCAGCAACTCCGGAGAGCCGGATCAGCACGATCCTACGGCACAAGTTACCACACACAGACTTAGTCCTCAGACAAAACAACTCCTGATTATGCTTCTGCTTGCAGCGATTCAACAGCTCCCCGTGGAACCACCAAGGAGTGCTCTGGAGTACGACCAGACCACCCGAATCCCTGATCGGCAAGCAAGACCACACTGCTCTACTCTATAACTAGAGCGAAATCCAAGTGGTGGCAAGAATATAGCAAAGTACAGTCCTCTTCCATCTGCTCACTCCCCGCCACCGATCCCCAACCACAGCCACAGCAAGTGAAAGGGCAAACCGGGGCCGGCTCCGCGTTCTGAAGCAGCAGTCTCGCCGTACTTCGCAGCAGTGGCGCCGGAGACGCCGCGCATCAACGCGGAACGCGGCACGACCCAGCCACCCTGAACACCGCAGAAGAAGCTTCCGGTGCCACCACGGCGGCTCTCGGCGATTCCTCCCGATCTCGGGTCGACCTGTGACCGGAAGCCCCGATCTGGCTGGAATATCGCAGCTACTGGAAGTGATCCCCTCCAATCGGCCCGCGCGGACAACGAGGGGGCGCTCAATCCGAGCGAATCGGAGACGGGCTCCTGCCGGCCGCCGCCCACCGGAGGAGTCGTGTTTGGTCCAAACACTTGCGGGGATTTTGCGAGGAAGACTGGAGGAGGAAGCGATGGTGGCCACTGCCTGGTGGGTATTGTCTTCCTCAGGCGGCAGTAGTGATGGTGAGGTCTACTTCCGGTTGCGTACGGAAGCCATTTGTGGTGTCCTCGTCCTCGCTACCGAGAGCAGCTCTGGTAGATTCCGCAAACAGATTTTACGGTATCAAAATATGATCCGTCAGTGTAGAGACATTAAAATCTGAATTGAAAATTTAAACTCCTTTTAGGTAAACTATGATATGTCAGAAATCAACGTGCTCTCTCCGTCTCAAATTAATTGTTGGATGTACAATAATTTAGTGTTAGATACATAACTTTTGTCCATCTTCGCGACAATTAATTTGAGACGGAGAGAGTAGTTCAACGCGATTCATAGTACGAACTTGCTCCTCCGTTAAAAAAATATGTGACTTTTTCCGTATCCAGATAAGCGGAACTCACGTATTTTTTAACTGAGCGAGTAATACGTATTAGGAGACGGCACGTCGATTTCAAACAAACATTGGCCACCTCAGGATCATATGGTGATAGTTAGCCATACAGGCGGACGTCCGCCAGGTCTGATTGGATTAGGGAACACGACTGTCTTTTTTGTTGATTGTGAATTAGCGATGTATGGCCCTAGCATGGATCCAGCTTGATTAGCGAACAAACCTTGCCCTGGCGGACGTGGACCGTCCGCCTCGTCCAACGGGCTGGCGGCTTGCATCCTTAGTGATGGTCCAAATGACTATAGCTAAAACTTGAGATGCTCCTAAATTTAGTAAACATAATAATAGTGATTTTGTGAGATTGTCCAACTTAGGCCATTCTTGCGGTAGGGGGCCCGAGCTTGAACGGATAGTGACGACACCTAGAGGGAGGGTGAATAGATGCTACGACCAATTTTAACTTTTCTTCAAAATTAGGCTTGACATAAAGGTAAATTCTCTAGATAATGCAACTACGGTGAATTTACCTATATGACTACCACAAGCACAAACACAATACAAGCACAAGTAAAGGGGAAGTGAACGAGGTAACCGATATGAAGTACACGGAGACACGATGTAATCCCGAGTTCCTCCTTGTTAAGGGAGTACGTATCGTTGGAGGGGTGTGAGCTTCGCCACAAAGGCCTACTCAACGCCACAAAGGGCTCACCCTATTCTCCGATGAACCCCGCCACAAAGGCATAGTCCACCTTCCACTATTGATCCCCTTTAAGGCGGAAATCGAATCATTTACAAACAAGGTTGGGGCACACATCCACAACGAAATTGGGGGCTCCCAACACCAAGAATCACCAAGTGTAGCAAGAGGTATAGATTCTCCACAAATGGAAACCCTGGAATCAAATCCCTCAAGAGAATGAGAGGGAAATGAAGAACGGCTCGGTGAAGATGTAGATCGGGGCCTTCTACTTCAATCCTCCAAAGATCAACAAGTTTGGTGGGAGGGATTGGGAGAAATTGAGGATTTGGTGAGCTTAATAAATGTTATTCAATGAAGTGGACGAACTAGATCTCAAGGAGGAAGAGGAGGGGTATTTATACCCCCTCCTCAAATCTAGTCGTTTGAGCAGGAAAACATGTACATGAATATCCGGTCCAAGTTTGGACCGGAATATCCGGTTGGCTTCTTTCTCCAGATCTGAATCGAACTTGTTGACTTCAACTGGATAATCCGACTGGGACTGAATAATCGGTACCAATAATCCGGCTGACTTCTGTCCCGCGCTGGCACCTGAACCGGATATTCTGGTTGATACGGAATAATCCGGCTCAAATAATCTGGCTCATCTCTGTCCCGAATTTGACAGAAACCATCCTAACCGGAATATCTGGTTTCCCAGAATAATACGGTTATAATAATTCGGCTACTCATTGTCCCAAATCTCAATGGACAATCTTCACCGATCTTTTTGGTGATCAATGCGGATGTTAAGTATAACACCTGCACACTAAACACCTCGATAAATAATGTACTTAGTATTGTTAACTAACACACAAAACAACGGGAAAACTAAATGCACTTTCAATCTCCTCTTTTTGGTGTTAGATGACAATACTAAGATTTGCAATAAAATCTTGACGAGCACATGTTTGAAATAACATGGAAATTGCTCCCCCTACACATATGCATATCTTTTGTTTGCCTCAAATGCAAAAATGTGCAATATTCATATGGAGAGTAATTTCCAACAAGTAAAACAAACATGCCAATAAAACTATAACCAATATGTTAAGGAAGTTGAAACAGATACCTTGTGCGTTGAGATAATGTCAAGTAAACTGAAGCACAATAATAGATAATATCCTCAACATAGATAATCATAGATAACCAAATAACCATAGTCGCCATAGTCTCACAACACATAAAAGTACATAGTTTTAAACGAGACAACAAATAGAAAATAGTTCACGAATAAGACTAAATGGACACAAGCTCTCAAGAAATGGTAAAAGCATATGCTTGTGCCCGAAACCCATGCAATTCTCGTAGGCCTAAGACTACTTCTCCCCCTTTGGCATCGAGACACCAAAAAGGAGATAGGTATTGGTGCTAGCCTCCCATAGACAAACTAAGCATCCGAGTGCTCAGACGACTCTCCAGCTGACTCCTCGGAAGCACCCTCAGCAGCCCTCTCCTGATCCTCGTCCACATCCTCATTTTCCTCATCGAAATCATCACCTACATGGGCACTGGAAGAAGTAGCAGTGGCACGAAGAGCCTCCTCAACCCGCTCCCAAGGGGTACAGTCTCTGGAAGCCCACTGAGAATAAGACTCTGGAACAAGGGCAGCAGGAAGATCACCAGTAGCACCATCACATGGTGAAGAATCTGACGCTGAGAGCTGGACATAGCAGTGTCCCTGCGGTAGGCCTGGTACTGCTCCTTGTGGATATCTACCTTCATGCACAGCACATTGTGCTGAAACCAGGAAAGCTTCCTGACATTGCGCATAGTAGTGGAGGAGTCTGTCATGCGATCACTAGAAGGGGCCACACCTCCCATAGAGAAACCACCCTCAGGAGGAGGAGCGGGAGAAGCAGGTACAACCTTCTTCCTCTTGACATACAGCTTCTTGAAGGCATGGTCTTGCAAAGGCAGCTCATTGAATTTCCTCTGCATGGTGTTCTTGATCAACATCATAATATAAGGTCCATATGGGATGGTGTTCCCACCAATCATAGCATTGCGCAGCTCATTGAAGATGATATCCATAAAATCCATAGTGTAGGAAGCAGTAGGGTCTTCATCCTCCATACACTGCTTTGCTAGAATCAGAAGGTTGCAAAGCGGGCTGGTGAGAGCATCATTGTTACCTCCACTAGGAACCAAGAAGGACCGAAAGAGGCGCACGAGCTGATCATAGAACGGGAGAAGCCCTTCCAATTTGCCAACAGTGTATCCAAGAGCATACAACTCAGCCATAGTCCTCTCTTGCTGGGGTCTCTCCATATCATGCATACGGTGACCAAGTGGAGGATGAGAGAAGTGCTTGTAACCAAGCAAACAGCCCAGCCTATGAAATGGAGCCTCACAAGGAGTGGACTGGGTCATCCACTTCAAACTGCACGGGACACCTGAGTCAAAAGCCAGAGTGGACATGAAATGAACCACGAGATCGGTGTTGTAGGGGCAACGAGTCTCTAAGAGCTTCACAAGACCAAACCTCTCAATGATACTAGCATCATCAACAAATTCCTCCTTATCCTTGATGCACTGGAACCTAGTGGGATGCATTTGACGGATTGGAAACTTGTAATCAGAATAGATGTCAGCAAAGATGTAGGACTGCTCCTTGCACCAGAACCGAGCATCCTTACACTCCATATCTATGCGAGTGTTGTACCAATCCCTCTGATGAATCTGTGCAAACTCCTGAGTGGTCACATCATACTTGTAGTTCCTCCTGACTTCCCTGCCCTTTTTCCTCCTTGTGGACCGCTTAGTGGCAACAGACTTGGCCTTCCCCTTGGCAACAACTTTCCTTGGAGGACAAGGGTCACTAGGGTCCTCATCACTAGTGTCCTTACACGAAGGACGCTTGCGAGGGCCCAACTTGTCGGCGTGAGAACTACCTGTTAAAGCATAACATAGAAGGAAGCAACGGGGGTAAGTGCACACAAGTCAACAATAGGGGAATCATATTGTCAAAACAATAGGGAAGCATCCACGCAACAATCAAATATCAATTCTAGATAGGAGCAAAACGGTACTGATAATATTCGGGACAGAACTCAACCGGATATTCCGGTTCAATACTGAACCGGATATTCCGGGTGCACGATTCTAGCACTGGTTTGATCCTTGCCTAGATTCAACAACTAGATCGGTGATACGGGAAGCTAACCTATTGTCTCTAGCATGCATAAGATAGCCTAGGAATCATCCACTACCAAGCATTGACAAGAAAAACACACATCCATAGAGTGGTAGGGTTAGGGCACCAAGATCCAAATATTTTGAACATTACCCACGTCCATGGATGAAATGCTTGGATGAGATTGATCCCAAGGTGATGGAGAACAAGATCCGTCCTAGAACTCGTAGATCCCGTGGAGCAAGTGGCCCAGGAGGCCAAGAATCAAGAGGGCGGTGTTTTTCGAGGTGGAGGAGGTTGGGGATGAATGACATGAACTGCCAATCCATCCCGTGCTCCTAAGATTTGAGGGAGATTCGCCGGACCGGATATTCCGGTTCAAGTACCACCCGGGTATTCCAGTTCAAAACTTAACCGGATTTTCCGGCTGCCTTCTGATTCGAAACTTCCTAGTTTCAAAGGACTAACTTGTGTGCTAGATAGAGTTTGTTTTTTTGGTAGAGAGGCTTAGGATAGAAACACCAAACTGAAAGTAGTACTTATCCCGCTCATTTGCAAGAATCAAACAACAAAGACCAAGTGAGTGAGATTTTCCTACGAAAACACTTAGCAAGGGAAAACATAAGAAATGCAATGAAAATCAAATAAACCCCAACTAAGATCCAACTCTTCACAAAAAAGAGGTTGGTGGCCTAATCCACCATGTAAGAGATCATGGTATGACACCGCGAAGATATATCTTGGGTGCATGGCCAATACTCTACATTAAAGCTCACAATTAAGCATTAGAAAAAGAGAGATAACGATGAATTTTGCTTTGGGCATAATGGGGGGAGGGAGAACCCAATGTGTTAGGATAACACCCCCCTATGTCCATGCCTACACCTAAACCCAAACACGTATCAACTCTAGGGGTGTTTGCAAGATATTCAAGTCAAACATCATACTATTTGAGGGTTTTCCTCATCCATAGCAATTGGGTGCAAGCACTAGCGGCCGACACATACTCGGCTTCAGGCGGTGGAGAGAGATATACAATTTTGCTTCTTAGAAGAACAACCCACCAAGGACCTACCAGGAAATTGGCAAGCCCCAAAAGTAGACTTCCTATCATCTTGATCACCGGCCCAATCTGAGTCTGTGTAACCCTTGAGAGAGAATTGTGCCCCCTTTTGGTACCACAAACCAAACCTTGAGGTATCAACCAAATACCGAAAGATCCTATGGACCGCCACTAAGTGGCTTTCCTTAGGAGCCGCTTGATACCTTGCACACACACCTACACTCAAGACGATATCGGGCCTAGATGCACAAAGATAAAGCAAAGAACCAATCATAGAACGATACAACTTTTTGTCCACATCTTTACCATTCGGATTGCTCTTGAGGTGGCATTTGACTTGCATAGGAGATGGCTTCATTTTTGCACCTTGAAAATTAAACCTCTTGAGCATGTCTTGGGTGTACTTGGCTTGAGAAATGAAAGTCCCATGAGCTAATTGCTTGATCTCAAAGCCAAGGAATAATTTAAGCTCTCTCATAATGGACATCTCAAACCTGTCAGTCATAAGCTTTGAGAAATCATTATTAAAAGCTTGGTTAGTTGAGCCAAAGATAATATTGTCCACATAGAATCAAGAATTTGCTTGCGTTACAATCTGATTAGTTGAAGCATATCAAGAATTTGCTTGCGTTACAATCTGATTACTGGAAGCAACGTTGTACTATTCGTTGGGCTAGGCTTTCTGGGGAGAATACTAAATACTTTCATGCCAGAGCCACTGAGAGATTTAGGAGAAATTCTGTTCCATCCATCTCGGATACTTCTGGGAATTTGTTGGTGGATCATATGGATAAAGCTGCTGCTTTCTGGTCTTGTTTTAAGAACAGAATGGGTGTTTCCTGCCCACCCATGTCTGATTTTGATTTGTCTGTTTTTCTGCCTGTGGTAGATGGCCTAGAGATCCTGGCTAACCCTTTCACTGTTGAAGAGATTGAGGGTGTTGTAAAACACCTAAAACCTGACCGTGCGCCTGGACCAGATGGTTTTACAGACTTTTTATCAAACATTGCTGGAGTATAATAAAAGAGGATTTTGTCAAGCTTTGCAATGATTTTCACAGTGCTAAGATCTCTTTGGAGAGCATTAATGGATCTTTCATCACTCTGATTCCAAAGATTAATTCTCCTGAGACGGTGAATGATTTCAGACCTATTTCGCTGACCAATACATGTTTGAAATTTATCACCAAAATTCTGGCTAATCGTTTTCAAGACAAAATCTTTGGATGCATCCATGCTAATCAATATGGTTTCATCAAATCAAGAACTATTCAAGATTGTTTGGCTTGGTGTTTTGAAT
Source organism: Alopecurus myosuroides (assembly GCA_028641055.1). Taxonomy (NCBI): domain Eukaryota; kingdom Viridiplantae; phylum Streptophyta; class Magnoliopsida; order Poales; family Poaceae; genus Alopecurus; species Alopecurus myosuroides. The sequence continues at coordinate 452,981,853 of CM054057.1, read as the reverse complement.
ACATTCACCAATGTAAGCGATCCAAGCAGAGAGCGGTGATCTTCAAGATTGATTTTGAGAAAGCTTTTGATACCATTGAGCACTCTGCTATTCTGCAAATTCTGAGATTTAAGGGTTTCCCTCCCTTAGTAATCAAATGGGTTAAGGAAATCCTAGCTTCTGGATCTTCATCGGTTCTCTTGAATGGGGTCCCAGGTAAACATTTTGTTTGTAAAAGAGGTGTCAGGCAGGGGGATCCTTTGTCCCCAATACTCTGTGTGTTGGGTGGGGATCTGTTGCAAAGTATTGTAAACCTGGCACTAAGAGAAGGAAGACTCAGATTGCCAATTCCAATTGGTGGAGACTTTCCTATTGTGCAATATGCAGATGAAACTTTAGTCATTCTTCCTGCTGAACCGGCTCAGTTATTGGTTTTTAAGGACCTGCTTAATCTTTATGCTCGTCTCACTGGGTTAAAGGTGAATTATAACAAATCGTCGATGATACCGATTAATTTATCCCAGCAGGAAACTGTTAACTTGGCTTCTGTCCTAGATTGCACTGTGGCTTCTATGCCCTTCACATATTTAGGCTTGCCTATGGGAACCACAAAGCCAACTATCAAGGATTTTGCTCCATTAATTGACAAAATTGAGAGGAGACTTTCGGCTACTGTCTCTTTCCTTTCTTATGGGGATAGTTTGGTTCTTGTGAATTCGGTTCTTTCCTCCTTGACTTCTTATTACATGTGCACTCTTGTAATTCCTAAAGGTGTCATTGATATAATTGATAAAGCAAGGAGGAGATGTTTATGGAGGAAGGACAAGAATAAACAAAGAGTGAACTCTTTAGCTGCCTGGGATATGATATGTAGACCCAAAAACAAAGGAGGATTAGGGATCATCAATATCCAGATTCAAAACAGAGCTCTATTACTGAATTTCCTGGCAAAATTCTATAATTCTGTGGATATCCCTTGGGTCCATTTAGTAAAGAATGCTTATTATTTCCAAACAGTACCGCATGCTGTCACCTCTTGTGGTTCTTTCTGGTGGAGAGGTGTTATGCAATTGGCAGAAACTTGGTGTTCCTTGTCCTCTTGTGTTTTGGGAAATGGTTTTACTGGGCTTTTCTGGAAGGATTCGTGGATGGGACAACCTTTGGCTATAAAATTCCCGAGATTATTTTCCTTCGCCAAGGATCCTCTGTCCTCTATAAGAGACATTCTTTTGATGACAGACCTCTCAGATGCCTTTATTTTGCCGTTTTCAATTGAACCTTTCCAGGAGTTTAATGATCTGAGTGTCATTATAAATAATGTTCAGTTGACTGACAGTGAGGACAGTTGGAGATGCAATCTCAATAAAGGGGTATACACCTCCAGAAAATTCTATCAGCTGCAATTTGGTCATTTAAATCCTGATGGGCCTGCAAAGTGGATATGGAAATCTAAATGTATGTCAAAACATAAATTCTTTGCTTGGCTGATTCTCAAGGATAGGATTAATACAAAGGATATGATCAAAAGAAGAAACTGGAAGATAGAAGGTACAGATCATTGTGTTCTTTGTTGTACACAGTGCAATGAGGACTGGAGACATCTGTTCTTTCAATGTGTTTTTAGCTCTCGAATTTGGAATTATTTGCAAATCAGTTGGAGTGATAACACACTTGTGCAAAATCTTGCTGCTGCCAAAATGTCTTTCAAGGGGCCATGTTTCACTGAGATTGTGATTCTTGCTTGCTGGAATATTTGGAAGAAGAGGAATGGAGTAATTTTTAAATCAGAAAGACACTCCTTTATGGGATGGAAAGTGGGCTTCATGTTTGATCTACTTATGCTTAAGCATAGGTTGAGTGCTGCTGTGGCTGCTGACTTAACTTTATGGATTAATTCCTTAATTTAGCCAGGGATAGACTGTCTTAGTCTAATTCCATGTATTTTTGTACATATTTGTAACTGTAACGCTTGTGGTTGGTAATAAAGGGCGGTGGGGGACTCCCCTGCAGTAGAAAATGTTTCAATATTGTCCACATAGAGTTGGCATATGAAAAGCTCTCCCTTTACCCTCTTTGTGAAAAGGGTTGGGTCGATCTTCCCAACTTCAAAACCACGGTCTTCCAATAACTCTCTAAGGTGCTCATACCACGCATGTGGTGCTTGTTTAAGTCCATAGAGCGCCTTATCAAGCTTGTAGACATGGTTAGGAAAGTTGAGGTTCTCGAAACCCCGGAGGTTGCTTAACATATACCTCCTCTTTTAGTGGACCATTCAAGAAAGCACTTTTGACATCCATTTGTTGCAACTTGAAATTATGCGAAGATGCATATGCAAGAAGGATACAGATGGACTCAAGGCGAGCCACGGGAGCATAGGTCTCATCAAAGTCAATTCCTTCCACTTGAGTGTATCCTTGAGACACCAATCTTGCCTTGTTCCTTATGAAAATACCATGCTCATCTTGCTTGTTCTTGAATATCCACTTAGTGCCAATAACATTGTGGCAATCTTTGGCCTTCTCAACTAGCTTCCAAACTTTATTGCTCTCAAAGTTATTGAGCTCATCATGCATAGCTTCAACCCAATCGGAGTCCTCAAGAGATTCAAACACTTTCTTTGGTTCCACCATAGATATGTGAGCTTGATGCTCACTAAAATGAGCCAATTACCTTCTTCTGGATCTTCTATCTTGCACATCTTCTAACACTTTGTTTTCTTGTGCATCAATATGCTTCAAAGCTCTTCTTATCCTTCTAGCATGACGGGCTTCGATCTCCTCGTTATTGCGAGGAGGAATCACTTGATCATTTGGGTCCCCGTCTTGACCAACTTGTCCTTGATCAACATCATAATCAACAACATCTTCAACACTAGGTTCATCTTGATGATAGGATGATGAGGAAGGTTGATCTTGGCCTTTACCTTGACTAGCTTGAATGATAGGAGTGGTTGCGTAGTAACTTGGTCAATGAGAGGAGGGTCTTCAACATGTTCTTGGTTAGGTGCATCACTTGGCTCCTTGGCTTGTTCTTCTATTGTAGAGGAGGGATCTACTTGAGTAGAGCATAGTCCTTCTTAAGTCGCCATAAGGTGTCCCTCAATGGGGCAGAAAAATCCCACACCCATCCTTCCTATGGATTCTTGAGGCATTTCAACATCTACATTAGAAACATGAAATTGCGCCACTTGGGAGCCATCATTTTTCTCGAAAAACACACTACAAGATTCTATGACAATCCGTGAGGCTTTGTTAAAGACCCTATAAGTGTGGGATTCGGCACCGTAACCAACAAATATACCCTCAATAGTTTTGGATTTAAATTTAGACAACCGAACACCCTTGATCAAATAGAAGCACTTACAACCGAATAAACGGAAGTAGGAGACGTTGGGTTTGTTGCCGGTGAGTATCTCATATGGAGTCTTGTTCAAGCCCTTGCGGATGTAGATGCGGTTGAAGGAGTGGCAGGCGGTGGAAATGGCCTCGGCCCATAGATATTGGGTAGAAGAATACTCCGCCAACATGGTCCTTGCCATATAGAATAGAGTTCTATTCTTCTGCTCGGCTACACCATTTTTTTAGGGGTGTAGGTAGCGGAATATTGATGACGAATACCCTCATCACAAAGGAATTCATTCAACGTGTAGTTCTTGAACTTGGAGCCATTGTCACGGCTAATAGCCATGATTTGTACACTATGTTGACTTTGCACTTGGTTGGTGAAGTCGATGATGGTTTGTTGGGTGTCACTCTTGCACTTGAAGAAATAAACCCAAGTGAATCTTGAGTAGTCATCGACAATCACCAAGAAATACTTCTTGCCTCGGGCACGGCACCAAAGAGATCAACATGGAGAAGCTCCAAGATCCTTTTTGATGAGATAATAGTATTGGGCTTGTGGGGGGCATCATGCATATTTCATTCAAAACACGACCTACAAACACGATCTTTGGAAAAGGAAACATTTTCTTTTAGTCCGAGGATAAGGCCACCTTTGTGAAGACTTTGCAAAGTTCTCATGTTGACATGGGACAAGCGGCGATGTCACAACCACCCCACGTCCACCTTTTCGAAAATACACATTGATTGAGAGTTGGTAGACTTCGAAAAGTCCACCACGAACAATTCATTTTCAACATGTCCCATGTATGCGACGTCAAGAGTCTTGTTCCTCAAAAGGACCACAATATCAGGATCAAAGAAGACGAAGAAACCCATCTTCCCTAATGAACGAACTGAAAGTAAATTGTAACCAAGGGATTCAACAAGCATGACGTCCACGATAGTGATATCAGGAGCAATCACAACCTTGCCAAACCCCGATACCTTAGAATTGTACTTGTCTCCATAAGTGACGGTTGCATCAATATTATTTGGCCGCAACTCCGTCACAAGTTCTTTGCTTCCGGTCATATGACTAGTGCATTCACTATCAATTATCCATTTAGACCCACAGGAAGCATAGTCCTGCAAGAGATCATTGACTAGAGTTAGGACCCGAGGAGGGTCCCCTCATGTTAGCAACAAGGGTCTTTGGAAACCAAATGGTATAGTCAATGTAACCTTCAATAGGACCAACATATTTAGCTTGCACAACACTATAATAATCAACATATAAAAAATGGTGTGGATTGTTAGCTCCCGCGGAAATTCTACGAGTAGTGTTGTCCCTCATGACACCACCACTCGAAGGAACATTGTTAGCTTGTGCGGGAGTGCTACGAGTAGTGTTGTCCCTAATGACAATACCACCCGAAGCACCATTGTTGGCCTTCTTCCTGCTCTTCTTCTTCTTGGCAACATAGCCAAGACCTTGCTTGCCCACTTGTTGCCTTGGAGCAACCACTTGTGGGCTAGGGGCAACCACTTGTGGGCTAGATGTGTTGATTAAGTTGAGTTTGAAGTTGTTCATGTAACTCTTTTAGGGTAGAGTGTTGACTCTCCAAGGCCTTGTGAGCCTTTGTGAGCTTTTCAAACTCCTCGGTTAGTTTATCATGACCAACACCAAACTCAACCTTATCCTTTTTAGCTTTTTTATATTTAGCAATTTCAAGATCACGTTCCTTAGTGATATTAGAAACAAGTTCATTATGTGACTCTTCAATAGATCCAAGTTCCTCTTCAAGAGAAACTCTGCCATCATGCTCTTCCTCAAGAGTCATGGAGATAGATGATATCTCATCCGCATCCCTTCTTTCAATCTCACCTTTCTTCTCAAGAGATTCATGGGCCTCTCCCAATTGGCTCATGAGATGATCAAAGTACTTCTTGTTCTCCCCTTGCACGTTAGACATAAAACGTTCCAAAGATAGAATTTCATCTTCTACTCTAAGACTATCATGGTTTTCCAATTCACTTGGGGTCTTAGAGTTGGGAGAAGGTGGTACCTCCGAGGCCTTAGCCATGAATCACTTGGCATTTGGGTGAGGATGATTCTCATTGGGGTATTCAGAGAGAGATGAAGATGATGGAGTTGAAGCAATGGCATAAGCAGCCACTTCACTTGTGGTTTTTTCTTCTTCATCACTTCCGGAATCATACTCCTCTTGATTCACTAGCACAAACTTGGTGGGGGACTTCTTGTTGAAGGGTTTCTTCTGAAGTGAGGTTTCTTGTAAGCAACCTTGGACTTGTACTTGCGAATGAGCTTGCCACTATGGAGTTCTATATTTTCATAGGGACATTCCGCAATGAAATGGTGCTTATCTTGACAATTGAAGCAAGACCTCACTCTTTGAGTCCCTTCGTTGCCATAGCGAGACTTGGTCTTCTCCTCAACATATGCCTTGGCCTTGGATGGATTCTTCTAAAACTTTTGTATGGTAAGAGCAATGACATCTTTGATCATGGGGTCATATTCTTGATCCTTCAATGGGGGACAAGTCCTCATGACAATCTTATTCATACTCAACCTCCCTTGACACAACCTTGGCCTTCAAAGCAACTGATGCCCCTTTGTGCATTCCTAGGGCTCTAGCACGGTTGTCAAGAGCATTTATGGTTTGCACTTGATAGGAGCTACTTCTTGCATCACTTGAGTTGAGGTCAAAGAAGCAAAGTCATGTCTTCCTTGAATGCTCTTCAAGTTCGCGAGCTCAAATGGCATGAGAGCAATCATGTACTTCCTATTGATCCAAGCATCATCAATGTACTTGGCACCAACATTGTTGAATGCGGTGGCCAGAGTCTTGAGCCTTCGGTACATGTATTCATGGCTCTCACCATCATGCATATAGAACCCTTCGACCTCATTGCTCAAGGCATCATACCTATTCCTTTGCATACTCTCATTGCCCACAGACATGATGACAAGAGCGTCCCATGTTTCCTTGGCGGTGGAATATTGTTGAAGATGAGGCATGTGGTTAGGACCCACGGCTTGTTGAAGAATAGACAAGGCGGTGTAGTTGAGTTGACAACCTACGGCTTCTCTTCTTGTCAAGTTCTTGGGTTCATGAGGCTTATATCCATCTTGAGTGACCCTCCAAAGTTCTATACAAGAAGAGTTCAAGTGAGTTTCCATATAATATTGCCATTCACCAAAAGAATGTGCATCAATTTTAGGAGGATCTCCTTTCGGAATTATATGGGGATGTGGGACGGGAGGATCGGGAGAATAACATCCTTCGAAGGTGTGGAATTCTACTTTTACTTCCGAATCATTATCGGTGGAGTTCTTAGCGGAAGCATCTTTAAGTGGTTCACCATCTTCCCCAACCTCGGCACCCTACGGTGGTTCAACAGTATGGGATGTATTGGAGGTCTCCGGTTCCTTGGCTTTCATGAATTGCAACATGAATGTTCACAATCCATTGATTTTGCTCTCCATGGATGATGTCAATGAAATTTTAAACTCATTGAGATCATCCATCAAGACACTCTCCATGGAACCGACGACATCCGGAACATCGGCCATATTAAACTCTTAGGCGGTTAAGCTCGATAAAAGAGCCGAGGCTCTGATACCAATTGAACGTATAGTGAGGCCACCTAGAGGGGGGGGGTGAATAGGTGTTACGACCAATTTTAATTTTTCTTCAAGATTAGGCTTGACATAAAGGTAAATTCTTTAGATAATGCAACTACGATGAATTTACCTATATGACTACAACAAGCACAAACACAATACAAGCACAAGTAAAGGGGAAGGGAACGAGGTAACCGATATGAAGCACATGGAGACACGATGTAATCCCGAGTTCCTCTTGTTAAGGGAGTACGTCTCGTTGGAGGGGTGTGAGATTCGCCACAAAGGCCTACTCAACGCCACAAAGGCATCACCCTATTCTCCGATGAACCCCACCACAAAGGCCTAGTCCACCTTCCACTATTGATCCCCTTTAAGGAGGGAATCGAATCCTTTACAAACAAGCTTGGGGAACACACCCACAACAAAATTGGGGGCTCCCAACACCAAGAATCACCAAGTGTAGCAAAAGGTCTAGGCTCTCCACAAATGGAAACCATAGACTCAAATCCCTCAAGAGAATGTGGGGGAAATGAAGAACAGCTCGGTGAAGATGTAGATCGGGGCATTCTCCTTCAGTCCTCCAAAGATCAACAAGTTTGGTGGGAGGGATTGAGAGTAATTGAGGATTTGGTGAGCTCAATAAATGCTATTCAATGAAGTGGACGGACTAGAGCTCAAGGAGGAAGATGAGGGGTATTTATACCCCCTCCTCAAATCTAGCCGTTTGAGCAGGAAAACATGTACCCGAATATCCGGTCCAAGTTTGGACCGGAATATTCGGTTAGCTTCTTTCTCCAGATCTAAATCGAACTCGTTGACTTCAACCAGATAATCTGACTGGGACTGAATAATCGGTACCAATAATCCGGCTGGATTCTGTCCCGCACTGGCTCCTGAACCGTATATTCCGGTTGATATGGAATAATCCGGTTCAAATAATCTAGCTCATATCTGTCCCGAACTGGACAGAAACCATCCTAACCGGAATATCCGGTTTCCCAGAATAATCCGGATAGAATAATGCGGCTCCTCACTGTCCCAAATCTCAATGGCCAATCTTTGCCGATCTTTTTGGCGATCGATGCAGATGTTAAGTATAACACCTACACACTAAACACCTGATAAATAATATACTTATTATTGTTAACTAACACACAAAACAACGGGAAAACGAAATGCACTTTCAGAGCTTAGGACTGAAAAATTCGCTGCGCCAAATAGGCCGGTAGGCAGGTAAATCTTGGTGTCGACATTGCTGCTCTGGATTTTCAAGGCGCCGGTTCAAGCCAAGGGAGCACCAACGCACCGGTGTGTGGATTGCCTTTGGACCCAGCCTTTTTCGACCAAGGTGTCGGTACTCCACGTTCACGAACGTGGATCTCCCCCGGGTTCGGCGAGAGCAAAGCGGCAGATGGCAGGGTTTAGGTGGCATGGGCGTCGACCTCAACCGCTTGTACTCCGAGTCGCCAGCCCCACAGAGGGGACGAGTCCCAGACGTCAATCTCATAGGCCGGAGAGGGCGCATGCGAAGTGCTGACGCAGATTGCCACAAGTTCGACGGAATGCACGCCGATGGGAACATGGTATGATTGACGTCCCAGTCCCAACCCCTATGTATGTGCGTCGTGAATTGCATGATCAATTTTGTGTGTTCGACGTTGTGCGTTTACCTTCAAGGGTCAGATATCCTGGCCGAAATTATCTGGGGCGATGGTACCCAATTTGCTATCACAAGGTAGAAGAGGTTGATGCGTAAGAGGTCAAGGTGCAAGATTTTGAGACCGGGATGACGACTAACAATGTTAATACACCGAAGAATGGCACTAAAGGAAAGAGGTGGAAAACCATAAAAAACGAGTGCCTGTGAGACGCATGGAAGCTAATTACAGACGCAGCTGCCATCGGCACCAACCAAACATATGATCGATATTGGAAAAGGATCCACGACAAATTCCATGAGACAATAAAATTTGGCGACTACACCAAGGTGACGATGGATTGCAACGCCAGCTCCATGTCGCGCAGATGTCTGCCCATACAAGCCGAGTGCAATGCCTTTCACGACGCGCTCGAACAAATCCGGGAGAGGGAGGAGAGCGGCAAGATGATGGCGGACGATTTCAAGGACGCGCTCCGACTCTTTCGCGGCATCAATGACGATAAGGAATTAAAGTTCATGCATTGCTTCACCCAGATTCAAAACTCGAAGAAGTGGGAGCTCACCTGCCTCGATCTCACCGTTCGCGGCTGAAAGGACATTTTGTTCCCTAATCTTATTTTGGTGTTTGATCACAACACGTGGAAGTTTAACCGTTTGCCAAAGTATTTTAGGATACTAAATTAAAGATGTAAAAGGTTAAAGACATACAAAATGGAGAAAGTAAAACAAGCATCTCCATGTTTTTACTGGTGATAAAATCAATATATATAACTTTGCAAAAAGGAAGAAAAGGCAGAAGGAAGAGAAGAGGAAGAACTGCCTAGGCCGAGCTCCTAGCAGGCTCAGGCCGGGCGTCTGGCGAGCTAGCCCAGGTCGGGCTACAAGCCGTCCTCGCTGCCTCCTCAGGTCTGGCATCCGGTGAGCCGGCCCAGGCCGGACTCCAACCGCCCTCGCTGCCTCCCTAGGCCGTGTGGCTCGGGCTGTTGGCCGGCCTACCCTCACATCCTGGCCGGCCTGGCCAGGCTCGTAGGCGGGTTTTCCTGCACGACTAGCAAACTCTCCCAACGGTCACTTGTTACCTACCACTACAAAAAGGAGCCTTCTCCTAACTTTAGAACTTGTCACTTGAAACTTCTCTCCCCACCATTTGTGACCACCTCAAAACTCATAGATCTCCCCAAATACCTAACCAAATCTCTTGATCTCTTGGGATTTGGAGGAGAGCCACTAGATCTACAACTCTACCAAACCAATTTGTCACCACCCCACTAATCCCTTAGGGATCTTGAAGTTCTTGGTTCATTGGAATCTAGAACCTTGTTGCTCTTAGTTCATTGGAGTTTGGAGCCTTGTTGATGTCCCCGAAGCTTTGGGAGCTCGTAGATCTTGTTGCTTGGAGTCTTGGAGGCTTCCGAGATTTGGTGAGGATCCTCCAAGGTTTGGAGTGTGCCTCATCCTTATAAAGATTCTAGTTGTCAACCTCATCGACAACATAGTGATTCGTGCCCCATCCAGTTTGGTGGTTGGATACGAAGGAGATTCAGTGTGCCATTTGACGGCTACTCGATGTTCCACTTTGGTGGCACCACACCGCTCCAACAGAGACGAGCTTCCATTGGGAAGTGAAATTCGGGATAAATCTCCACGTCATTGTATTCGGTTATTCCTCAACTTATCTTTACTTTGCTACTAGCTTAGTTATTTGAATATATTGTGCTAGTATTATTTGCTCATCATATAGGATTGTTCACCTAGTTGCATATCTATATTTGATTAATTATCTTTAATCGAAAAAGAAGTAAAATCTGTAGTTAACCTATTCACCCTTCCCCCCGTCCAGTTAACCCTCTCGATCATTCAATTGGTACCAGAGCCTCGTCTCTTTATTAAGGCTTTGCTGCCTAAAGAGGAACATGGAAGAGCGCGTCACCATGAATGTTATTCAAAAGCTAATTCAAACATTGCTTGACAACTCAGAAAAGAGGATGAAAGGACTAATAAAAGATAGGGAATCTTCATCTAGTCACTCATCGGAAAATCTTACTTTAGATGAAATTGGAACCCCTATACCTTTTAAGGAGGATACCGGGGCATCTAAGAAAAAAGATAAAAACAATGAAAATGCTTTCGGTTTTGCTTACAACAATGCTCCTAATGTTCAATATCCACATGTAAACAATCTCGGTGTTCCTCCTTTAGTAGATAGACCCCGTTTTAATAATTGGAAAGCTTCCATGAAGTATTATGTGTGTAGATCCTCAATGCAAATATGGAGAATAATTGAGAATCGATACAAGCCTAAGGAACCCAAGAACTTGAGCTCAATTGATATCATAGATCAACAACTCAATGCTCACGCCATGCACATGCTAGAGAAGGCTATGGCAAATGAAGGGGTCGAGCACATCCAGTCCTTCACAAATGCCAAGGAGGCATGGGATTGCATATTTGATATGTACGATGGCAATATAAATATGCAACGCTCAAAGAAGTTTGTTCTGCAAAGACAAGTTAATAACTTCTATATGAAGGATGGAGAGACTCTCGAAGACATATTTAGAATACTCAAGAATCTTGTGGTTGACATGAGAGATTGTGGATTCAAGGATTGTGATGAAGATTGGGTCAAGGAAAAATTCGTTCTTACTTTGATTCCATACAATGAGAACATGGTGATGAATGTTCAAGCAAGGGATGATTTCTTGGATCTAACTCCCAATGATGTTTTGGGTATCTTCATTGCCTTGAACATGATGAAAAAGTCTGTAACATCCCAACATTTGGGAAGTTATAAGGATCTAAATATAATATGTGCATTTTCAAAACATGCATCTAAAAATACGGGAAATTTTGGCGCGAAAGTTTAAACGAAGCAAAGTGACCAATTTTTCACTTGACAGGATGAAATAGGTTTAGATCATCTGATCAAGAGTACATTAGGAGTGATCTTTACAACAAGTATGTTAAGAAAACAAATCATTTGATAAGACAAACCATAATTGGTCATGACCAAGCACAAATTCTCAACAACCTTAACCACAAGTCTATAAGTGACTTGGGATAATTCACTAGGTATCTAGAACTCAAAGAGGGGTGAGTATCCAAATCTCATAACCGATAATCATACTTCCACAAATGAGTAATGCATAATTGAACCATCTCATCAACAGAGTTGTTTTGTCCTACAAAACAATAACTCTTTAAGTTATCAATCAATTCACATTACACCTTTATAAATCATCTTATAACTATTAAGTAAACCTTTATAAGTAAATAACAAAGGTTCAACAGAAAACAAATGATGAAACAAGCGTTAACTCAAAACGCACAAGTGAGAAATGACTTAATTATCATTAATAACATATTTATGGAATATGTACATATCTCATCAACCATAAAAGAAGTACCTAAAAGAAGAATCAAATATTCTTCAACTACTCTTAATCCTTGATCATTACATATGATTTTCCCAAAGCTCTATGTCTACATTATGCATGACAAAGATAATAAAGGGAAGAATATAAAGTAACAACAGGACATCCTGAAAAACCAACTAACAACTCCGACTTAAATTATTAAACCTCACTAACCTTCATGTGCTCATTGTTTCCCAACTCCCGCAAGTTTTCCGGTGAGTTTTCCAGATCCGTTTTAGACCGTCTGATCGCGATCTAGCGGTCCAGATCCGTTTATTCAAGTGAACAGGTACATCTAATCAGATCGCGCCATGTCACGCCCAGTGAGCAGTCAAACCCAGTCAGCAGTCAACCGGTCAACGTTTTAACTAAATTCGAGTAGAAAATTACGTAATCTTGTAAAATTCATAACAAATCAACCGTAAATCCGATTTGCGCAACCTTGGTGTCTACGGATAAAGAAAATTCAGATCTACTCAGATCTAAAATAAAATGTAGGTTTTATAAAATATTTATTTTATGTTTTTCAAAATACGTTTTAGAGTAATTAAATCATAATAAATCAACCGTAACTTGAAATTCAGTAAACCTTTTTGGTATAGTCTTGTTTTGATTAGATCTATCCAGGAAAAATATTACCAACTTGTGTAGATGATTATTTCAAATTAGATCTAGCATATTTTTAATTTAGTCCTATTAAATCTTTACTATTAAGGTTGATGTGGCGGTGGTGTCACACTTCAACGAAATTACAGAAGGAATGCCACCGCACAACTAACTATCCAACTTCTACGTAATTACGAGAATATGCCACCGTCCTAATTCTCTCCCATCTCTAACAAAAAAACTTTTCACACAATCACAAAAATCTCGTGATTTACCTCAACAAATCTCTACTCTCTATCTTTATCTCTTTATTATCTTTACTATTAAATTAGAGTCGGAACCTCGGTACCTCTTCAAATTGGGATGAATGGATTCCACAGCCGTCGAGTCTCCTCCACCAAGCTGCGGCCCTGCCGTTCATCGCCTCATCGCTGCCTGTACACCTCCCGCAAGCCAAGCTCGAGTCCCGCCGGCCGCCGCGAGTGTTCTCGTCAAGACGCGGTCGCGCTGGTTACTCCGCCTCCATCCCGTTATCGCCCTCGCACATCTCCTTAACCACCTCGCGATACCATCGATTCTGCAGCTGGCAGAGAGGCTCGCACATGCTATTAGAGGTAGGCTGGCAGAGGGGTAGGCGGCGACGCAGGAGCGGCGGCTGGTGGTGGCGCCCCATCCTCTCCTTCCCCGTCCTCCATCCCTGCCGACGACACCACCTCCTCACCGACGCCCGCCGCCTCACCCTCCAGGACCGAGGTGCCTCCGACTATGCCATCTCCCGTTAGTCGCCGCTTTCGTCTCCGCTTCCAACACGGTGCCGCTAAATCCAGTGTTGTTGTGCCGCAAAGTCGCCACCTGAGGACTACGGCACAGCCAGATCCTGGACCACGCGATGCATCCTTTGACAAGGTATCTCCATGGCTGGGCCTTCCCCTTTCATATTTTTTGCATTGTTAAAGATCTGATTGACTGATTTATGATTGAGTCATATTGGTGCTCTATTGTCGATGAAAGATGCAGGCAACAAATTATTATTTCAATTTAGTGTCGTACTGTGTTGTCTTGTTTATTCTACATTCATCCGTTCTGATAGTGCTTTTTGGGTATCACACTTAGGCCTGTTCATATGTGGCCATCCTACAGGTTCAGAACCATATTGCGAAGCAGGCCAAACTCCTTGGCAAACCGACCTGTGTCCTGGGAGTGACCCAACAAATGACTCTCATTGTTATGCAACATCTGTTGGAAGTCTAAATCTCTACATGACACAGTTCCTTCTCGAATTTTGATCACGTGGCAGAGTGGGTATATAACTATGCTTCACAAATTAATTAGTCTCACTGCCTGCATGCCTGCCTGATAACGATGGCTTCATGAGAATCCCATCAACACAATTACTATGCTTAAATATATACATTTTTGCAGTTCGTCCGTACCACGGAGACTTCCTATTTACAAGTCTCTCGCTAACTGTTTTACTTGCCTTAAGGTCACTTTAATAATTAATATGCATTCTTTGCAGTTCATCTGCAACCATGGAGACTTTACATTTACAAGTCTTCTGCTCATTTACTCTGCTTTCCTCCGATTTCTCCACTACACATACTTCACGTGGAAAATAAATCGCCAATCGGGTTAGATTTATTTGAAGTGTTCAACAGTAACATCACTGTGTTTCTCCTTTTTCCTGTTACATGCTTTGTTCATGATATAATATTTATTTTCCTAATTCATATAGAAAGTTCTGGATAACAATGTCAAGTGCATACAGAGGATGCCAATATTGTCCTACTGAACCAGGATGTAATGTTCAGATAGATTACTGATCACAAATTTCTATCAACAGTATTTTTATTCGAGTTTTTTCATTGATGGCTACTGTTTCTTCTCTTATTTTTCTCTTTTTTGCTGACAGTTTTTTTTTCTCCAGACTTCGTTTGAAGAAAATTTGAGTCTCTGCACCAGGGGTAGATCCACGGGTGGCGTCAACCCCACCAGAATTGTGCGTGCACGTAGTCATGTTTTTTTGGGAGCATGAATTGAATAGCTCATTGGCAACTGATCTTCTTCCATGAAATCAGGGAGACACAGAAGGTCAAATACTACGGAAGAGGCACAGATGGAAGAGGAGGCTGCTGCAACCAAGATGGTGGCAGGTGAGACATCTTCAACTATTTGATCATCATTATTGGATCTGAAGTATTTTGGATCATTTGGTTTTCTTGATTTTGGTCTAATTCTTCAGTTTAGATGAACCAATGGATGGACAAACAGTTACATAAAGAATGTACTCGTCACAACTGAACAATGCTAGACTTTAATTCATGCTGCAGCATCAAAGTAGTCTTTGGCTCCATTTCCAGAACCATTTCTCCATTCATGCATTCAAAAAGCCGAACAAATCAAGGTCTTAGTTGTTTCAGGTAAATGACCATGCACACGGATTTAACATGTGAAGAGTTTTCATCTCCATGCCTACAGATGCTAAATGTCCAAATCACGCGTGCTTCTAAATGGATTTCCAGTCAAGCAATTGCCAACAAAGTGAGGGAGATAAATATGCCTCCGTGCCTCCGCCGCCCGACCAATGCTGGTGTCCTCCCGCTCGCTTCATCTGCAACGGCGAGGTCTACGCTCACACCAGCTTCCATCCACCATGTGGAGGACAAGTCTTTGGTTCCCGCCTCCACGCTACACCGCCTCCCTACACAAACATGATTTACATAAATTCAAGGTGTCTATTTAGTATTTACAGAAACCTATATTACATTTACCTAACAAGGAAAGATGTGTTCAGAGATTATTTTTATACCCGATCTATCTCGTATATATTTATACACTGACATTACATGCTTTATTTTTTTTAGAAATTTGATAAATTTTTAATTTTTTGTATTTAGAAAATCAAAGTGCCACATTAGAATTTGAGTAATTTTGTAGAGTATTAATGCTGCTTACTTTTAATTTGACACACGGTTTGAGTCAGATTTTAGTTCTTACTTTTTATTTGACACGCTATTTGAGTTGGAATAGAATTTCAATCACATTAGAATTTGAGATGGGTTGCAAGAAATTTCATAATTTCTCCCTTTTGACCCTTTGTACATTTGATCACATGGTTTCTTACTAAAGATTATAGTTTATATCTAAGGTTGTGAGATGCTGGTTGTTTGATACCTATTACCTCGCTATAAAAAGCGCAGTGTTACCAATCCAGATTGGCAAGTGCTCTGGTTGAATTTACCATCCACAACCTTGATTGGAGCACATTATATAGGTAAAGCAATAACATAGTACGATAAAGGCTCAACTGTTAATTAGTGCCTTAATTTTATGTAAATTTTGAAAGCCATTGTTTTTTTGGCGGAATGAGTATCTTAGTTAGTTTTTTCACATTTTAGTGAGACATGTTCTTGCGTTCTGTACTGTTTACTCCCTCCCCCCCCCCCCGATATTTGCAGTTTCTTATATATATTAAGGGAAGTCGCAGGGCATGGTGCCATCACTCCCCATCGTGGAATATACGACGACCTTCTCAAATGGAACTCATCAAACACGCAGCGCATTGGACTCTACTGAGAGTAGATGCTACGGTATGGTGCATAATACATCTTATTCAGTTTATTTTGCTTATCTAATATCTGGTATTTATGAATTTCTGGAATGGTACTCAAGATTTCGGTTAATGATTCAGAAGAAATGATAAATTTTGTACCTGGCGGTTGTGTGAAGGGTTAGATTCTAGAAGTTCATCACTAATGACACAATCATTAACATATTACATTCTTTGCCTAATTTTCTTATTATCAAGACTCGGAGTCTTTGGGTTGTTGCGCACATGGATGAATGGTGGTTGGATTAGGTTTTGTTCTGCTTGATTCTTTTACCTGACTGGTATTATAATTTTGTCCTACGAAACTATGTTTCGGATTAGTTAAGTTCCACAGTTTTCTTAATGTTGTATCGAATGTCCCTACATGCGTGGTTGCAGTTGAATTCGGATCGAAGTAACCTGGACTGATGTTGTATTCTAAACCATTTAACTAATTATATATATCTGGTTGGTGTCAACCTGGTTGACGATGCATTTTCTTCGTACAAATTCATTCATGTGACCACTTTTAATATGAGTTGCTTTATGGAAAATATTTTTTCCACACCATCGGTTTGTGAGCATTTTTACTTTTTTATCTAATTAATATACACATCCACGCACTTCGTATCATGTGCTCGATCATGTTCTTGATTACTATATAAGACCCGTAGCAACGCACATGTATTCAACTAGTCACATTAATTGTCTTAATTGTTTTCCCTTGCATCAAAAATACTTTTCATGCATCATACATGTTATCTACAACTAGAGAACAATATTAAATCCGTTGTTGCATCGATAAACCTTCATGCATGCATTGTTGCATATTGTATGTCTTGTTTCTTATGGGGTAATTATTGCAACGTGTAGACTGCGACGACTACAACGCGTGTGACTGTGAGGACTGTGTGAGCAACTACACATGTTGCCAAGGCAAGTGACATACATATCCTCTATTTTCCTAATTGCATCAGAGTTTTATTATAGCTATGCATGAGTAGGAATTGTATGTTATCGCTATGCTAGATCGCTCCACTAACACCCAAGTGGAGTGATCATATGTTTCCCTTAGAGAATAGCAATCCATATGCTAGGCAAACATCGTACTTGTAGATTGCTTAGCCATGATTGTAGTTATTTGTGGTTGGGATTATTATCGTGTTATGATGAAATTCGTTATTTTAATTCCTTATAAAAACAACATGATAATTAATTAACCACTGTGCGGATTGCTAACATGTCATCAGAGTACAAATTTTGGGGGAGACCGCCGCCTAGTATATTGAGATTATGTTTAGTTTCTTTATGTAGTTGTTTTATGTGTGCAACTGTGTTTAATATTAGTACGGACTACACAGAATTTGTAGGTTGTGGTGACTCGAACCCATCGTGTCCAGAGATGTAGAATAGTAGTAGGATGGTTTGGCTCATGGGGGTTTGGGAATCTACTTCTTATGACTTCTGGCTTAATCTTCTTTCCTTCCATGTTACTAATGGTGTTTGGGGTCGATTAGACATCACGGGTAAAGGGCACAAACCCCGCGAGGGTTAAAACTAAGATCTTAGTCGTGTTCCATTGGTTAGTGACAAATCAACAACTAGATGGGAAACATGATATATCTCGTTCATCTTGTTTTATCAATGATTAAAATTTGATTATGGGTTATTGGAGAAGTGCCCGATGGTGTTTCAGTGTGCTAATCCAAAGGGTAGGAGCACTTTTCTGTCAACCAAAGTGTCCAATTATGTGCAAATTTACTTTCTATTAAATGATAGGTCAAATGCCTTTATGCAAACTAGCCTAGAACTCCACCAGCCAAATATGCATGTAGATTAGCACTTGCCATTTATTATACAACCATAGTTTCAACTGCTACCATTGCTCAGAATGATCTGACCTCCTTTTGGGGCTGCATATTCCAACGTGCAGGTTATTTGGATACGATTAGTACTCGTAGGTTTTCGAGACTTCACATCAACCTTTGT
The DNA here is from genome assembly GCA_028641055.1 of Alopecurus myosuroides. Taxonomy (NCBI): domain Eukaryota; kingdom Viridiplantae; phylum Streptophyta; class Magnoliopsida; order Poales; family Poaceae; genus Alopecurus; species Alopecurus myosuroides. Next base: position 452,963,642 of record CM054057.1, on the reverse strand, counting down.
TCGCCTGTTGCGTGCAAACAAGAACATGGAGGTCTACCGCTGCTTTGCTGTGATTTGAATAATTATTTGAGCTAGAACTTTGCTATGCAAGTTGTAATAAAATTACTTTACTCTGGATATTCGATAGTATTCAATACATTTGTATCCTTTTGATTACTATCTGTGTTGTGTGTGCTGGTGAACGTTCCAGGTGCCAGTACTACATGCAACAGTATAGCCTGTGTTGGGATGTACTACTACAAATGGTAACAGAGCAAATGTTGACTGTAGTCTCGAAAACCTAGGTTTGGAATAGGAAGTCATAGGGTTAAATTATACTTTACTCTATATCTTTATGTTCTTTACCTTTCTTCTCCTATTACTTGTCTTTGCTAACTTCCACTCTTACCTTCTTATAGATGAGCACTCATGAAGTCTACCATATTGAGGAGAATTCGGGAGTGGAGTTCGATAATGAGCTAGCAAGCTTAACCAAGCTACTCGGATTTTTCTTACCGAAGATTGAAGGTTACGAGATAGATACCAACATCCCACGAGACAAGATGTGGGACGTCAAGACCACCATTGTGGAAAAATATTGTGGATGGAGTACTACAAGTCACCACCTACAGGGAGACCTACCACAGCTGGGAAGGAGGACTCGTCATAGCAATGAAGTATGCACTGGCTCGACTGTGTCATGACTACTGTGACCAGATACCTGAAGACTCTATCTATAGAGATTTTGGGAGGAGGAATGAAGAAGGAAGAGCCGTAGGGATGGATGATGAAGACAAGACCGGGATGCAGAAACACGTGGAAGACTTGGAGGCATACAACACTTGAATGGAAGCGTTCGTGCAAAAGTACATGCTGCAATGTGAGGAAGCAAGGGTCACCACACATCACCAAGCACATGAGATCACCACTCTCAACGCCCAGCTGAATGCTCTGAACGCTCAGGTGGACGCACTCAAGGCCCAAATTGAAAAGTTCAAGGATAGTGACACAAGACTCACTATGGAGCTAGTGGAGAAGGATCACATACTCGAGAGGCTGAAGGTTAGAGTAAACATACCCGAGGAACGTCTTCAACCACCTCCACAACCGCCGCGACCTAGCCGTGAGGATAGCGAGGAGAGCTACGATGAGGAGATTAATGTTGAAAGCCCTAAACATACCCGAGGAACGTCTTCAACCACCTCCACCACCGCCGCGACCTAGCCGTGAGGTGGTTGAAGACGTTCCTCGGGTATGTTTACTCTAATCTCCTCATCGTAGCTCTCCTCGCTATCCTCACGGCTAGGTCGCGGCGGTGGTGGAGGTGGTTGAAGACGTTCCTCGGGTATGTTTACTCTAACCTTCAGCCTCTCGAGTATGCGATCCTTCTCCACTAGCTCCATAGTGAGTCTTGTGTCACTATCCTTGAACTTCTCAATTTGGGCCTTGAGTGAGTGTTGAGAGCATTCAGCTGAGCATTGAGAGTGGTGATCTCATGCGCTTGGTGATGTGCAGTGTCCCTTGCTTCCTCCCTTTGCAGCATGTAAAATGCACGAAAGCTTCCATTCCAGTGTCTTCCACGTGTTTTTGCATCCCGCTCTTCTCTTCATCATCCATCCCTACGGCTCTTCCTTCTTCATTTCTCCTCACAAAATCTCTATAGATAGAGTCTTCAGGTATCTGGTCATGGTAGTCATGACACAGTCGAGCCAGTGCATACTTCATTGCTATGACGGGTCCTCCTTCCCAGCTGGGGTAGGTCTCCCTGTAGGTGATGACTTGTACTACTCCATCCACAATATTTTCCACAATGGTGGTCTTACGTCCCACATATTGTCTCCTGGGATGTTGGTATCTATCTCGTAAACTTCAATCTTCGGTAAGAAAAATCCGAGTAGCTTGGTTAAGATTTTGCTAGCTCATTCTCGAACTCCACTTCCGAATTCTCCTCGACATGGTAGACTTTATGAGTGATCATCTATAAGATAAGAAGGTAAGAGCGGAAGTTAGCAAAGACAAGTAATAGGAGAAGAAAGGTAAAAAAAAACATAAAGATAGAAAGTTAAGTAGAATTTAATCCTATGGCTTCCTATTCCAAACTTAGGTATTCGAGCCCACAGTCAACATTTTCTCTGATACCATCTGTAGTAGTACAACCTAACACAGACTATACTGTTGCGTGTAGTACTGGCCCCTGGACCGTTTACCAGCACACACAACACACATAGTAATCAAAAGGATACAAATGTATTGAATACTATCGAATATCCGAGAGTAAAGTAATTTTATTACAACTTGCATAGCAAAGTGCTAGCTCAAATAATTATTCAAATCACAGCAAAACAACGGTAGACCTCCATGTTCTTGTTTGCACGCCACAGTCGAACAAAGGTTGATGTGAAGTCTCGAAAACCTACGAGTACTAATCTGTATCCGAATAACCTGCACGTTGGAATATGCAGCCCCCAAAAGGAGGCCAGATCATTCTGAGCAATGATGGCAAGTGATACTATGGTGGTATAATAAATGGCAAGTGCTAATCTACATGCATATTTGGCTGGTGGAGTTTCTAGCCTAGTTTGCATAAAGACATTTGACCTATCATTTAATAGAAAGTAAATTTGCACATAATTGGGCACTTTGGTTGACAGCAAAGTGCTACTACCCTTTGGATTAGCACACTGAAACACCATCAGGCACTTCTCCAATATCCCATAGTCAAATTGTAATCATTGATAAAACAAGATGAACGAGATATGTCATGTTTTCCATCTAATTGTTGATTTGTCCTTAACCAATAGAACACGGCTAAGATCTTAGTTTTAACCCTCGCGAGGTTTGTGCCTTTTACCCGTGTTGCCTAATCGACCCCAAACACCATGATACACCATTAGTAACATGGAAGGAAAGAATGATGACAAAATTCATAAGAAATAGATCCCCAAACCCCCACGAGCCGGACCACCTACTACTATTCTACATCTCTGCACTCGATGGGTTCGAGTCACCAGAACCTACAAATTCTGTATAGCCCATACTAATATTAAACACGGCTGCACATACTGGGCGGCGTTCCCCACCAAAATTTGTATTATGATGACATGCTAGCAATCCGCCGAGTGGTTAATTAATTATCATGTTGTTTTCATAAGAAATTAAAATAACGAATTTTATTATAACATGATAATAACCCCAACCACGAATAACTACAAGCATTACTAAGCAATCTACAAGTATGATGTTTGCCTAGCATGTGGATTGCTATTCTCTAAGGGAAACATATGATCACTCCACTTGGGTGTTAGTGGAGCGATCTAGCATAGCGATAACACACAATTCCTACTAATGCATAGCTAAAATAAAACTCTAATGCAATTATGAAAATAGTAGGATATGTATGTCACTTGCCTTGGCAACTCGTGTAGTTGCTCACACAGTCTTCACAGTCACACGCGTTGTAGTCGTCATAGTTTACACGTTGCAATAATCACACCATAAGAAACAAGACATACAATATGCAACAATGCATGCATGAAAGTTTATTGATGCAATAACAGATCTCAGATAAGATGTATGATGCATGAAAAATATTTTTGATGCAAGGGAAAACAATTAAGACAGTTAATGTGATTTGATAGGGTTAAAGTAAGAATACGCAAGATCTAAATCGAAATAAATATCTATACAAGTTGGTAATATTTTTCATGGATATATCTAATCAAAACAAGACTATGCCAAAAAGGTTTACTGAATTTCGAGTTACGGTTGATTTATTATGATTTAATTACTATAAAATGTATTTAAAAAAATAGAAAATAAATATTCTTTGAAACCTAAATTTTATTTTAGATCTAAATAGATTTGAATTTTCTCTATCCGTAGACACCAAGATTGCGCAAATCGAACTTACGGTTGATTTGTTATAAATTTTACAGGATTAGATAATTTTCTGTAATTTTCTTCTCGAATTTTAATTAAAAGGTTACTGGTTGACTGCTGACTAGGTTTGACTGCTGACTGCGCAATGTGGCGCGATCTGATTGGCTTTACCTGTTCACTTAATTGAACAGATCTGAATCGCTATATCGCAATCGGATAGACTAAAACGGATCTGGAAAACTCACCGATAAACTCGTCAGAGTTGGGGAAGATGACTGTGGTGACGCACGAACGTGGATGGCGTGGTGGCTATGGTACTCCTCCGACGTGGCGACGGCGGCAAACAACAGAGCTCCTTCCCGCGAACCTCCTCCTAGCTCCGGCCTCCTTGCTCCTAGCTCCGGCGGCGAGAGCTTCAAGCTTGCAACAATGGTGGTGGCGGCAGCGGAATTTCGAGCTCGAAATCCGGGCTCGTTTTGTGCCTAGAACTTCGGATTTTTAGGGTAAAAGACGGCATGGGGTCGGGGGTATTTATACCCGGAATTTCGTGGGCAGCGTGTAGGGTTTGGGGCCGAATCGGAGATTTTTTTTGGGGGCTAAACGCGTTCAAAACTGCATCCCGTGCGTGGGAAGGCCCGAGCTAGGAGACGATCCGTGGGTCCCACGTCCAAAAAAAATTGAAAAAGAAAAAGAACTGGCAAAGCCAGGCACGGCTCGTGGACCAAGTGGCCTGTACGCTCGCGTACGGCTCGGCCTGTGCGTGGCTGGCTCCTTAATTTCTTCACGTAGACTAGTCCTAGTTAAGCATGCATCCGATGCGTTTTCCTTTTTTTTTCTTTCTTTGCTATGCGTACGTACCAGCTAGGTAGCTAGCGTGCATGCACACGTTTTGCTATTTTTTTTCTTTAATCAGTTTCGTTATTTCTTTCATAACTATTGTAATATAGTTTCAAATCGAGTGAAATAAATTTTTAAAAATTTGTAATTTGAAAACCTATCATATTAGGTTATTTTAAAGTGGGATTTTAGTCAAAATAAAATAACAAAATAACTTTGGCTTATAATTCCATATAGAGGAATTTGGTTTCTTTAAAACATGATTTTTTTTGAGGGGTTGAAATGCAACAAACAAATGCAATTCTTTAAAACATGGCATGCTATGCATATTCTCTAAATGCAAAATATTCCAAATGTAAGATTTGGAATGTTACACAATCTTTTGGAATGGATGGAGAGAGAGCGTCGAAAGATTTTCGGATGTGTGCTTGGTTTGCCCGGAGGTGGCCGGAGATGGGACATCCGTCGGTGGCGACGGCGGAGAGCTACGACGGTTCAGAGGTGTATTGGCTTTATGAAATCAGCCAAATCTTCCAATAGTTGCACAATAACCAAATATAATCTTACCTTGTTTATCGGTTGATGGTGCAGGATCAATAAGATTATGAGTTATTGCTCGCCTGGTATGGGTTGTGCCTATGGAGGGAATATGTTCCACCATCTGCGGTCGTAGTTTGCTCCATGCCTGCAGTACACTCGACGTCCCTGCAATTTGGGTGACTACGGATTGTTTTGATCTAGTTTCATAAATATTTGAAGGGGAAGAAACATATTAGCTAGAAAATAGCTTTAGCCATCACGTACGAAGTAACTCTTGCCCATACCCGGCGACACCGATGGGCTTGTTGCTCCAAGTTTATCCACATTCGGATAGTAAGTAGCAATTTCTTTTGTTTGCGGGATGTTCGCAGCTTCTCCAGGCATGCTGCTTTCTTCTCGTCGGAAAGTCGGGCGTACCATCCTTGACCTATCTTTACTTTACCATTTTTTTTGGCAACGACTCATTAACAATTGTTGGGTTTACATTTGCGCTTGCATTATCACCTGCACACAATAATTTTGATGTTAGATTTGATCATAAGATGACATGAGTAAATGGAAATCATGTGCGTTCAAATACCATTTGTCAATATGTTCGTTGCATCTTTAAAGGGGGTAGGATCTCCTACTTGTGATGGCAACCGTTGGAAACCCCAAGAGGAGGGTGTGATGAGCAAGCGGCAAGAGTTTCCCTCAGTTAAGAACCAAGCTTATCAATCCAGTAGGAGGAAGAGGATCTCAGGAAGGTTGACGCCACTGACGGTGGTGCTGGCGCTTCACCGGTGTCAGTAACAACGTAGAACCTGCACACAACACAACCAAAATACTTTGTCCCAACGGTCCAGTGAGGTTGTCAATCTCACCGGTCTTGCTGAAAACAAAGATTAGACGTATAGTATGGAAAATGATGTATGCTTGCAGTAAGTAAAGAAAGCAGGAAATAGTTGTGGTTTGTTTAACAGTGTGGAAAAATGGACCGGGGTTCATAGTTTCACTAGTGGTGTCTCTCCATAAAAGATAGCATGCTGGGTGAACAAATTACAACTGGGCAATGGACAAATAGAGGATGCACCGTAGTGCACAATATGACATGAAGACTACTATGATATTTAGTGCGGGCATTACAACAATATACATAGACCGACATCCATCTGCATCAATGACTAATAATCCACCCTCAGGTTATCATCCGAACCCCCTTAGGTATTAAGTTGCAAGCAACAGATAACTGCATTAAACAAAGTGTGTAATGTAAGCAATGATTATGCACGCGGGCACTATCACCGTTGTTTTCTCCCTAATGGCAACAACACATCCCCCTCTTCACGTTTCTGTCACTCGAGCAAGGTGGTGAGGAGGCATGAACCCACTATTGAGCATAAATACTCCTTCTTGGAGTCACTAGCAACTACTTGACTAGAGCAACCACTAGCAACGAAAAGCATGCAAGATCACAAATAGCATATGAAAATAAAGACTATAATCAACTTGGCATAAGTTCAATATTCATCGCATCCCAGCAAACACAACATATAGAATTACATAAGATCAATCTCTATCATGACAGGCAGCTCACGAGATCTAAACATGGAGGCATATGAGGAGAAGACAACCATCTAGCTACAGCTACAAATCCGTAGTCCAAGGATGAACTACTCACGCATCACTCCGGAGGCAGGCATGGTGATGGAGAGGCCTCCGGTGATGATCTCCTCTCTGGCAGGGTGCCGGAAACAGTTTCAGAACCGCCCTGATCTAGGGTTGACGGTGACGGAGGCTACGGAAATTTTCGGGGATTTTTTATCAGGTGCCTAGACTTTTCCATCCGGGGGGATTAAATAGGCGAAAGGGCAAAGGCGGTGGATCTCCAGGGGCCCCACACCCATAGGTGGCACGGCCAGGGGGACCCGCGCCACCCTATGGTGTGGCCCCCCTGTTGCCCTGACTTCGACTACTCTTCGGTGTTCTGGATGCTTCTGGGGAAAATAGGAACTTTGGGCTTTGTGGGGTCCAATTCCGAGAATGTTTCCAGAACAACTTTTTTGAAAGCAAAAACAGTAGAGAACATGGAACTGGCACTTGACATCTTGTTAATAGGTTAGTCCCGGAAAACGTATAAAAATGCTATAAATAAGGGAGAAAACAAGTAGCAATTAACATAATATGATCATGGAGCATCAGAAATTATAGATACGTTGGAGACGTATCAGGATCCATAGACCCCATCAATGACGTTGCTGGTTCGCTGAGATTAATAATCATAGCTATTCTAGCTTTCTTTTGTTGTCTTGATACCCTCAAGTTATTTAGGTATTTAGCTATTTTCAAATCTGACATTTGGGCATACAATCCTCTTTTACCGGTCAGTTTCTTTGTACTATCATGTGCAGTGCTCGTGGAGCCTAAAGGCCCACCAGGAGGAATGTTTGGTAGGTATTTAAGGCCTCCTTTGATTCACAGGATTTTCATAGGAAAAGTGTAGGATTTGGTTTCCAATAGGATTTCCTATTGTAGCCGTGTTTGATTCACGGGAATACACCAAAGGAAACTTTAAGATTTTTTTCTTTGCATTCAGATTCATACGGGAAACATGGGAAGAAAATAATCCAGTACGACCTCTATTTTCTATTCCTTTGCAAGGAACGATGCAATAAAAGCTAATGTTGAGTTAACACCGCAACTACACAACCATTTGACGCCATTAACATGTTTGTCCTTGCTTGTTTTTTTTACATTAATCAAGTTTACTAAGAAGCATGTTGAATTGCTCTACATTTCTCTTTTCTACATTTGAAATGAGCACTAAAGGTCACATCCCTATGTTCTCCTACCCATAGTTTTGCACTTGCATTCCTTCCTAATTCCAATACCTACTTATGTTCATGCATTTTAAAATCCTACAAATCAAAGGGGGCCTAGGGGGGACATTCCTTCATCGTCAAAGCCGACTCTTTTGCCTTATGTGGTATCTGCAAGTTAGATAGTGAACAATACACATTAACATGATAGTAAGTGTTAGAAAATCTTTTGCTTGGCTAGTTCAGGATTTTGCAATTAATCAAACTTTTTGATTAGTACAGTAACACTTTATCCACCTTCAATGGCCAATCATACCCACATTAAGAGTTATTTTGTCATAGTCTGGCACTTCCTCTCCATCCTGTGCTGCTCCAAGTTTTGGATGACATGTTGTAGATTCTAGATGACACAGACAAACAGAAAGAATTTAGAATTAACTAAATTGTGGTTTCCTTGACCTGCTGAGGCAGCCGCCGTTCCAGTCCATGATGTTCGCGTCGTGAGCAGGTCCGCGCTGGTGGTCATCGGGTATTTGTTGTGGCGTGGGCGGTGGGGCAGAGACACCAGCGGCATGTTGCGGGTTTAATCAAAGCAAAGCTAGCTCTAGATAGTACATGCCAGCTTACTCTTTCTATAGCCCGGGTTGGCTGATTTGTCGTGCAGGTATATTTATTGCCAGAACTACTGCAAGATTATTCATAGTCGAGTAGGATTAGGACTCACTTCACATTTTATTACTACCTATCCTGGTAGTCGTAATTCTACTCGAGCCGGATATGGTGACCACGATAACAAACATCGGCATACTGATGATCCACAAGTATAGGGGATCACAACAGTCTTCGAGGGAAGTAAAACCCAAATTTATTGATTCGACACAACGAGAGCCAAAGAATATTTATTAGCCTTAACAACTGAGTTGTCAATTCAGGTGCACCTGAAAGTAGACTTCTCGCAACAATTTATCACTGGTAACAGTGTTATAGGCAGTAGAAATAAAATTACAGCAGTAGTAAAATAGTAACAGTAGTAGCAATCGCGGAAAACAACAGTATGGGAAGTACCGTAGACATATAGAGAATGGATGGACGGGCGTTGCAAGGATAACATAGGTCATGTAATAATAATAGCGTGGGCATTGCAGATAATAATAATAAAGCATCAAACATGTAGGCAAACTATAGACATGTGTTCCAGTATAGTCATATGTGCTCGCAATGAGAAACTTGCACAACATCTTTTCTCCTACCAGCCCATGGCAGTGGGGCCTATAGGGAAACTACTGGTAATTAAGGTGCTCCTTTTAATAAAGCACCGGAGCAAAGCATTAACACCCTGTGAACACACATGATCCTCACATCACAACCATCCCCTCCGGTTGTCCCTATTTCTGTCAATTTGGGGGCCTCGGGTTCCGTACAATGACATGTGTAAACCAACTTGCAGATATGATAAAGAAACAACATTATACTTATGAAACAATAACATGTTTAGATCTGAAATCATAGCACTCGGTCCCTAGTGACAAGCATTAAGCATAGCAAGTTGCAACAACCGTAGAAAACACTAACAATGGATACTAGGCACTATGCCCTTACAACCTGGCATTATTACATGATCGATCTCATCCAATCCCTTCCATCCCTCTCAGCCTACAACGGTGTTTACTCACACATGGACGAGGGAATCATGGATGGTTGATGGAGAAGAGGTGGCAGTGTCGATGGCGATGATCTCCTTCGAATCCCCGTCCCGGCAGGGCGCCAAAACAGGAACTTCTGATCTCCGAATCGAGATTCAGGGTGGCGGCGGCGTTGTGTTGTGTTTCTGTGGAATATGACGAACCCCCTCGCGTTTTAGGTTTACGGGGTATATGTAGTCGAAAGGGGAGTCCGAGGGGGTCCCGAGGTGGCCCACACCACTAGGCGGCGCGGCCAACGAGGAGGGGCGCGCCGGGGTGGTGGTCTGGCCCCCTCCTGGCCCCTTTCTAGCTCCCAGGGTCTTCTGGTGTTTTAGGACCAATGGGATATTTTCTGGGCATTTTCCCGAAAGTTGATTTTTCTGCACAAAAACGAGACACCAAGGTAATTCTGCTGAAAACAACGTTAGTCCGTGTTAGTGATATCCAAAACTCACAAGTTTAGAAGAAAACAATAAGAAAAGTGTTCAAAAAAGGAGATACGTTTTGGACTTATAAACTCCTCCAAAGTTTAGCTTATTGCTTGTCCTCAAGCAATTCAGTGACAACTGAGTGCGATAAAAGCCTTTTACGAACACATTTGTTTCATATGATGTAAATATACTCAGTACATAATCAAGTGCCGAGGCAATATATAATAAGATGTATGGAAAATAAAAGTCACCCAGCAGTTATGCAAACCATGAGGAGATGCCAACAAACTAATAATAGACAACATGAAGTATTTCAATCTACAAGATTGCACTGCTCATAATAGGGTATGATAAAGTGTACTCGCTTGCCCTTAATAGTGGAGCAAAACATAAATGCTAGGGCACCTCTGAAGTTCAAATGAAGACTACAAATATAGATATCAAAGATACAAGCATCAAAGTTATACCACTATCAACCGTGTTTTGGGACAAGCACATTACACTAAGAGTAACAGCCATGCTCTCAAGAAGGTGCATAAAGAGAGAAGGTGAAGACTCAACATAAAAATAAAAGAAAGGCCCTTCGCAGAGGGAAGCAGGGATTAACTCATGTGCTAGAGCTTTTTATTTTATTAAATAGAGGTATTGAAAACATTTTTGAGAGAGGTGTATGCTTATGTCAACGAATGGTAAACATACAATATAGTACATCACAAGCCAACTAGACTTCACAAGAGCGACTCCCATAGAAGGACGCATCTGGGTAGAAGGTCATCCCTCTTTCTCATTTGTTTACACAATTATGTTTTGACTGATAAATCAGGGGAAAAAAGAGTGAAGAAAATTTGTGTTTAATTTGGGGTTGGGCACCCCGCTGCCGAATCTTCTATAATTGGATAAGCGGATGAAGCCACTAGTTCAGGGTGTGAAATCCAATCAACAAGTGAGATAAAGATTCTCTATTACGTCCTCATGAGCCAAAACATGGGCACAAAACAGGAATAATTTTTAGCAGGTTTTAAAGGTAGCACACGAGAAATTTACTTGGAGTGGCAGTTAAATACCACATAAATAGGTAGGTATGGTGGACACATTTGGCAAACTTTGGTTTTTGGGAGTTGGATGCACGAGCAGAACTTATACCCAGTACAGGTGAAGGCTAGGAATAGACGGGGAGGGACAATCAAGAGAGCAACAACTGTCATAATCATGCTTGCGACAAAAAAAATTAACAGGGGCATAAAAATGATACAAATACTCTAAGGCAAAATATATCATCGAGTCTTAAGTGAATTTTTGTTTTTAGTTATAGCATGCGTGAGCATGTGCCAAGTCGATTCAAGCGAAATAACCAGAGGGAGATACCACAGTGTCATACCCTTCTATGAATAAAACAATGCAAGCAAACATTCATACGACATGCTATCTTATATTAATAAGTTGAAACTAAAACGTGAGAGAACAAACTACCAAGCATCAATTAAATAACATACACCTTACATGAACGGACTAAGAATGTTCACACAATGAGTATATGTACAAAAATAAAACAAATAGAGTTCATACTAGGCTCTCACCACAACTTGGATTATCGTAATTCATCATTACTGCTCTTCACTTGTGAATTGAATAATATATAATGATAATCAAACTCCAATGGAGACACGGAAGTCCGATGAACTCTGCAACAAACTTTACAAAACCAAAGAAGAACAACAATTTTTTTTGGGTTTCTGAATTAAAAAAAGAACAGAAAGAAGCAAGCAAACAAAGCAAAATATTTTTGGATTTTTGAATACTAAATCGAAACGAGAAAAGAAAGCAAACCAACAAAAGAAACTAAAGAAACTAACAAAGAGAAACAAAATAAATATTTTTGGTCTTTTTGTGTTTTGGAAAACAAGAACAAAACAATAAAACAAAGGGAAACGAAAGAAGCGAAAGAAAACAAAAAAACGAAAGAAAAGAAAATATGGATATACAAAGAACCGACTGAACATGATATATAAATGAGTGTGATGTTGGTATACCTCCCCCCAAGCTTAGGCTTTTGGCCTAAGTGGAGATCAATCATGGCGCGTGAAGTATCCCCACTATGGTGGGTCGTCCCTCGCATGGTCGTACTCGGGAACCCAAGAGGAAGATGAAGCAGCGGTCGCATAGTCCTAACCAGGGTGCTGGTACGGGATCCCCGTGGCGTCAGAGGGCTGGACAAAATCACCATCATCCCCCTCTCTGGCATCCTCCCCTTGCTGGGAGTGGTGCTCAATGTATGTGTCCAGCTCACTCTCAGAGAACATCCGTCCTTGTGTGCCATTAAGATTAAACAAAAGAGGTGAAGGCAAAAGTACTTTCCTAACAGTTTTAGTAACTCTCCACCTGGATTGTTTGGAGAAATTTATTTCAAAAGATAAATTGTGCAAGTGAGCATGGGTGGAAAGAAACTTATGTTGAACCATGGAAACAAGATCCAGCCTCTCTAAAGGAAACTGTAGGTCTAGAGGGTGTGGCTCCAAACCATGCAAAGCTAGCAAGCGTGAGGCAATAAGATTTCCACAAATTCCGCACTTCTCACAGTTAAGCGAGAGACGGTAAGCAATTAAAGTGCCAAAGTTATAAGACCTATCACATCTTAAGGCAGCTGAAATAAACGCCAATTCATAAACAAATAGCTTGTTGGCAGTTTTTCTAGCTAACACCCATTTAGAAATAAAAAAGTCAAAGTATCGAATTCTAGGGAGTTGAATTTCTCGTATTTTACCACTCTCCCCTGTGAAGCTTCTGCCTTGGCAAATCTCCTCATATAATTCCAGCAATGGTTTAGGCTGTCCTCTTATCTTCTCACAAGAACCCCACTCTCGTACCTTGATAGATGCACATAAATCACTGAAAGGCAAGTTTATAGCTTTATTGTAAATTTAATAGTGGACCATAGGGTTAGTTGAGGACCATTTAAAATGAAAATCATGTACCACAGACATAGTTAGTTTCACACGTTGGATAGGTTCATCATCTATGAATCGGTCCAAGCTTGCATTATGCACAAGAGTATTGAAATCCTGTAGAATTCCTGTAATCCGCATAAATTCCTGACACGGATAAATCAATGGGAACACTCTTTCTTCACGGTGCACGAGCATGACCTCATGCAATTCCAACTCATGCTGGTTTAGTTGATGAACATTGTGCTCCATCTTTGAAATTTTTCAACAATCAGTACAAAAATTAATTTGAAGCAACTATAAGGTGGAAACTACCATAGGGACTTATAGGAGAGCTAAACATGCATCAAAACTACATTATTTCAACTCAAATCAAGCACGCAAACTCACATAACCTATCACCTATAGTACCAAAATACTCAAGAAATACTTCACCAAATAAAATTCTACTTGGATCGTCGGAGGAGTCACATACCAGAGATCAACCACACCAAATCTCAACACAAATGATGGGCTGAAGAAGAAGATCGAAAATCTAGAGGAAGAACAGCAAGAACACGGGTTCCCGGAAATGTTTTTAGTTTGGGAGGTGAGAGAGAATACTTTGGCAGGGGAGAGAGTTAGTGGGGGGGGGGGTAGTGGGGGCCCACACCATGTGCTGGCGCCACCAGGGGGCTGGCCGCGCCACCCCATGGTGTGCCTGATTGGTGGGGACCCCTGGGGCCTCCCAGGTGGCTCTCTACCTCATTTTTGACGTAAAAATTTATTATAATTTTTCTGGAATTTTTCGAGAAACTTTATTTTTGAGGTATTTTCCCGAATTTTAATAATTAATAAAAACCAGAAAAACAAAAGTGAAAAGGTGGAAAACAAAACCAATACCATCACTACAGAGGTTCTATGACAATCCAATGGAAAAATATCCAAAGAAAACAAAGGTGGTAGTGGTGATAACAAAAGTGTGGGTGGTGAAAACATGCATAACCACAGTAATCAGGGTGAAAACATGATGAAAACATGAATATGGATAATGAAAAACATGATTGTACTCAAGTAGCAATGTGATAACAGAAGTAAACATGATGGAAACATAATGAGGAAGGTGAAAACATTGCCTTTTTCATTAAAAACCATTTTGTTAACAAGGGTGATCAAGTCTTGTTACCAGAACAATTTTCATATGAAATAAAATTTGCTAATCACTAAATAATTATGTTACCTCAACCCTGATAGACATAGTCCCAATCGTAATAATTTCATATTCTTTTGGTGGTGCTGGAATGGGACAATAAAATTCTCCAATCTTGATGGTCTCAATATTTTCAATTGAATTTAAACCATATCTTCTATCAATCTTCTTGGGAAAATAAAAAGTATGCTCTTTATCATTGACATTAAAAGTTATTTTCCTTGATTGCAATCAATAACAGCCCCTGCAGTGTTAAGAAAAGGTCTACCAAGAATAATTGACATATTACCATCTTCAGGCATTTCCAACACAACAAAGTCAGTTAATATCAAACAATTAGTAGCAACTTGAAAAATGAACATTCTCACATGTACCAACAGGAATAGCAGTAGATTTATCAACCATTTGCAAAGATATATCAGTGTATATCAAATTTTCAAGAGAGAGTCTCTTATAAAGAGAGAAAGGCATAACACTAACTCCAGGTCCCAAGTCACATAAAGCAGTTCTAACATAATTGTTTTTAATAGAACAAGGGATAGTAGGAATACCAGGATCTCCAAGATTCTTTGGAACCTTGCCATTGAAAGAGTAATTAGCAAGCATAGTGGAAATTTCCTCATTAGGAATCTTCCTTTTGTTGGAGACAATATCTTTCATATATTTAGAATAAGGAGGCAGTTTAATAGCATCAGTCAAAGGGATTTGCAAAACAGAGGTTTCATCCATTCACAAAACTTGCTATAATGTTCTTCTTCCTTTGATTTGTGTTTCTTATTAGGAAAAGGCATTTCCTTTTGTACCCAAGGCTCTCTTTCATTACCATGTTTATTAGCAATGAAATCCTCCTTAGTATACTTTGCAGTTTTAGTTTGCTTTTCAGGTTCATCTACAGTTTCTTCTTTATCAGAAGCATCACTTTTAACATTACCACTTTCAGTTTTAGCATCAGAAATAAATATTCCATTAGGATCCTTAGCCGGTTCAGGAGATTCTACAACATTTTATGTCTCTTCTTCTTTTTCTTAGAAAGATAACTATTGTTTTTAGGTTGCTGAGAATATTGTTCAATTCTTTTAGGATGTCCTTTAGGATACAAGGGGTCCTGAGTAGAAACACCACTTCTAGTAATTATTTCACAAACATGTTTATCTCTAGAGGCATTAGCTAGCATGTCTCTTTGCACTTTAGTAAGTTGATCAATTTGAACCATTTGAAAATGTTAACAAGCATTTTAACATCATTAGAGGTTCTCTTAATAATACCATGCAAATTATCAATATCTCTAAAGTTTTCCATAAGGTGATTTTGCACTCTCCTGTTAAAGTTGTCTTGCTTAACAACATAATTATCAAATTCATCTAAGCATTGATCAGGTGGTTTAGAGTAAGGAATTTCTCTATTATCAAAGTATTGGAGAGAGTGTACCTGAATAGTTGATGGATGAGGAATAGGCTTACATAATCCTTCTATATGAGGTAAATTCTTCACATCTTAAGATTTAATACCCCTCTCTTTAAGATATTTCTTGGCTTCCTTCATCACTTCATTATTTAATTCAATCACCCCTCTCTTCTTGGGTGTTGGTATTGGTGTTGGCTCTGGTGTAGGTGTAGGATCACGTATATTCCAATCATCATTATTTTTGGCTATTTTAGCCATAAATTCCTCGACTTCTTCTGGAGTTCTTTTCCTGAAAATACAACCAACACAACTATCCAGGTATGTCCTAGATTAAACAGTTAGTCCATTATAAAATATATCTAGGAGCTCATTTTTAGGTAATGGATATCCAGGGCTTGCTCTTATCAAAGAACAAAACCTTGTCCAAGATTCATGCAATTTTTCTCCTTCAATTTGCTCAAAGTTAAAGATGTCCTGCACAACAGCATGTTGGGCACTAGCAGGAAAATACTTTTGAAAGAAAGCATTAACCAAATCCATATGATCAGTAATACACCCAGGTGGAACATTGTTAAACCAAATTTTAGCTTCATCTTTCAATGCGAAAGGGAAGATCTTGGTAACAAAATAAGTACGCATCTTAGTATCATTAGAAAATAAACTACTCAAAGATGAAAGCTCATTCATGTGTTCCATAGCACTTTTACTTTCAGTTCCACAAAAGGTTCCTTCTCAACAATGGATACATAAAATAAATCTAAAGAGAAATCATAATCTTTGTCTATAATGTGTATGGGAGATGTGGCAAACTTAGCATCAAGAGAAGATTTATATTTCATAGCATGTCTTGCAAGAAGACTCTTAAGAGCACTTGCTCCAGTAGTAGCACAAGCTTCTTCAATAAAATCATCATTAAGTTCAATATATGTTTCATCAAGATCATCAATAAGCTCAGTTGAATTAACAGGTGTACCAATATTTTCAACAGAAATTTTAGCATTTTTAATTTGTTTGGATCTATCAATAGTAGCATCTAGGAAAGGACCTAGAGAACCAGTATCATCAAGCATAGTAGAAGCATCATCAGAAGTATCGGAAGCATTCTCAGACTCAGCAGAAGTAACAATACGTCTGGCATGTGGTGGAGTAAGAAGGTTACTCATAACAGACGGTGAATCAAGAGCATCAGAGGTGTTCAGAGTTGTACCTCTTCTTGTAGTGGATGGTAATATAGGAACTTTTCCATCACGAGTCTTGCCCATGATGAATGTCTTGCAGCAAACAATATCACAATCAAGTGAGCAAATAAATAAAGCTATGCTCCCCGACAACGACGCCAGAAAATAGTCTTGATGACCCACAAGTATAGGGGATCGCAATAGTCTTCGAGAGAAGTAAAACCCTAATTTATTGATTCGACGAAAGGGGATCCAAAGAATATTTATTAGCCTTAACAACTGAGTTGTCAATTCAGCTGCAACTGAAAGTAGACTTGCTCGCAACAATTTATCAGTGGTAACAGTTTTATAGCAGCAATAGAAATAAAATAACAGCAGTAGTAAAATAGTAACAATGGTAGAAATCGCGGAAAACAACAGTATGGGAAGTACCGTAGGCATAGAGGGAATGGATGGACGGGCGTTGCATGGATAACGTAGGTCATGTAATAATAATATCGTGGGCATTGCAGATAATAATAATAAATCATCAAACATGTAGGCAAACCATAGGCATGTGTTCCAATATAGTCATACGTGCTCGCAATGATAAACTTGCACAACATCTCTTGTCCTACCAGCCCGTGGCAGTGGGGCCTCTAGGGAAACTACTGGTAATTAAGGTTCTCCTTTTAATAAAGCACCGGAGCAAAGCATTAACACTCCGTGAACACACGTGATCCTCACATCACAACCATCCCCTCCGGTTGTCCCAATTTCTGTCACTTTGGGGCCTCGAGTTCCGGACAATGACAAGTGTAAAACAACTTGCATATATGATCATGAAACAAAATTATACTCATGAAACAATAACATGTTCAGATCTGAAATCATGGCACTCGGGCCCTAGTGACAAGCATTAAGCATAACAAGTTGCAACAACGGTAGAAAACACTAACAATGGATACTAGGCACTATGCCCTAAAAATCTGACATTATTACATGATCGATCTCATCCAATCCCTTCCATCCCTCTCATCCTACAACGGTGTTTAGTCACACATGGACGAGGGAATCATGGATGGTTGATGGAGAAGAGGTGGCGGTGTCGATGGCGATGATCTCCTTCGAATCCCCGTCCCGGCAGTGTGCCAGAACAGGAACTTCTAATCCCCGAATCGAGGTTTGGGGTGGCGTTGACGCTTTGTTGTGTTTCTGTGGAATATGACGACCCCCCTCGCATTTTAGGTTTACGGGTTATATTTAGTGGAAAGGAGAAAATAAGTTTTTATTCAATAAAATCAGAAAATTGCAAGTTATATACCAAAATGCTCAAAATGATAAAAGCAACCCATTTATGATGTTTTCAAACCCATTTGAGCAACTTAAATTGTACTCACTTTCAGAATTGCCCGAAGTGCCCTCCGGGGTCTATTTCGGGTTTATTTCAGTAAAAATGCATAACTGACATACGAACCCTAGCAACCCATCGAACATGTTTATGGCTTTATTTTTGTTCATTAACTTGCTCATGCATACATGTTGTGCATTGCATCGATTCCATGTGTTGATTGTTATTTATCTTTCGGTGTTTTGCTTCTGATCGGTAGAACGCGACTCCGAAGAGAATATCGACAACGCCGTTCCGAATACTTGATCTTAACCGACAAGTCAAGAACTTATTCCTGACGCCTTTATCTGGTTTTCTTATAACCAAGGCAAGCATAACCTCTTATCTGCTCATATATGATTTTTGAAGTGTTTTGAATCTCGTATATTGCATGCGGTTCAAACTATTTATGGTCTTAGATAGAGTTCTCCTATACTTGTTGCATCACCTAAATATCCTGATCCACTGCTCCTAGCAGCTATAGGTTTGTTTGTGTGCGCCTTGTTAAACCTGTGAGTCTTGGTTAGCCATGCCTAGTTGTGATCTGATCCATCCGGTTGATGAATCTGGTCAATGCGTGAATCTTTTATGTCAGGTTGTTGTGATTTGAATTATCCTTGATAACCTGACTAAATAACGGCATGGATGTGAGGCCACAATGGGATGTGGCATTTTGTCCTGTTCATGCCCCTAGGAGCCCGAGGGGGTCCCGGGGTGGCCCACACCCCTAGGCGGCACGGCCAAGGGGGAGCGCCGGGGGGTGGTGTGGTCCCCTCCTGGGCCCTTTCTGGCTCCCGGAGGTCTTCTGGTGTTTTAGGACCAATGGGATATTTTCTGGGCATCTTCCTGAAAGTTGATTTTTCTGCACAAAAACGAGACACCAAGGTAATTCTGCCGAAAACAACGTTAGTTCGTGTTAGTGGTATCCAAAACTCACAAGTTTAGAAGAAAACAATAAGAAAATTGTTTGGAAAAGGAGATACGTTTTGGACGTATCACATACATACATACAGGAAGGGATCGAGCAGCGAAGAGAGAAAAAGTAGCAATGAGAGCTTGGCATGGCGGCCTACTCAATTGTCGTGCATGTCGTTGTTACTGGACGCACGGCAGTACGCTACGCAACATCTCGTTTGTGGTGTGTGCCGACGTGGCCGGAACAAGCACCGCAGGTCCGTCGAGCCTTTGCCCACGGAGGATGTGTGCATATCGTACATGCTCCCTGTGGAGCGGCCGTTCTTCCGGTTCAACAATGGCGGCGCCTTCTTCGCACCGTAATGCGATCTCGGGATCGGCAGGCGGTGCTGCGTCGGCAAGGTTTCATATAGGCCAGATTTGGCAGCCTCTAGCCACTACAGAGGGCACACGGCTAACTGGGATGGTGCCAAGCCAAGCTCTTCTCCCCGACAAGACATAAACGTAGAGACTTATATTGTACCGGTTGGTTTTAGTGACTTCGGGGTGGCTCTTTTTGTTATTTTAATGTGTGTCGGATAGCTCAACATTGGAGAGATTTTATGCGTCAGATCCATGTTCTTTGACGGCCGAGATCCATCGTATCTACGAATTTTCTCTTTTATTAGTAGCTTAGATTTGTTAACATAGACATACACCTCTCTCAAAAATTGTTTTGAATACCTCTGTTTTATCAAAGAAAAAGCTCTAGCACATGAGTAATCCCCGAGCATAGTTGTCATTCTGAGTATAATGTGCATAGTCCCAAAATTTATTATTGATTGATTCATGATTGTGATATTGCTTGCTCTCAAAATATTTGTATCTAGTCACCATTTAAACTTTGAAGGTGTCATGGCATTATGTTTTGCGACCACACGAAGGATTAGCTGGGTACCACTTTATCATGTTTTTCTTTATGACTGAAACAAACGTACCGCTTTTAATGCTTCATTATTAATTGTCTTTTGTTTGTGCTACTTTTCATGTGCAACATGGTTGCTAAGTTTACATTAGTTGAGATAATATTTATCATGCCTTTGTTAAAGTACTTTGAACTCAGCTTGCAATGCTTTTACATAACATTGATCAAGATTTGTGCTGGCTTCATGTCACCTCAAAAATTATTTTGTTATCAATTACCTATTGGAGGACGAGCGGGAATTAAGCTTGGGGATGCTAATACATTGCAAACATATCTATAATTTTTGATGCTTCATGCTTGTTATCTACCCAATACTTTTTGTTTTCCACATGTTTTCTTCCGTTTTCCCGCCAGAGAGGGGGATTGCCACTGAAGGCATCTACATCGCCATGATCGCCTCCGGGCAGATGCGTGAGTAGTTCATCTTCGGACTACGGGTCCGTAGAAGTAGCTAGATGGTTGTTCTCTCCACTATGCCTCCATGTTTAGAGTCTCGTGAGCTGCCTCACCTGGTCGAGACCACCGGTATGTAATTGTGCATATTATGTTTGCTGGGATCCGATGAATCATGAGATTATGATTATTTTGTTCATGCCAATCTGAGATGCTTCACTTATATTTTAAGATAGTTTTAATATTTTCTTGCAATGCTCTCCGGTGTTTATGATTATCTTGGCCACGTGGTTGTTTTCACCTCCAAGAGAGGGTTTATATGCTAGATAGTGGGCTCATGCCTCCTTGTTGCCTGCGCTCGAGTGACAGAAACGTGCGAGGGAGGATGTGTTGTTGCCACTAGGGAGAAAATAGCGGTGCTCTTGTCTACGGATGATAACCACTGCTTACATTATGTATTGTTCTTAATGCATTTATTTGTTGCACACAAAGCAATCACTTTGTTGTTGCAACTTAATACCGAGGGATTTGCTGGATAACTTTCTTGAGGTGGACTTTTAGATATGGATGCATGCTGGATAGCGGTCCATATGCCTTGACGTAATGCCTACAATGTTAGAACCCGTGAATTTTATCTTGTCATAATAGTATTGTTATACGTTCATGATTTGTCAATTTCCCAACTGTAATTTGTTCACCCAGCATGTTTGTTTTATTTGGTGAGACACCATTAGTGAACCTATGGCCCCCGGTCCTATTTTCCTCATATTGCAACCTTCTTTTAAGCACTTTTTATCATTGTTTCCTCGCTATTCCGTTCTTACTTATATTACTCTACAAGACGCTATACGTTTAATTCTCCTCGTTTCAGCAAGACCGGAAGATTGACAACCTTCCGGAAAGTTGGGGCAAGAGATATTTTGTGCTTGTGTGCAGGTTCCACGTTTGGTCAATAGATAAATAGCGCCATTGATACAAGTAACCTTCTTCAAGACTACAAAGTACTACTGGTTCGATAAACTCTGGTTCCACAATGGGGAATTTTTTTACACTAGACTACATCATACCTTCCGCTTGGGGTCTTCCAACGAGCGTATGATCACGTCAACATCATATGCCTATCATGCATATCCATATCCATGCTCTATAATTCATAGGTAATGGCAGTGCTCCTCAAGACAAGGGCAAGGATACCGACCCTACCACCTATGTCCGTTCCAGGAAGAAGAATGTTGCTGATGCTTGTGGTTCCACTCCATCACAGTGACGGGGGCCAAAAATCCCCGTCAACCTAGATGAGCCCGTCCATAAGGATTGGGCTAGTCTCAACTCTGAGGATTTTGAGCGTGACTGTCTGTTGTTCAACCCATATGCATTTGGGCAACGCACCTGTGCCGACACACGATTCTATTGCGAGATGCACAAATGGGTTCATGAGTTTGTTGTCTTCTCACTCAATAATGATCATGTGCATCAGCATTACTTTGATGCGACCATGGCAAGACTGCATTGGCCCGAGGTGATGGACGTGATGGATCATCACGGGATCAACAATCGTATGGGGTGTAACCTCCACTTTGCTCCTGAGCTGCTTCGAGAATTTTATGCCACTGTCCACTTCTCCACTAAAGGACCTCGTACCATGACCTGGATGAGTGGTGGAGTGAAGTGCTCCTCCATAATGGCTGCCTTTGGTGCTCTCTTTGGTATTTAGGAGGCTATTTATCTCTCACTCACCAACCTTTGGATTCATGGTGAAGAGAAGCTGATCTTGAAGGCCAAAACTGCTATTCGTCATTGCTACCCTCCTGGTGTTGGCTCCCAGCACATTCCTAAAGCCAAGTATTTCTCGGATTTCTGGTACATCATTCACACCATTCTCCAGAATACCATTCATGTAAAGTTTAGCGAGAAGGGCGAGGTTCGCAAGTGGATGATCAACCTTCTTTACCATATTATTTGGCCTAACGAGGATGGAACAAACATGGATGTGTTGGATTACATGTGGCATGAGATGCGGAGTGTTGTTCTCAACAAGAAGGTTCCTATCTATGGACCCTATCTTCAGAGGCTCTTTGATAAAAAATCCCCATGGCCCTCGTCAACAACTATCCAATGGTTCCTCCTACCAATAGTTCTCTTATCACTGCTGTTGAAGTTGAAGATCAAGTTGCTCGCCATTCCAAGCGTGCTTGCACGTCTTATGATGAGAAAAGGCCTAGCTCATCTCAGGAGGCCACTCGTGATCCTTCTCCAGCTCGTGTTCTCCAGGTCACATAGAAATTCAACATCAAGAAAGCCCTTCAGAAGATGAACCGCTTCTTTGTCGATCATCGGGACAAGGGCTACAAGTCCAACAAGAAGGAGAAAGCCTATCATCGTCACCATAGGGAGATCATGGTTGCTCTTAATCTTCCACCGAGTCCCGCTAGCTCTGACGAGCTCCCTGAGAATGAATATAAGTCCAAAACACATATTGGCTTGGTGATGATGCCACCTCCCTTGGTCAGTTTTGGCCTGCCAATGCAGCTGAGGCAAGCTCTAGTCATGTTTGTCCACACAATGATACCGAAGAACAAGATGATGAGATGCTCGATGAAGATGATGAGGTGCACGATGGAGATAATGAGTAAGATGGAGATTTTATCTCGTCTTTGTTTGGGTGTTTAGCATCGCTTTCTCTCTTTTTGGTGTCTTGATGCCAAGCGGGAGAGAGGTCTATTAGGACTTCAGGGATTTTCATTTGGGGCCATTGCATATCATGCATCCATTTGCTTCTTATTGTTTCGATTTTCTTCAATCTTAGTTGAACTCTTTATTTTGGTTTGTGTTTCTGGAACTTGGTTACTATTGTAAGACTATGCCTCTGCCGTCTACCGGGTTATCTATCTATGGGATGAAGACTATGGTGAGATAAAATCCTACCGTATTCCTATAGCTATAATGGTGGTTACTTGGACTACATTTCTCTAAATGCCAACTTGATATAGTATATATACTCTAGTGCTAAATTCCTGCCTAGTGATCTCATATTCATCTTGTTAATTGTTCTAGCACCAGATATAATCTTGGCTTATAAAATCTAGCGGGAGCTAGGAATCCTGTTTATTGTGCCCCTTTGAGTATCAATGAAATTTCTAGTTATGAGCACACAAATAGGGGGATCTCTTCTACACTTTATCTCCTTGCAAATGCTTCAATTAAATATTTGTTTTGTGTCATCAAACATCAAAAAGGGGGAGATTGAAAGGACATTTTGTCCCCTAATCTTATTTTGATGTTTGATCACAACACGTGGAAGTTTTAACCGTTTGCCAAAGTGTTCAGGAAACTAAATTAAATATGCAAAAGGTTAAATACATACAAAATGGAGAAAGTAAAACAAGTATCTCCATGTTTTTGCTGGTCATAAAATCAACATGGATAACTTTGCAAAAAGTAAGAAAAGATAAAAGGAAGAGAAGAGGAAGAACTGCCTAGTCAGCCTGGCCGGGCAGATGTTTTCTCAGGCCGGGCGGGTCGGGCGGGTAGCTGGCCTGTGGTGCAGGAAGATCGGGCTGCTGGCCGGCCTACCCTCACATCCTGGCTGACCTGGCCGGGCTTGCAGGTCGAGTTTCCTACACGACTAGGACCCCCCCGACGGCTACTTGTTACCTACCACTATAAAAAGGAGTCTTCTCCTACCTTTAGAACTTGTCACTTGAAACCTCTCTCTCCACCATTTGTGACCACTTCAAAACTCATATATCTCCCCAAATACCAATACAAAGCTCTTGATCTCTTGGGATTCGGAGGAGAACCATTAGATCTACAACTCTACCAAACCGATTTGTCACCACCCCACTAATCCCTTAGGGATTGATACGTCTCCAACGTATCTATAATTTTTGATGTTCCATGTTGATATTATGACAATTGCTACATGTTTTCTATACACTTCATAGCATTTTTATGCATTTTCTGGGACTAACCTATTGACAAGATGCCACAACGCCAGTTCCTGTTTTTTTGCTGTTTTTGGTTTCAGAAAAGTTGTTCTGGAAATATTCTCGGAATTGGACGAAACAAAAGGCAAAGTCCTTAGTTTGCTGTCACGTACCCGGAGTCTAGACGAGACCCGGAGGGGGGCATCGAGGCGGCCATGATGGTGCAGGTCTTGCACTCGTTGGGAAAACCCAAGAGGAAGGTATGATGAGCACAACAGCAGTTTCCCTTAGAAAGAAACCAGGTTTTAATCGACCAATAGGAGGAAGGAGTAACTTCAGAAGGTTGATGCAGCTGAGATGGCAGGGCGCACTACCGGTTCAGCAGCAACGTGGAACCTACACAACACAAACAATTCACTTTACCCGAACAAAGCAGTGAGGTTGTCAATCTCACCGATTTTACTGAACACAAAGAGGTTAAATGTATGGTGTGGAAAACATTAGGAAAACAATATGAAAGCAGTAGAAGCAGTATGAAAGCAGTGTAAGCAGTGTGTATTATCAGTATGAGAAAATGGACCGGGGTCCACAGTTCACTAGTGGTGTCTCTCCGTGAAAGATAAATAACATGTGTGGTCACATAAGAATTATGATTAAGAAAAAGAGAGCATCAAGAAGAAAGTATAAAAGAAATTTAAGTCTAACCCACTTCCTATGCATAGGAATCTTGTAAAGAAATAAATTGAAGAAACTCAAACTAGAAATCATGGGAAGGTAGAACAAGAGCAACTTCAAAACTTTCAACAAAAAGAGAGGTGTTTTAGCAACATGAAAAATTCCTACAACCATATTTTCCTCTCTCATAATAATTTTCAGTAGCATCATGAACAAACTCAACAAGATAATTATCACATAAAGCATGTTTGTCATGGTCTAAAAACACACAATTTATATCAAGCTCAAAAATAGTGGGATCAAGTTTTAAAATCAGCTCCTCTTTTTTCCACTTTTAGCAATAGCAAAACAAGATGATTGATCACTCATAAAAGGTACGGTACTACTAATAGCAATCCCATTTTCAGTAGCATTATGATTTATAACATCAAGTAACATAGGACCATCATCAAGAGCATTATCATATAAATTTTCTAAACAAACTTCCTCATTATCATGCATATCAATAATTTGAATCAATAGAGGATTATCATAGGAGTTATCAAAGTAGCATGGATTATCATAAATAACTGTAGCAATATCCTTCTCACAAGTTTCATTCATAGTAGTATCTAGGTCACAAGTATAGCAAGTATCAATTTCATCAATAAGGGATATTTCAAAAGAATCAATAGGATCATCACTTTCATCAAATAATGTATGCGTTAAAGAGTTACTCTCATTGGGAGGTAGACATGGGTACTCCATTCTTCCTCCTCTTGATCATCACTCTCCTCCTCTTTTTTCATCCAATGAGCTTCCAGATTCAGAAGTTTCTTCTTCCATACGTTCCTGCAAGGAATTATTCTCTCCCTTTGGGGGAGAGAATTGATTAAGATATTGAAGTATGTAGTAATTACAAATCTTGTAATTATCAAAGCAATATTCAAGTATATCATAAATCTCATATTTATAAGGTGCATCATCAATACTTTCGAGCAAATAGGCAATTTCGAATGCACCCTTCCAAGAAATAGATTCCTCAATTTGTTCCACATCATCAAAGTCATAATTTTCCTTAACATAAGAAGATATGGTAACTTCACCATTATACTCACATTGAAAAGGGAGGTGTTTATACCTCCTACAACAACAAGATTTATCAAAGCAATAAGTAACATTATAAGTAGAGCACAAGTTTTTAGCATAGTCATGCAATTTATTAATTTGCTCCCATAAGTGTATCCCTTTTTGTGACAAGCGGTGTTCCTTATAATATTTTTGTTGTTCATCCGTGAACCCACCTTGCCTAAAAGATCTAGTTTCAAAGACATCAAACATTGATAGCAAGCATGATAGAGCAAACATAACAACTAGAATAAGAACTAATTTTTTGTGTGTGTTTTTGATAAAGAGAAGCAAACAATACAAAATAAAATGAACTAAGAAAAACAAAAACAAAGTAAACAGATTGGAAGTGAGAGACTCCCCAGTTCACTAGTGGTGTCTCTCCGTGAAAGATAAATAACATGTGTGGTGAACAAATTACAATTGGGCAATTGACAGAAATAAAGGTTGCACCGTAGTGCATATGCAAGACATAAATATTACTATGTGAATCATGCGGGCATTACAACAAAATCCATAGACCGTCATGCAACTGCATCTATGTCTAATAATCCACCATTCGAATATCATCCGAACAAACGTTGGGTATTAAGTTGCAAGCAACAGATTATTGCAGTAAGAAAAGTGTGTATTGTAAACAATATAAACTAGGTAAACACCGTTGTTTTCTCCCTAATGGAAACATCTCATCCTCCATCTGTCTCGTTTCTGTCACTCGAGCACAGATGCAAAGGAGGCATGAACCCACTATCGAGCATAAATACTCCCTCTTGGAGTTACTAGCATCTCCTTGGCCAGAACATCTACTAATAACGGAGAGCATGCAAGATCATAAATAACATATGCATGAAGATAACATGATAGATTGATAATCAGAACACATAGCATTCAACATTCATCAGATCTCAACAAACACAACATGTTGCATTACATAAAGATGATCTCGATCATGTGAGGTAGCTCACGAGATATAAACATGAGGTACAAAGTGGAGGGAACAACCATCTAGCTACTGCTATGGACCCGTAGTCCAGGGATGAACTACTCACGCATCACTTCGGAGGAGGGCATGATGGTGTATACCCCTCCGGTGATGAATTCCCCTCCCGGCAGGGTGCCGGGGAGAGCTCGAGAACCCTCCCGATCTCGGGATGACGATGACAGCGGCCTCGGGTGTTTCTCGGACGAAGTGGTATATTCTTAGGGTTAATATGTCGGAGGGGGGGGGGGGTATAAATAGACGAAAGGGCAAAGGCGGTGGAGGCCTGGGGGCCTCACACCACCCCATGGCACGGCCAGGGGGCGCCGCCCTATGGTGTGGGCCCGCTGGGGCCCCCCTCCGGGTCTCTTCGGAACTCCGTGGAACCTTCGGGAATTCTAGGACCTTCGTACTTCGAATTTTCCAATTCCAAGAATATTTCTAGAACAAATTTTCTAAAACTAAAAACAGCAGAAAACATGGAACTGGCTCTGTGGCATCCTGTCAATAGGTTAGTCCGTAAAATCGATAAAAATGACATAAAGTGTATATCAAATATGTGGGAAACAACATGGAACATAAGAAATTAAGCATATGTTTATGACGTATCAGGCCACACCATAGGGTGGCACACCCCCTTGGCCATGCTGCCACGTGGTGTGGGACCCTCGGGCGCCAACCGACATCGCCCTTTCGCCTATTTAAAGTCTTCTTGGGAAAACCCTAAATACCCAAGCCTCCATCCATGAATAGTTCTGTAGCCGCTGTTGTCATCAAGCCTAGTTCGGGAGGGTTTTGAAGCTCTCCTCGACACCCTGCGGGGAGGGGAACCCATCACCGGAGGGCTGTACATCACCATGCATGCCTCAGGAGTGATGCGTGAGTAGTTCATCCTTGGACTACGGGTCTATAGCAGTAGCTAGATGGTTGTCTTCTCCTTATTTTGTTCCATCATGTTTAGATCTTGTGAGTTGCCTAACATGATCAAGATAATCTTATTGTAATTCTACATGTTGTGTTTGCTGGGATCCGATGAATATTGAATACTATGTCAAGTTGATTATAGATCTATCATGTTTATGTTATTTGTGATCTTGCATGATCTCTGTTACTAGTAGATGCTCTGGCCAAGTTGATGCTTGTAACTCTAAGAGGGAGTATTTATGCTCGATAGTGGGTTCATGCCTCCAGTAATCTGGGAGAGTGACAGTAACTTCTAAGATTGTGGATGTGCTGTGGCCACTAGGGATAAAACAACAATGATTTGTCTAAGGATAATTCTATTGTTTACATTAGGCACTTTACTTAATGAAATAATCTTTTCTTTGCAACTTAATACCCAAATTTTGCTCGGATGACGTTCTGCGGGTGGATTATTAGTTATAGATGCAGTTAGATTACGGTCTATGTATCATGTTGTAATGCCCAAATGAATATCATAGTAATCATCGTGTCATGTATGTGCACTATGGTGTAGCCTCTAATTTGTCAATGGCATAGCTGTAATTTGTTTACCCAGCATGTTATTTATCTGTTATGGAGAGACACCACTAGTGAACTGTGGACCTCGGTCCATTCTTTTAAAGTGATAATACAACCTACTGCAAGCACCATTCTCATTTCATTCACTACAAACAAATATCAGTTTCCACACTATACGTCTAATCCTTTGTTTCCAGCAAAACCGGCGAGATTGACAATGTTACTGTTTCGTTGGGACAAAGTATCTTCGTTGTGTTGTGTGCCGATTCCATGTTGTTTCTGAGCCTGGCACTGCGCCCTGCCAACATCAGCTGTCAACAACCTTCATGAGTGATTTGTTTCTCCTACCGGTCCGATTAAAGCTTGGTTTCTTTCTGAGGGAAAATCTTGCGCTATGCTCATCATACCTTCCTCTTGGGGTCTCCCAACGAACGTGTGTCTACACGCCATCAGGGATCTTGAAGTTATTGGTTCATTGGAACCTAGAACCTTGTTGCTCTTAGTTCATTGGAGCTTGAAGCCTTGTTGGTGTCACTGAAAATTTGGGAGCTCGTTGATCTTGTTGCTTGGAGTCTTGGAGGCTTCCGGGATTTGGTGAGGATCCTCCAAGTAATGGAGTGTGCCTCATCCTTATAAAGGTTCTAGTTGTCAACCTCAACGACAACATAGTGATTGGTGCCCCGTCCACTTTGGTGGTTGGACACGAAGGAGATATGGTGTGCATTTGACGGCTACTTGGAGTTCCACTTTGGCGGCACCGTGCCGCTTCAATAGTGATTAGCTTCCATTGGGAATAGATATTGTTTGCAGCTTCAATAGTCGAATGATCATGCAAAGCAATGATTAATATAACATGAAGCAACCGGTTTCCGAGATAATACATACTAGTGCACATTTGAGGAAAACCGCACCAAGAAACTCTCTCACAAACAAGATCCAAAAGTTGAGCAAATAAAAGTATTTAAGCAAATTGAAACTTGTTTGAGCACACATGCCACATAGGAAGAAGATAATTGACAATATTAATTCTAGGTGGCAAAACCTCAAATGTTCACATTCTTTAGGTTTTTAATATGCACAAAGGATATTACTCCCCCATAATGTGACAATCCTTATCTTCTTAACAAGAGGCAAATAAAGAACAACTAGAGATAATTAATAGACATTATAGAATTGAATTTCTCATGAGCATGACATACCACATAGAGGCTAGACAATATTGAAATATCAACACTAAATGGTATTGCTCATGTACATACATTTTAGGATTGTGAAGTGCCAAGGCATATCATTCCACAAAAATAGGATAGTCCATTAATCACTCAAAAGAGCCAAATAAGATACAAGCAAGATACAATAAGTCTCAAAGCAAACTCATACATACATGTTGTGCGAACCGACAAACACATACTAGATTACTCAAGGATAAGTAAGTAGTAAGCACAACATATACAAAATACAAGCAAGGTACAAAACCAACACATGTAAAGGGGCAAGAAACTTTCAATCTATATATAAAATGTAAATACAAGTTACCACAAGAAGGAGCATGGAATATGAGATAGAGACATGATAATCCAAATGACTTGGCTTGAGGAAAATATAAGTGATGAAGATCCCTTAATTCTTCATGATATAGCCAATTCTCCAATTCCCTCCAATAACACCTATTGGTCAAGTTTGAGCTTGTTGGTCCCCAACCAAGTTGGGTCCTAAGAGGTTAGTCACAATAGGCTTGGCAACCCAAATGGTTCTTTTCTTGACACCACTTTGATTACCAACATATTTGGCAAACACGTTGCCCACATTATCCTTACGAATTGAATACACATCATCAATTATGATAGGGTTAGATAATGTACCATTAGTGCATGAAGAAGCAAGATGACCCTTTTCACGGCATAAATAGCAACACCGACTCCTTCCATTCTTCTTAGTTGATTTCTGAACTTGAGAAGCACTATCTTGAGTCTTCTTGGGAAGAGGCCTTTCTTCAACTTGAAGTTGAGATTGAGGTTGAACTTGTGGCCGCTTTCCTTGTTGCTTCTCACTAAGTCGCTTCTTCTTCAAAGGTGATGATCTAACATGATGCCCTTTAACCTTGCACTTGAAGCAAACAATCTTGTCCAAATTCTTGACTTGTTCATGGACCTTCTTCTTGTCTAACTTGGAATTGTTCTTGTAATTGGAAATGAATCCAAGTCCTCTCTTGTCATTGGGGGGATTTTTGGACACTCAAATAATTGTCAAGTGTGGACTTCCCTTTATGACACTTCTCCAAGTCTTTCTTAAAGGAAGTGACTTGGGCCTTGAGCTCTTTGATTACCTCTACATGGTTAGTATAAACACAAGAGCTAGAGTAAGTAGATGCATCATTATTAGATCAACAAGGAAAGGAAAGCAATTCATCACAAGATGTGGACACATTATTAGAGGATGAATTACTAGGACTAGCACAAGGCAATATAGAATTTAGAGTAGTGGTTGTGCCTTTGTCCACATGAGGGTCAGAAGATGTTACCTTAGTCAAAAATAGCCTCATGATCTAATTTTAGCCTCTCATTGGAGACTAGAAGATCCTCATGAGAGCTTGAGAGCTTTTCATGAGTTTATTCCAATTTCCCATAATCACTAGTTAGCAACTCAAGTTGAGCCCGTAGCTCAACATTATCCTTTAATATGGATGCTTCACAAGAAATAGATTTAGTAGCACAAGCATCATCATTTTTAGTTTTGAGGTCATTAGCAAGAGCAAGAGATAATTCATTGTCCCTTCTAAGCTTAGAAACACTAATAGCATAGGTTTATTCTAGACTATATAGTCTCTTCAAGAGAAGATCTAAGTGAACACTCTTTCTCAAAAGCCTTTTCAAGCTCTTTGTCCTTGATAGAATGACCACCATTATGACTTTCCAAAGTCATGATGATATCCTCCTTTTCATCTATAATAGAGTTAGCCTCGTCAAGTTGTTCTAGAAGAACATTCACTTTTTTCTTGGTCTCACCATCAAGGCTAGCTAACGACAAAGTTATCCACTCATCTCTATCATCAAGAGATATATTGGGGTTCAAAGTAGAAGATACCTTTGAATCCTTGGCCATGAGGCAAAAGGTGGTAGATGATGATAGATCATTACTTGAGGCACCACTCAAGTCCACATCTTGTTCCATAGAGAGTTAGGGTTCCTTTACGTTGTTAGCCACACAAAGACTAGAGGAAACACAATTTTTTTTATCATGGGAACAAGATAAAGCAAACATATCATCATGAGATTTAGACACACAATGTTGACATGATATGCAAGGACTATAAACACAAGCATGCAAAATATTTTTGGTGCTAGTTGTGTTTAAGTCCAAAGATGAGGCATGGCAATAAGATAGAGATGGAGAATCATCAATAATAAGCTCACTATCATTATTGCAAAGCCTATCAATACTCACCATCTCATTAGTTTGTGTCTTAACCCATGTTGGTGAAGTAGAAGAAGTTGAGAACTCATCACAAACGGAAAGGGAGGGAGAAAAATCACCCTCTTCAATATTGGACACTCCATATTTATCTTGAAGCTTTGTCCATACCTCATGAGCATTCCAGATAGGAAAGAGTGGCTTAATAACTACAAGGCTCACAAGAAGGAAAAACACATTAATAGCAAAAGCATCGAGAGATAAGTTTTTATCTTCCTCTAAAGTTGGATTTTGAGGATCCTTTGGAGGAGAAAAACCCATCTCTACAATTTGCTCCATATGTGGGTCCATGACCCGGAAATAAATGAGCATGCAAAATTTCCAAACATCATAGTTTGTGCCATCGAAATGAAATGTGGGATCGTACACTAATTCACTAAGCGACATCATTACTCTCAAGGCGGTGAAGCCTAACAATGAGAGCCCTTGCTCTGATACCAATTGAAATTACAAGGATGCCGCCTAGAGGGGGGTGAATAGGCGCTTAAAAATAATTACGGTTTATGCTTCAATAAATGCGGAATAAAACCAGCATTTAATTTATCAAGCACAAAACCTATACAAGCTAGGTTTACCTATGTGCACCAACAAATTATGCTAAGTAAGATATACAACTATATGATAGCAAGAAAGACGACTTCAAGCACGATGGCTATCCCAAAGGTAAATGCATAAGTAACGAGCTAGAGTATAGAAATAACCGAAGCACAAGGAGACACCGATGTGATTACCGAAGTTCCTTCCCAAGGGAAGTACGTCTTCGTTGGAGAGGTGGGGAGCCACCTAGGCGCTCCTCAATAGCACAAATGTGCATACTTATTCTCCTTGAGCTTCTCCGATGAGGGAGATTCTCGTTTCCACCATGAGGCCGTCTTGAAGGCAGTGACCAAACCTTACACGACGTTGAGGATATCTCCAGAAGTAAGTTGGAGGCTCTCAAAAAAGCTTCTTGCAACAAGGTGGAAGCCCCAAGCACTAACTGTCTAGGGTCCTCAATACACCCAAGAGTAACAAGCTCATGAACTTCTCTTTCATGAATCCCGTGGGGAACTCAAACCGATGCACCTAATGCAATGACAAGAACACACAAAGTGATCAAGTTCTTCTCTCCCAAATCCCACCAAAGCAACTAATGCTATGGAAAGAGGAAGGAGGAAGAACAAGGAAAACAACATATGAATCCCAAGATCTATATCCAATGGATTCCCCTCACTAAGAGGAGATATTGATTGGTGAAATAGTAGATCTAGATCTCCTCTCTCTTTTCCCTAAAAAGGGGAAAGACTCATTGGAGGGATTGAGAGAAACCCAAGCTCTTCAAGGTAAACAATGGAGGAGATAGGAAATGGGTTGGGAAGCCTCCTCTTGAGGAAGAAGAAGGCTATTTATAGCTTCCCACGAAATATGCCTGTTAGGGCCGTCCGGGTTGGAAAATTTTCACTTACCCCAGAAATTTCCGGCCCCCTGGGCGGAAATTTCAACCCCGGAAATTTCGGGACGACCCAAAACCCCCTGGAGCGCGAGTGCCCACTCACAGGTGCCGGGCCGGATATTTTGCCCGGAAGCCTTAGACCGGAATTTCCGCCCCCCTGAAAACTGCGAAAACATTGATACGAAAACGGTCATATCTTTTGCATCTGGACTCTGGTTTCGACGTTCTTGGGCTCGTTGAAATCTCAGTGACGAGAAATACAAGAATATGCAGTGAAACATCATAGTCCAAAAAGTGAGAATAAAACCAAATGGGAAAAGTCTAGACCTCTCTATAAGCTAGGAACCGGCAAAACCTCCAATAACAAAAACGCAATAAGTTTTCTGTACGAAATCCTTTTTTGATGAACTTGAGCTTGACATGAAGAACAAGACAAACTCTAAAACCACACATGGAGAAAACCCAAATAAGAACCAAGAAAGATGATGCCAAAGATGCAAAGGTTTGAGCTCTCTACGAACAATATGATCAAGCAACTCATTCGAGAGCCCCTCTGGATAGAATGGTTATCTATCCTATAACCCAGCCTCCCTACTAACATCATGAGACCGGTAAAATAGAAAACCTATCAATGTCACCTTTGTTTTGCGCATTCCAATCGAGATAGACGATGACGATCTTAATCACCTCAAGTTGGAGCACCTTTCTTTATTGCGCTTCGCTTTGTGAAGACTTGTAAATTGCTCCCCCATAAGATAATATGGGAGAGCTTCTCACATGTGCATCTTCACTTGACAATAATCTTTATATGGGTGGCAACCATCAAGCATTTGAACTCTTCTTGATGCTCATCTTGAACTTGCACTTCAACTTGATCAACTAAGTATCTTCTCTTTATTCATGATGATGATGTCTTGAAGGTAAACATGAATGTTCACACAATCTCCTTCTTCAATACATACTTGAAATATGATCAATAATATCATGGCAATTCTTGTTCTTGATCATATCAAATATATTCATTATAAGAAATGATCTTGATGGCATCCAACCTTGAATCCAACACATGGAGTTCAAGTGGTGCCAATGGACAAACCTACAAGGATATCTCAATGAAACTATTAGTCCATACGGATTGTCATTAATTACCAAAACCACACGTGGGGCACCATGCACTGTCACAGAGGTTGACATAGACGCGGTCCTGCTCAGCCCTCATGAGCTCCCAGTCCGCAAGCTTCTCCCGCTGAGCGCGTTCGATGTTGATCCCCTATTCCAGCGGGAAGTCGTCCATCTTCATGGCCTCGTGTTTCTATGCAGTCTCCTCTTGTGCCTCCTGATACCTTCGATCTGGATTACTAGATGTATTATTGTAAATTTTTCCTTGAGACTTAAGTTTTTATCGAACTATGGAGTATGTGCTTGATGAGACCAGTGTGAATCCACATAAATCTTGTTAATTCCTGTTTTAATCCGTCCAATTCTTGTATATTGCAAAAGTGGTTGTTATCAATAATTAAAATAGGCATGTGCATAAGGTTTAAGCTGCAACAGTGCATTAATAGTATGGGATAAATAAGATACAATTAAAAAAGTTTACTATAATTAATACATACTATTTAGTTGTGTGTAGACAATGCATCCGTAGTCCACTATGCCTATGTGTACGGGTTAACATAGAGTAATTCATCCAACCTTGGCCCTGTATTCGTTCCGTCTTGCGGGGTTGCCTCGGTTTTTTACTTCTAAAAAGAAAGACGAAAACATTAACCATGGTGATGTCATTGTTAGTTCCTCAGAGATCCGTTTCCAGCAGTCTTACTGATCCTCCTGTCACAGACGTTCCTGATCAACTTTTCACTTCACTCTCACTATACCTTTATCTTGATCACTCTTCGGGGTCTTGGGTACCTGACAAGTCTTAGGAGCGAGCCACAGATAGTAGAACATACACAAATAACATAGATGAACGTATTAGACTAATTATACCATTTAGATTAAGCACATAGCTGCAAGGTTAGGCCTCGGCTCATTGCCTGGAAGGGACTACTCACACACAACGATCATATCAACAATAGAAAACATTGAAACGAAAATAGTGCTTGGATTGATAGACTGATAGTTCTTACAATGTTGTGAATCGCGATGGGATCTAGATTACAAAGTAGAAGTATGGCTATGACTATGGTGGTGGAGATGATGTGGTGGAGATGCCGCAACACTTCGTGGTCTTGTGGAGAGGACAAAAGTGATGGCGGTGGAGAGGGAATGATGTGTGGCTCTCTTCTGGGGGTTGTTTCTTCTCCTTATATGGGGCTCTGATGGTGCAGGAGTGCACTCGTTGGAAAACCCCAAGAGGAAGGTTATGAAGAGCACAACAAAAAGTTCTCCCTCAGAAAGAAACCAAGGTTGAATCGAGCAGTAGGAGAAAGAATTTACTTCCGAAGGTTGTTGTCAGCTGATGTTGGCAGGGCGCACTACTGGTTCAGCAGCAACGTGGAATCTACACAACACAATCAAGTTAATTTGCCCCAACGAAGCAGTGAGGTTGTCAATCTCACCGATTTTGCTGAAACAAAGGATTAGATGTATAATGTGGAAAATAGTACTTGTTTGCTGTAGATGAAAGAGAACAGTAATTGCAGTAGTAAAATATCGATTGCAGTGGTTGTATTATCAGTGTAAATAAATGTACCAGGGTCCATAGTTCACTAGTGGTGTCTCTTCATAAAAGATAGATAATATGCTGGGTAAACAAATTACAGGTGGGAAATTGGCAGATATAAAGGCTGCACCGTAGTGCATATGCATGATGATTACTATGTTATTCATGTGGGTATTACAACATAATTCATAGGCCGTTATCCAATTTCATCTATGACTAATAATCCACCCTCGGAGCGTAATCCAATTAAACCTCAGGTATTAAGTTGCAAGCAACAGATAATTGCATTAAGCAAAGTATGTAATGTAAACAATGTAAACATTGTTGTTTTCTCCCTAATGGCAAAACCACATCCCCCACCCGTTACGTTTCTGTCACTTGAGCGTAAGTGAAAGGGAGGCATGAACCCACTATCGATCATAAATACCCCCTCTTGGAGTTACAAGCATCAACTTGGCCAGAGCATCTACTAGTAACGGAGAGTGATACATCATAAACATATCCCTAATTTCTGATGTTCCATGTTGTTTTCATGTTATTTCCCACATTTTTGCAATACACTTTATGTCATTTTATCGATTTTCTCGACTACCCTATTGACAAGATGCCACAGAGCCAATTCCCTCTTTTCTTCTATTTTTAGTTACAGAAAAGTTGTTCTGGAAATATTCTCGGAATTGGAAAATTCGAAACCCGGAAGTCTTAGAAATCCCGGAGGGTCCAGGAAGTCCCGAAGAGCCCTAGAGGGGGGCCACAGGGTGGCCACAACATAGGGTGGCGCGCGTCCCCCTGGTGGCGCCACCTGGTGGTGTGGGCCCCCTGGCCACCCCCGACATCGCCATTTCGCCTATTTATACTCCCCCAAGGGAAAACCCTAAAAGAATCGACATTTTCCACAAAATACATCCGTAGCTCCGTCGCCGCCGCCGACAAGTTTCGGGGACAAATCTCTGTTCTGGTACCCTGTCGGGACGGGGAAGTGCCCCCCGAAAGCCATCTCCATTGACTCCACCACCATCTCCATCGCCCTTGCTGTCTCCTATGATGAGGAGGGAGTAGTTCTCTGTCGCACCCGGACTTCTAGAGGATACTCACAGCCCGCTAAACAGTAGATGATTGGCTTACGGGGCCTACCTGCACCCGCACCTCTTACGAGTAGGCCAACACGTAAACGTGTGACAACCAATCTCTACTATTCATCGTCTGTGCAAACCATCCCATGGGAATCCGAATACTTCCATTGACGTACTTCATAACATACACACATGGTACGTCAACGGCATTTGAACAAGTGATATCACAACAAATCTCTAAGACACAAAGAAATAGAAATAAGTGGCAAAAGCTCTCACTAGAGCAGAGATAGCAAATACAGTCATGCAGAGGACACATGTCCCAACAAGTCATCATTACATCACAGCGGAAGCATCCAAAGTGTCTGAGTACAGACAAGATCCAAATAGGCCTAAGAGGCCGGAAACGAAAGAACGGAGCCCATCCACGAAGTCTCGGATCCTGCCCGGGTCCGCTATCTACTCGTCAGCAGCCTCGTCATACTCCACGTAGTAGCCACCATGGGGATCCTCGGAAACGTAGTCTGCAGAACACGCAGCCCCAAAGGGGTCAGTACAGACGAGTACTGGCAAGCAAGACGCACAAGATACCAAAGGGTACCCGACAACACCAAGTACAGATGCTTTGGGTTCAACGGAAGATAGGTGATACAAAGGTGCGGCAGCGGGCTGCCCTAACCAACTATAGAGACACGCTACAACATCCGGCTAAAAGAAAGGGATAAGATAGCGCATCGGAACCAACTCCCACTAACCTCAAACAAACCCATCCTGGATCTCTCCCCTTATCCAAAGAAGCAACCCGAGGATAACCCACACAGTTGGATTAATGAAGGTTCAAGTTATTGTGTCAATAAGCCTATTACTAGTCAAATTATTATTAACTAGGTGTAAGTTGTCTAATCCTTGTTAGCCAGCCCTATCACCAAGTCATCCATAACCGCGGACAACACGGCTTCTCGAGAAGATTTAACCCTGCAGGGGTGCACCAATTTGGCCGTACACGTAAGAATATCCCGCCAGACGGGGGATCAACCCACCAAGCGAGGTACTCAACACAACCAAACTCTTCTTCGCATCAAGCCCAAAGAACCACGTGCTGTGCGTGCGCGGCTAATCGAGCCCCCACGAAGAAAAGGGGGACCCTCATAGCACTGGAAGACCACGCCGCCCTAAATGCCGACTACAAAAGTTGCACCCTGGCGCCAAGGGTTCGTACCTGCATATGCGTGCATCAAATGGAAAGCCCGAACTAAGTGTGGCGATTTGGACGAGATGTGAATCGAATCAGAGTTGCGGGGGGCGCCCATACACGCTTCCCACATGCGGTTAGCGCGCTCAACATGGATCCAGAGGACAAGAACTTTTCCTGAGTTCGACACTAGCAGGCCTCAAAAACCATACCCGGCCTCCTGCCGCAGCCTTATCATCAAATTAGCATTACCTCAAACATTAACAGGTTGTTGTTTAAACATCGAGCCCCTAGAACATAATAGATATGGTAAAAGAAATAACAGACATCAGACTCGAGCATAAACAACCCTAAGCATGCTAGTAAGACACGGGCAACAAGCAACAGGGTATAGGTGTGGAGGATAGGCTATATCAGGGTTACAGGATAACATGTGATAGGATCGGAACACAAGCAACGAATCTTAAAGCTAGCAGAATAGACAACGGAAAGTATCGGTATCCAGTGTGGAAAGGACACAATGGTTCATGTGAGTGAATACTTGCCTGCAAACTCAGTAGCCTGGTACTGGGCTAACTCCTCTGAAGTAGTGTCGTAAACCTCGTCTGTCTCAACGTCGTCGTCTATTCGAGAAGAAGCAAA
Source organism: Alopecurus myosuroides (assembly GCA_028641055.1). Lineage (NCBI taxonomy): Eukaryota > Viridiplantae > Streptophyta > Magnoliopsida > Poales > Poaceae > Alopecurus > Alopecurus myosuroides. The sequence continues at coordinate 452,924,498 of CM054057.1, read as the reverse complement.
CAAACAACACAGAGAGACAAACAATCAATAACATGGCATAATGCACAAACATGGGATGATGCATGACAATTTAATTGATGCATCAATGATAAGCTAGTTGACATGGTAAACATATTTAATTGGGCCCATATGCAATTTGGGTTGCATATAGAAAGGCCCAAGAATTAAAGTTGAAGTAAGTGATTTACAAATAACCATCATGTGAAAGTTGATTAGAATGATGCATGGATGACTGAAAACAATAAGAAAACAACAATAGCTTCAATTTGATATGTTGTTTACCAAGTTTGGAATTGTATTTATTAAGTTATGAAATTTGGCTTCTTAAATGAGTTACACAAACACTCATTGTTTTCACCCATTTAATTGTTCAAAACAGATAACAAAATTCATATTTGGAAAGAACACCAAATTTTAGATGGAGTACATATTTCATTTGTTGAAAAAGGATTTAAAATGAGCAAGTTATTAATTTGACAATTTTAAAGGCATTAATTAAGAAACAGTTGTTTTCAGCAATTTAATTTATTTAAAACAGAACACAAAGTTGATATTTGCAAAGTTCATGAAAAAAATGGGATGGAAAACATATTTTATATGTTCAAAAGAATTTAGTTTGACCAAGTTATTAATTTAGCAATTTTAAATGATTTAAACAAGATTTAAATTATTGAACCAATTTTAATTATTCCAAACAGGAAACAAAGTTTATATTTGGAAAGCTTGTTCAATTTTGCATGGAAAACATATTTTACATGTGCCGTTTGAATTAAATTTGAATTAGTTATGAATTTGACCAAATTTGAGAGAGTTGTTTGAATTTGAACTTTTGAAACCATTTGAAATGTTCAAAACAGTATACAAATGGTTTTAACATGTAGAGAATTTAATTTGGTATGGAAAACATATTTTATTTGTTGAATTTGGAATTTTTATGCCCAAGTTATGAATTTTGCAATATTTAAAGCATTTAACAAGTAATAAATGTTTTCAGCATTTTCAATTATTCAAAAACAGAAATAAAGTTGATATTAGTGTAGAGCATTTAAAATGGAGTGGTTTTCATGTTGAAAGTTTTGCATTTTGAGTTACCTAGCAAAAGTTATTAAATTACAAAGTTTTAGGCATTTTTATGGTTTATTATAATAACCAGGGACTTAAAAAAATATTTACAGGGACTTGTGTGCGAAAAAGGAATTGTTTCTGGATCTGGAAAAATAAAATAAAAAAAGTGTGTTTTATTCTCGCGCGGGGGATCGAACCCAGGACCTCGAGCGTGTGCGCGCTGCGCGTGTGCCACTGGGGTGATGATGCGGCTGGTGTTAGGTGTGGTTCGCGCTGGGTTTTTAGGTAACGTTTCGGGCCTTAACACTTTCTGACGAAACTGAACATGTTCAGTTACCGAACGCGTCGCTGAAACGAGACGACGGCGATGACCGCGCGAGGCGCTGCCGGCGTGCTCGCGGTGCTGCACGGGTGAGCGGGCGCGGTGGTCGCGGACTGCACAGGGGAGGAGGAGAAAAGGCAGGGGCCTGGGCGAGCTCACCGCGGGCTCGTCGAGCGGGAGCAGGCGACAGGAGGAGATGGTGGTGGTGGAGCAGACGGTGGCGAACGGAGCTTGGCGGCGGTGATCCGCGGCCTCCCAGGCCTTGTCGAGGAAGCGAGGAGGGAGAGGAGGCCGCGGGGTTTCCGTTCCCGTGCTCGCGTGGACTCGAAGGTGGCTAGAACGGCGGCGATTCGAGCTCTAAGAACCGGCCATGTCTACGGTGGAGGTTCAGAGAGAGGGAAAGGTGACGGTGGCGCGAGGGAAAAGGAGGAGGCGACGGCGGCGCGAGGGAGGAGGAAGAAGGGAGAGAGAGAGCTAGGGTTTCGGTAGGGAGAGGGGTTAAGTAGGAGGAGGGGAGCAGGAAAAGCTCCTGCTCGGTGGGGGATGTCTCCCCTCCTCTGTCTCCGTACAGAGGTGAAGACGACAACGTCGTGGGGGCGCCTGGGCCTCGTGGGGGTGTGGTGGGCTCAGCCCAATTGGGCTGGCCTGCCCTCCCCCCTTTTTTTGTTTTTTGCTTTCTGTTTCTATTTTTTTTTTCTGTTCACCTTATTTTTGTAGGAAAGAAAAGAGGGAAAAAAGAATAGGGTTTTGGGGTTGAAATATTTGGTGATAATTTTTATTAGTTATTTATTGCAAAAGCCCAGTTGTGCAAACTTTTATTTTTCAAAATTTTAAATTTTTGTTGCTGTTTGAAATTTAAGAGAATTTGAGTGAATTTTGCAATATATGAAATATTGAAATATTTAACCAAGTTAATTATTTGGAAATTCAAGTTTATTGGAAACATTTGAATTGTTGCTGTTTGGAAACTATTTTGAAACATTGGAACATACCAAGTATGAACCAAATTTTGAAATTTAGTTTGAATTTCAAATGGAACATAAGTGAAAACAAATGCAATGCTCATGATGGAATGATGCAAACTAAAATTAAAAAAGGAGCAAGCATTGTAGGGTTGTTTTTCATACTTGGGATGTTACATTCTCCCCCGAGGCCGAGGGCTCTACCGGTAGATATGTGGTTCATCCCTCTCTCACATGGTGTGATCTATATGTGATTGTGAGCTTTGTAATCTAGTTGAATAAGTAGATGTTACTCTTCATCTTGTGCTACTCAAGTGTTTTATTAATATGTACTTTTGAGTCACCTTGTCCTGCGGTATGAAGGTGACAGTGTGCACATCGTGTGTGTCTCCTCTATGAATTGTGGTGTTTGTCTAGTACCTTATAGGGCGCTCATAGTGATAGCATGGGGTTAACTAGACATGGGAATGATTACTTTAAGGAATGCCTTTTGCAGCCCTGCACAATGATTAGTATTTGTTATCCAACCGGAGAGGGTTAAGAGTAGCATAGTGAAGAGAAGATATTTTGTTATTCAATTATGTGATCATTGTTGAGAGTGTCCACTAGTGAAAGTAGGATCCCTAGGCCTTGTTTCCAAGAATAGAAATACCGTTTTCATCCTGTTCGTCTACATGTTTGCTTGCTGCCATATTTATTTCAGATTTCTATTATTACTTATAACCATCCATACTACTCGCATTTCACTATCTCTTCGCCGAACTAGTGCACCTATATACCTGACAAATATATTGGGTGTGTTGGGGACACAAGAGACTTCTTGTATCTTAATTGCAGGGTTGCTTGAGAGGGATATATTTGACCTCTACCTCCCTGAGTTCGATAAACCTTGGGTGGTCCACTTAAGGGAAACTTGCTGCTGTTCTACAAACCTCTGCACTTGGAGGCCCAACACTGTCTACAAGAATAGAAGCGTGCATAGACATCAGGCTCTTTTCTGGCGCTGTTGCCGGGGAGGTACGGTAAAAGGTACTCACATCCTTGGGTGTGAGTGCTCGAAGTTATTTCCTTTAGATTCTGCAATTAAATCTTTTTTTTCTTGTTTTCACTAGTTAGGTTTAATGGAAAACAACAAAAATATGAGAGAGCTTTATAATATTTATGTTGAATTAGGACATGAAGTGTTTGAAGAGAAAATTAAAAAACCTATGGAGCTTTATTTGCATGCTAATAGCAATGTTATTAGTATGAATTCTTTGAACACCATTATTGCTAATGCTATGGAAAAGTCTAAGCTTGGGGAAGCTAGTTTATATGAAAATGATCTTTTTAGTTCCCCAAGCACGGAGGAGAAAATTTGCTTTGATGATGAGCCTATGCCTGTTACATATAGTAGTGATCATGATTGGGAAAGCACACTACTTTTTATAATTAAAATGATGATATAGAAAGCTCTAAACTTGTGGATGATGTGTTTGAAAATCCTTTTGCTATTGATGATTATATGCTTGATACATCTCCTCCTATTAAAAATGATGATATGTTTACAAATGAACACATTTTGGAGGATAACTATTCTATTGCTTATGATGATATTATTCTACCTATATATGATGATTACACTGATGAATATGATATTTTCAGTCCACCTACTATTGAGGAGAAAATTTATTTTCATGATACTATGCCTCCTAAATTTGATGTTTATGGTAATGAGAATAATAATGATAGATATTTTGTTGAATTTTCTCCCGCTACTATTAATAAGAATGACTATGCTTATGTGGAGAGTATTAATTCTTTTATGCATGTGGCTCGTGATAAGAATGTTTTATGTGATAGCTATATTGTTAATTTTATTCATGATGCTACTGAAAGTTATTATGAGAGAGGGAAACATGGTTTTATGCACCTCAACAATATTAAGTTTCCCCTCTTTATGTTGAAATTTTTGAAATTGCACTTATTTTGTCTTCCTATGCTAGTCACTTTGTGCTTCGTTGACTTGTTTTTCTACAAGATTATTTTTCATAGGAAGTGGGTTAGACTTAAATGTGTTTTATATTTCTTCTTGATGCTCTCTTATTGTGCTTCAACTCGTATTTCTCATGTGAGCATCTTCTCAAATTATCATGCCTAGCTAAAAGGCTTTAAAGAAAAGCACTTCTTGGGAGATAACCCATGTTTTTATTTTTGCATTGTTTTTCTCTATTTTCTTTGAGTCAAGGGGTTGTATACTTCTCTATAAACTCCTTTGTATCTTTATTTTCGTGTATTAGTTGAGCCAAGTAAAGGCTCTAGTGGAAAGTTGAGACTATATTTCTGCTGTCCACTGTTAAATTTGTATAAAATCAAGAAAATTCAAAATGACCTGAGTTTTTTGTGCGTCATCCTGGGATATATACGCAACATTTCTTAGTTGAACACATTTTGATTTGAGCAACAGAGTATTTTCGAAAAAAATCATATTTACCTGTTGTTCTGTTTTGACAGATTTCTGCTAATAATTACATTTGTCTCTTAATCTCTTTCTTTTAGTGTTCTTTTGAGAAAAAGAGTTCTAAAAGAAGTTGTGACAGTAGCTAATGTGTTTATGAGTGTTAGTCTTGTTTTGAAACTGAACCATGTGAATTTATTATTTCGATTTTACTAACGTTGCTAATGAAGATTGTGAGAAGTTTGGTGTGAAGGAAGTTTTCAAGGGTCAAGAGAAGAGGATGATATGATGTTATTAAGAAGAGTGAAAAGCCTAAGCTTGGGGATTCCCCGGTGGTACATCCCAGCAAATTACAAGAAGACTCAAGCATCTAAGCTTGGGGATTCCCAAGGCATCCCCTTCTTAATCAACAATTTATTAGGTCACTTCTAGTGAAACTGTATTTTTATTCGGTCACATCTTATGTGCTTTACTTGGAGTGTATTTTATTTTTGTTTTCAGTTTGTTTAGTTTTCTTTGTTGTAGTTTATGGTTGGATATTATCATACTTGTGTGGGAGAGAGACACGCTCTGTCTTTATTGCTTAGAACACTCTAGTTTTCATTCTTATTGTTCTGTGAGTGTTCACTTTTTGCTAGTACTGTGTTTAGCCTTTGTTTTCATGCATCTCTTATTCAGAGATGTTAGTTTTAGTAGTGTTATGTGAGTAATCTCATGTTTGCTTGCTGTATCATGTAGAGTATTTTTGTTAAAACATATCTTGTATGGTGCTTGTTGGGAAAAGAAACTGCTGCTTGAAGTAGAATATTAATGGTGCAAGTAGAAGCTTGTATAGACTGTGGCTAGAACTTTTTCATATGATGCTAGATGTTATTTTAGTTTTAAATCCTTGTGGTTATTGAGTAGCATGATTAGCCTCAAATAGCTGAGAGTGTTTAATGTGCCATCTAAAGATTCATGAGTTGTTCATGTCATATTGAAGCATAAATTTATGGTATTCTCTTTTGAATGTTTTATTTGATTGACTTGGCGCATGCTCACACCAAGTTTATGACTATGAACCAGTCACTAATAGCCTCTAAGATCATTTAGTTTTTGAACTTGTGATACCGCTTATGCTTTAATTAATGATGTTTATGTCGCTATGCATGATTATGGCTCTTATGCTCTCTTGATTTGTCGCTCCCAGCCTTCTGCTAGCCTCCACCTGTACTGAATATGGAATTATACTCATGCATCCAACTCCCTTAAACCAAGTTTTCCCATTGTGTCCACCATACCTACCTACATGTGGTATTTAACTGCCACTCCAAGTAAATTGCTCATGTGTTACCTTTAAAACCTTCAAAATTGCTCCTCCTTTGTGTTCCTGTTTTTGCTCATGAGGACGTAAATAGAGAATATTTATCTCACTTGTTGATTGGTTTTCACATCCTGGACTAGTGGCTTCATCCGCTTATCCAATTGATAGAAGAGCTGGCAGCGGGGTGCCCAGCCCCAAATTAATGCACACAAAATCTCTTCACTTTTTTTGCCCCCGATTTATCAGTCAAAGCATAATTGTGTAAACAAAAGAGAAATAGGGATGACCTTCTACACCAGTTGCGTCCTTCATATGGGAGCCACTCTTGTGAAATCTAGTTGGCTTGTGATGTACTGTATTTTCTGCTTACCGTTCGTTGACATTAGCATACATCTCCCAAAATATAGACACTCAATGTCAAACTTTTAATACCTCTATTTAATAAAATAAAAAGCTCTAGCACATGAGTGATCCCCGCTTCTGTAACATCCCAAGTATGAAAAATAAGCCTTTAGAATGTTTGCTCTTTGTTATTTTATGTTTTGCATCATGGCATCATGTTGATTGCATTTGTTTTGTTTGTTTTCCATTTGTTATTCTCTGTTCTGCTTTGTTTTCCAACTGTTTTCATTTGTTTTCCTTTGTTTTCTATTTGAATTTCAAACCAAAATTCAAACCTTTTGTTTCATCCTTGTGATGTTACAATTTCTAAAAAGATATTTCAAAATAAAACAATTGTTTGTTTCCATTAAAGTGTGATTTCAAAACTGTTGTTTTGTTTCTATAAAAATGCATCCAATAACCAAACCCTTTTCAAATTCAATTATGATTTTCTTCCAAACAACAACTATGTTGAAATTATGAAAATTGCAAAACAAAACTCTCCAAATAAAATGGTTCAATTAACACTTCCATTTGTTTCCATGAAATAATTATAAGCTCAACTCTTATTTGTCATTTAATAATCCACCTAATATAAATTGCATTCATAACTCAAATTCAAATCAAATCAATCCTACTTGGCTATTTCAAAATATGGGTTTAAGAATTAAAATCTTGCAAACAAATTAAATTCAATAATGTTGTCATAATTGTTTGAATTCATTGGATAAAAATTGTTTATTTCAAAATCCCCAAGTGACACCCTATTGAAAAATTCAACCAACCATCTTTAAAATTAAGTTAACATCTCCAAAATTTTGGAAATGTTGGTAACTTTGCTTTGGGTTACTGTTTGCAAAGTAATGAAACATCTCATAAAAAAAATTAAAAAAACCCAAACCTTATTTGGAGTCCAACTAACCAATTAAAACAATCAAATTAATTTTCCAAAATTTTGAGGTTAATGGTAAACTGCTTTAATTACTGTTTTTGCAAAATTACTAAGAAAGTTATTCATAAAAATAAGAAACCCAAATCCTTTTCCTTTCTCTCTATCTCTTCTACAAAAAAAAAACAAAAAACAAAAGATTAAAAGCAAAAGAAAGAAGTGGGGGAGGCAGGCTGTTCTCAGCCCACCTACAACCCAGAATCCAGCCCCCTTTTTCCCAAGCCCACACAGCCCCCCTCTCTCTGTTCTCCCTCCTGTCACTGTCTTCCTGTACGGCATGGACAGGATGCTACCATGTTGCCCCCCATCGATCACCACCACGAGCTCGCTGCCTCCATAAAGCCCCTCCCTCCTGCTTGCCCTAGCTAGCCTAGCCCTGCCTCCTCCCACACCGCCGCCACCCTCTCTACCTCCATCTCTCTCTGTCTCTGAAATTTTCTCTGCCGCCACCATGAAGCTCCCTCCATTGCCACGACGCCATGAACCTTTCTACGCAGCGATGATCAGTGGGGAAGGAGCTCCTCGACGCCCTCTTTCATCCGCACCGAAGAATTGGAGCCGAGGCACTCCAGGTCCTCGTCGACCTTCCCCTTTTCCCTCTCCGATCAGCCGCCATCGCCGCCGAAATTCACCACCGTTGCTCGCCCTCGAGCTGGACCACCCCCTATCTAAACTTCCAGGTGACCCTCTCGGCCGATTCCGGCCACCTCCCAGCCTTTTCCCCTGCTCTCTGTCAATGTGCATATCTGAACCATGATCGAGCCGCCATGTTTCTGTGCAGAGAAGCTCCAGCTCCATGGGGTTGAGCACCCTGTTGCTCACCCGTGCGCAGCACCAGGATGGACTGGACGTCTCACAGCCCCAGCCCCGCCTAGCTGATCCTAGCTACACCTCGAGCTCGCACCAGCGCGCGCGGGTCGCCAGCAGCTGCGGTACCTTCTCTGAACCCAACGATGAAAGACTGCACCTTTGTTTCCTGCGCGAGTTTCAGTTAAATTCAGTTAGCGAGTTTCGCAAACTTATCCTCCCAGAGCACCCCTATCTGACAGAGAACAACACACCACCGCAGTGGCACAACCCCACTGTGCGCCGCACCGCGCCCACGGTCCGATCCCTGCGCGCCCCAAACTTTTTGGGATTTTTCTCCCCCGCGTCCATGGCCCACCTGTAAGCCACACAGTGGCCACGCGCACGCCACGCTGGCCAGTGGCCCACGGTCAGTGGCTGCGGTTAGGTTAATACGCGGTAACAAAACAATTCCTGCACGTTTCTGTTTAATCAAGGTCCTTTAAAATTACAGTTAGGCCCCTAGAACCAAAATGCAAATAAAAATTGTTTTATAACTCCAAATAACAAAAATAAAATATGTGCACTTGTCTAAATTTAAATCTCTACCTATTGGTAACATTTAATTTCTGTTTTGAAATTTCAAAATGCAATTCAAATTTGAATTCAAATAATTCAAATGCAATTTGCTAAATTCAATAACTAATTCATTATTAATCCAATAAATGCAAATAAAATATGTTTTTCATGCTATTTCAAATAACCTTTTCAAATATAAATTTTGTTTCATGGTTTGAATAATTTAAATTTCTTAATTAATTTAATCCTTGTTTAATTCATTTAAATTTGATAAAATCATATCTTGCTCAAAATAAAATATTTTTGAACATGCAACATATGTTTTCAAACTAGAAAAGTATGAACTTTTCAAATGTGAACTTGAATTTATGTTTTGAACAAATAAAATTCAATTACAATTCATGCTTGTTTTAAATTCAATTAAAACTTGTTTAATATTGTTTAAGTCATAATAAATTCATCCTAACTCCTATTTCAAAATTTGAAACATGTAATCCAACTAAAATTTTGTATTCTTTTCAAATATGAATTTTGTTATTTGTTTTGGACCTTTTAAGTGGATGAAAACAACAACTGCTTGTGTGACACCTTTAAGTAACCAAAATTTCAAAACTTAATAAAGGAATTTCCAAACTTGGTCAACCTTATTTCCAATTGCTTCTATTGTTATTATTTTGCTGTTTTCCTCATCCATGCATCATGCTAATTCACTTACACAATTTGATTAGTTGTAAAACAATTAATTCAACCATAATTCATGGGCTTTTCAGGTGCAACTCAAATTGCATGTGGGTCCATTTAATCCTGTTTCCATCTTGTCAACTAGTTTATTTCTATGCATCAATTAAATGGTCATGCATCATCCCATGTTTGTGCACTATGCCGTGTTATTGATTGTTTATCTTTCTGCGTTGTTTGTTTGCTTCTTCCCGGATAAACGACGACGTTGAGACCGACGATACTTACGACACCCCTTCTAAGGAGTTAGCTCAGTACCAGGCTACTGGGTTTGCAGGCAAGTTATCACTCACATGAACCATCGTGTTCCTTTCAACATTGGTTACCGATACTTTCCGTTGTCTATTCTGCTAGCCCTATGATTAGTTGTTTCTGTTACGAACCTCTCACATGTATCCTTTAACCCTGATATTGCCTCACCTCCATACCTATAACCATTGCTTATTGCCCGTGTCTTACTAGCATGCTTAGGGTTGTTTTGCTCGAGTCTGTTACCCGTTACTTCCTGTTACTATTTCATTACGTTCTGGGGGCTCGATGTTTAATCAATCAATCATGCTAATGTTATTGTTAAATAATAATTTGATGATAAGGCACCGGCAGGAGGCCCAGGGTGGTTTTGAGGCCTGCTAGTGTCGACCCTAATAGGAAAAGGGTCTTGTCTACTGATCCATGATGAGCGCACTAACGGCATGTGGGAAGCGAGTATGGGCGCCCCCCTCAATTTGATTCGATTCGCATCTCGTCCAAATCGCCACACGTAGTTCGGGCTTTCCATTTGCTGCATGCATGATCTTGCGAGCCCAGGCCAGGGTGGAACTTTTGTAGTCGGCATTTAGGGCGTGGTGGTCTTCCAGTGCTATGAGGGTCCTCTTTTCTTCGTGGGGCTCGATTAGCCGCGCACGCACAGCACGTGGTGCTTTGGGCTTGATGCGAAGAAGAGTTGAGTTGTGTTGAGTACCTCGCTTGGTGGGTTTGATTCCCGTCTGGCGGGTTATTCTTACGTGTACGGCCAAATTGGTGCACCCCTGCAGGGATAAATCTTCTCGAGAAGCCGTGTTTTCCGCGGTTATGGATTACTTGGTGAAAGTACTGGCTAACAAGTACTCAGGACAACTTAAACCTAATGATTAACAACCTTACACCCAATGATTAACAACTTGACTAGTAATAAGCTTATTGACACAATAATCTGAACCATCATTAATCCAACTGTGTGAGTTATCCTCGGATTGCTTCTTTGGATAAGGGGCGAGGTCCAGGATGGGTTTGTTTGGTGGTTAGCTATAGTTGGTTACGATACACGATCTTATCTCCTTTCTGATAGCCGGAAGTGGTGGTAACTCTGTAGTTGGTAGAGCAGCCAGTTGCAGCATCTTTTATATCCCCTTCCTTCCGTTGAACCCAAAGCATCTGTGCTTGGTGTTGACGGGTTACACTTTGGTGAACTGTGAGTCTTGCTTGCCAGTACGTTTATGTACTGACCCCTTTGGGGCTGTGGTTTCCGCAGACTACGATTCGAGGATCTACATGGTGGCTACTACGTGGAGTACGACGAGACTGCTGACGAGTAGATAGCGGACCCGGGCAGGATCCGAGACTTCGTGGATGGGCTCCGTCTTTTCGTTTCCGGCCTCTTAGGCCTATTTGGTTCTTGTCTGTACTCAGACATTTTGAATGCTTCCGCTGTGATGTAATGATGATATGTTGGGACATGTGTCCCCTGAATGATTGTATTTGCTATCTCTGCTCTAATGAGAGCCATTTGCAACTTATTTCCATCTTTTGTGTCGTAGAGATCTGTTGTGATATCATTTGTTCCAATGCCGTTGACGTACCATGTGTGTATGTTTTGAAGTACGTCAATGGAAGTATCCTGATTTCTATGGGATAGTTTACGTCGACGCTGAACATATAGGGGTTGGTTGTCACACATACGTGTGTTGGCCTACTCGTAAGAGGACGCGGGTGCCGGTAAGCCCCGTAATCCAATCTACTACTGTTCAACGGAACGGCGAGTATCCTTTAGAAGTCCGAGTGCGACAAATGGTATCAGAGCCTGTCTGCCTGTAGGATCCCTTTTTACTGGTCGCAGTTGAGTCTAGAAACTATTTTGTAGCTATATAGGAAAAATGAAACGTGAGAGTAGGAATTCTGTTCTTTTTCTTCTTTCCCCATCCACCCTCCCTTTTCTGGTAAGGAAGTGCAACGTGTTTTTCTCTTCTCATCTAAACTTTCAAGTTAGGATTTCACGAATTCTGGTTTCTCTAGGATGGTTATATCTACTAGACCATAGGAATGGAGGTGGTTGTGACATGATTTATCATGTTGCCTACTCACGATTGAGAACGGAGGCGTGAAAGCCCCGGAAGCAAATCCTCTATTCCTTAAGCAGTAGATATTGATCCTTTAGAAGCCCGGATGGGTTTTCCGTAGTACCTCAGGAGTGTTTTGATCTCGTTTTCCCGGTGTTGCTTCGTTATCCTGTTCTTCTCAACATCCCTTTCGTCCGTTGAAATCTTGTTGTTGTTTCCACTTCAATTCTTCTACCGACGTCTAATCAAAACTTCCCAAATATCAAGTCTATCTGGCCAGAAAGGTTGTTGTTGTTGTTGTTGTTGTTGATTCCAGGCTATGAGAGCTGGCATTCCTATCACCTGGGGTTGTTTCGAGGAAGCATTCCTGAAGCACCACATTCCAGATAGTCTATTCTCCAAATGAATAAAATTCTATTCAGCTATACACCCTCAATGCAAAACCTCTCCCTTTATTTGAAAATGTTCCGGTGGTTTGCAAATTCCCTGACGTCTTTCCAGAAGAGTTGCCAGGATTACCTATCGTCTTAAAATTCCGGAAAAACTATCCAAGGTGCACGATGTGTTTCACGTGTCACAGCTCAAGAGGATCTTCCCAAGAAGTTTCCGGACCATCTCTTTTCTCAGTAGGAATCTCGGGGCGCGATTCCTTCAAGGGGGGGGGCGTTTTGTAACATCCCAAGTATGAAAAATAAGCCTTTAGAATGTTTGCTTTCTGTTATTTTATGTTTTGCATCATGGCATCATGTTGATTGCATTTGTTTTGTTTGTTTTCCATTTGTTATTCTCTGTTCTGCTTTGTTTTCCAACTGTTTTCATTTGTTTTCCTTTGTTTTCTATTTGAATTTCAAACCGAAATTCAAACCTTTTGTTTCATCCTTGTGATGTTACAATTTCTAAAAAGATATTTCAAAATAAAACAATTGTTTGTTTCCATTAAAGTGTGATTTCAAAACTGTTGTTTTGTTTCTATAAAAATGCATCCAATAACCAAACCCTTTTCAAATTCAATTATGATTTTCTTCCAAACAACAACCATGTTGAAATTATGAAAATTGCAAAACAAAACTCTCCAAATAAAATGGTTCAATTAACACTTCCATTTGTTTCCATGAAATAATTATAAGCTCAACTCTTATTTGTCATTTAATAATTCACCTAATATAAATTGCATTCATAACTCAAATTCAAATCAAATCAATCCTACTTGGCTATTTCAAAATATGGGTTTAAGAATTAAAATCTTGCGAACAAATTAAATTCAATAATGTTGTCATAATTGTTTGAATTCATTGGATAAAAATTGTTTATTTCAAAATCCCCAAGTGACACCCTATTGAAAAATTCAACCAACCATCTTTAAAATTAAGTTAACATCTCCAAAATTTTGGAAATGTTGGTAACTTTGCTTTGGGTTACTGTTTGCAAAGTAATGAAACATCTCATAAAAAAAATTTAAAAAAACCCAAACCTTATTTGGAGTCCAACTAACCAATTAAAACAATCAAATTAATTTTCCAAAATTTTGAGGTTAATGGTAAACTGCTTTAATTACTGTTTTTGCAAAATTACTAAGAAAGTTATTCATAAAAATAAGAAACCCAAATCCTTTTCCTTTCTCTCTATCTCTTCTACAAAAAAAAGATTAAAAGCAAAAGAAAGAAGTGGGGGAGGCAGGCTGTTCTCAGCCCACCTACAACCCAGAATCCAGCCCCCTTTTTCCCAAGCCCACACAGCCCCCCTGTCTCTGTTCTCCCTCCTGTCACTGTCTTCCTGTACGGCATGGACAGGATGCTACCACGTTGCCCCCCATGGATCACCACCACGAGCTCGCTGCCTCCATAAAGCCCCTCCCTCCTGCTTGCCCTAGCTAGCCTAGCCCTGCCTCCTCCCACACCGCCGCCACCCTCTCTACCTCCATCTCTCTCTCTCTGAAATTTTCTCTGCCGCCACCACGAAGCTCCCTCCATTGCCACGACGCCATGAACCTTTCTACGCAGCGATGATCAGTGGGGAAGGAGCTCCTCGACGCCCTCTTTCATCCGCACTGAAGAATTGGAGCCGAGGCACTCCAGGTCCTCGTCGACCTTCCCCTTTTCCCTCTCCGATCAGCCGCCATCGCCGCCGAAATTCACCACCGTTGCTCGCCCTCGAGCTGGACCACCCCCTATCTAAACTTCCAGGTGACCCTCTCGGCCGATTCCGGCCACCTCCCAGCCTTTTCCCCTGCTCTCTGTCAATGTGCATATCTGAACCATGATCGAGCCGCCATGTTTCTGTGCAGAGAAGCTCCAGCTCCATGGGGTTGAGCACCCTGTTGCTCACCCGTGCGCAGCACCAGGATGGACTGGACGTCTCACAGCACCAGCCCCGCCTAGCTGATCCTAGCTACACCTCGAGCTCGCACCAGCGCGCGCGGATCGCCAGCAGCTGCGGTACCTTCTCTGAACCCAACGAAAGACTGCACCTTTGTTTCCTGCGCGAGTTTCAGTTAAATTCAGTTAGCGAGTTTCGCAAACTTATCCTCCCAAAGCACCCCTATCTGACAGAGAACAACACACCACCTCAGTGGCATAACCCCACTGTGCGCCGCACCGCGCCCACGGTTCGATCCCTGCGCGCCCCAAACTTTTTGAGATTTTTCTCCCCCGCGTCCATGGCCCACCTGTAAGCCACACAGTGGCCACGCGCACGCCACGCTGCCAGTGGCCCACGGTCAGTGGCTGCGGTTAGGTTAATACGCGGTAACAAAACAATTCCTGCACGTTTCTGTTTAATCAAGGTCCTTTAAAATTACAGTTAGGCCCCTAGAACCAAAATGCAAATAAAAATTGTTTTATAACTCCAAATAACAAAAATAAAATATGTGCACTGGTCTAAATTTAAATCTCTACCTATTGGTAACATTTAATTTCTGTTTTGAAATTTCAAAATGCAATTAAAATTTGAATTCAAATAATTCAAATGCAATTTGCTAAATTCAATAACTAATTCATTATTAATCCAATAAATGCAAATAAAATATGTTTTCCATGCTATTTCAAATAACCTTTTCAAATATAAATTTTGTTTCATGGTTTGAATAATTTAAATTGCTTAATTAATTTAATCCTTGTTTAATTCATTTAAATTTGATAAAATCATATCTTGCTCAAAATAAAATATTTTTGAACATGCAACATATGTTTTCAAACTAGAAAAGTATGAACTTTTCAAATGTGAACTTGAATTTATGTTTTGAACAAATAAAATTCAATTACAATTCATGCTTGTTTTAAATTCAATTAAAACTTGTTTAATATTGTTTAAGTCATAATAAATTCATCCTAACTCCTATTTCAAAATTTGAAACATGTAATCCAACTAAAATTTTGTATTCTTTTCAAATATGAATTTTGTTATTTGTTTTGGACCTTTTAAGTGGATGAAAACAACAACTGCTTGTGTGACACCTTTAAGTAACCAAAATTCCAAAACTTAATAAAGGAATTTCCAAACTTGGTCAACCTTATTTCCAATTGCTTCTATTGTTGTTATTTTGCTGTTTTCCTCATCCATGCATCATGCTAATTCACTTACACAATTTGATTAGTTGTAAAACAATTAATTCAACCATAATTCATGGGCTTTTCAGGTGCAACTCAAATTGCATGTGGGTCCATTTAATCCTGTTTCCATCTTGTCAACTAGTTTATTTCTATGCATCAATTAAATGGTCATGCATCATCCCATGTTTGTGCACTATGCCGTGTTATTGATTGTTTATCTTTCTGCGTTGTTTGTTTGCTTCTTCCCGGATAAACGACGACGTTGAGACCGACGATACTTACGACACCCCTTCTAAGGAGTTAGCTCAGTACCAGGCTACTGGGT
Organism: Alopecurus myosuroides; assembly: GCA_028641055.1. Classification (NCBI taxonomy): domain Eukaryota; kingdom Viridiplantae; phylum Streptophyta; class Magnoliopsida; order Poales; family Poaceae; genus Alopecurus; species Alopecurus myosuroides. Next base: position 452,908,788 of record CM054057.1, on the reverse strand, counting down.
TTGCAGGCAAGTTATCACTCACATGAACCATCGTGTTCCTTTCAACATTGGTTACCGATACTTTCCGTTGTCTATTCTGCTAGCCCTATGATTAGTTGTTTCTGTTACATACCTATCACATGTATCCTTTAACCCTGATATTGCCTCACCTCCATACCTATAACCATTGCTTGTTGCCCGTGTCTTACTAGCATGCTTAGGGTTGTTTTGCTCGAGTCTGTTACCCGTTACTTCCTGTTACTATTTCATTACGTTCTGGGGGCTCGATGTTTAATCAATCAATCATGCTAATGTTATTGTTAAATAATAATTTGATGATAAGGCACCGGCAGGAGGCCCAGGGTGGTTTTGAGGCCTGCTAGTGTCGACCCTAATAGGAAAAGGGTCTTGTCTACTGATCCATGATGAGCGCACTAACCGCATGTGGGAAGCGAGTATGGGCGCCCCCCTCAATTTGATTCGATTCGCATCTCGTCCAAATCGCCACACGTAGTTCGGGCTTTCCATTTGCTGCATGCATGATCTTGCGAGCCCAGGCCAGGGTGGAACTTTTGTAGTCGGCATTTAGGGCGGCGTGGTCTTCCAGTGCTATGAGGGTCCCCTTTTCTTCGTGGGGCTCGATTAGCCGCGCACGCACAGCACGTGGTGCTTTGGGCTTGATGCGAAGAAGAGTTGAGTTGTGTTGAGTACCTCGCTTGGTGGGTTTGATTCCCGTCTGGCGGGTTATTCTTACGTGTACGCCAAATTGGTGCACCCCTGCAGGGATAAATCTTCTCGAGAAGCCGTGTTTTCCGCGGTTATGGATTACTTGGTGAAAGTACTGGCTAACAAGTACTCAGGACAACTTAAACCTAATGATTAACAACCTTACACCCAATGATTAACAACTTGACTAGTAATAAGCTTATTGACACAATAATCTGAACCATCATTAATCCAACTGTGTGAGTTATCCTTGGATTGCTTCTTTGGATAAGGGGCGAGGTCCAGGATGGGTTTGTTTGGTGGTTAGCTATAGTTGGTTACGATACACGATCTTATCTCCTTTCTGATAGCCGGAAGTGGTGGTAACTCTGTAGTTGGTAGAGCAGCCAGTTGCAGCATCATTTATATCCCCTTCCTTCCGTTGAACCCAAAGCATCTGTGCTTGGTGTTGACGGGTTACACTTTGGTGAACTGTGAGTCTTGCTTGCCAGTACGTTTATGTACTGACCCCTTTGGGGCTGTGGTTTCCGCAGACTACGATTCGAGGATCTACATGGTGGCTACTACGTGGAGTACGACGAGACTGCTGAAGTGTAGATAGCGGACCCGGGCAGGATCCGAGACTTCGTGGATGGGCTCCGTCTTTTCGTTTCCGGCCTCTTAGGCCTATTTGGTTCTTGTCTGTACTCAGACATTTTGAATGCTTCCGCTGTGATGTAATGATGATATGTTGGGACATGTGTCCCCTGAATGATTGTATTTGCTATCTCTGCTCTAATGAGAGCCATTTGCAACTTATTTCCATCTTTTGTGTCGTAGAGATCTGTTGTGATATCATTTGTTCCAATGCCGTTGACGTACCATGTGTGTATGTTTTGAAGTACGTCAATGGAAGTATCCTGATTTCTATGGGATAGTTTACGTCGACGCTGAACATATAGGGGTTGGTTGTCACACATACGTGTGTTGGCCTACTCGTAAGAGGACGCGGGTGCCGGTAAGCCCCGTGATCCAATCTACTACTGTTCAACGGAACGGCGAGTATCCTTTAGAAGTCCGGGTGCGACAGCTTCCCTCTGCGAAGGGCCTTTCTTTTACTTTTATGTTGAGTCTCCATCTTCTTACTTTATGCACAATTGAGAGAGCATTTGTCCCAGAAACATTATTAATTGATTCATGATGTGTTATTGCTTGTTCTCAAATTATTTGTACTAGTCTTCCTCATGAACTTTGAAGGTATCCTGGCATTTATGTTTTGCCCCATTCTTAAGGACTAGCGAAATACCACTTTGCCATGCTTTCTCTATACTTGAAACAAACGTATATCTTTCTTTGCATTGTTATTACTGATCTTTTATTTGAGTTACTTCTCATGATACAAAGTGATTGCTATGATTTATTATTAAAGTTCTATTTATCATGTTTGTGTTAAAGTTCTATGATCCGAGCTTACATATGCTTTTACATTATTATGATCAAGATTGTGTGGTAGCATGTCACCTCAGAAATTATTTTGTTTCATCGTTTACCTACTCAAGGACGAGTAGGAACTAAGCTTGGGGATGCTTGATACATCATAAACGTATCCCTAATTTCTGATGTTCCATGTTGTTTTCAAGTTATTTCCCACATGTTTGCTATACACTTTATGTCATTTTTATGGATTTTCCAGACTAACCTATTGACAAGATGCCACAGAGCCAGTTCCCTGTTTTCTGTTGTTTTTAGTTTCAGAAAAGTTGTTCTGGAAATATTGAAAATTCTAAACCCGGAAATCTTAGAAATCTCAGAGGGTCCAGGAAGTCCCGAAGAGCCCCGGAGGGGGGCCACAGGGTGGCCACACCATGGGGTGGCGCGGGTCCCCCTGGTGGCGCCACCTGGTGGTGTGGGCCCCCTGGCCACCCCCGACATCGCCCTTTCGCCTATTTATACTTCCCCGAGGGAAAACCCTAAAAGAATCGACCTTTTCCACAAAATACATACGTAGCTCCGCCGCCGCCGCCGACAAGTTTCGGGGGACAGATCTTTGTTCTGGCACCCTGCCGGGATGGGGAAGCGCCCTTGGAAGCCATCTCCATCGACTCCACCGCCATCTCCATCGCCGTTGCTGTCTCCTATTATGAGGAGGGAGTAGTTCTCCCCCGAGGCTGAGGGCTCTACCAGTAGCTATGTGGTTCATCTCTCTCTCCCATGATGTGATCTATATGTGATCGTGAGCTTTGTAATCTAGTTGAATAAGTAGATGTTACTCTTCATCTATTGTGCTACTCAAGTGTTTTATTAATATGAACTTTGGAGTCACCTTGTCCCGCGGTGTGAAGGTGACAGTGTGCACATCGTGTGTGTCTCCTCTATGAATTGTGGTGTTTGCCTAGTACCTTCTAGGGCGCTCATAGTGACAACGTGGGGTTAACTAGACATGGGAATGCTTACTTTAAGGAATGCTTTTTGCAGCCCTACGCAATGATTAGTGTTTGTTATCCAACCGGAGAGGGTTAAGAGTAGCATAGTGAAGAGAAGATATTTGGTTATTCAATTATGTGATCATTGTTGAGAGTGTCCACTAGTGAAAGTAGGATCCCTAGGCCTTGTTTCCAAGCATTGAAACACCGTTTTCCACCTGTTCTGCTACATGTTTGCTTGCTGCCATATTTATTTCAGATTGCTATTATTACTTATAAACATCCATATTACTCGCATTTCACTATCTCTTCGCCGAACTAGTGCACCTATATACCTGACAGATATATTGGGTGTGTTGGGGACACAAGAGACTTCTTGTATCTTAATTGCATGGTTGCTTGAGAGGGATATCTTTGATCTCTACCTCCCTGAGTTCGATAAACCTTGGGTGATCCGCTTAAGGGAAACTTGCTTCCGTTCTACAAACCTCTGCACTTGGAGGCCCAACACTATATACAATAATAGAAGCTTGCGTAGACATCAGAGAGCATGCAAGATCATAAATAACATAAACATGATACAACATGATAGATTGATAATCATTGGACATAGCATTCAATATTAATCGGATCCCAGCAAACCCAACATGTAGCATTACAAACAAATGATCTTGATCATGTTAGGCAGCTCACAAGATCTAAACATGAGGCATAAAGAGGAGAGAACAACCATCTAGCTACCTCTATGGACCCGTAGTCAAGGGATGAACTACTCACGCATCACTCCGGAGGCTGGAATGGTGATGAAGAGCCCTCCGGTGATGATTCCCCTTCCCGGAACCGTGCCGGGGAGAGCTCCAGAACCCCCCAAACTAGGGTTGACAACGGCGGCGGCTACAGAACTTTTAGGGTTAACCAGTGGAGGAGCTTAAATAGGAGTGAGGGCAACGTCGGTGGGTGGCCAGGGGGCGACACCACCTGGTGGTGCGGCCAAGGGGGGCCACGCCGCCCTATGGTGTGGGGCCCCTCAGGCCCCCCACCGGGTCTCCTCCGGATCCGTGTACGTGACAACTTTCTAAGACCCTAGAATTTTGTTTCGTCCAATTCCAAGAATATTTCCAGAACAACTTTTCTGCAACCAAAAACAGAAGAAAACAAGAAATGGCTCTGTGTCATCTTGTCAATAGGTTAGTCCCAGGAAATCCATAAAAATGACATAAAGTGTATAGGAAACATGTAACATATGGCATGAAAACAACATGGAACATAAGAAATTATAGATACGTTGGAGACATATCAAGCATCCCCAAGCTTAGTTCCTACTCGTCCTCGAGTAGGTAAAACTATAAAAACAAATAATTTCTAACGTGACATGCTACCAACATAAACTTGATCATCTAAATTGTAAAATCATATGTAAAGCTGAGATCATAGTACTTTAAACACAGACATGATAGATATAATTCTAACAATGGAACTTAGCAATCACTTTGCATAGTGAAAAGTAACACAAATAAAATATCATGAATAATAATGCACCTGAAAGTTATACGTTTATTTCGAGCATAAAGAAAACGTAGCAAAGTGATATTTCGCTTGTCTTTAAGAGTGGGGCAAAACATAAATTTAAGGACACTTTCAAAGTTCAAGTGGATTACTAGAACAAATAATTTGAGAGCAAATAATAACACATTTTGAATCAATCAATAATAATCTTTGGGACTCATGCACATTAAACTCAGAATGGCAACTACGCTCTCTTAACTGTGCATAAAGTTAGAAGATGGAGACTCAACATAAAAGTAAAAGAAAGGCCCTTCGTAGAGGGAAGCATGGATTAACTCATGTGCTAGAGCTTTTTATTTTATTAAACAGAGGTATTGATTTTTTTTTTGAGAGGTGTATGCTTATGTCAATAAATGGTAAACAGAAAATACAGTACGTCACAAGCCAACTAGACTTCACAAGAACGGCTCCCATTGAAGGACGCAACTGGTATAGAAGGTCATCCATCTTTCTCTTTTGTTTACACAATTATCCTTTGACTAATAAATCAGGGGCAAAAATTTTTGGGGTTGGCCCGCTGCCAGCTCTTCTATCAATTTGGATAAGCAGATGTGCCACTAGTCCAAGTGTGTAAAGTCAAATCAACAAGTGAGATAAAGATTCTCTATTTACGTCCTCATGAGCTAAAACAGGGGCACAAAACAGGAATAACTTTGAAAGTTTTAAAGGTAGCACATGAGAAATTTACTTGGAGTGGCGGTTAAATACCACATGTAGGTAGGTATGGTGGACAAATTTGGCAAACTTTTGTTTTTGGGAGTTGGATGCACTAGTAGAGCTCATACTCAGTACAGGTGGAGGCTAGCAAAATACTGGGAGCGAGAAATTAAGAGAGCAATAATGGCCATAATCATGCATAGCGACAAAAACATTATTAATCAAAGTATAAATGGTATTACAAGTAAAAAACTAAATAATCATAGAGGCTATAAGTGACTGGTTTGTAGTCATAAACATGGTGTAAGCATGCGCCAAGTCAACCAAATAAAGCATTCGAAGGAGAACACCACAAATTTATGCTTCAATGTGATAAAAACAACTCATGATTCTTTTAATGGCACATTAAACACTCCCAGATACTTGATACAAGTCATGCTACAATAATAACTACTATGCATAGAATTAGAATAACATTCAACATGTCATGAAAAAGTCAGCCAGAGTCTATACGAGCTTCATTTTGCACCGTTATAAGCACGAAAATTATACTACCGATTTCCAACACCAATCATTTTAAACTAAACAAAAACTCTCCAAGAGATATAGCAATCAAACAAGAGAGTACTAATAATACTATACTAGAACTAACATCTCTGAATAAGAGATGCATGAAAAAACAGGAGCTAAAAGGATTTGCAACAGCTAGAAGAAAAACTAAGAATACGAGCATGGAAGAAAATGAGTATTCATATGAAAAAAGAAGAGTGTGTCTCTCTCCCACACAAGAATGATGGGTTCAAACTATATTTATTGCAGCAAGGAAAACAAAAGAAAACAAAACAAAAAACAAACAGATGCTCCAAGTAAAGTGCATATGATGTGATCGAATAAAAATATAGTTTCACTAGAAGTGACCTGATAAGTTGCTGATAAAGAAGGGGATGCCTTGGGCATCCCCAAGCTTAGGCACTTGATTCTTCTTAGAATTTGTGGGATAAACCATGGGGGCATCGCCAAGCTTTGGATTTTCACTCTTATTGATCACATTATATCACCCTCTTCTCTTGACCATTGAAAACTTCCTTCACACCAAATTCAAAGTAATTCTCACTAGAGGGTTCGTGCACAATCAAAAATTTACATGTTCTCCTTGGACACAAGAATTATTAATATTTTTTAAACATTAGCTACAGCCACTGATGTTTTGTGGAGCAAAGAAATACACTCAACATAGTAAAAGAGAGAATGCAAGTAAAAAGACAAAATCTGTCAAAACCAGAACAGTCTCTAAAGATGAATTTTTTGGGGCACTTACGTTGCTTAAATCGAAAAACACAAATTTAGAAAAAAATTCGGAAATAGCTGAGGATTAAGCACAAAAATTTGCAGGTCGTTTTGATCTTTCTGTGAATTTACACGAATTTAACATTGAACAACAAAAATATGTTTCCTGTGCAGAAATCCAAATCTAACCTCAACTTTCACTAGAGACTTTCCTTGGAACAACAAATGCGAGAAAATAAAGATACAAAGGCTTCGCTACATAAGTAAACAACACCTTGACTCAAATAAAACATAAGAATACATTGCAAAAATAAAACCATGGGTTATCTCCCAAGAAGTGCTTTTCTTTGACGCTTTTAGCTAGGCCCAGAAAACAAGAATCAAGTATTTTTCAAGTGAAGAAGCGTCCAATACAAAACCATGAGGCTTACGTTTACCTTTATTACCCTTATTCTTACTTATATGGAACTGATGATTCAAGCCCGTTTGGAGGTCAAATTCATGATACCTTTCCCTACATCAATAGTTGCTCCCAAAAGCTTTAGCAGAGATCTTCTAAGAGTAGTTTGGCCTCCTCCTACACATTCAATAACAAGATAATCAGTGGATACCGTTCTCCCTAGGATTTTTTTAAACACTCCTTCAGCTATCCCAATGGGAAATATAATGGTGTTATTAGTGAGAGGTATTTCTTCTCTTCCCTTAGAAAGTCCCCAAAGACTCAAAGATTCATAAATCTCTTTAGGCATAAGACAAAATTCAGACATAACATCACAACGAGCATGAAAAGTTTCACCATTTATAGTAACTTTTACTGTAGGGATCATATTTGAGGCTTCAAAATTTATTGGGGCATAATCAAAATGTTCACGAATCTGATTATAACCTTTTTAAAGCAAGATACATGTGTCTCAAGAGTGTTTAATCTAGCATAAATGCTTGCGAGGGCTATATCAGTTTTACTAGGTGAGCTATAGGTGGAAATCAATTTTTTATGGAATTAAAAGCTTGATACCCATCATAATTAAGGAAATCTCCTCCTACTATAGTATCCAAAGCATATCTATAGCAAAGAACAAGACCAAAGTAAAAGCTACGAAGAAACAGGTTTAGAGTCATTTTAGGTTCAGTTTTACAATAAGAATCAAAAACTCTAGACCGGGCTTCTTTAAAACTCTCATCACTCCCTTGTTTGAAAGTGATAATCATTTCCGCAGGTGACATAGTAAAAGGGATAGGAACAGACATAAAGGAAACTTTAAATAGGAACTAATTTTTGTGTGTTTTTGATATAGAGAAGCAAACAAGACAAAATAAAATAAACCAAGCAAAACAAAAACAAAGTAAAGAGATTGGAGGTGAGAGACTCCCCTTGCAGAAATCCTCTTCCTCCACGTCAACGTCGTCAGAAAAGCTTGATGGTGCAAGAGTGCACGCGTTGGGAAACCTCAAAAGGAAGGTTATGAAGAGCAAACCAGCAAGTTTACCCTAAGAAAGAAACCAAGGTTGAATCGACCAGTAGGAGAAAGAAATCACTTCCGAAGGTTGTTGTCAGCTGATGGTTGCAGGGCGCACTACAGGTTCAGCAACAACATGGAATGTACACAACACAATCAAGTTACTTTGCCCCAATGAAGCAGTGAGGTTGTTAATCTCACCGGTTTTGCTGAAACAAAGGATTAGACGTATAGTGTGGAAAATAGTACTTGTTTGCAGTAGATGAAAGAGAACATTAATTGCAGTAGTGAAACATCGGTTGCAGTGGTTGTATTATCAATGTAAAGAAATGGACCGAGGTCCATATTTCACTAGTGGTGTTTCTCCATAAAAGATAGATAACATGCTGGGTAAAAAAATTACAGCTGGGCAATTGACGGATATAAAGGCTACACCGCAGTTCATATGCATGACATGATGATTACTATGTGATTCATGCGGGTATTACAACAAGATTCATAGACCGTTATCCAACTGCATCTATGACTAATAATCCACCCTCGAAGCATAATCCAATCAAACCTCAGGTATTAAGTTGCAAGCAATAGATAATTGCTTTAAGAAAACTGTGTAATGTAAATAATGTAAACATCGTTGTTTTCTCTCTAATGGAAACAACACATCCCCCATCCGTTACGTTTCTATCACTCGAGCGTGAGTGAAAAGGAGGCATGAACCCACTATAGAGCATAAATACTACCTCTTGGAGTTACAAGCATCAACTTGGCAAGAGAATCTACTAGTAACGTAGAGCATGCAAGATCATAAATAACATAAACATGATAGAACATGATATATTGATAATCATTGGACATAACATTCAATATTCATCGGATCCCAGCAAACAAAACATGTATCATTACAAACAGATGATCTTGATCATGTTAGGTAGCTCACAAGATCTAAACATGAGGCATAAAGAGGAGAGAATAACCATCTAGCTACTGCTATGGACCCGTAGTCCAAGTATAAACTACTCATGCAACACTCTGGAGACAGGCATGGTGATGAAGATCCCTCTAGTGATGATTCCCCCTCCCGACAGGGTGTCGGGGAGAGCTTCAGAACCCTCCCAAACTAGGGTTGACGATGACGACGGCTACAGAACTTTTGGTGAAAAAAGACTCAGGTATTTAGGGTTAAGCCGTGAAGGAGCTAAAGTAGGCGAGAGGGCAACGTCGGTGGGTGGCCAGGGGGCCACACCACCTAGTGGCGTGGCCAAGGGGGCCGCGTCGCCCTATGGTGTAGGGCCCCTGAGGCCCCCTCCGGGTCTCCTCCGGACTACTTGTACGTGATAACTTTCTAAGACCCTTTGATTTTGTTTCGTTCAATTTCGAGAATATTTCCAGAACAACTTTTTTGAAACCAAAAACAGCAGAAAACAAGAACTGCCTCTGTGGCATCTTCTCAATAGGTTAGTCCCAGGAAATCCATAAAAATTACATCAAGTGTATAGGAAACATGTAGCATATGGCATGCAAACAAAATTGAACGTCAAAAATTATAGATACGTTTGAGACTTATCAGACTCCAACGAATGGACTAGGGTTTCGGGCGACTTCCTTCGCGAATTGGCTCTAGGCCTGATACGTCTCCAACATATCTATAATTTCTGATGTTCCATGTTGATATTATGCCAATTGCTACATGTTTTCTCCCTTCTTTATAGCATTTTTTACACGTTTTCTGGGACTAACCTATTAACAAGATGCCAAGTGCCAGTTCCCTGTTTTCTGCTGTTTTTTATTTCAAAAAAGTTGTTCTGGAAATATTCTCGGAATTGGACCCCACGAATCCCGAAGTTCCTATTTTACCCGGAAGCATCCAGAAGTCCGAAGAGGAGTCGAAGACGGGCACCAGGGGGCCTGTCGTGGGATAATCACGGCAGACGTTACCGGGGGTAACTGATCTTGGGGCAAGACGACACAGGCGTTTGGGAGAGGGTTTAGCTCAGAGGAAAACATGGTGCAATTCGATCTGGTAGCCGGCAATCAAAGTCGCCGAGTCTCCGATCTTGATATAATAACTCAACTCTGGGATTACACTCGATGCTCGATATCACACGATATTGCTAGGGTTCTTAGATCTCTGTCTAAAACTAGACCTGGGGGTCGGTTTATAAAGCACCCGTACCCCCGGCTTATTCCCCAAGGCGCACCCTGAATCCTACCCGGACACGGCGCACAAACCCTAGCTTTCCTTTACAATAACCCACAATCCGGATTACTGGGCCTACAAACTTGGGCCTTCCACAAGCTTCCTTATCCTTAGCCGGATCCTGCACCCCGTCCTTTGGGCCGGGTTACTCCTTGGAGTTTGACCTACCGGGTTATCATCCCCCCGTCAGTAGTCCCCAGAATAGCCTGGGCTTCATGGATCCTCCTTGAAGCGCTTGCTATTCCCTGCAAAAACATCAATCATACGGGCATATGGAGGCCGGGTTAAGATGTTTTGATATTCAGCTAGGCCTCACTCCATGGTGGCCATGTAATAACCCGGGCTTTTCTTCCGAACACTTTGGTTCAAATTTCCAGGTCCAAACCATAATAAAAATGCCAAGATCTCATGCTCGACAATCAATCCTACCATCGCGAGGCAGATCCCCTTCTTCTTTTATCCAAATGCCTTACTCAACGTTTGGCGCATATCCCGCAAAATCCTCGTGGACAACCATTACCCCACGATTTCCGGCTTCTGGCCGTTAAGATAGACTCACCCCCGCCTTATAAATAGCACTTAGAGGGTAACCCTAAACCCATCACTACGCCTCAGCTTCCCCTTTACTTCCTTGCTCCTAACACCCTCACAGCACCACCGCACGGAGCTCACGCCCGTTACCGACGCAAGATCACCATCGTCCGCGTCCGCTCTCGAGTCACCTTGCGCCGCCGTCAAGTGTCACCGTCACGCCTCCATTCCTCTCATTCGAGCCACGCCGCTCGCCGCCATCACGTTAATCTCCAATCTCCCCGGTAAGCCTCTTGCAACCGTTTAATTCAGCCTCGCAATTTTTCAATTCATCCAAGATCAGATCTAGGTCAACCCGCGAATCATTTGTCCGATTGCACCAAATTAGACCGATTCAATGCTTGCCAACTCCTTTAATTATCTGCTTGATAGTCGCAACTGATCCTCCAACCATTACTAATCACCAAACCTTCTGAAAAATCGCCCGCAAACTTTCCCATCTAGATCCGTTCCCCCTTGATTTTCCGCTTATTGCATTAACACCCGGAAAACCCTCCTTTTCCAGCTATTTTACTTGCGGTATAAACATGGGCAACCATCCATCATCCCCAAATGCTTTTCCATACGTAAGTGACCAACAATTTCCATAAGTGCACTTAGCACCCGGATACCTTGTGATTTCCACTTCATAGCATGATACCCGGATAATTCTTAGCTTCATACTTTCTTGATACCTTATACTCGGATAATTCAACACTCCCGGGTCTTATTTCATACACCTCTTTTTCTTGTGTTTTGCAGGTTGATCCCATGGCTCCCAAACGACAAGGAAAACAACCGACTCAGGCGAGGACTACCCAAACCATTTCCGCCAACTGGGGACGTTCCACAGTTACAAAAGCCAAATTGGACGAGCTAGCCGAATTAGGGATCCTTCCTTCTCAGAAGGACATTCTCTGGAGGGCGCCGGGCAACGAGACCCGGCCCACACCTGCTGATAACGAGGTAATCTGCTTCGTAGAGCACGTGACCCGGGGATTCCGTCCTCCGGGCCACCCTTTCTTCCGGGAGGTCTTAAACCATTATGGCCTCCGGGTATTCGACATAGGGCCTAACTCTATGTTGAATATTACCCACTTCATCGTTCTATCCGAGTCGTACTTGTGCATGCCGCCTAGCTTGACTCTCTTCATTGAACTATTCCAATGTAAGCCGTGCCGTGAAAGTGGTGACGGTGCACTTCTCACTTGTGGCGGGGTATCTATCCAGCGCCGCAAGAATTCACCGATGCCAACCCTCAATTTAAACTCCCACGTCAAACATTGGCAACTGTCTTACTTTTATTGCCACGATACTTCCCCGGACAGCGAAAAGAAACTACCGGGTTACTCGGAAAGCCTCCTCGAGCCTTCCGAGTCTTTTAGTGCCTTTGCTCCAGATTTGGATAGGGAGGCGATCCTTCCCTCATTAGCCAAAATAGCCATCCTTTCAGCCCAAGGCCTCCTCGGGCTAAATTTAGTAAAAACATGGGTTGATTTTCGGATCCAACCTAACTCCATCCGCACCAAATTGATGTGCGAGTATTCGGGGCACACCACAGATGCACTCCGGTACTCCACCAAGAGCTTTGCGACCGGCGACACCAACAAGACCATCAAGGGCTTCTTGACAGAGAAGTTAGAGGTGATAAAGGGTATCACCGGGTTACCCCCGTTCACTCGGGAAAACCCAGCTCCAGCGGTAATATTTTACATTCATAACTTATTTCCATACCTTGACTTGATACAGCTTCTGACCCTTAATCTCGCTCTTTTGACTTAGGCCGATGATCCTTTCTGGAGAGTTGAACCCTCCCCTCCTTCCAGAGACCCGGAAGACGAGGACGAGCCGGCTGATGGTAGTGAAGGTATCTGCACAGGATCTATGTATCTTTTACTTGTATTACTTTCCCTTCGTTTACCCTTTTTTTTTAACTAACACACACCCGATTCGCAGGGATGGAGGACGAAGGTGAGGCCAACGAGGATGACCCGGAGGCAACCGAATCAGACCAAGAAACAACAGTCGGAGCCAAGAGGAAGGCCAGAGGGGCAGTGTCCAAGGTTCCTTTTTCCTCGTTATCCTCTGAACCTTACTCCTTTGACGCCATGCGACAACTTAACCATAAATTATCAAATTCGTCGTGCTTGAAGGATTCCTTCCCAGCCAAACGCAGGGTAACTCGGAGCTCCCCGGGTGAAGATCCCCTTAACCCGGGTATCTCTACTCCCTCGGTCCCTCGTGGCGGCGCTTCTCCGCCTCGTCCTTCCGACTCTCCTCAACGCCACCCTTCTCCTAACCATCCACGTGCCGGGCAATTCCGGGTCCCGTTGGTAGTTCCCGTGGCGACCTCATCTGCTTCCAGCGGCGAGCTCCCGCCTGATTACACCGTGAACGCCGGGTAAGTTTACGCTACACGATTTCCTTTTACACCTAACAAATTTCCACTCAAGCCACCATCATCACTAATAACCGCTTTTTCTCATCTTTCTTTTAGCGCTCAAGCCGTCGTCAGTGACCCGGAAAATATAGAAGCAGATAACCATCAGGCGGAGAAACCGACTGACAATGCAGACGCCGCGGCCGGCGATGATACAGCAAATAACCAAGAACAAGGCCCTCTGAACAATCCACTTCCCCGAGCTGCCGGATCTCCTTCCTCATCGGAACCAGTAGACGAGGAGATCGAAGTTCTAGATACAAGGATGAGTTCTCCCAACCCGGCCACCCAAACTGTCCGGGTCTCAACTCCAAGGGCGGGGAGAGCCCCCCCACCAAGCGACCAAGCTGCCGGCTCTTCCGGTGCTCGATCCGAGGAACTGACCTTTACCCAAATGCTAGAAACCCTTCGCACTTTAAGGGCTAATGAAGAGAACATCTTGGGAGCCTTGATAGCCAAACACGAGGTAAATCCGACTAATGTTTCTTATGCCTTTGTCCAGTCCCCAAGTTCCGAGTGAATTGACTCATAATTTACTTGGGACTTTATTATACAAGCGACTGATAACTTGCTCCTCTGCCCAACTGACCCTTGTATGCATGCAGGCTTTCGTAACTCAATCTGAGGAAAAACTGGCGGACGCCTCCAAGCTCATCGAAAAGGAGGTAGCTTTACGTGAAGCAGCCGAAGCCGAGTCTAGGAGGAATAGGTTGATAATGAGAAAATATAGGAAAAGGGCTCACCGAGCAGAAGATGACCTAACAAGCCTTTCCGTCCAAATATCGGACACATATCGTGCTTTACTTGGTACGTTTCCTCCTCCGGTTTATCTTTTTGATAGATAGCAACAGTTTCCCGACTTACGTCTCCATTTCTTCAGGCCCAGATGAAACCATGCCGGAAGAGGATGACATGGCCAAGCTGAAAACCATGAAGAGCGTTATCCGGCAGTTATGTGCCGGAACCAGATGGATCCTTGAGGAATTGCGGTGGCCGGGTAGAGGACATATTGATCTGAAGAGGATGCTGGACGCCTGCTCCACTGTTCCCGAGTGGATTCGGCACTGGAAGCGCTCGTCTTGCCGGGTTGGAGTGACCCGGGGGCTTGCACTTGCCAAGGCTTATCTCCCCAAGCTCGAATTAGTGAAGCTTATGGGCGGCTTCCCAGAGTTCAAGCTTGACGGATCCAAGTTCTCGGTGAAGGATTTTCAGGCCGTCCAGAAGGAGGTCCGTTACCCGGCCAGCGTAATTGCTGATGAACTGGACGTTAATATACTTGTTCCAGCATATGATGCTGCCGGCGAAGTAATTAAGTCAGATCTTCCTGAGCCGTATGATATGCTGGCTCGGTGGAAGGAGGAAGCTGCTGCGATAAGGGCGGAGGCTGCCAAGAAGCAAGCTGAAGCCGGCTCTGCTCCTGCCACCTCAACGCCAGTCGTTCCGCCTCCTGCAGGGGCTGGCACTGCTGGCCCGGGTGCTGCTGCTACCACCAATGATGGCAAGGGTAAGGCCAAGATGAACGCCGAGTGATATATGGTTTCTAATGCCTCTTCGTAAGCACCAGTCGGTCAACATACTTTTTGAAACAGTTATATTTTGAGTGGTGCGCATGTGCACCTTTGATATTTTTTCGCCAGGATTTTGTAATGCACGCTAAGGCCTTGATATACTCGATGCCTGTTCCGGCCTTTTTAAGTTTATCCATTATTAAGCTCATCTGTTCTCGATATCTGGTTTTATTTATTGTTCCTTTTGTGAAAACTCAATTTCCGGGTCTCATGGGTATTGACAAGCGGATTTTGCTTCTAAGTCCCCAAGTCGCCAAGACTCGGATATTTGGGTTTTTGCAATTATACAAGTAAGCCACTTTTTCTCTTTTCAAGATTTCAAGCCACCGGACCCGGATCGCCGAGCCTAGGACACTTGATCTTGAAAGGGGAACAAACTGCCTACTGTTAATTTCGCAAAGATCCCTGAGTTGTTTCACATAGGTTTTGAAGTTATGCTTAATAGTCGTTGAGTTTCCAGCTGTTCAGCCTTGTACTCTACATAACCTGTGGTTTAGATGGCCCTTTTGACTATCTTGTACTGTAAGCCGGCTTTCGCGTGGATACCATGTTGTTACATCCATACGAAGACGTAGCCAGCCAAGCCCCGTCGGGTTTCATGACTGACTGCAATCGTAAGCGAACAAATCATGCCACTTTAATGCGATTCACATCGAGCTTAAGTAAGAATAGCCAAGAAATTTGGACTTCTTTGTCCGGTTATAAGATTGTAGCCGTACTCGTTTGCAAGTAACCGGCCCTTATAACTCATAGGCATCATGGCCGGGTCTTTGAGTTTGTAACTGTGCTATTCAAGCGACCAGCCCCCAAGACCTAGATATACGCATCGTACTGAGAGTACATAACCTGATAACAACCATCTCTTTTCTTGATAACCATCTCTTTACTTGATATGAAAAATCTAGGTCAGCAAGCCGCCTCATTAAAAACCCATCCAGTCCCCAAAGGTACCCTGGATAGGAAAAGAGTACGTCTGAAAACCTGCTGCCTATTACATCGTGCAATTCCACTTGCCAATATAGTCTTTACTAAGTATAATATGGACGTAGCTGAGCCACGTTCCATGGTCTATCTCTTTCTTGCATAGATGAAGTGGTGTGTGCGGTGTCGTTGACTGTAGCCGACTCTTCCCTTACATCTATCAAGTAATATGATTCGTTATGCAGATTCCGGCTTATGATAAATGGTCCTTCCCATGGTGGTGATAATTTGTGTTTTCCTTCGTTTGACTGTACCAGGCGCAGAACCAAGTCTCCTTCCTGGAATACCCGGGTTTTCACGCGCCGGCTATGATACCTCCGTAGATCTTGCTGATATATGGCTGATCTTTCCAGGGCTTGCTCTCTTTGCTCTTCTAACATGTCTACGGCGTCCTGCCGGGTTTTTTCGTTCTCTACTTCGACGTAAGCTGATACTCGCGGTGAATCGTGAATAATGTCACTCGGTAACACTGCCTCCGCACCATAGACCATGAAGAAGGGTGTCATCTGAGTGGATCTGTTAGGTGTAGTGTTGATACCCCAAACCACAGAAGGAAGTTCTTCGACCCATGCACCAGCAGCCCTGACACAGGGAACTCGCAATCGTGGTTTTAATCCACGAAGCAATTCTTGGTTTGCCCTCTCCACTTGTCCATTGGCCTGCGGATGAGCCACCGATGCAACATCGAGCCGGATTCCATTGTTGCCACAGAACTTCTCCATCTCACCAAGGGACATGTTGGTTCCATTGTCGGTAATTATGCTGTGGGGATATCCGAACCGGTAGATAATCCTTTTCAGGAACTTGACTGCTGTAGCTGCTTCGCAATTAGTAACTGGCAGAACCTCAACCCACTTGGTAAACTTATCAATAGCCACCAAAAGGTGTGTCTTCTTGCATGGTGACATATGAAAGGGGCCGACCATGTCCATACCCCAGACAGCGAACGGCCAAGTTAACGGGATGGTCCGTAACTCCATAGCCGGCACATGGGTTTGGCGAGCGTACCTTTGACATCCATCACATCTTGCTACCAATCGCTCCGCATCTGCTAGAGCCGTGAGCCAGAAAAATCCGTGTCGATAAGCTTTAGCCACAAGAGACCTTGTGGATGCATGATGTCCACAGTCGCCTTCATGGATTTCCTTGAGAATCTGTCGGCCTTCTTCTGGCGCTACGCAGCGCAAAAAGACTCCTGCTGCGCTTCTCTTGTATAATTCTCCATTGATGATAGAATATCCCTTTGCTCGCCTCAAAATTTGCTTTGCTAACACCTCCTGCTGTGGTAACTCGCCCCGCGACAGGTAGGCCAAAAATGGTTCTGTCCATTCGGGAATAGTACGTACTGTAGCCACAAGTCCTGAATCCGGGTCTTGGTTTGCCAATTCCTCCTCTGACTCGGTTTTAACCGATGGTCGCCATAATTCATCCAGGAAAACGTTAGGTGGAACCGGCTCTCTGCGCGAGCCGAGTCTAGCGAGCGCGTCGGCTGCCTCGTTCTTTCTTCTGTCTATATGCTCTACCTCATACCCGGAGAAACATCCTGCAACCCTATCAACTTCCCTGCGATATGCTGCCATAGTTGCATCCTTTCTATCCCAAGTTCCTGATACCTGCTGCACCACAAGGTCCGAATCTCCGAAGCACCGTATCCTCTTAACGTTCATCTCTTTAGCTGCCCTTAGGCCGTGCAATAGGGCCTCATACTCGGCCACATTGTTGGAACAGTCGAAGTGAATTTGTAGTACGTAGCTTAATTTATCTCCTTTGGGTGAGGTTAGCACCACCCCAGCTCCTGATCCCTCGTATTGCTTGGATCCATCGAAGTGCATGATCCATGATTCGGAACTTGGAGCCGTCGTAGTCATGCCTGTATGTGTCCAGTCGTTAACGAAATCAATTAAAGCTTGAGATTTGATTGCTGACCTGGGTTCGTAGTTGATGTGATAATCCCCCATCTCTATCGCCCATTTGGCTATTCTTCCCGTCGCGTCCGAGTTTCTGATGATATCCGACATTGGTATTGAACTAACCACTGTTATGGGATGTTCTTGGAAATACGGCTTCAACTTCCGGCTGGCCATAAAGACCCCGAACACCAACTTTTGCCAATGTGGATAGCGCTGCTTTGCTTCTGATAATACCTCGCTGACGTAATAAACCGGCCTCTGAACCGGGTAACCTTTCCCATCCTCTTTGCGCTCCACCACAACTACTGCGCTGACGGCTCGGGGGCCAGCTGCCACGTATAGCAACATAGGCTCTTTAGGACCCGGCGCCGCTAGTACTGGTGCTTCAGATAACTGCTTCTTTAGTGACTCAAACGCCTCATCCGCCTCTTGATCCCACACGAATTTATCTGATTTCCGCAAGAGCCGGTACAAGGGTATTGCTTTTTCTCCGAGTCTGGATATGAATCGGCTCAAGGCTGCTACGCAGCCAGTGAGCTTTTGGACATGCTTCAAATTTTCCGGTTTTTTCAGGCTCTGGATGGCCTTGATTTTTTCCGGGTTTGCCTCGATTCCTCTCTCGGAAACTATGAAGCCGAGTAATTTCCCAGCTGGAACTCCAAACACACACTTTGTCGGGTTAAGCTTCATCTGGTACCTCCTCAAGTTTTTGAACGTCTCCTTTAGATCATCGATAAATGTCTCTGCCTTCCTGGTCTTGATGACCACATCATCCACATAGGCATGGACGTTGCGTCCGATTTGGTCCTCGAAGCACTTTTGAATACACCGTTGGTAAGTTGCGCCGACGTTCTTCAACCCAAACGTCATAGTTTTATAACAGAAGGCCCCAAAGGGGGTTATGAATGATGTTTTCTCCCAATCCTCCCTCTTGAGCTTAATCTGATGATACCCGGAATATGCGTCCAGGAAGCATAACAGATCGCTTCCGGCTACTGCATCTATAATCTGATCTATCCTTGGTAGCGCGAACGGATCCTTTGGGCAATGTTTGTTGAGACTCGTAAAATCAATGCACATCCTCCACTCATTGGTCTTTTTCATCACTAGAACCGGGTTAGCCAGCCAATCCGGGTGAAATACTTCCATGATAAAGCCGGCTGCCAATAGCCGAGCGATCTCTTCGCCTATAGCCTTCCTTCTTTCCTCATTCATTTTCCTCAAACCTTGCTTCACGGGCCTGGACTTGGGATCCACATGCAAACTGTGCTCAGCCAGTTCTGTAGGGATACCCGGCATGTCGCTAGGTGTCCAGGCAAACACATCTGCATTCGAACGAATAAACTCCACGAGCGCTTCCTCCTGCTCTTTTCCCAAGTTAGACCCTATGGTAAACTGCTTGGTGGAATCCCCTTCGACAAAATCTATCTTCTTGGTGTCTTGTGCTGCCTTGAATTTCGCTCTCTCATCCTCGGTATTCGGCTTTTTCAAGGCTGTTCTATCGTCCGGATTTACTTGAGACCGGTAATATTCGAGTTCTTCCTTTCTGCATGCTTGCTCAGCCATAACCGAATCTCCTTCGTCACACTCGGCCGCTATATCCCGGTTCCCATGTATAGTGATGGTCCGTTTAGGACCCGGGATTTTCAGCTGCAAATACACGTAGCACGGCCTAGCCATGAATTGGGCGTAAGCCGGCCTCCCAAACAGCGCGTGATAAGGACTGCGCAATTTGACCACCTCGAACGTGAGCCATTCAACTCGATAATTATCCGTCGATTCTCCAAAAGCAACTTCCAAGGTGATCCTTCCCTCGGGGCTTGCCGAGTGACCTGGCACGATCCCATGAAAGATTGTCGAACTTTTTTGTAACTGAGACTCTTTGAGACTCATCCGTAAGAAGGTTTCCCAATAAAGGATGTTGATGCTACTTCCACCGTCCATCAGGACCCTCTTCAATTCGTAACCATTAACCTGTGGAGCAACCACCAATGCCAAGACTCCTGGACGCTCTACTTTCTCCGGATGGTCTTTTCTACTCCACGTTACCTCTTGTTCCGCCCATCTGAGATATCCCGGCGTGGCCAACGAAACCGAGTTTGCCGCTTGCTTTAATGTCTCCTTGTTCCTGCTGGAAGTTCCTGTAGTATGCACATGATATTGTCCTTTTAAATTAGTCGTTCGTACCGTGCCGATGAAGATGCTGATCCGGCCGATCGTCACCATAGATCCGGACTCGAGGTGATCCGATTCTGGCCCCCAGCCGGAATCGTCCACCATCTTTTCTCCTTCGTGGTCGGTGTAGATTTCGCCAATGACAAGATTCTCCATGCCCTTCCGAGCTTCTCCCGTGATGTAAACACCTTTGGACGCAGGCCCCACGGTGGGCGCCAACTGTCGTGGGATAATCACGGCAGACGTTACCGGGGGTAACTGATCTTGGGGCAAGACGACACAGGCGTTTGGGAGAGGGTTTAGCTCAGAGGAAAACATGGTGCAATTCGATCTGGTAGCCGGCAATCAAAGTCGCCGAGTCTCCGATCTTGATATAATAACTCAACTCTGGGATTACACTCGATGCTCGATATCACACGATATTGCTAGGGTTCTTAGATCTCTGTCTAAAACTAGACCTGGGGGTCGGTTTATAAAGCACCCGTACCCCCGGCTTATTCCCCAAGGCGCACCCTGAATCCTACCCGGACACGGCGCACAAACCCTAGCTTTCCTTTACAATAACCCACAATCCGGATTACTGGGCCTACAAACTTGGGCCTTCCACAAGCTTCCTTATCCTTAGCCGGATCCTGCACCCCGTCCTTTGGGCCGGGTTACTCCTTGGAGTTTGACCTACCGGGTTATCATCCCCCCGTCAGGGCCCTCACCATAGCCAGGCGCGTTCCCCCCCTTGGCCGCGCCTGGGGGTGGTGAGGCCACCCTGATGGCCTACCGACGTTTCCCTTTCGCCTATTTATTCCCCTCCGAAGGAAAACCCTAGGTACCTGATAAAAAATCCCCGAAAAGTTCCGCAGCCGCCATCGTCATCAACCCTAGATCAGGGGGGTTCTGAAGCTGTCTCCCGGCACCCTACCGGAGAGGAGATCATCACCGGAGGCTTCTTCATCACTATGCCTGCCTCCGGAGTGATGCGTGAGTATTCCATCCTTGGACAACGGGTCCATAGCAGTAGCTAGATGGTTGTCTTCTCCTCCTATGCCTCAATGTTTAGATCTCGTGAGCTTCCTAACATGATCGAGATTGTTCTTATGTAATTCTATGTGTTGTGTTTGCTGGGATCCGATGAATATTGAACTTATGCCAAGTTGTTTATAGTCTTTACTGCATATGTTATTTGTGATCTTGCATGCTTTCCGTTGCTAGTGGTTGCTCTGGCCAAGTAGTTGCTAGTGACTCCAAGAGGGAGTATTTATGCTCGATAGTTGGGTTCATGCCTCGTTTTCGCCTGTGCTCGAGTGACAGAAACGTGACGGGGGAGGATGTGAGGTTCCACTAGGGAGAAAACAGCGGTGTGAGTGCCCGCATGCACAATCATTGCTTACGTTACACACATTGCTTAATGTGATTATCTGTTGCTTGCAATTTCATACCTAAGGGGGTTCGGATGATAACCTGAGGGTGGATTATTAGTCATAGATGCAGTTGGATTACGGTCTATGTAAATTGTTGTAATGCCCGCACTAAATATCATAGTAGTCATCATGTCATGAATGTGCACTACGGTGCAACCTCTATTTGTCAATTGCCCAACTGTAATTTGTTCACCCAACATGCTATCTTTTATGGAGAGACACCACTAGTGAACCTATGAACCCCGGTCCATCCTACACTGTTAAACAAACCACTACAATTCCCTGCTTTCTTTACTTACTGCAAGCATACACTATTTTCCACACTATACGTCTAATCTTTGTTCTTAGCAAGACCGATGAGATTGACAACCTCACTGTACAGTTGGGACAAATTATTTTGGTTGTGTTGTGTGCAGGTTCCGCGTTATTGCTGACACCGGTGAGGCGCCATCACCACCGTCACTGGCATCAACCTTCCGAAGATCCTCTTTCTCCTACTGGATTGATAACCTTGGTTCTTAACTGAGGGAAATTCTTACCGCTGTTCTCATCACACCCTCCTCTTGGGGTTCCCAAAACGCCATCCATAGCAACAAGAATTTCTGGCGCCGTTGATGTCTACGCACGCTTCTATTCTTGTAGATAGTGTTGGGCCTCCAAGTGCAGAGGTTTGTAGAACAGCATCAAGTTTCCCTTAATTGGATCACCCAAGGTTTATCGAACTCAGGGAGGTAGAGGTCAAAGATATTCCTCTCAAGGAACCGTGCAATCAAGATACAAGAAGTCTCTTGTGTCCCCAACACACCCAATATATTTGTCAGGTATATAGGTGCACTAGTTCGGCGAAGAGAGAGTAAAATGCAAGTAATATGGATGATAATAAGTGATAATAGCAATCTGAAATAAAAATGGCAGCAAGCAAACATGTAGCAGAACAGGCGGAAAACGGTGTTTCAATGCTTGGAAATAAGGCCTAGGGTTCCTACTTTCACTAGTGGACACTCTCAACAATGAAAACATAATTGCATGCATAAATATCTTCTCTTCACTATGCTACTCTTAACCCTCTCCAGTTGGATAACAAACACTAATCATTGCGTAGGGCTACGAAAAGCATTCCTTAAAGTAAGCATTCCCATGTCTAATTAACCCCACGCTGTCACTATGAGCGCCCCAGAATGTACTAGACAAACACCACAATTCATAGAGGAGACACACACGATGTGCACACTGTCACCTTCACACCACGGGACAAGGTGACTCCAAAGTTGATATTAATAAAGCACTTGAGTAGCAAAAGATGAAGAGTAACATCTACGAATTCAACTAGATTACAAAGCTCACTATCACATTTAGATCACACCATGGGAGAGAGAGATGAACCACATAGCTACCAGTAGAGCCCTCAGCCTCGGGGGAGAACAACTCCCTCCTCATCATAGGAGACAGCAACGGCGATGGAGATGGCGGTGGAGTCGATGGAGATGGTTCCGGGGGCACTTCCCCGTCCCGGCAGGGTACTAGAACAGAGATGTGTCCCCCTAAACTTTTCGGCGGCGGAGCTACGGACATATTTTGTGGAAAAAGTCGATTCCCCTAGGGTTTATGCATCAGGGAGTATATATAGGCGAAAGGGCGATGCCAGGGGGCCCACACCACCAGGTGGCGCGGCCAGGGGCGACCCGCGCCACCCTATGGTGTCGCCACCCTGTGGACCCCCTCCGGGGATCTTTGGGACTTATGGATGCTTCCGGAACTTCTAAGACTTCTGGTTTTCGAATCGTCCAATTCCGAGAATATTTGCAGAACAACTTTTCTGAAACCAAAAACAGCAGAAAACAGGAACTGCCTCTGTGGCATCTTGTCAATAGGTTAGTCCCGGGAAATCAATAAAAATGACATAAACTGTAAGGAAAACATGTGGGAAACAACATTAAAAAACATGGAACATCAGAAATTAAGGATACGTTTATGACGTATCAGCCGTTGCCGGGGAGACTTCAAATTCATCAGCATCAAGAAGTCTCCCCGTCAAGGCACCATCAAGGCGCAACAGAGCGCTGTTGCGACTTTTGGTCGGTTTGACCTCACGGTTCTTTCTTACATCGGTACGGTGGGCAGTACGATCACCACTGACCGTACTGAGGTCGTTAAGTGTGCTGCAAGGGCAGACTTCAATGATTTCCTGATCTTTATCTTTTCCTTCCTTTTAGCCCTGATTTCTCTTGATTTACTGTCCAATATCTGCAATAAAAATAATTACATGGAGATTTGAAAATAAATTGCACATTAGTGATTAGTGGAAGGTCTAGAGCGATATCTCTATCATTTTCATGACAAAGATGCATTTTAAACATAGATAAAGAAGTGTCATTTTTAGACGCATCACCTCCCACGCGTTGCACGCCAGCAACATGACAATGATGGAGTCATGGGCGCAATCGGGGATGAAGTCCTCCGGGCCGGTGGCGCCGCATAATGTCAGGTCGTTTCCCTCGTTTTCACCCTCCTCCTCTCTATTCGGCGCTGACAATGATGTGCGCAGGGTGGAGGAGCTGCCCGCTTCGTACTGGCACGTGGTGGAGGAGCTACCCGCCTGAGGAAATAGCTCAGGTGGTTGAACTCGTCGACCTCGCGTCGGAGGAGTGACTCTGGCAACGGCAGTTCACGGTTGGTCCACCTCCCCGTGCTCTGCTTCCTCACGTTGTCGGCGAGGACGCAGTGCTTCCACCACTCCGCCAGGTGGCCTCTTATTTGCATCATGGTGGCAGAAATGTGGGGCAACGATTGATTTGGACGCCGACGACGAGAAATCGAATGGGCGATTGATGGGAGTCGGCGGCGTAGGTCATAGGTTGTGACCTGTATTGGAGGGCCGGGACGGTTAAAATAGCATCCTCGTGTCGCGATTTGATGGGCCATGAAAACATTATACAGGACAGTCATCCAATAAAGGATCTTCTATGGCCAGAAAAGTGGCCTCGACCCCTAAACTCGTCGTTTCTTAACAGTTTTAACATGTTTAGAGTGTCTCTTACAAATGCTCTTACGTAATTGAGTTGGAGGGAATTTGTCCCTAAAGCATCATGCATGCGAGTGGCCATATGAAGACTACTGGCTATGGAGACGACTTGTGTTTAGCAGGTATCCTAAGATAATATTTCCACCGATGTGCATATAACTCAGCCGCATAGTTCCATAAGTTAGATCATTCTCGGTCACAAGAAGATTTAGACAACTTGACAATTTTTTTAGAAATGGGAGCCTGGTCCCTGGCCTCTGCATCAAAGCGATGCACTCAGCCATATTTTATTAAGAAAATAAAGGAAACATCCAGTGTTATAGTTCATTACAACTCAAGGATCACTCAAAGTGGCCACCAAGATAAGGCACACGAAAAAGGGCAAATTATGCATCTATCCGCCTCGCATTAAGCCACCCACCCCGGCTGTAGATAGCCCGAACGGCCGCCATCAGTCGAGCACAACCTGTAGTCATAAGTCCGCGCTAATCCACGGGAAGAAGAAACGACGCGGTCTGGATAGAATAAACCGTCTTGTTTACAACCTGCAAAAAGTGAGGATTTGTTTGTTTGTTAAACACCATGTCACTTTGACTATTCCAAAGGGCCCGGAGGAAAGCAGCCACACCAATTCGAATTCGTGCTTTTGTTTTCCTGTCTATACCATTTAGACAATTACTAAACATATTCACAATGCTACTAGGTGGATAAATGCTAAACGTGAAATGAATTAGATGCCAAATATCACGGGCAAAAGAGCATGATATAAATAAATGTTGTACACACTCGTCTGTATCGCAAAAAACACATTTTTACAGCCATGCCAGTTTCTCTTAATCAAATTGTCCTTCGTAAGAATAACTTTTCTATTGAGGAACCATAGAATTTTTTTAATCTTTAATGGTACCTTTAATTTCCACAAATATTTTCGCAAAAATCTTGTGGAACTGTGCATCAAGTCAGCATAGTAGGATTTTACTGAGAACGTGCCATCAACCGTTAACTTCCAACGGAACAAATCCATTTCATTTGCGAGAGAAACCCCCATCAGCCTCTCCACTAAATGCAGCCAACGATCTCTCAGATCACCCAAAATACTCCTCCGAAACCGAATGTTTAGAGGATTATGTGCTAACATATCAGCCACCGTAACGTTCTTATGTAAGACCACACTATACAACGATGAATATGATTGTGATAGTGGCTCATCACGTGGCCATGTGTCCTCCCAAAAACGCACTTATTGTCCATTCCCTAATGAAAATTTGCCCCGCGAAAATAATACATTCTTCACTCTCATAATCCCTTTCCAAAAGAGCGAGTCTGAAGGTTTAGCCTCTACTTGAGATAACGTTTTATCCCCTAGATACTTATTGGAGATCAGCTCATGCCGCACCCCTTCTTCAGACAAAATTTTGTACAGCCACTTACTTAACAAACACAAGTTTTTAATTTGTAATACCTCAATACCTAGAACATCTTGGTCCTTCGGATGACACACAATATTCCATTTCGTGAGGCGATACTTCCTCTTCTTAACATCACATTGCCAAAAAAATCTCGATCGGTAGAAATCCAACCGTTTCCTAACCCCAATAGGAATTTTGAAAAGGGAGATAAGAAACATAGGTAAACTTGACAGAACAGAGTTAATTAAAATGAGGCGATCCCCATAAGATAACAACTTTCCTGCCCACAAACTTAATTTTTTATCAAACCGATCCTCCACTAGTTTCCACTCCTTATTTAAAAGTTTTCTATGATGAGTTGGTATGCCAAGGTACTTAAAAGGTAGACTTCCTGCCTCACGCCCGAAAATATGGCGGTAGTCATCTTGAGCCTCATTAGCCTTGCTGAAACAATATATCTCACTCTTATGAAAATTAATCTTAAGGCCCGATAATTGCTCAAACATCGCAAGAATGAGCTTCATATTTAAAGACTTTTGCAAATCATGTTCCAGGAAGAGAATCGTGTCATCTGCGTACTGTAGGATAGATACCCCTCCTTCGACAAGGTGCGGTATCAACCCTCCTACTTGACCATCCTCTTTAGCTCAATCAATAAGAATAGCCAACATATCTGCTACAAGGTTAAAAAGAATAGGGGACAACGGATCACCCTGTCGTAAACCTTTTAGCGTTTGAAAATAATGATCGATATCATCATTAACTTTAATACCGACATTCCCGCCCTAAATAATGACTGATATCATCATTAAATTTCTCTTCTTTCTATGCTTACCATTTGCAATCATATGGAAATATTTCATATTACTCCAACCTTCTTGTATATATTGAACTTTAGCTCTCTGAGCCCATTTCGATTCTTCATCCCGCTTCAATTTTGTTAAAAAATCATCGGCCTCCTTTTTCGCAGCCCGCTCGGCCGCACTCAAAGGAGTCAATTCCGCCTTAATATCAAGCAGATCGATGAGAGTCGTTAATTTTTCTTTCAGCTTCCTATACTCACCACTAAGGTTCTTAGCCCAACCACGCAGAAAGTTCCATAAATGCCTTATCTTATTGTGCCACCTCTCGACATGAGTGGTCCCAATATTAATAGATATCCATTGTCTATGCACGAGCTCGTAGAAACCCTCTTGACGCATCCATGAGAGTTCAAACGAGAAGTGACTCTTATTGCCAATATGAGCTTGAATTCCAGAATCCAAAATCAAAGGTGTATGATCATACCCCGTTTGAGTCAAAGCATGCACCGAGACTAGAGGATATTTCTGCTCCCACTCGATACTAGTGAGAAAACGATCTAACTTTTCATACGTCAGGTTATCACCCCAACTTGCCCAAGTATATTGCCTTCCAGATAACCTAAGATCTTTTAAATCCAAGCTCTCGATAATAGCATTAAAAATAAAAGGCCACCTAGCATTAAAATTATCATTACTCTTCTCCTCCTTACGCCTAATAATATTAAAATCCCCCCAACGACCATCGGCAGAGTTTCATTCTCGCAAATACGGAGTAACTCCGCTAAGAAACAGGTTTTTTTTGAATCTTGTGCAGCCCCGTAAACCGCAACAAAAGCCCAGTGAAACCATCAGCTTTAGTCTTAACATAAAACTTTGCACAAAAATCCACAGACACAACGGTTTGTGCTGAAAGAGTTTCGTTATTGAAACCAACAAACATCTCACCGGAACGACCATGTGGGGGTAGGAAAAACCACGTATAATCTCTACCCCCAGCAAGAAATTGCAAAAAATGAGTGGCAAACGAAGATTTAACCGTCTCAAGTAATGCAATGAAATCAACATTATAATCCTTAACGAACTCATTAACCGCCAAATGCTTTGCATGATCTCCAAAGCCATTACTGTTCCAAATTAAACCTCTCATTTCATCTTTTAATTTTTTTAATCTAGCGCTTCTTCTAGGTTTTGTAAGACTTTTAACACCCTTCTTACGGTTACGTTTAACCGTCTTAGAATCTTAGAAAGTGTAAGATGATCCGTATGATCATCATTTTGCTCATTCATCTTGAAGGTCCTCACTTAAGTTAGAGGCTTTCGGAATAACCAGACTAGAATTGGAATCCTTCAAATCATCATTCAAAACAGTAGATAAATTAATCTTAAGAAAAGTGATCGATCTAGCACGCTCCTGAGCTAACAAACCCGAGATAGAGTACAAAATCTGCTCATTGTTCTTTCCTAACGAGACCCCTAATTTATCGGCTCTAGCTTTAATTTAAGAATTGAAAAACGAAAGTAACGAAAAGCTAGAGGAATCATTAGTACCTTTAGCAAAGGCCAAGTCCTTCTGCTGCGCAAGTGCCATTGCTCGCTGCTCTTGGGGTAAATCCGCATCTGGCTTGGCTCGTAGACGAGCACCGGAGCGCACCTCCATTTCGTCCACGGAAATCCCACCATAAGCCAGCACCTCCGCCATTGAAGGACGCGACGGTGTCACCGGCACCGCTGCCAACCCCAACCCACCTGGTTGAGGTGAGCAGTACGCGGACACCACCGAGTCAGCCACCGCCATAACCCCCAAACCTGCCTGGTTGAGGAGATAATGGCGCCACCCCTGTGAAACGCATCATCTAGGCTACGTGACAGCATCGAACCCGCATGCCCAGCCGGGCTGGTCCTCGTCAGCGAAGAGAGGGGATTCAGGTATTCGCCTGGCACCTGAGCCACCCGTCCTGGACTCCCCGTCGGTGGCAAGGAGACAGTAGCAGCAGCGCACCCCGCTGTCCCCGTCCATCCTCCTGCGACAGAAGATGGAGCGACGCCTCCTGCGACAGAAGATGCCGCGACACCGCTGTCCACTCCGAGCGCACCATGTTGGACACCCATCATCCCCCGGTCAACAACGAGCATATGATCACTGAGCCCCATAGCCTCCTCCTGACCGGTTGCCGCAACAACCTTGCCCGACCCCGAGCACCTCAGTTGTTCCTGTCCCATAGACATTAGAATTGAACAAGCTTCCATGACAGACTTTGCAACCATCGGCGATAGAACAATCCCTGGAGAAAACGTTTTCTTCACCCCGTTTGTATCCATCGGACTACCAGTCTCATTAGGCAACTGTTTTCCTTTCTCCATATCCTCCATCTTATTACCCGCATTATCAACAACATGGTAAGAACCTCTTTATAGCTCTCACTGTCTTTCCCTCATCATCAGGAGCATCATCTTTAGTATCCACTGCCATATCATCCTCCTCATCCGAATTCGGATTTTCCACAGAAAATTTTAGCTCATAGAAACCATCACGAATAAACACGGCCCATTTATCAGGAATGAGCATATAATCCATACACCCCACTAAAACCCTCAACACCCCATGTTTCCGAGTAAACTTCATATCCACCTTTAAAGTTTTCCCAAACAGGGAACCGAGGCTCCAAAGACGAAGGAAATCACCTCGATGCTTAGGCGGAATATCGGATACCCTAATCCAGATCTCAGGCAGTAGCCAAAGAGGCTTCATCTCCATCACCCACGCCTCCACCGTAATCACACAACTGCTGCTCGGAACATGACAAGCCCCGAAAACGATCATACGGTCCAACTCAGCTCTAGACGGAAAGGAGACCTTGACAAACTAGAATCTGCATTAGTTCAAAGTTCAGTTAAAATTTCTGGCGTTAGTGCATGTACATTCTATTGGTGCTAACTCAGAGAGATGATAGGACCACTTGTATGAGGAATGTCAGAGGGAAAGGTAAGTAACCCCAATTCAAGTACTTTTGTTTTGAAAATGAATTGTAGATTTTAATTTAATAGCAAGTTCAAATAAATACAAGCTATCTCCACCGTGGCTTGAAACCAAATATGCTAATGTATTGGACCAACATACAAGGATCCACATAGTCAGAAGTGCCCGACACTCAGACACCTTGTCTTCATTGAGATAATCTACCAAAGGAAATGGCTCCACACATGCCTTTTCCACACTACCGTGGATATCTTGCATATAATATGAACTCTTCTTCCATACTGTACCGTCGAGTCAGTTCCCCGTCACTTATTATAGCTTTAGTAGTTGGAACGCCTACTGCAATATCATTAGTGTTGACTTTCTTCGCCACCGCGTCACTTGGATCACACTTCTTGGATGTACCTAGGCTCGCTAGTGTCGACTCTACTTGTCTCATGGTCGGACGATCCTCAGTTCTTAGCTTTATGCATGCAACCGCGATGGCAGCAACTTCTTCAACTTCTTGACCTCCCTCATTCATAACTTGTTGATCTAATATCTGGGATAAATTTCCTTCTGCAAACAACGTAACAAAATGTACAACAAGACTCTCATCATTCGAGGACAAGTATGAGAATGGTTTCTTCCTCGTGAGCAATTCCACAAGGACAACGCCAAAGTTGTAAACATCACTTTTCTCGGTGAGCCGTCCAGTATAGAAGTACATAGGGTCTCAGTATCCTCTTGTACCTTGTGCCCTTGTTGTTAGCCCAGATTTATCCATCGGAATGTATGTCGAAGCTCCAAAGTCTGCAACCTTTGCTGTCAGATTGTCATCTAAAAGTATGTTAGCAGACTTGACATCTCTATGGATGATAGGCATCGAAGCTGTTGAGTAGTGAAGGTAGGAGAGAGATTTAGATGTTTCAATCGCTATCCGCAGCCTGTCATTCCACGACAGTGACCTTGGTCCTTCGACATGAAGATGCTCGTAAAGGGTTCCATTGGATATGAACTCATACACCAACATCGGGACTTCAGTTTCCAGGCAACAACCATAGAGTTTTACTACATTTCTATGATTGATTTGTGATAGGATAGCAACCTCATTTATGAACTCATCAATCTCCTTCTGAATCATCTTCTTTGGTTTCTTGATGGCTACAATATGTTGGTTTGATAAAATCCCTTTGTAGACAGTACCGTGCCCACCACCACCAACCTCTAGATCTTTATCAAAATTGTGCGTTGCCTTCTCTATTTCTTCCAAGGTTATAATCATTCTTTCTCCAGTTACACCTTTCTGAGATACTAACTGGCGCAACAATTGTCCACGGTTCTGCTCGAAGAACTTATGCTTTAGTATTTGAGCCCTCCGACGTTTGAACTTTTTGTGAACAAAGAATGAAATGAGAACGGAGAGTACAAGACCAGTCCCACATGCAACTCCTATAATGGCGGCCCTTATACCTGAAAATATAAAAACATTGGTATTCATTCTCTGTATGCGAAACAAGATAGCTAATGTGATCGCATGGTATCCCATATGTGGACTTGCTAACAAAAAAGGATTAACATACTATGGCAGCTTCAGAATGAAAATATATTATCAAACTGGGTAGGAATTGAAAAACAATGTAAAGAATAAACGACTAGAGCCAAAATTCTAAAGTATCAATCTTTATTTGTCAACACATCAGGGTTACTAAAAATATAGCATCATGATGTTCTTCCTAAGCCTAGGTCATGTCCAACCCGAGGGAGTAAAAAAACCCAAATAATTGATCCGATGGAATGAGTGAGAGTACTACTTAGGGAATAAAATTGAAAAAAATCACATTTATCATGACCATTATATAATCTTATGTATTAAGAAAAGTTTGGTAGCACACGATACTCACCGGTATTCTTTAGTGATTTGACGCATCCATTAGGCATGTTCGCGTTTCCTATGTATCCCGGGGGGCACGAACAATTGAACCCCCCCTGTGTATTGTGGCAGTCACCGAAACACCCATAGTGTGTTCGGTTCTTGCACTCATCGATATCTATGGATACATAAACAAGCAAGGATTAGTCAAAACTCTAAATGGAACACACCAAATTTTGGTTGTAAGAAACTATTAGCGGAGTGCAAAGCCATCCGATTAATTGTGAAAAAATCTTTCACAAATCGTTATTTATTCAAAAATTTATTGAAACATAAATATGTGCATCCGGTATATTATCCATATATCTTATATAGACTAAACCCACTACAAGTTATTAAATAGTATCTATTTTAGCGCCCTTCTACCTCATCATCTAATTCTCAACCATCCATTTTTTTTTCTAAATGGCACACATCCATAGAAATTCCTCTCAAGTGATTCAGTTAATCGGTTTGCATATTGCATTTTTGTTAGCACACTAAATGTCACTAAGGGTCCTTTTTTAAGGAAAATAAGAGCCCTCTTTCCTAACAATGCAATCCAGTTTTTTTTTTTTTTTTGAGATAAATGCAATCCAGAAGTTGATATTTGCATTTGGTGCATGTAGAAGCGAAACAACCTAGGTAAACTGAACTATTATATATAAACAAATATTTAAGCACTTATATGCCGAAAAAAATGTTCTTACTAATTTTTTGTCAACTACTTCCTCCGTCCCAAATTAAATGTCATAGATTTGTCAAAATATGGATGCATCTAAACATATTTTAGTATATGGATACATCTAGTCAAAATATGGATATATCTAGACATATTTTAGTATATGAATACATCCATATTTTAACAAATCCGTGACATTTAATTTGGGACGGAGTGAGTACTAAACATGTGCACACATGTGGATGTGTTTGTTTTCAACTTTAGGAGCGTTGTTTTTGTTGCTTTATTTGTACATCTACATATGATTGAAATGATATGATCAAAATAACTACTCCCTCCGTCTGATTGAAATATACTCTAGATACATCCATATTTGATAAATCTATGACACCTATTTGGGACGGAGGGAGTCAGAGATGGTTCTGATCATTCAGAAACTTATTTCCATGCATTCTAACATCGGTATTGATCCTGCTTATATCCCATAATTTCTGAGAAAACGCGCGGGATAATTTTCTAGTTACAAATTAAATAAAATTCCGGCCAAAGAGAGCGAGTATAATGTAGATCGGTACCTTGGCATCCGGCGGTGAGGTAAGGATTGCCCTCGTAGCCCTCGTTGCACTCGCACCAAAAGAGCTCTCCTCCGCTGCCCGTGGAGCAGTTGGCGTGAGTTGTGTCGACGCTGGCGTTGCAGGATTCGTCGTTGAGGCACGCCCAGTCGAAAATCACGGGAACCGGCAGATTAGCCTTGGGCCTGCCATGCCTCGCGCCTGGCGGCTTCTCCAAATTCATCAGGTCGACGGCCCGGTCCGGTTGAAACCAGCCCTCCTCGGCGATGAGCACGTACACGGGCAGATCGTCGTTGGCGCCCTTGGTGCCGTTTCCGAGCCCTCTGGTTAGCTCCACGCTGTAGGACGTCTCGATGGTGTTGACGGGAATGTTGCAGAAGCCGCCGGCGTAACTCCGAACATCTCCGGCGCTGAGGAGACGACGGTCGTCGCAGTGCGGCGAGCACCCAACGGCGAGGCCGTCCCCGCCGTAGGTCTTGGTGAGCAGCGTCGCCTGCACATTGCACCCCGTGACCACCAGCTCGGAGTCACTGGCGATGGAGGCCGAGGCCCCGGTCGCCCCACCAGCCGGAGCTGCTGAAGTTCCTGGCGTCGCTGAAGATGGGTGGCCTGGCGACGCGCATCCTGGCCTCTTTCATCCAGATCTCCTTGACCTCGAAGATGCCGTCGTCGCCGAGGAGCAGCCGCGGGCGGCCAGGGCGTGTGGTGTTGTCGCAAGTGAGGTTGAACCCTGGCACGGAGCAGCTGGCCGGGCCGAAGCCGAACGGGTACGGCACGTCCACGTCGCCGCACCTGGTGTTGCAGCCCGGCTTCCCTATCGTCGGTGCTTCACCGTCACCGGTCGCGGTGAGCGCGGGCAACGCTGCTACGAACGCCGTTGCGGCTATGATTGCTGCCGTCCAAAGTGACGAGAGAGTTCGGCAGTGCGCCATTGATCGAGTCTGGCTTAGCTTTAGCTACCAACCGTTGATGTAAAGTATGGTAGAGGTGTATGTATCAGTATCATACATCGCCATTTCTCCGATCGAGAGTCTATAAGCACACTGCGGGCTGCAGGCCAGCACGCGGTGTTCATATCTCACCTACTGCATGCATGCCACTGCCTGCTAATTAACTAGCACAGAATATACTACTCAGCCAGCCACTACTAGTACCAAACACGCGGCTTTCAAACTCGTCCAGCGATTAGTCCACACCTTACCAAACACGCTGCTTCCCAAAAGCATGGAATATCTATGTCATGCAGAAAACATGCGCACGCACGTAGTACACATGTACACCGAGGCTAGTAAGTTATCTCATATATTTACTACTCCCTCCGTTCCAAAATGTAAGACTTTTTAGGCTGGTGCCATTGGAGGCGACAGCGCGGGCGGGAGGGGGCCTTGTTGCC
This sequence comes from Alopecurus myosuroides, assembly GCA_028641055.1. Taxonomy (NCBI): domain Eukaryota; kingdom Viridiplantae; phylum Streptophyta; class Magnoliopsida; order Poales; family Poaceae; genus Alopecurus; species Alopecurus myosuroides. Next base: position 452,874,709 of record CM054057.1, on the reverse strand, counting down.
CGTGGCCACGGGCGACAGCGGGCGAGGAGGGAGGCGAGAGGGGCCGGCCGGGCGCCAGCCGGCTCGCCCGGCGAGATGGCGCTGTAACGTGGCCTGCCGCTCGCGCTAGCGAGGCGATAGCGCCCGCGACGGGCGAGAGTGAGGGGCGAGAGCGGGCGAGGCGTTGGCGGGCCGAGGCGAGAGTGAGGGGCGGTAGCGGGTAGCCGTTGCGGGGTGGCCGTTGCGCAACGGCTAGCTGACGTGGCGCCCCCCATTGGTCCACGTCAGCTAGCCGTTGGGGGGAGCGTGGCTGGCTGGAAAAAATCAAAAAAAAAAAAATTCACCCAATTTTCCATCTCCAATCCTATAAATACCCCCCCCCCCCCCATATCCATCCCTTCTCTTCACACCATTTCCCTCTTCTGTTTCTCTCTTCTCTCAAACCATCTCCGCCATGTCGGGTTGGACTCCAGATATCACCTCGTTCACGGAACTCTTGCGGTCCAACGGGTCACAACCTGCTCACATAGAAGATGTCTCTCCCACACATCGTCGGTCGAATGCCGGTTCTTCGCCGCATCCCCGAGTGTTGTACCCCTCCAACACACCACCTCCGGGGCCATATGGTCCAGCTCCGGGTCCATATGGTCCGCTTCCTACGGGATATGGTTCGTACCAGCATCCTCCGTATGCTTACCCCCCACCACCTCCACCTACAGGTAGCGGGAGTCCACTTCCTCAGTACCCACCACTTTCGTACGGTTCGTACGCTCCACCTCCATATCCATACGGTTCATACGCTCCACCTCCACCTCCTCCGTATCAGCAACCACCTCCATCGTCTGCTCCAGAAGGCAGTGCTCCAAGCGACGGGTCCGATGCCGCGGAAACAATGGTACCAAAGCGTCCAAAGAGGCTCGAGTGGAAATCTGCGGACGAGGAAAAACTGGTACTTTTCTTACCCGTCACATATTTATTTCGGAGTTGGTTTTTGTTTGGATTTTTCACTAAGACAATATCTATTTCGTTGTAGGTGAATGCTTGGATTTTCAACTCCAAGGACTCTCGCCAAGGCAATTGCAAGACCGGCGATAGTTTTTGGGGTCAGATAGCGAAGACGTTCAACTCTACCTCCGATCCTGCACGCCAAAGGACCGGGAAGCAACTGAAGGATCACTGGAACGTCTACAACCGTGAGGTGTCCTTGTTCAATGGATACCACATCCAAGAAGAAGCGGTACGTCAGAGTGGAGCTGACGATGCAATGGTCATGGACGCGGCACAGGCGAGGTACGCAAATGACCCTAGAGTGACTCAGCCTTTCAAACGCTTCAAGTGGTGGGAAGCTGTTCGCAAGGAAGCGAAGTGGAGAGCACAGCATGGTCCTGGTAGTGGGACCGACTCCAGTTATAGCCCGGGCTATAGCTGATGTGGCAGAGAGAGAAGCTATAGCCCGGGCTATAGTCCGTGCACTGGCACCGTGCCGTGAGAGTGACGTGAGAGTGAGGAAAAAAGGTGACGTGGCGGGGCTATAGCCCGTGAGAGCCGGTGATGCATTGGCACCAGCCTTAGTAAACTGTTTTAGTTCGCTAAAAATGCTTATATTTTGGAAGGGAGGAAGTATTAATTACTATGGTGGCGGGTATCACACTTTCTTTTATTTACACTCCAAATGACACTGCCTCCACCCTTTCTGATCCGGAACATACATATCTTAACCGAAATTATCTTTGCTAACATATCATCATTTTTTTTGTGGATGGCTAACGAAACTTTGTTTATCTTAACGATGCAACCATAAGAAATTGAACCTCTTTGTATTCTTAAATGTGAGGCAGGAGGTGCCCATTTCTTCCTGAACACCACCCATGTCTAGATGAAAAACAACAAACGCCTGAGTCCGGAAGCCCACAACACAAAGGAGGGAAAGAGGTCGAAGCCAGCCTAGGGCGATTATATACCTCTTGTAAGCCACCTGAGTACGAGTTGTTACCGAGTCAGAGTTGGATTCACCGTTACCGACCTAGTTAGGTCAGGACCGCGTTTATATACCTCTTGTAAACCGCCGCACGGGATAAGCCACACATTATAAATCCCGGCGCGATTGTAACCTCAACTGAAAATAGTGAAGTATTGCTGGCTGGCGCCCGTGGTTTTTTCTCTTTCTTATTGAAAGTGTTTTCCACGTTAAAATCTCGTGTCCCCGTTGGTTCGATCTTGCTTAATTTCATCGTTGATTTGCTATTGCGTGTAACAAGTGGTATCAGATCCCTGTTACAGATTAGGGATTCGCGATGGCATCGATGAAGTTTGATCTACCGTTGCTGGACTACAAGACGAGGTTTTCTCTGTGGCAAGTAAAGATGCGTGCGGTTCTATCGCAAGCATCGGATCTTGATGAGGCGCTGGATTCTTTCGGGAATAAGGAAGCGCGTGAGTGGACTGCTGAGGAAAAGCGGCAAAGATCGTAAGGCTTTGTCGTTGATTCAGCTTCATCTATCTAATGATATCTTGCAAGAGGTGCTGCTGGAGAAATCCGCGGCTTCGTTGTGGCTCAAGCTGGAGTCGATCTGCATGTCAAATGATCTAACCAGCAAGATGCATGTTAAGATGAAGTTGTTCTCGCTCAAGATGCAAGATGGTGGTTCTGTGATGAATCACTTGTCGATCTTTAAGGAGATCGTGTCCGACCTAGTGTCGATGGAGGTAAAATATGAGGATGAAGATTTAGCTCTTCTGCTATTATGCTCGCTGCCTAGTTCTTTTACAAACCTGCGTGATACCATACTATTAAGCCGCGATGAACTAACCCTCGCGGAAGTTTGTGAGGCCCTGCAGACCAGGGAAAAGATAAAAATTATGGTGCAGTCTAACACATCGTCCTCCAAAGGCGATGCATTGCAGGTTCGAGGCAGACCTGAGCAGCGAGATAACAACTACAACAACAACAGAGATAAGAGCAGGGACCGTTCCAAGTCCAAAGGATGTGACAAGTTCTGCAGGTACTATAAGAAAACCAATCACACCATTGAGGATTGCTGGAAGGTGCAGAACAAGGAGAAAAGCAACGGCACATACCAACCGAAAAATAAATCTGACGGTAATGGTAATGGTACTGGTAAGGCTGCTGTTGTTGCTGGTGATAATAGTTCGGATGGTGAATGCCTAGCTGTTTTTGCTGCATGTGTTACCCGTGATGATGAGTGGATTCTTGATACTGCTTGTTCGTTTCATATTTGCTGTAACAAAGATTGGTTTAGTTCTTATGAGGCTGTGCAGACTGGAGATTTTGTGCGTGTGGGGAACGACAACAAATATCACATTGTTGGCGTTGCATCTGTTCAGATCAAGACCCATGGTGGGATGACACGTACATTGACGGGAATGAAACACATACCATCCATGACGAGAAATTTGATCTCGTTGAGTACCCTTGACTGTGACGGGTACAAGTACGCCGGAGGGGATAAACGCCTGAAGGTATCAAAAGGTTATCTCATTGTTATGATTGGCAATATGAATTCTGCCAAGTTATATATCCTTAGAGGTAGCACTTTGTCTGGTACTGCTGCTGTTATTACTAATGATAATCCAACTACAACTAACCTCTGGCATAAGCGACTTGGACACATGAGTGAACATGGTATGGCAGAATTGGTGAAGAGAGAACTTCTGAAGAACTGCAATATGAGTAAGTTGCCGTTCTGTGAACACTGCGTGTTTGGTAAGCATAAGAGAGTTAAGTTCAATGCTTCCGTTCATACCACTAAAGGTACATTGGATTATGTACATGCTGATTTGTGGGGGCCTTCATGTAAGCCCTCTTATGGTGGTGCTCGTTATATGCTTACTATCATTGATGATTACTCTAGAAGAGTTTGGCCTTATTTCCTGAAAACTAAGGATGATACTTTTGCTGCTTTTAAAGAGTGGAAAGTTATGATTGAAAAGCAAACTGAGAGAAAGGTGAAGTTGCTTCGAACTGACAATGGTGGCGAATTTTGTTCACATGCTTTCGGTGATTATTGTGTGCAGGAATGCATTGTCAGGCATCACACCATCCCATACACACCTCAGCAGAATGGTGTAGCTGAGAGGATGAACAGGACGATCATCTCCAAAGCTCGCTGCATGTTGTCTAACGCCCGCATGAATAGGCGTTTTTGGGCTGAGGCTGCCAACACTGCCTGCTACTTGATCAACAGGTCACCATCCATCCCTCTTGACAAGAAAACTCCTATTGAGGTATGGTCTGGTGAGTCAGCTGATTATTCACAACTGAAAGTTTTTTGTTGCACTGCCTATGCTCATGTTGATAATGGAAAGTTAGAGCCTAGATCTATTAAGTGCTTATTTCTTGGTTATGGTTCTGGAGTAAAAAGATATAAGTTGTGGAACCCGGAAACCAAAAAGACTTTCTTTAGCCGGAGTGTTGTGTTTAATGAATCTGTTATGTATGAGGACAGTTTGTCGACTGATGTTGTGCCAGATTCTTCTGATGAGGACGAACCACGAGTTCGTTTGCAGGTGGAGCTAGAACACCTGGATGAGGAGGAAACTGAAATTGATGGGGAGGATATTGTGCCACCCTCACCTCCTATTGTGCAGCAAGAAAATTTGTCTATTGCAGAGCGCAGAGAGAAGAGGAATAAAGGACCTCGTACTCGTTTAATTGAGGAATGTGATGTTGTTTATTTTGCTCTAAGTTGTGCAGAACAGGTGGAAAATGATGCTGAACCGGCTACATACAATGAAGCTATTGCTTCGGTTGATCGTGACAAGTGGATTGGTGCAATGCACGAGGAGATGCAATCACTTGAGAAAAATGGCACGTGGGATGTCGTGCGCTTGCGTAAACAAAACAAGACCGTACGCTGTAAGTGGATCTTCAAAAGAAAGGAGGGTTTGTCTCCAAGTGAGCCTCCAAGGTTTAAGGCAAGGTTAGTAGCAAAAGGTTTCAGCCAGATCTAGGAGTGGATTATAATGATGTGTTCTCACCTGTTGTCAAGCATAGTTCTATTCGTACTTTTTTTAGTATTGTTGCTATGCATGATCTTGAGTTTGAGCAGTTAGATGTGAAGACTGCGTTTTTGCATGGAGAACTTGAGGAGGAAATATACATGGACCAACCTGATGGGTTCATAGTGCCTGGTAAAGAGGATTTCGTGTGCAAGTTAAACAAGTCTCTTTACGGTTTGAAACAGGCTCCTCGACAATGGTATAAAAGGTTTGATTCTTTTATGATGTCACATGGCTTTAAGAGGTCTGAATATGATAGCTGTGTGTACATTTGTTGATGAATCACCTATATACTTGCTGCTATATGTTGATGATATGTTAATTGTTGCCAAGAGCATGAAAGAAATCACTACATTGAAGAAACAGTTGAGTAGTGAGTTTGAGATGAAGGATCTTGGTCCTGCTAAGAAAATTCTAGGTATGGAAATTTCAAGAGACAGAAAATCTCGATTGCTATTTCTTAGTCAGGAGAATTACATTAAGAAAGTCCTTCATCGTTTAATATGCATGATGCAAAGTCTGTTAGTACTCCTATTGCTTCACACTTCAAGTTGTCAGCATTGCAATGTCCTACTACTGACAAAGATATTGAGTGCATGTCACGAGTTTCCTATGCTAGTGTTGTTGGTTCCTTAATGTATGCCATGGTGTGTTCTCGGCCTGATTTATCTTATGTTATGAGTTTGGTCAGTCGATGCATGGCTAATCCTGGTAAAGAACATTGGAAAGCTGTTTAGTGGATTTTCAGGTACCTTCGCGGCACATCCAAAGCTTGCTTGAAGTTTGGCAAGACTGGTGAGGGACTCGTAGGCTATGTGGATTCAGATTATGCTGCCGACTTGGATAAGAGGAGATCCCTCACAGGTTATGTGTTTACAATAAGTGGATGTGCCGTTAGCTGGAAGGCTACCTTGCAGGGTGTTGTTGCACAATCTACTACTAAGGCTGAGTATATGGCTATTGCTGAAGCATGCAAAGAGTCAGTTTGGTTGAAAGATCTGTTTACTGAGCTTTGTGGAGATGATACTTGCATTAACCTATTTTGTGACAGTCAGAGTGCAATTTATCTTACTAAGGATCAGATGTTGCATGAGAGAACAAAGCACATTGATGTCAAGTACCGTTATGTGGGTGATGTTGTTGCACAAGGTAAGCTGAAGTTATGCAATATTAGTACTCATGATAATCCTGCTGATATGATGACATAGCCAGTTCCTATTGCTAAGTTTGAGCTTTGCTCAAGCTTAGTTAGTATCACTGCTTAGCCAAAGAGGCTATTTGGCGCCGAAGGAGTTTTCTCTGTGTGTTTCAGGTGAAGGTTCTCATTCATGCTACAAGAGGGAATTTGTCCAAGGTGGAGTGTTTTTTTATGGTGATCCAAATTCATATGAAGATAAAGAAAAGTTCGGCCTCCGCTACGCGTTCCATCCTGGTTCGCACCTGTCGCGTGGAGTGCACGACAGGGGGTGCGGGGGCGGCAGGCCCCGCGGTACGGTACGAGTTGTTACCGAGTCAGAGTTGGATTCACCGTTACCGACCTAGTTAGGTCAGGACCGCCTTTATATACCTCTTGTAAGCCTCCGCACGGGATAAGCCACACATTGTAAATCCCGACGCGATTGTAACCTCACCTGAAAATAGTGAAGTACTGTTGGCTGGCGCCCATGGTTTTTTCTCTTCCTTATTGGAAGTGTTTTCCACGTTAAAATCTCGTGTCCCCGTTGGTTCGATCTTGCTTAATTTCATCGTTGATTTTCTATTGCGTGTAACAAATATTGCAGAGTAGCCGCGGCGGCCGACAAGTAGGGGGAAGTGACCCGTGACGGCCGACGACCAGGTGGGACGCGACGACATACTTCTAGACAGAGAGCCGCGACAACGACTTAGCGAGCAACACGACGAACGAGGACGACGAGCTCATATAGATGATGGACGCGTCTTCAACCTCCAAAATTTGCAAAGAAATTCTTGACATGCCCTTCGTCTTCAACCTCCAGACCGTGTCGACGGCGTGCCGCCGCTGCCGCTCCTCCCTGAGTCAGTCTAACATTGTTGGATGCGGACATGAAGTCCCCAAACAGGTCAAGAAGACCACATCCGTCGAGGAGATGAAGAAGAAGGAAGCACCACCGATGAAGTTCCTTGTCGATCTTGAGATCCCAACAGCCAGAAGAAGTCCTCGAGAACCACACCACTCCCACAAGTTTCTCGATGTCACCGCCGAGATGGGGCTGAAGTCGGGGATACTTTATTAGGCAAGGCGAGGCCGCCACCACTTGAGAGACGCCCCACCAAACCTTAACCCTAAATAAGAAAAACGGATCCCTCCCTCCGACTGGGGCTGAGATCCACCCCGCCTTCATGGCCAGATCTGCGACGACGCCGACAGGAGGCGGGGCAGCCCTAATAGCATGTGCGTGTTTCTTTCGGGGCGAAGGGGTATAAATTCATACGTCAGGCTCATGTAGACGAGGTTATTTGTATTTTGTACTATAATTTTTTTATATATATTAAAATATGAAGTTCTTAATATTTATGTTCTTTGTAAAAATACAACACATGATGTTCCTATTTATTTATTTCATGATGAGTTGTATGCTTGTGACAAAAACAAAAACAGAAATTAAATTCTAATTGTCCAAGTGTTTGTGGTTACTCTTTTGATCGAGTACTATATCTAGAAATCTCATCGATTCACCATTGACATATTTTTGAAGACAACTGATGAATTCCAAAGAAACTATGATTCTAGAATCTTTCCGCTTGGCCATGACCGAGCACACACAAGATAACCATAGACAGCCAAGTGAAATAATTTGATCTATGGACCGAATTGTTGTGGTAAAGGTCATAATTCAAGAGCAATCGTTACCGCAAGGAATGGCGTGGTGGGTAACATCCTAGCCTTCAACTTCCCAAAATCTGTGGTCGCAGCCGACCCGATGTCATAAGCGTCTATACCGTAAAATACATTTTAGACTCAAATCCTAAATAGAGTGCATGGACCGTGCCTCTTTAGCGGCTAATTGAGCCAACCATCATCAATTGTGGAGGATCCTCCTACTAGATGTAATACATGATAAAAAACATACTTTGCATCATTTTTTCGACAGATTTTGTTCTAGTTATACACTAGACTTTCCTTTCGCGTAAATTATTTATTTACTTTTAATAAAAAACAATATGGATAAAAACCTAATAGAGGTATTTGTATTTTTTGACATACAGAGGTATTTGTATATGAAAGCACCAACGTTTGTAGTGGCAAGGCTTGAAGGCATGATCAACACAGTGATATTTTGCATGTCATAGCAGAATGATACATTGCAGGAAAAAAATGGATTTCAAGGGGTGTGTACATGATGGTATAAAAAGGACAAGTCACATACACCACTTTTGTCCAGCATATTTTTTGTTGTTGTTATTATCAATGCACGGGTATTTAACTAGTATATGTATAGAGTGTTTAGCAAAAAACTATCACTTTAGTGCTTAAATTTCGGAAAATCCCCACTTTAGTGTGAGATCACAAAAAACCACCACTCTAGAACTAACATTTTCCAAGTCGAGCTAAGCACGGATTGATCGCGAATTGATGCCCAAACTGACGGGTGGACCCATCTGTCAGGATGATGTGGATTTTGTTCTAATTAAAAAAATGTCATGTTTGTTTTTGCGAATTTACAAATTGTGAGTTCGCCGGCTCCCTCCGAGAAGGAGGAGCCCGACCATGGCTGCCGCCTCCCTATGAGTCTGCCCCCTCCCTGTCGCCTCCCTCCCTGCCCTCTCATCTCCCTCCCCTCACCACCCCAACTCTCCTCTCCCAAGCGACGACCCTCACCCCAGCTCTGCTCCATCTCTGTTGGTCTGGCTCCGGCGCCGCTACCCACCCCGCCTCTCCCTCCAGCCCCGGCCACCTTCCTTGTTCGCCGTTCTGACTCGGCCGCCGCCCACCCCACCTCCCTGCCGTTCTGGCTCGGCCAGAGGACCGCGGCCCAGTGCGCCGATGTACTCCCATGCGGCCCGCGATGAGCTCGGCCAGAGGGCCGAATGAGGAGGGCAGTCGGAGGACCGCCAGAGGACGACACGAGGAGGGCCCGCGCGGGCGGCGGGCGCCATTGGCCTCATCGACTGCGCGGGCGGCGGTCAACGTGCGCGGACAACATCCTCACGTACGTGTGCTATTCTCTGCGGTGGACGCCCTCGTGTTTCTCTGCCGGGGCTGGTCGTCCTCCGGCGGTGCGGGCATGAGACAGTTGGCTTTTACTTTCTTTTTGAGATATTTAATTTTTTATTCGTCTGATAGGTGGGCTATGTCCACCTGAGCCAATAGTCTAGCCACCTAGCAAGTGGGTTCCACCAGCTAGTAACAACATCAACCCGTGTTGATTCTAGGTTTGGTTCGATTTGGAAAAAATTAGTAGTGAAGTGGTGGTTTCTTGCAATCTCACACTAAAGTGCTGGTTTTTCAAAATTTAAGCACTAAAGGTGTCGCACCCGGACTTCTGGAGGATACTCGCAGTTCCGTTGAACAGTAGTGGATTGGATTACGGGGCTTACCGGCACCCGCATCTCTTACGAGTAGGCCAACACACGTATGTGTGACAACCAACCCCTATCTGTTCAGCGTCTACGTAAACCATCCCATAGAAATCAGGATACTACCATTGACGTACTTCATACCATACACACATGGTACGTCAACGGCGTTGAACAAAATGATAACACAACAGATCTCTAAGACACAAAAGATGGAAATAAGTTGCAAATAGCTCTCACTAGAGCAGAGATAGCGAATACAATCATCCAGAGGACACATGTCCCAACATAACATCATTACATCTCAGCGGAAGCATTCAAAGGGTCTGAGTACAGACAAATCCAAATAGGCTTAAGAAGCCGGGAATGAAAAGAAAACGGAGCCCATCCACGATGTCTCGGATCCTTCCCGGGGTCCGCTACCTACTCGTCAGCAGCCTCGTCAAACTCCACGTAGTAGCCGTCACGGGGATCCTCGTAAGCGTAGTCTGCGGAAACCACAGCCCCAAAGGGGTCAGTACATAAACGTACTGGCAAGCAAGACTCACAGTTCACCAAAGTGTAACCTGTCAACACCAAGCACATATGCTTTGGGTTCAACAGAAGGAAGGGGATATAACAGATGCTGCAACTGTCTGCTCTAACCAACTACAGAGTTACTACCACTTCTGGCTAACAGAAAGAAGATAAGATAGCGTATCGTAACCAATTATAACTAACCACCAAACAAACCCATCCTGGATCTCGCCCCTTATCCAAAGAAGCAATCCGAGGATAACTCACACAGTTGGATTAATGATGGATCAAGTTATTGTGTCAATAAGACAATTACTAGTCAAGTTATCATTAGTTAGGTGTAAGTTGTTCTGAGTACTTGTTAGCCAGTACTTTCACCAAGTCAACCATAACCGCGGAAAACACGGCTTCTCGAGAAGATTTATCCCTGCAGGGGTGCACCAATTTGGCCGTACACGTAAGAATATCCCGCCAGGATGGAAATGCACTTCCACCAAGCGAGACACTCTACACAACTCAACTCTTCTTCGCATCAAGCCCAAAGCACCACGTGCTGTGCGTGCGCGGCTAATCGAGCCCCACGAAGAAAAGGGGACCCTCATAGCACTGGAAGACCACGCCGCCCTAAATGCCGACTACAAAAGTTCCACCCTGGCCTCGGGTTCGTACCTGCATATGCGTGCATCAAATGGAAAGCCCGAACTAAGTGTGGCGATTTGGACGAGATGCGAATCGAATCAAATTGAGGGGGGGCGCCCATACACGCTTCCCACATGCGGATAGTGCGCTCATCATGGATCAGTAGACAAGACCCTTTTCCTATTAGGGTCGACACTAGCAGGCCTCAAAACCACGCCGGGCCTCCTGCCGGTGCCTTATCAGCAATTTATTATTACCTCAAATTAACAGGTTGTTGTTTAACATCGAGCCCCTAATATAATAGAATATGATACCAGAAAGTAACTGATAACAGACTCGAGCAAAACAACCCTAAGCATGCTAGTAATACACGGGCCCAAGCAACGGGGTTATAGGACTGGAGGTGAGGCAATATCAGGGTTCAGGGTATCATGTGATAGGTTCGTAACAGAAACAACGATACATATGGCTAGCAGAAATAGACAACGGAAAGTATCGGTAACCAATGTTGAAAGGAACACAATGGTTCATGTGAGTGATAACTTGCCTGCAAACTCAGTAGCCCGGTACTAGGCTAGATCCTCAGAAGGGGTGTCGTAAGTATCGTCTGTCTCAACGTCGTCGTCTATCCGAGAAGAAGCAAACAAGCAATACAGGAAGATAAACAATCAATATCATGGCATAGTGCACAATCATGGGATGATGCATGTCAAGTTAATGGATGCATCAAAATAAACTAGTTGACATGGTAACACAATTTAAATGGACACCTATGCAATTTTGAGTTGCATATGAAAGCCCATGAATTTGTGGTTAGATTATTTGTTTTCCAACTAATCAACAGATGAAGGTGGATTAGTATGATGCATGGATGAGGAAAACAACAAAATAACAACAATAGAACCAATTTACAATAGGGTTTACCAATTTAGAAATTTAGTTATTAAGTTAGGGAATTTTTTGGTTCCTTAAAGGGATTACACAAATAGTTGTTGTTTTCACCAAGTTAAATTGTGCAAAATAAATAACAAAATTCATATTTGAAAAGATCATAAAATTTTGGGTGGATTACATGTTTCAAATATTGAAAAAGGAAGTAGGATGAATTTATTATGACTTAAACAAAATTAAACAAGTTTTAAATGAATTTAAAACAAGTTGGAATAATATTTGGATTTTATTTGTTCCAAACATAAATTCAAATTCACATTTGAAAATTTTATACTTTTCTAGTTTGAAAACATATTTTACATGTTCAAAAATAATTTAATTTGAGCAAGTTATGAATTTAGCAAATTTAAATGATTTAAACCAGGTTTAAATTATTTAAGCAATTTTAATTATTCAAACCATGAAACAAAATTTATATTTGAATAGGTGGTTCAAAAGCGTATGGAAAACATATTTTATTTGCATTATTTGGAATTATTATGAATTAGTTATGCAATTTGTCAAATTACAAATGAATTGTTTGAATTCAAATTTGAAATGCATTTGGAAAATTCAAAACAGGAAACAAATGGTTCCAATAGATAGATAATTTAATTTGGGGCAGTGCACATATTTTACTTTTATTAATTGAGTTTATAAAACAAAAGTTATTTGCAAATTAATTTCAGGGGCCAATGTGTAAAAAGAAAGGACTTATTTTGAAATAGAAAAGGTTGAAAACCTTTTCTACCGCGCAGCTGGCTAACCTAGGGCACTGCCCGTGGGCCTAGGGCCAGCGTGGCATGCGCGCGTGCTGGTGTGGCAGCAAGGGCCACTGACGAGTGGGGCCTGCCTGTCAGCCGCGCGCGAAAAAGTTTGGTTTTAATCGCGGAGCCAGGGTTCGAACTCGCGACCTGCCGCGCGCTCGCTAGCGCTGCTGCCAATACGGTAAGATTCAGTTTTTGACAGATACAGAGATGCAGAGAGGTTATCGTTCAGATTCGTGGCCTAACTGAATTTAACTGCGCGCTCGCTTGTCTGAACTCCGTCAGAGAAACGCTGCCGGCGGCGAGCTGCCGTGGTGCGGTGCTCGTTGCTGCTGCGGGGATCTGGTCATGCGTGTGCAGTGCGGCGTGCACGGGTGCTTGCGAGAAGATAGGGAGAGAGCAGAGGACGGTGGCTGCTCACCGGCGTCGGTCGTCGAGCAGAGGCCCGAGGGAGAAATCCGGCGACGACGTGGACAGCGGCGGCAACCGGGACCTCCTCTGCAGCTGCAGTGGTGTCGATGCTGTCGAGGGAAGTGCGGCGGTGCGGTTCCAAAAGCTAGGAGGGTAGGTGGCGCGCTGAGGTGGCTGCGGCGTCCATGTTTTCACATGGAGAAACTCCGGTGAGGTGGGGTGGTGCAGAGAGAGGGGATCCGGCGAGGGAGAGGGAGCGATGGCGGCGGAGCTCGAGGGGAAACGGGGTAGGGCTAGCTAGGGTACGCTCGAGGGGGTCTAGGGCGGATTTATAGGCACTCGGGAGGCGCATCGGCCGTCGGCGCGGGCTGCTGCCGCCGTGGCACCCGCGGATGCGGTGCCGTACCGCGAGAAGAAGGGAAAAGAACGGGCGAAGCGGTACCGGGCTGGGGAGAGGAAGAAAAAGGCCGGGCCGCGCGGGAGAGAAAAGAAAAGTGGGCTGGGCGCAGCCCACTGCCCCCTGGCGCCATTTTTTTATTTTTTTGAATTTTCTCCTTCTGTTTTTTTTTTGCAGAAAAAGGAATTGGAAGAAATAGATGGGATTTTGAATTTGGAAAATTTTGGGAAGTTTTGGGTGGGTTAAATAAGTCAACAGCAACCACTTTGCAACTTTGATTTTTCAAAATTCTCAAAATAACTTGATGTTTGTATTTAATTCAAATTTGGATGATTTTTATATTAAGTGAACATTAATGAAAACAAACCTTTTAATAGGGTGAAACCTATGTTTAATTTGATTAAATGATTATAATTGTTTGGTAATTTTCATATTTTCAACTTGGGTGCTGTTTGTAAAATGTATTTGAATTTTTGAATAAGATTTGGAATTAATTGATTGATTCAAACCATCATTTAAATAGTTAAACATTATGGAATAATTGGAAACAATTAAGGGTTTGATTTGAACTTATTATTTGGAAAAGATTGTAACAGAGCAAGTATGAAATAAATGTTTGGATAAAGTTTGAATTTGAATTGTGAAAACAGAGTAAAACAGATGCAAACCAAATGAAAACAAAGTAAAACAAATGCAAACAACTTAATGAATATGATGACATGATGCAAAACTTTAATTAAACAAGGAACAAACATGCTAGGTGTGGTTTTTCATACTTGGGATGTTACAAAACGCCCCCCCTTGAAGGAATCGCGCCCCGAGATTCCTACTGAGAAAGGAAAAGGTCCGGATACTTCTTGCGAAGATCCTCTTCGGTCTCCCACGTTGCCTCTTTATCGGAATGATGCGACCACTGTACTTTCAAGAACTTGGTGCTCTTGTTGCGAGTCTTACGCTCGGTCTCATCGAGAATACAAACAGGGTGCTCCTCATAAGATAGATCATCTTGCAGTTCAATGGAATCATGATCAACTGCACGATCTGGATCTTTGAAACACTTCTTGAGCTGTGACACGTGGAACACATCGTGCACTTTGGATAGTTTTTCTGGAAGTTCAAGACGATAGGCATTTTCCGCACGCCTTGAGAGGATGTTGAAAGGACCAATGTATCTTGGTGCAAGATTTCCTTTCACACCAAAACGATGAGTGCCTCTGAGGGGAGTTACACAGAGATATGCCTTGTCACCAGGTGCATAGATCATATCCCTGTGCTTGCTGTCATAGTAGCTTTTCTGACGAGACTGAGCAAACTTGAGATTGTCACGAATGATACGAACTTTCTCCTCGGATTCCTTAACAGTGTCAGGGCCTAAGAGTGAACGTTCACCAGCTCCAGACCAATTGATTGGACTCCTGCATCTACGGCCATAGAGTGCTTCAAATGGTGCCATGCCTAGGCTTGCCTGGTAGCTGTTGTTGTAGGAGAATTCAGCATATGGAAGGCAATCCTCCCATTTCATGCCAAAGGAGAGACCACATGCTCTGAGCATATCCTCGAGAATCTGATTGACTCTTTCGACTTGCCCTTGAGACTGAGGGTGATAAGCTGTGCTGAACAGAAGTTTGGTGCCCAACGCTTCTTGAAAGCTTTTCCAGAAATGAGAAGTGAATATGCTTCCACGGTCTGAGCTTATTTCCAATGGAACACCATGAAGAGGAACAATCTTTGCCGTGTAGAGTTTTGCTAACTGGCTAGCTGAGATTGTTTCTTTGACAGGAAAGAAGTGAGCTACTTTAGTGAGACGATCAATAACAACGAAGATTGCATCGTTTCCCTTCTTGGACTTTGGAAAACCAGTGACGAAGTCCATTTCAATCATGTCCCACTTCCACTCAGGAATTTTCAGAGGTTGGAGTAGACCGGATGTTTTCTGATGGACTGCCTTAACACGTTGACAAACGTCGCATTCAGAAACGTATTGAGCAATTTCACGTTTCATGCCAGGCCACCAATACAGTGTCTTAAGATCCTGGTACATCTTTGTACTTCCAGGGTGGATGGAGAGAGGAGTTTCATGAGCCTCCTTGAGAATGATATCTTTGAGACTTTGAACTTGAGGAACTGCAATGCGTCCTTCGAAGAACACAGTTCCTTTGTCATCAATTGAGAAGGACTTAAATTTATCCTTGCCTTCTTTGATGTGTTCTACCATCTTCTTGATTTCAGCATCACGAAGTTGTTCAGAACGAATCTTGTCCTCGAGAGTTGGACTGGCTGTCAAGCTAGCAAGATAACCTTGAGGAACAAGACCAAGGTTCAGCTTCTGGAATTCCTCATGAAGTGGAGGTTGGCTTTCCATGATCATGAGATTATTGCAATATGACTTGCGACTGAGAGCATCGGCCATAACATTAGCCTTGCCTGGAGTGTAAGAAATGGTGAGATCAAAGTCTTTAATCTTTTCAATCCATCTCCTTTGCCCGAGGTTTAGATCTGGCTGAGTGAAGATGTATTTCAGACTCTTATGATCGGAAAAGATTTCAGTGCGATTACCCAACAAGTATTGCCTCCATTTCTTGAGGGCAAACACAACTGCTGCAAGTTCAAGATCATGTGTGGGATAGTTTTGCTCATGTGCATTCAACTGACGCGAAGCATAAGCCACAACTTGACGTTCTTGCATAAGAACTGCACCTAGACCTTGGAGAGATGCATCACAGAATATCTGGAAAGGTTTCGTAGTATCTGGGCCAACCAGAACTGGGGTAGAAGTGAGTTTAGTCTTCAGGAGATTGAAACTTTCATCACATTGTGGAGACCAAACGAACTTCTTGTCCTTCTTGGTGAGATCAGTGAGAGGTTTGGCAATCTTGGAAAAGTTTTGGACGAAACGACGGCAATAGCTAGCCAAGCCAAGAAAACTTCTGACTTGCTTCACCGTCTTAGGGGGTTTCCAATCAACAATTGCTTTAACCTTTTCTGGATCAATGGCTATGCCCTTGGGAGAGATGACATGACCAAGGTAAGCAACTTCTGGAATCCAGAACTCACATTTGGAGAACTTGGCATATAGACGATGCTCGCGAAGTTTCATGAGAGTGAGACGAAGGTGTTCTCCATGCTCTTCCTCGGATTTTGAGTAGACCAGAATGTCATCAAGATATACCACAACGAACTTGTCGAGGTATTCATGGAAAACAGAATTCATGAGTCTAGAGAACGTCGCCGGTGCATTGGTGAGACCAAAGGACATGACGGTGTATTCATATAGACCGTACCGAGTGGTGAAAGCTGTTTTTGGAATATCTTCCTTTCTGATCTTTATTTGATGGTAACCCATCCTCAAGTCCAACTTTGAGAATATTGAGGCTCCAGCAAGTTGATCAAAAAGATCATCGATACGAGGAATTGGATACTTGTTTTTGATGGTTTTCTCGTTAAGAGGACGATAGTCAACCACGAGTCTCTTTGTTTGATCCTTCTTGGCAACGAACAGGGTTGGGCAACCCCAAGCGGAAGAACTAGGTTGAATGTAACCTTTCTCCATGTACATATCGATTTGCTCCTTTAACAATTTCAGTTCAGGAGCAGCTATCTTGTATGGATGCTTAGAGATTGGAGCAGTACCTGGTTCAAGCTCGATCACGAACTCAACTGCTCTGTCCGGAGGCATACCTGGCAACTCTTCTGGAAAGATGTCAGGGAATTCACAAACCAGCGGAACATTTTCAAGTAGAGGTAGAGGTTTAGCATCGAGGGTGTATAGCTGAACGGGACTTGATTCATTTGGAGAATAGACTATCTGGCCAGAAGGGTGGAACAGAGTTATCGACTTCTGAGCACAATCAATCGTAGCTTTATTGGCCTTCAACCAATCCATGCCAAGAATGACATCAATGTCAGAATTGCCAAGCAGAATGAGGGAAGCAAGGAATATGTGACCTCCAATTAGAATCTGATTTTCATGACTGATCTTGGAAGTTTGCATAGTTGCTCCAGGGGAGTTTACTACTAGCAGGGAACCCAAACCAACAAAAGGTAGTTTAACTGTTGTCGCAAAGATCTTTGACACGAAAGAATGCGATGCTCCGGTATCAAACAACACTTTAGCTGGGTTAGAGTTTACGGGGAATGTACCGAGAACGACGTCAGCAGCTTCCTCAGCTTTGTCGACCTTGACATGATTCACCCTCGCGGTCCTCTCGACAGGCCTGTTGTTGGAGTTGAAGGCTTTAGCCGGAGGAGCACGCACCATTGCCTGGTTGGTGTTGGGGCGAGGAGGTGGTGGAGGTAGCTGCCTCTGAGTGCACTTGTCAGCATAGTGCCCTGTATGCTTGCATTTGTAGCAAGTGACGACACGAGGTGCATCTGGCCTTGGCTGCCCCATTGAGAACCTCTGAGCCTGCATCTGAGATGGGTTGGGTGGGCGGGAAGCGAAGCCTGGAGAAGCTTGGGCATATGGAGCCCGAGTGACAGCACCATTTGGCACCCAGATGCGGCGCTTCTGCGGAGGGGTGGTCATGTTGGAGGAGGAACCACCCTCACGCGAGTGCTTTCGAGACTCCTCGAACGCCTTGCGCCCATTTTCCTCATTGAGCGCGGTGTTCACAAGCTCCTCGAAGTCTTTGCACTTGATGTTGGTGAGTGCGTACTTGAGTTCCGGGTTAAAACCTCGGCGGAACCTTGCCATTTTCTTAGCCTCAGTGGACACCTCATCACCAGCGTAACGAGCGAGGCGATTGAACTCATTCTGATAGCCAATGACGTCCAGCTTGCCCTGCTTGAGAGAGCAAAACTCCTCACACATCCGTTCCATGAGACCATCTGGGATGTGGTGCTTGAGGAAGGCATCCTTGAAACAACCCCAGGTGATTGGGTATCCAGCTCTCATGGTCTGGTAGTTCTCCCACCAGGTAGCTGCCTGACCCTTCAGTAGGTAGGTGGCATACTTGACTTTGTCTTCCTCAGCAACGTGAGCAAAGTCCAGAGCCCTGGCCATCTCCCGGATCCAGTCATCAGCATCCAGAGGCTCCCGTGTTACCACGAAAGCTCTCGGCCCCAGACTCAGAAACTCCTTGATGCTGACTCGTGGAGCATTCTAGTTGTTGTGCTGGTTAGCGTGGATCTGGGCCATCTGCGTCACGACCTGAGTCATCTGAGTCAACAGCTCCGTGATTGGCGGTGGCTCAGGCGGGTTGTTCCTTGTTGGCGGCATCCTGAATAGACATGCATTTTAGCACAACAACAGAAACAGATAGACTTGGAAACCGAAAGAGATATTATTCCGACGCATGAATAGATAACCAACAGGTACATCATCACATGTTCAAATACATCAGAATATCCAACACACCAATACATGGTTCGAAAGCCAAAGGATAACTAAACATAGCTAAGAATGGATACATCGGTACTCCCATGCTCATCACGCAGGACGGCGGTGAGTAGTACGACGAGGGGTACGGTGAGGAGGACGCCCACGAAAGTAGGTAGAACGACGATCCACATAGATCTGACGTGGTCTGAGAGCGACTCTAGGTGTGGTGAAGTACATAGCGTCGATTCCCTGTGCTCCAAAGCGTGGAATCCCAGTGTAACCAGCACCGAGGTTGAGGAGTGGACCTCTGATCGTCTCGTAACCTCCAGCATCTGGCAGACAACGACCAACTGGCTGATCGAAACATGCAAAGCGCTCATCTCCAACAAAGTCTGTGGTGTACGTCGCCAGACGAGTCAAAGCAAGGTAGAGCTGCTCTCTGACTGAAGCCAACTCCTGAGAGAGTGTGGTGGCAACTGCGTCACTGTGCCTCACAAACTGAGCGGTGGTGTGCAGCCTGGTGTTATCATGCTCGTAGACATCCAGGTTGTCGTAGAGAGTGAAGTGAGCTCCCTCCGAAGTGATGTAACCACGGGGGATGTGGCGATAGATAGAATCGTCAAATCCCCAGTAGTCAGCACGAAGGACGGTGAGGCTCACATAAGCTGCCTGCTGCACAGCCATATCCACTGTGGAACCTACTGCCTCGTAGCGGTGGACAACGCTCATGCCATCATCTGCCTGGTAGTAGGTCTGGTCAAACTCTCGCTGCTGCTCGTAGACCTGGTACTCTGGTGCCCAACGGAACCCCAGATAAGTGACCATGTCTCTCAGCATCTCCGGATAACCGGCAGAGCTCTCGCAACGAGTCATCCGAACCACCTGCGGGTAGAACCTGAGATCCATCTGCAGATGATCGGGGAAGTTTTGATTAGACGCCGGTAGAAGAACTGAAGTGGAAAGCAACAACAAGGTTTCAACGGACGAAAAGGATGTTGAGAAGAACAGGATATCGAAGCAACATCGGGAAACACGAGACCAAAACTCCTGAGGTACTACGGAAAAACCCATCCGGGCTTCTAAAGGATCAATATCTACTGCTTAAGGAATAGAGGATCTGCTTCCGGGGCTTACACGCCTCCGTTCTCAATCATGAGTAGGAAAAATGATAAATCATGTCACAACCACCTCTATTCCTATGGTCTAGTAGATATAACTATCCTTGAGAAACCAGAATTCGTGAAAACCTAACTTGAAAGCTTAGGTGAGAAGGGAAAACAACGTTGCACTTCCTTACCAGAAAAGGGAGGGTGGGTGGGGAAAGAAATAAAATGGCAGAATTCCTACTCTCACGTTTCATTTTTCCTATATAGCTACAAAATAGTTTCTAGACTCAACTGCGACCAGTAAAAGGGATCCTACAGGCAGACAGGCTCTGATACCATTTGTCGCACCCGGACTTCTAGAGGATACTCGCAGTTCCGTTGAACAGTAGTGGATTGGATTACGGGGCTTACCGGCACCCGCATCTCTTACGAGTAGGCCAACACACGTATGTGTGACAACCAACCCCTATCTGTTCAGCGTCTACGTAAACCATCCCATAGAAATCAGGATACTACCATTGACGTACTTCATACCATACACACATGGTACGTCAACGGCGTTGAACAAAATGATAACACAACAGATCTCTAAGACACAAAAGATGGAAATAAGTTGCAAATAGCTCTCACTAGAGCAGAGATAGCGAATACAATCATCCAGAGGACACATGTCCCAACATAACATCATTACATCTCAGCGGAAGCATTCAAAGGGTCTGAGTACAGACAAATCCAAATAGGCTTAAGAAGCCGGGAATGAAAAGAAAACGGAGCCCATCCACGATGTCTCGGATCCTGCCCGGGGTCCGCTACCTACTCGTCAGCAGCCTCGTCAAACTCCACGTAGTAGCCGTCACGGGGATCCTCGTAAGCGTAGTCTGCGGAAACCACAGCCCCAAAGGGGTCAGTACATAAACGTACTGGCAAGCAAGACTCACAGTTCACCAAAGTGTAACCCGTCAACACCAAGCACAGATGCTTTGGGTTCAACGGAAGGAAGGGGATATAACAGATGCTGCAACTGTCTGCTCTAACCAACTACAGAGTTACTACCACTTCCGGCTAACAGAAAGAAGATAAGATAGCGTATCGTAACCAATTATAACTAACCACCAAACAAACCCATCCTGGATCTCGCCCCTTATCCAAAGAAGCAATCCGAGGATAACTCACACAGTTGGATTAATGATGGATCAAGTTATTGTGTCAATAAGCCAATTACTAGTCAAGTTATCATTAGTTAGGTGTAAGTTGTTCTGAGTACTTGTTAGCCAGTACTTTCACCAAGTCAACCATAACCGCGGAAAACACGGCTTCTCGAGAAGATTTATCCCTGCAGGGGTGCACCAATTTGGCCGTACACGTAAGAATATCCCGCCAGGATGGAAATGCACTTCCACCAAGCGAGGCACTCTACACAACTCAACTCTTCTTCGCATCAAGCCCAAAGCACCACGTGCTGTGCGTGCGCGGCTAATCGAGCCCCACGAAGAAAAGGGGACCCTCATAGCACTGGAAGACCACGCCGCCCTAAATGCCGACTACAAAAGTTCCACCCTGGCCTCGGGTTTGTACCTGCATATGCGTGCATCAAATGGAAATCCCGAACTAAGTGTGGCGATTTGGACGAGATGCGAATCGAATCAAATTGAGGGGGCGCCCATACACGCTTCCCACATGCGGATAGTGCGCTCATCATGGATCAGTAGACAAGACCCTTTTCCTATTAGGGTCGACACTAGCAGGCCTCAAAACCACGTCGGGCCTCCTGCCGGTGCCTTATCAGCAATTTATTATTACCTCAAATTAACAGGTTGTTGTTTAACATCGAGCCCCGAATATAATAGAATATGATACCAGAAAGTAACTGATAACAGACTCGAGCAAAACAACCCTAAGCATGCTAGTAAGACACGGGCCCAAGCAACGGGGTTATAGGACTGGAGGTGAGGCAATATCAGGGTTCAGGGTATCATGTGATAGGTTCGTAACAAAAACAACGATACATATGGCTAGCAGAAATAGACAACGGAAAGTATCGGTAACCAATGTTGAAAGGAACACAATGGTTCATGTGAGTGATAACTTGTCTGCAAACTCAGTAGCCCGGTACTGGGCTAGATCCTCAAAAGGGGTGTCGTAAGTATCGTCTGTCTCAACGTCGTCGTCTATCCGAGAAGAAGCAAACAAGCAATACAGGAAGATAAACAATCAATATCATGGCATAGTGCACAATCATGGGATGATGCATGTCAAGTTAATGGATGCATCAAAATAAACTAGTTGACATGGTAACACAATTTAAATGGACACCTATGCAATTTTGAGTTGCATATGAAAGCCCATGAATTTGTGGTTAGATTATTTGTTTTCCAACTAATCAACAGATGAAGGTGGATTAGTATGATGCATGGATGAGGAAAACAGCAAAATAACAACAATAGAACCAATTTACAATAGGGTTTACCAATTTAGAAATTTAGTTATTAAGTTAGGGAATTTTTTGGTTCCTTAAAGGGATTACACAAATAGTTTTTGTTTTCACCAAGTTAAATTGTGCAAAATAAATAACAAAATTCATATTTGAAAAGATCATAAAATTTTGGGTGGATTACATGTTTCAAATATTGAAAAAGGAAGTAGGATGAATTTATTATGACTTAAACAAAATAAAACAAGTTTTAAATGAATTTAAAACAAGTTGGAATAATATTTGGATTTTATTTGTTCCAAACATAAATTCAAATTCACATTTGAAAAGTTTATACTTTTCTAGTTTGAAAACATATTTTACATGTTCAAAAATAATTTAATTTGAGCAAGTTATGAATTTAGCAAATTTAAATGATTTAAACAAGGTTTAAATTATTTAAGCAATTTTAATTATTCAAACCATGAAACAAAATTTATATTTGAATAGGTGGTTCAAAAGGGTATGGAAAACATATTTTATTTGCATTATTTGGAATTATTATGAATTAGTTATGCAATTTGTCAAATTACAAATGAATTGTTTGAATTCAAATTTGAAATGCATTTGGAAAATTCAAAACAGGAAACAAATGGTTCCAATAGATAGATAATTTAATTTGGGGCAGTGCACATATTTTACTTTTATTAATTGAGTTTATAAAACAAAAGTTATTTGCAAATTAATTTCAGGGGCCAATGTGTAAAAAGAAAGGACTTATTTTGAAACAGAAAAGGTTGAAAACCTTTTCTACCGCGCAGCTGGCTAACCTAGGGCACTGCCCGTGGGCCTAGGGCCAGCGTGGCATGCGCGCGTGCTGGTGTGGCAGCAAGGGCCACTGACGAGTGGGGCCTGCCTGTCAGCCGCGCGCGAAAAAGTTTGGTTTTAATCGCGGAGCCAGGGTTCGAACTCGCGACCTGCCGCGCGCTCGCTAGCGCTGCTGCCAATACGGTAAGATTCCGTTTTTGACAGATACAGAGATGCAGAGAGGTTATCGTTCAGATTCGTGGCCTAACTGAATTTAACTGCGCGCTCGCTTGTCTGAACTCCGTCAGAGAAACGCTGCCGGCGGCGAGCTGCCGTGGTGCGGTGCTCGTTGCTGCTGCGGGGATCTGGTGATGCGTGTGCAGTGCGGCGTGCACGGGTGCTTGCGAGCAGATAGGGAGAGAGCAGAGGACGGTGGCTGCTCACCGGCGTCGGTCGTCGAGCAGAGGCCCGAGGGAGAAATCCGGCGACGACGTGGACAGCGGCGGCAACGGGGACCTCCTCTGCAGCTGCGGTGGTGTCGATGCTGTCGAGGGAAGTGCGTCGGTGCGGTTCCAAAAGCTAGGAGGGTAGGTGGTGCGCTGAGGTGGCTGCGGCGTCCATGTTTTCAGAGGGAGAAACTCCGGTGAGGTGGGGTGGTGCAGAGAGAGGGGATCCGGCGAGGGAGAGGGAGCGATGGCGGCGGAGCTCGAGGGGAAACGGGGTAGGGCTAGCTAGGGTACGCTCGAGGGGGTCTAGGGCGGATTTATAGGCACTCGGGAGGCGCATCGGCCGTCAGCGCGGGCTGCTGCCGCCGTGGCACCCGCGGATGCGGTACCATACCGCGAGAAGAAGGGAAAAGAACGGGCGAAGCGGTACCGGGCTGGGGAGAGGAAGAAAAAGGCCGGGCCGCGCGGGAGAGAAAAGAAAAGTGGGCTGGGCGCAGCCCACTGCCCCCTTGCGCCATTTTTTTATTTTTTTGAATTTTCTCCTTCTGTTTTTTTTTTGCAGAAAAAGGAATTGGAAGAAATAGATGGGATTTTGAATTTGGAAAATTTTGGGAAAATTTGGGTGGGTTAAATAAGTCAACAGCAACCACTTTGCAACTTTGTTTTTTCAAAATTCTCAAAATAACTTGATGTTTGTATTTAATTCAAATTTGGATGATTTTTAAATTAAGTGAACATTAATGAAAACAAACCTTTTAATAGGGTGAACCCTATGTTTAATTTGATTAAATGATTATAATTGTTTGGTAATTTTCATATTTTCAATTTGGGTGCTGTTTGTAAAATGTATTTGAATTTTTGAATAAGATTTGGAATTAATTGATTGATTCAAACCATCATTTAAATAGTTAAACATTATGGAATAATTGGAAACAATTAAGGGTTTGATTTGAACTTATTATTTGGAAAAGATTGTAACAGAGCAAGTATGAAATAAATGTTTGGATAAAGTTTGAATTTGAATTGTGAAAACAGAGTAAAACAGATGCAAACCAAATGAAAACAAAGTAAAACAAATGCAAACAACTTAATGAATATGATGACATGATGCAAAACTTTAATTAAACAAGGAACAAACATGCTAGGTGTGGTTTTTCATACTTGGGATGTTACAAAAGGGGTGTTTTTTTCTAAATTTACTACATATAAAAATAGGTGTCACCGCATACGACGGTGGCGTCGCGGACAACTTGCCCAGTGAAGAAGAGTTCGATTAACAAAGTCACCACATGAGTCCAGTTCAACTGGTGTCATCTTCTTTTACTAAAATAGTTGATGAGGGGATAGTAACCCGGTATACCAATTCAAAGGTGTGATTCGGCCCAAAACGGCGGCTGGACCGGATCCGGCTAAGGACAAAGAAACTTCTGGAAGGCCCAAAACTTGTAATGTTCGTAACCCGGATTGTGGGTTACGGTAAGGAAAGTTAGAGTTTGTATGCAGAGTTCGAGTAGGGCTCAGGATGTGCCTTGTAGGGCAAGCCAAGGGGGGTACGGGTGCTATATAAACCGACCCCTGGGCTCAGCCTGAGAGAGATTCAAGTCATAGTTGTAACACCTGTTATCGAGTATCCAGCATAATTCATATTGAGATCCGGCGAGTTATTTTCCGGTTCTTAGATTGCTTTACGCCATGTCTTCCTTCGAGCTAAACACTCTCCCGAATACCTGTGTCGACTTGCCCCAAGATCAGTTACCCCCGGTAACATCTGCCGTGATTATCCCACGACAGTTGGCGCCCACCGTGGGGCCTGCGTCCAAAGGTGTTTACATCACGGGAGAAGTTCGGAAGGGCATGAAGAACCTCATCGTCGGAGAAATCTACGTCAACAGCAAAGGAGAGAAGATGGTAGACGATTCTGGCTGGGGGCCAGAGTCGGATCACCTCGAAACCGGATCCGTCGTGACGGTCGGCAGCATCAACGTCTTCATCGGTATGGTATGTACTTCCAGTTCGAATTGTGATAATCTTGGATCTGATTCTGCGTCAGGGGAAGACCCGTATGTCCAATCGGAAAAAGAAGAGTCGATTGGAACAACAGGTCAGATAGAGAGGGAGTATGATACCGAGTCTATACGGGATTTATCGGAGGATCGATATGAGAAGGAAAACAGCGAGGAAGAACAATACGAATCTACACCGGGCATCATGCGCCGGGTTGCAGTTTATGCGGCTCCCGCGATCAATCTCAATCAAGAAAACGCAGCCGCGGCGCCAGTCGGGGCGGCTCAGGCAGTGGCCCAGCAGCAAGGTACAGTTGACCCGGTCTTGGTCCAGGTCGATGGAGAGTCGGCATCAGTCACCAGTCGCCCAGCAGACGAGGAGCGACACGCAAATATGTTTGGGTTCCAAGCAAACCGGACACCGGGGGCGGGCCCCTCGAATCCGCGCCACCCGGCTCTGTTTGATAATAATTTGATCTTGGACCCCACGGTCTTGGCCGCAGTTATTACCCCAGAAAACGCGGCAGAGCGCGTAAGAGACTTGGACGTGGCTCGTCGTGCATTGGAGCAGCAAAGAAGGCAAGTAGAAGCAGAAAGGCAGGGGATGGCCGCGCGGCAGCGCGAATTGGATGACCGAGAGACCCGGCTCCGGGAGGAAGCGACAAGGATGCACCAAAGGCACCGAACTATGCTGCCGGCAACAGGAGGGGTTATTAACCCGACTGCCCTGGTGTTCACGCCTCAAGATCAGCCGATTCCACCGGTGAACCAAGGGACCATACCGCGACCGTCAACAGGAGCACAGCCGGTAAACGCGCCAGCCGGGTTACCTTTGCCACAGACGGGGGTGACAGCTGGCAATACCATGCCACCACCACCATCACGATTCCACACACCAGCAGGCCATTACAACAATCCCATGGACAACGTGTACGCAGCAACGCTCGCATTAAACCAGATTCCTGTAGGAGATTCGCCTCATGCAGAAGGAACCCGACGAGCGATCGATCTGCTACACACCGCGGTAGCACAGCAAGCCAATTATCCGGATCATAGAAGCGGAATGCATGGGACGCCGTACGTCAGTCAGCAACAGGGCAATGTCCAAGCAAGTGCGGCACGACGAAGGGAAGAGCAACAGCAAATGCCGCCTCCACCGCGTATCCAGACAGTACCAGTAGTATCAGCAGCGCAGGCGGTGGTGGACAGTTCCAGGGCCAGAACAGCCGGGGCCGGGTCTGCAGGGCACGAGTTGCCGGTGGCGCCGCACCTCGTGGCACCCCCAGCCGGGTCACGTGTCTCCCGAGTAAGACCAGCCCCAACCACCCTGGCGGGACCCAAATGCCTCTCGGACGATATCAGAGCAGAACCTTACCCGGAGAAGTTCAAAGAACCGGGGAAAGTGGTAAATTATGAGCCAACAATGGATCCAGAAACGTGGCTGAGCAGCTACGAGATGGCGATGTCAATTCGCAACGCATCCGAGAATCTCCAAGCCAAATTCATGTACTTAATGATGTCAGAGGGAGCAGCAAAGTTATGGTTCACCAATTTACCGGAAAAGTCGATCAAATCGTGGGAGGAGCTAAAGACCGCATTTATCAAGCACTTTCATGGGACATGCAGAAAGTTATTTACTATTGATGATTTAGAAAGATGCGTTCAGAAGAAAGGAGAGTCAGCACGCAGCTGGGTACGCCGGGTTATGGAGATACTCCACTCGTCTACAGATATCCAGCCTAAGGACGCGCTGCAAGCTATGGCAAAAACATGTAAGTATGTTCCTTTAGTGCAAAAGCTAACTCGCATGAAATCTAGTAGGAATGCAGCGGAGGTTACGATGGGAGAGTTAATGGATGCATGCAACAAACACGCTGCAACGGATACCACAGAGGAGGAAGTTGATGACAAGAAAGCAAAAGCAAACACAAGTAACAGTGGGAAAACCGGCAATGGATCGGCGCCAAACAATAATGGAAATAGCCAGAACAAACGCCCGTTTGAAGGGAATTCCGAGTTTGTAGCCAACACGGAGGCCGGGTCTTCAAGACCTAGATCCGAAGGAAATTTTAATACTGGAAATCACAATGGGGGACACTACCAAGGACCTCCAAGACCAAGCAACAGTTGGGACATATTTAGGATGGCATGCCCGAAGCATAGCAGGAACGGCAAGCCGGCCAATCATTCATTGGAGCAGTGTGCCGACTTACAAAGGTGGAAGAACGAGGAAGTGAACAGAGCCATGCGAGGTGCAGGCCGAGGAGGAGGCCCGGGCCCAGGTGGAAATTTGGGCAACGGACCGCCCCCAGCCGGCAACCCGCCAGCTGGAAATCAAGGTAACAATCAAGGGGGAGCGGGAGGTTTTCAAGCTAACCCCAAACAGCTGGGTCAATATCACGTGCACACTACGGGAGGCTCTAACAAGGATAAGAAGATACTAAAACAAGCAGTTAATTCGGTCTCTTCCGCTGTTCCAAGATATTTGAGGTGGTCAGAACAAGAGGTAACATGGAGCAGGAAGGATCACCCAGACAGAGTTGATCACCCGAGAGTCTTAGCTTTGGTAGTAGCACCACAGGTCAACGGCTACGAGCTGAAAAAAGTCTTGATGGATGGAGGAAGTAGTATCAATATCCTGTACTGGGAAACTTTCCTACGCATGGGCTTAAAGGAATCGCAGCTGCAAAAGAGTACAACAGTTTTTCACGGGATAGTGCCCGGTCATTCGGCATGCCCCGAAGGAAAGGTGGCACTGGAAGTAGCTTTTGGAGAGTCAAAGGACAACTACCGAGTCGAGTGGCTTACCTTTGAGGTAGTAAAGTTGCGCAGTCCTTATCATGCATTGTTTGGAAGGCCGGCTTATGCCAAGTTCATGGCGAGACCGTGTTATGTGTACCTACAGCTGAAAATCCCGGGTCCTAAGAAGACCATTACAATACACGGAAATCGAGATATAGCAGCTGAATGTGATGAGGGAGATGCGGCAATGGCCGAGCAAGCCTGCAGGAAGGAAGAACTCAAACATTACCGTTCTCAGGTGGACCTAGAAGAGAGGACAACGTCAAAAAAGCCAACTCCTGAGGGGGACAAAGCAAAAATTAGGGCAGAACAAGACCCTAAGATGGTAGGCTTCATCAGGAGCGATCATTTCAAAACTCCTAGCAGGGAAGAAGAAGACGCACCACCATCCGCAGCTGATCACGCTTCAAGGACGATATACCCGGATTGGCTAGCAAATCCGGTACTCATTATGAAAGGGCCTAGCAAATGGAGAATGTGCATCGGCCGCACTAACGCGAGGCCGATTCTTGAGAATAACTAAAGCAGTGTAACGGACGGCAGGTTTCATACGCACTCTTTTCCTACCCAGGGTACCTAAGGGGACTGGAAGGTTTTTAATGAGGCGGCCTGCTGATTCAAAAAAGAAATTTTTATCAATAAAAGAAGATGGTCTCGAGTCTTATCATGATCTTTGCTTCAGTTACAAGTAAGTAATGCTTGTTATTATCAATACGTCAATATCATTGAAATACGTCACGTGTATATAGGTCTTCGGGGATTGGTGTGCTTAAATAAGTAATCACAAACCCGGAGACCCGGCCTTGATGCCTATGAGTTATGAGGGCTGATTACTCGAAAAAACGGGTACAGCTGCAATCTTATAACCGGACAAAGGAGCCAAATTTCTTGATTATTCTTACTTAAGCTCGATGTGACTCGCGCCAAAGTGGCATGATCTGTTCACTTACGATTACAATCAAACTATGCAGCCCAATGGGACTTGCTTGACCCTGTTTTTCGTATAGATGTAACAACATGGTATCCACGCGAAAGCCGGCTTACAGTACAAGATAATCAAAAGGGTCATCTAAACCACAAGTCCATGCAGAGTATAAGGCTCAAATAGCCGGAAACTCAACAAGTATTAAGCATGACTTCAGTATTTATGTGAATAGCTATTGGTCTTCAGCTTGGTAAAGAGCAGTTTGTCATCTGAGAAAGGCCACGCCCCCTTAGCTCGTACTTTGGGTCATGGGGACTGGGGACTTCGAGACAGAAACAAACTGCTTAACTACTAAAGCTCGTAAACCATAGTTTCCGAGTCTTGGGGACTTAAAGAAAAGTCCGTCTATCAAAACCTACGATACTCGGTTAGCCGAGTCTCGAAAGGGAGTCCAAAGCAAGAATTCAAAGTATCGAGAATAAGCTTACAGGTAACACAAGGATCGAGATTATCAAAAGCCGGGAGAGGCAAAGAGTTATCATAAATTAACAAGCGCAAAGTCATAATATCAGTATCAATGTTGCACAGGCGCATCGCTAAAAATCATATCAGTCTCGAGAAACGCAAAGCACTAGGTATCATCCTACTCGGCATCCTGAAAGTGGTCCTCTGGGTCTTCGTCTTGGACTTGCTCCTTGGCTTTGCCAGCAGTTTTACTCGGACTCTTCACGTCAGGACGGACAGGCGGAGGAACGGCTGGTGTTGAGGTAGACGGCTTTACGCCTAGTTCGGTTTCTCTCTTCGCAGCCTCTTCTTTCCTCCTGGCCAGGTCAGTCGACCACTTTTCCAGCATATCAAAAGGAGGGGGTGCCTCCACCAGAATAACCTTGCCCTCAGAGTCATATGAGCTCATAATTGTGTTTAGATCCATTTTATCTGCCAAAGTTGTGGCCGAGTGACGTACCGAAGATTGTATAGCTTTGAAGTCCTGGGGTTTAAACTTAGACCCGTCAGCCTTGAATTCTGGGAACCCGGATACTACCTTGGCCGGGTCAAGCTTAGGAAAATAAGCCTTAGCCAGCGTCAAAGCCCGGGTCATCCCAATCCGGCAAGATGAACGCTTCAATATTTCAATCCATCCAGGCGCTGTGGACAAGGCCTGCATGAGATTTTCTTCGCCCGGGTATACCTCCGAAGGCCACTTTATAGCATCCAGCAAAAGTTTCGTACCGGCAAAAAATGTCCGGAGCACAGTCTTCAGAGTTTTAGCCTGAGTAACGGTGTTCTCCTCCGGAGCAGCAAGGTTAGCACCTGCAATCGAAACACACAAAAGCATATCAGTAATCTTGATTATTACAACGGCAAGATAGAGATACGCAAGTTAATTGCAAATAACAAACTTACTTAGCAAGATACGGTAAGTGTCCGTAATTTGAGTCGACAGGTTATTCAGCGAGGATTGGGCAGCATTGTATTTGTTCTTGTATTTGGAGACATCTTTTTTCAAAGTCTTTATCTCCGCTTCAAGGGTTTCCCTACGTTTTGTTTCCGCAAGCAAGAGCTGCTCAGTTTTAAGTAATGTTTCATCCGACTGAGTTATCTCTGCCTGCAAAGAACGAGTGCAACTGTAAGCCGGATATCATGAGAATATTTCCTTCTGAGAAAATAATTACAGAAAATTATTATGCGAAGTACCGAGAATAATTACAGAAAATTATGCTCGGAACTTGGGGACTGGATGTATAGTAAGAAGTATCAAGTAAGATTACCTGATGTGCTGCAGCCATACGCTCTAGGATATTTCCTTCTGAAGCTTTCATGGCGAGAAGAGCGCTCATCAGCTGGTTAAAATCAGCATTATCCGAGTTAGATGACTCGGGTACCTGGAAAGAGGGAAAAGGAGCTTTTCTTGTAACAGGAGGTGGCACCCGGGTCATCCGAATGTCGGAGTCTGGTCCCCCTCCCGCGCTCGAAGCTGCTCCCTTCTCCTTCTCGCCTGCGTGTGAAGCGATTGGATACCCGGTATCATGCTTAGCCAACTCCGGTGGCGACGCTTGCTCGTCGCCAGTTGCGGTGAATGCGCCATCAGCCGGCTCATTCTCGACTTGGACCTTAGCCTCCGTGCCCTCTTCGTCGCTAATAACAACCGTGGCTCTGTAGAAGGTATAAGGGTGCAGTTAATCTTTGGTTATGAAAAAGGTGATAAAAGTTCGGTATAACGTCAAGGAAAGGAGTTTACCCGGTGTTCACCGGGAAGTCCAAAGGGAAGTCGCCGCTAGACCCGGAAGAGACTGAAAAATGGCAAGCAAGGTTTGGGATTACGTCGCAAAGGAATGTCCGGAAAGAGTTTTTATGTACGATAAATACCAGAGCGTCGAGCCGGGGGTGACGAAGTGTCCGGGTTAAGGGCCTCGTCGCCCGGATGGTTCCGGGTTACTCGGCGCCTAGTCGCGGGCGGCTCCTTCATTTATGATCAAAAGGGATGAAGATGAGGTTAACCCCGGAGTGACGTTATGAGAGCAAAAATTAAAGGGCAAGGAAATAAAATGAAAACCTGGAGGGCGATTCTTTGGGATTTCCTTTTTGATCCGGCTTTGGTGGCCGGCTCCGGCTCGTCCTCTTCGCTGGTGGATTCCGCCCTGCCGTCTGTTTCTTCTTCTTCCTCGTCTTGATCCTCTCGTTCTGAAAGATATCAAAGTTATAGCATAAGGAAAAAGAGGAGGCAGGATATAATGCGTGCGAGGGGATTGAGTATACACCTTCATCCGAGTTAGCGGCATCGTCTTCCTCCTCCGCGTCTTCGGAACTAGGAGGAGTGTTGACCGTCCAAAAGTCATTATCGGCCTGAGGTGAAGATGCCAGGGCAATGGTTAATATTGAGTCAAGAAAAGCGGATAAAGGTAAGCTTGTTGAAATCCAAAATCAAGAGGTAGAAAGCTTACCGCGGGGGCGGGGTTCTCGAGTGTAAAAGGTTCTAACCCGGCTATGTTCCGGATTACCTCGAGCTTCTCTGTTAAAAAACCCTTGATCGTTTTGTTCATGTCATTAGGGGCGAAGGTGCTGGTAGAGTATCGGATCGGGTCCGTGGTTTGACCCGAATATTCACACATCAGCTTCTCACGAATGGAGTTTGGCTGGATGCGGAAGTTGACCCAGGTCTTCACCAGGTTTAGCCCGACGAGGCCTCGAGCCGATAAGATGGAGATCTTAGCCAGCAAAGGCAAGATAGCCTCCCTGTCCGAGTCAGGGGCGAAGGCATTGAAAGTCTCGGAAATGTCAAGCTGACCCTCCGAGTAACCCGGCAACTTCTTTTCGCCGGGAGGGGAGGTATCCTGGCAGTAGAAGTACGAGAGCTGCCAGTGCTTTACGTGAGAATTGAGAGTGATAGGAGGCATCAAGGAGTTCTTGCGGCGCTGGATAGAAACCCCGCCGCAAGTAAGAAGTGCGCCGTCGCCGCTTTCGCGGCACGGCTTGCACTGAAAGAGTTCAACGAAGAGAGCCAAACTTGGCGGAGTGCACAAGTAAGACTCGGAAAGAACGATAAAGTGGGAGATGTTTAGAACGGAGTTTGGGCCTATGTCGAAAATACGGAGGTTGTAGTGATCTAGGACGTCACGAAAGAAAGGGTGACCCGGAGGCCTGAAGCCCCGGGTCACATGTTCGACGAAACATATTACCTCGTCCGTTGCTGGAGAAGGCCGGGTTTCGTTGCCCGGTACCCTCCAATGAATAGATTCCTGCGGAGGAAGAATTCCAAGCTCGACCAACTCCTCCAGTTTAGCCTTGGTAACTGAGGACTTCCCCCAATTGGCTGATATGGAGTTCGTGGATTTAGCCTTAGCCGGCTGTTTCCCTTGCCTCTTGGGTGCCATGGGATTGACCTGGTGAAACATCAAAGGGAAGGACGTAAGAAACAAAAACTTGGAAGTTAGCAGATGAGCAATTACCGACTATTTAAACACGATCCGGGTATTGCCTTGCTGGGTCAAGTACGATTTGTCCGGGTATTGTATATCATTACAAAACCTGTAGGGTTTTCCATAAGGTAAGTGTTTGGGGAAGTTAGAAGGATACCCATATGCCTACCATCAGCAAGTGAGCCGGAGAAGTGAGATTTTCGGAGGGATAAGAGCAAAGGCGGAAATTTTAGACGGCCCGAGCCCAGATGGGGGACCCTATTTCTAGATTTGTGACCAAATTAATGCGTACTGACGTTAGGGGAGTAATATAAGCAATGTATCCTATCTAGGGGAATGGTTATGGTAAGCGCTAGTGAGTTAAATCGGCAGGGCCCGAGAAATTGCGGACAGCTTGATTCAGATCTAATCTAAGGAAAGGCTGAGAAATTGCAAGGATGGGCTGGAGGATAGGAGGAACTTACTGAGGGAGGTTGAAGTAGGGACTTGCGGAGACAGATGGCGCAAGATTGATGTCCTTTCGCGATTGTTGGCCGGCAAATCGGGGGTTTGGCGGCGGATTTGGGAGCTGGAGTGAGTCGCGTGGTGGCGGAGCGCAAGCGACGGCGGATGGGCTTCGGCGATGTGCGTAGGGCTTCCGTGGTGGCACTCCGCGAACTCGAGCTAGAGAAGAAGAGGAGTGGGGGAAATGAGCCGTTAGGGTTGAGTTTGCTCCTTGGGGTCTATTTATAATAGCCCGGGTGGAAAGGCTTATCCTAACGGGCGAAACCCGGGAGGTGCGGAGTAATAGTTGGCTATTTTGAAATTTGAAAAACACGCTTTATGCGTAGTCAGATATGATCCAGAGAGAAAGGAAGGGGAGATCTCCTTCCTGATATCAGCGATAATTATCAAGAAAGATGTGAAATTATGGAGTTTTCTATCAAGACTCAAATCTGGAAGATTAAGGGAGAACCTTTAAGGGAGAGCCGGGTCATTACCTGACCCCCTTGGTACCAAACTCAGCCATTCATCAACGTATTGTGTCTTGACCTTCATGTGTTTGTGTCTAACATTTCTGTAGGGAATAGCCAGCGCTTCGAAGAGTAAATCTTGGAAGCCCCAGCTATTCTGGGGACTACTGATGAGGGGATAGTAACCCGGTATACCAATTCAAAGGTGTGATTCGGCCCAAAACGGCGGCTGGACCGGATCCGGCTAAGGACAAAGAAACTTCTGGAAGGCCCAAAGCTTGTAATGTTCGTAACCCGGATTGTGGGTTACGGTAAGGAAAGTTAGAGTTTGTATGCAGAGTTCGAGTAGGGCTCAGGATGTGCCTTGTAGGGCAAGCCAAGGGGGGTACGGGTGCTATATAAACCGACCCCTGGGCTCAGCCTGAGAGAGATTCAAGTCATAGTTGTAACACCTGTTATCGAGTATCCAGCATAATTCATATTGAGATCCGGCGAGTTATTTTCCGGTTCTTAGATTGCTTTACGCCATGTCTTCCTTCGAGCTAAACACTCTCCCGAATACCTGTGTCGACTTGCCCCAAGATCAGTTACCCCCGGTAACATCTGCCGTGATTATCCCACGACAATAGTGGTCATCACATAAGTCTTTCCGCTGAATATGTTCTTTTACTAAAAGAGTGGCCATCACATAAGTCTGCCCGCTGAATATCTTCTTTTACTGAACGAATAATCCATTTTAACATGACACACGAGAAATTACACTTGCTGCAGACAGATAGGAGCTTGATAGAGAGTTCACCGAAGAGCAAGTGAACAATGATGTAGATCAAATGGAAAATAATAAGGTTGTATTAGGTCCCGATGGAGTTTCATATTCAGTTTTATCAAACCTATTGGGAAATTATATAAAAAAATAAGATGTAGATGTTTAAGGACTTTTATGTCTGTAGTGTTGAATGTTAGAACTGAGTCAGCGATGCCGGAAAAATAATGAGTAACCGTCAAACTGATTTCATCAATGGGATATATAACACATGGTGTTATGTTACTACATGTAATTAGTTGCCAAAAAATTGTTACTACATGTAATTTTGTGGGAGGAAATATTCAGCAAACAACAAGGTATTGTTCTGAAGATTGACATCAAGAAAGCTTACGACATACACAAAAGGGTGAGAGGCCGATCTTTTTTGTTTCCCTTCATTGTCTAATGTGGTTGCAAATAGTTTGGCAAAGATGATACACAATGCAAATGGGGGGGTGATTACTGGGTTGGTGGAACATTTGGCTGACGAAAGGTTAGCCATTTGGCAATATGCAAGTAATTCGAAATGCTTTTGTAAATAATTAAGTTTGCTTTAAAAATTAATTTTGAATAAAGTAAAGTTTTGTTGTTTTTTAGAGAAAATTTCTGGATAGGCAGAGATCTTAGACCTACAAAACCGTAGGAAACTAACTTAGACTTACATCTTCACACATACATCAAAACAATCTAGACTCTATTAGGATACTAACTTAGGCTTACATCTTCGCATATGCATCAAAACAATCTAGACTCTAGTAGGACACTACTACTATGCTAACACTTCGCTAGAATACTCTAGATTCTACCAGAATAGTACTACTATACTAACTTAAATTCCAACACTCCCCCTCAAGATGGATGATAGATATATATCATTCTCATCTTGTTACATGTCAATGAACATTCCTTACTAGCTAATCCTTTTGTCAAGCAACCTGCAATTTGTTCTCTAGATGTTCATGGCTTAAATTCAAGGTGCCTTCGTCGGGCCTCTCTTTGATGAATAATCGATATATTTCCACACACTTCGTTTGGTCATGTTGAACTGGATTGTTCGCTATGTTGATTGCGGACTTATTGTCACACCAAAGGTTTAGTGGACGTTTCCATGGTAGCTTTAATTCTGATAGGATTCCTTTCATCCATAGCATCTCCCTTAAACATACCGACATTATTCTATATTCTGCTTATGTGGTTGATCAGGAGACCATCGGTTGCTTCTTGATCCTCCAAGATACCAAGTTTCCTCCAACAAATACATAAAATATCGATGTTGGCCTTCTATCATCAAGGCAGCTAGCCCAACTAGCGTCACAATAGCCTTCTATATTCAAGTGTCCATTGGTCTTGAACCATAGACCTTCCCCAAGACTCCATTTTAGATAGAGTAAAATTTTGTGTTCTGCCTCTAAATGCCCACTTCTTGGGTCATTCATGTAGCGACTGACTACACTCACTTCATAGGATATGTCAGGTCTCGTGTGTCATAAATAAATACGTCGACCTACAATACGTTGGTAGCTCTCTCTATCAACTGGATCTCTACACTGCGCACATAATTGATGAAGTACAAGGTTCCAAAAACTGGGGTGTGCCAGACCTTCCCCCCTTAAAAGAATCTCGTCCCGAGATTTGCAAGCAAGCGAAAAGAGGGTGTGGTCAAAACAACAATGTTAGATCATTTGTTTACAAAAACATGTGTTGGTGGCTGGTAACATTAAGTACAGGTGCTTCCCCCCTTTGATTAATCTTACCAAAATCCACCGGCAGGTTAGTTTTTCCAAAGGTCTGGGTGCCATGTTCTAAACCTCGGACTTATTTAACCAGAGGTTGTCCTTTAGACACGGGTCTACTAGTCTCCAATCTCATAAGATTATCATACTACTATTAACTCCTTTGGGCATAAACTCTCTCATCCTAGTACAGATCAATCAATCGGATATCCACCAATATCTCTTAAACATGAGCTTCGCATTGCCCATTTACTAAAATCCAAGAAATTCACTATCTCCTCTTAATCTAATATAATCAAGTCTCAAATCATTTGTCTCCATCAAAGTTATTCTCTCAACTATCAAGATGCCAAAGCTAAACCAACAAATCCAACAAGCATATACCAACTCTGTACTACTTCTATAAATCATTGCAAACTCTCCAAACTCCTATTTAATGATCAAAATTTAAATCATTTCACCAAAAAAATCTCTATGGAGCTTGACAAGCTCCGAGAATATATCACCAAGAATAGTCATCTACTATCTTCAAGCCACATTGGTTTTCCTAAAATCCAAAAATCATTCCTTTATGTCCACCAATTACTTCCTATATCAAATCCAATATTCATCCAATCCATCTTTTATCAAAATCGAATATCTATCCCAATCCAACATAATATTTTTACTACAATCAACCTTTCTGCCAAAATCCAGTATAAGAATCACCTATGCAAACCATTATCACCATCATTCCAATATCACAACATATTCTCAACATATTAACCCTAATCAATCCAATCTCCCTATATACCAAGTGCTTCCTAAAATCACCAACCTTTCTAAATCTCAAATCATTCCTTCAAGGCTACAAATTTTAGTTACCAATAACTTCCAAAGTTTTGGGGTCCACAACTGGTTAGCCCCAGATAATATCTACTATAATTCAACTCCAATGATTCTCATATGATCATCAATCTTTCAATCCTAAGCTAAACCTGAAATGAGTCTTCACAGTCTTATATCCTAAAATCTGTTTCTTCCCAAAATATACACACCAAAGATCTTATGGTCTAGTAAAATCATAGCTCGCAAATCCCATATTCCCTTCAATTTTCCTTTTTCTGTCAAACAGCTATATCAATCATCCTAAGGCACCTTCTCCTTGGTTTAGAAAAAAATTGTTAGTGGTTTTAAAACTGATGTTAGGTGTTAAGCTAATGTTAGATAAACTTACGTTAGTAATTGTAATTTTTTAAGATACTTTTCTACTAGTCCGACGTGACACTTCTAGTGTTCCATTTACGTCGGATTTCTCTGGGTACAACGTCAAACACATCTATAGGGGTCATAGGTTTGGTTCGAAAACGTACCATTAACTATTAATTTCTCAATAGGGGCAGAAGCTGCTCGACAACCAAGCATTCCTTTATCACTAAGAAGTTCCAAGACATACTTCCGCTGCGAGAGAACTATCCCTTTAGGGGACCTTGCAATAACGATGCCTAGAAAATACTTTAGTCATCCATGGTCCTGATGTCTACGCATGCTTCTATTCTTGTAGACAGTGTTGGGCCTCCAAGTGCAGAGGTTTGTAGAACAGCAGCAAGTTTCCCTTTAGTGGACACCCAAGGTTTAACGAACTCAGGGAGGTAGAGGACAAAGATATCCCTCTCAAGCAACCCTGCAATTAAGATGCAAGAAGTCTCTTGTGTCCCCAACACACCCAATATACTTGTCAGGTATATAGGTGCACTAGTTCGGCAAAGAGATAGTGAAATGCGAGTAATATGGATGGTTATAAGTAATAATAGCAATCTGAAATAAATATGGCAGCAAGCAAACATGTAGCAGAACAGGCGGAAAACAGTGTTTCAGTGCTTGGAAACAAGACCTAGGGATCCTACTTTCACTAATGGATACTCTCAACAATGATCACATAATTGAATAACTAAATATCTTCTCTTCACTACGCTACTCTTAACCCTCTCTGGTTGGATAACGAACACTAATCATTGCGTAGGGCTGCAAAAAGCATTCCTTAAAGTAAGCATTCCCATGTCTAGTTAGCCCCACACTGTCAACTTGAGCGCCCTAGAACGTACTAGACAAACACCACAATTCATAGAGGAGACACACACGATGTGCACACTGTCACCTTCACACCGCAGGACAAGGTGACTCCAAAGTTCATATTAATAAAACACTTGAGTAGCACAATAGATGAAGAGTAACATCTACTTATTCAAATAGATTACAAAACTCATGATCACATATAGATCACATCATGGGAGAGAGAGATGAACCACATAGCTACAGGTAGAGCCATCAGCCTCGGGAGAGAACTACTCCCTCCTCGTCATAGGAGACAGCAACGGCGATGGAGATGGCGGTGGAGTCGATGGATATGGCTTTCGGGAGCAATTCCCCGTCCCAGCAGGGTGCCAGAACAGAGATCTATCCCCCGAAACTTGGGTTGACGATGACGACGGCTGCAGAAGGTTTCGTGGAATTTCGCCAATCAGGTTAGGGTTTTCGGGAGGAAGGCCTTAAATAGGCGGAAGAGCAACGCGGGGACGTCACCAGGGGGCCCTCACCACCCCCAGGCGGGCCCTAGGGTGGACCCGCGCCTGGGCATGGTGAGGTCCACCCGGTGACCATCTTCGACTCTTCTTCGAACTTCTGGATGCTTCCGTGGAAAACGTGTAAAAATGCTATAAAGAAGGGAGAAAACATGTAGCAATTGGTATAATATCAACATGGAACATCAGAAATTATAGATACATTGGAGACGTATCAAGCATCCCCAAGCTTAGTTCCTACTCGTCCTCGAGTAGGTAAACGATAAAACAAAATGATTTCTGAGGTGACATGCTACCACACAATCTTGATCATAATATGTAAATTAGAGCATGTAAACTAGGATCAAATGAACTAAAGCTGTGATCTATATTTGATATCAACAAGTAATGCATAAACAAATAAGAAGAAAGAAGCAAAACTTTTAATGAATCAATACTAAAAGACTATCAACCGTGCAAAGTTTATTAGAGATGATTTAAGCTTTCAAGAACAACAATATAATGCACATCAAACAATCTTCACAACCCCTGTTAGGATCAAGTCAAGCTTTCCACACGATGCAATGCTTGAATATTAAACTATTTGCGCACTAAAAACAAGCAAGTGTTCAGCGTTGGTCCCTGGCACCGGGATGTTATGGCAAATAGAACATTATGGGGGGTTTGGAAGTTCAATGGAAGAAAGGCTCACAAAGCTTAAATTGGTCATTAGACAAGAGAAAGTCTTACAACCAAAGCTATGCAAGGAGTAGGGATTGCCACACAACGGATGCACATAGAGCTATAAGTGTATGAAAGCTCTCCAATGGAACTAGTGGGGGTGCATCCAACTTGCTTACTCACGAAGACCTAGAGCTCATTTGAGGAGGCTCATCATTGGAATATACAAGCCAATTTCTATAATGTAAAGTTTCCCACATAGTTATGAATGAATGATAATATGAAAACTTTCTCCAAACTGAAGTAGTGGTGCTAAACATGAAGCACAAGTGTGGTATAAAGGATAGTGATGCGCCCCATCTCTCTTTGTTCTCTCTTTGGCCCTTTTTTTTCTTTTCTTTTTGGGCTTTTTCATTTTTTTTATTTTTTTATCTCCTCACCGGTAGGGGCAACATCCTATATTACAATGAATCATCACACTTTTAGTACTCATAACTCATAATGGAATATCTCTTATGTATCCAACTGCATGCTCCTGCCAGTGTAGCAGTATGCATAAATAACCATGAAGCTCATCATCAAGTAACATAATGGAGGTGGATGTTGTGCAGCAATATATCTCGGAATGGCTATGGAAATGCCATGATAGGTAGCTATGGTGGCTGTTTTGAGGAAGAATATATGGGCTTATGTGTAGGAGAACAAAGTCCTCCCACGGGATTTGGATGCACTGGCGATGTTTGCACCAACTCTCAATGTGAGAAAGGGCAATGCACGGTACCGAAGAGGATAGCAAATATGGATGGTGGAAGTGCCAGGAACCGCAACATAGAATCACGAGTTAAAAGGTTGCAGCAAGCAAATCATCTTTACAAGGCACAATGCAAACCACTCCAAGTGGGTCCGTGGAAGTGACAAGTCACTGTTAGCTACCCCGACCGTAGCGCGTAACAAAAGGCCGATCATAAATGTATCACTCGTAGCAATCATATACCATTGTTTCTATCAGATGGTAATTTAAGTGTGGCATAGTTTCAAATTTCTTAGAACAACCATTAAAAGTTTATACTTACTAGTCCTTCCCGTTTATTCATTAAGCAAATTAATATCTCAAAACAACACCAATGATTCAAGTGAAGCAGTTTAGTGATCTACAAGACCATGCAATCTTTTCCACTATACCAACTATCACAATAGCATTCCTATTTCCAAGCAAACACGCATATGAGAACCACCTAACTACAAAATCTAACAGCTCTGAACAAAGGATGCATGCAAAACAAGAGCTGGAAGCAGTCAAATATCTAAGCATGAATACTCAACACATATAAGTGAAGCACAAGAGTATTCTAACGAAAAACCGGAGCGTGTCTCTCTCCCAAACAAATATGCTAGGATCCAACTATTTATTACAGCAAAGAAAACCAAACAAACTGAAAACAAAAATAAAAGACACTCCAAGTAAAGCACATAAGATGTGACTGAATAAAAATATAGTTTCACTAGAAGTGACCTGATAAATTGTTGATGAAGAAGGGGAGGCCTTGGGCATCCCCAAGCTTAGATGCTTGAGTATTCTTGGAATTTCCTGGGATGTACCACCGGGGCATCCCCAAGCTTAGGCTTTTTCACTCTTCTTGATCACATCATATCATCCTCTTCTCTTGACCCTTGAAAACTTCCTTCACACCAAACTTATCACAATCTTCATTAGCAACATTAGTGAAAATCGAAATAATAAATTCACATGGTTCAGTTTCAACACAAGCCTAACACTCATAAACATATTAGCTACTGTCACAACTTCTTTAAAAACTCTTTTTCTCAAAAGAACACCAAAAGAAAGAGATTAAGATGCAAATGCAATTATTGGCACAAATCTGTCAAAACAGGACAGCAGGTAAAGATGATTATTTTCAAAAATCTTCTGTTGCTCAAATAAAAAAGTGTTCAAATAAGAAACGTTGTGTATATAGCCCAAGATTACGCACACAAAAAATTCAGGTCATTTTGAATTTTCTGTGATTTATACGAATTTAACAGTGGACAGCAGAAATCGGTTTCATGCGCAGAAATCCAAAATATAGTCTCAACTTTCCACTAGAGGCTTTACTTGGCTCAACAAAGACACAAAAGAAAACATATATAGGTGTTGCTAAGGAAATATACAACACCCAGGTGCAAAGAAAACAAAAATAAATTACGTAAAACAGGTTGAAAACGGAGAAATAAAACGGGTTGTCTCCCAGTAGCGCTTTTCTTTAACGTCTTTCAGCTAGGTATAATGATTTTTACAAGATGATCACATAAGAATAAGAGTTGAAGCACAATAAGAGAGCATCAAGAAGCAAATATAAAACACATTTAAGTCTAACCCACTTCCTATGAAAATGAATCTTGTATAAAAACAAGTCAACGAAGCAGAAAGTGACTAGGATAGGAAGACAAAATAAGTGCAACTTCAAAAATTTCAACATAAAGAGGGGAAAACTTAATATTGTTGATATGCATAAAACCATGTTTCCCTCTCTCATAATAACCTTCAGTAGCATCATGAATATAATTAACATTATATCTATCACATCAAACATTCTTATCATGAGCCACATGCATAAAAGAATTAATACTCTCCACATAAGCATAGTCATTCTTATTAATAACAACGGGAGTAGGATTATCATAAATAATTCGAACATGATAGAAAAGTTTCATATTAAAGAGATGGTTTTGGGTAATCCCACCATAATTATGGCAAGTTTCATGAGGATGATTGTAATTATAGCTTATGTTATAACTTTCTTTATGATAACTCTCAAAGACTGGAGGCATATTGAAATCATAATTAATTTTCTCCTCAATAGTAGGTGGACTAAAAATGTCATATTCAGCATTGCAATCATCATATATTGGAGGCATAGTATCATCACAAGCAATAAAATAGTTTTCTTCCAAAAGGCGTTCATTTGTAAACATATCATCATTTTTACTAGGAGGAGATGTATCAAGCATATAATCATTAATGGCAAAGGGATTTTCAAACACATCATCCACAAGTTTACAGCTTTCTATATTATCATTGGAAGGAGCATGGATAGTACTAATAGTACAACAATTATTAATATCATCGTTTTTCAGAATCGGTACCAAATAGATTTTCAATATAAAAAGTAGTGTGTTTCTCCCAATCATG
Source organism: Alopecurus myosuroides (assembly GCA_028641055.1). Taxonomy (NCBI): domain Eukaryota; kingdom Viridiplantae; phylum Streptophyta; class Magnoliopsida; order Poales; family Poaceae; genus Alopecurus; species Alopecurus myosuroides. Next base: position 452,831,874 of record CM054057.1, on the reverse strand, counting down.
ATCACTTTCATAAATAACAGGCATAGGCAAATCATCGAGTTCAGACTCATCAGCAAAAGCTGTAATATGAGCAACATGCTTAGGGAGAGATATCGTTTCCTCTCTCCTTTTACTCCTCTTTTTCTTCTTCTTCTTCCCCTCTTTAGGGGAGAGAGGCTTAAAAGGAAGCTTCTCCACATACCCTGGTTTACTGTTAGAAACAATAGAAAGAACTTTGGAGAATTCCTCCTCCTCATTAATAAGAACAAAACTCATATTAGTCCTGTCATATTTTGGTAAACTGTCCTCTTTTAGAATATTTTGTATGTAAGTATTTTCATGGAAATTTTCAACACAATAAAGATGGCATTCATGCAAGACACTATTCATATCAAAAGCACTCATATCAATCAAAGAAGTTTTTCTTCATAACTCTTCACACCCCAAAAAATAATGTAAGTTCATCATGCTCATTAGGGTGATCATGTCATCATAATACAAACTTGCAGTACTCATAGGATTCGAAAGGCTACTATCATGGCTTGAGCATTGAAAATTAAAATGACCCACTTTACAGCAAAGTTCATAAATAAAAGGATAGAGGGCACAAAAATTTTCACCAAGATCATTTAGAGCCCTATCCCACATTCTAGTTTTTTCATTCCTATGATGGATACAATATTCTTCTTAGATTTGATTCTTTTCACAAGGTCTAAGTGCTCCACAGATATTAACATGCTTATAAGAAATAGTACTTTCAGAAGTTTGAGCATGTTTATTGCAATCATCAATAACAATTTTATTTTTCATGCAAGTGTCTTTAAAAGGTTCATGATATATGTCCCCATTTGTAGGAAGATTAATATAAGAAGCAAAGTATCTATACCAACTGACAGCTATTTAAGGATCAAGACCGTATTTAGCATTAAACTCATGAAAATCAGCAGTTTTAGCAAAAGTATTAATGCAATCATACTCATAGTTTATACTTGATTCTTTACCTTTGTTGTTATTCCAATCTTCACTATTGATTTGAATTCTCTCAAGAATATCCCACTTAGCTTCAACCTTCTTACTACAAAAAGAACCCTCTAAACAGGCATCTAGATAATCCTTCCAATGTCCTGAAAGCCACTCCCTTGCTTTGTCCTTAAGTGAAAAAGGGAATAGCCTCCTCTTAACTTGGTCCGTTGAGATACCTGCACACTTGAATAACTCGCATAATTCATGCATAAAGCGTAAATGATCACTAGGATGGACATTTCCATCTCCAAAATAGCGGTTATCCATGATAAGTTCAACAATTTTCTTGGGTATTTTAAAAGGAATGCTTTCAGTAGGAGGATTTAAAATATCACAAGAATCATTAGGTTTATCACATATGGGAGATAAAGTATCATCAGAGCAAATTTTCTCCTCTAAAGCTGGAAAACTAAAAAGATCGTAAAAACTAGCTTCCCCAAGCTTAGAATTTTCCCTAGCATTAGGAATGATGGGGTGCCAGGAATTAATGCTAATAACATTGCCGTCACTATTATGCAAACAAACTTCCATAGGTTTTTCAATTTTGTCTTCAAAAGCATCATGTCCTAATTCAAGATAAATATTATAAAGTTCTATCATATTTTTGTTGTTTTACATTAAGAATACTAGTAAAAATAAAACAAGAAGCGAGTAAAAATAAGCCTAACTAGTGAAAACAAGAAACAAAAAGATAAAATTGCAGAATCTAAAGGAAATAACTCCGAGCACTCACACCCGAGGATGTGAGTACCTTTTACCTTACCTCCCCGGCAACGGCGCCAGAAAAGAGCTTGATGTCTATGCACGCTTCTATTCTTGTAGACAGTGTTGGGCCTCCAAGTGTAGAGGTTTGTAGAACAACAGCAAGTTTCCCTTAAGTGGATCACCCAAGGTTTATCGAACTCAGGGAGGTAGAGGTCAAAGATATCCCACTCAAGCAACCCAGCAATTAAGATAAAAGAAGTCTCTTGTGTCCCCAACACACCCAATATACTTGTCAGGTATATAGGTGCACTAGTTTGGCGAAGAGATAGTGAAATGCGAGTAATATGGATGGTTATAAGTAATAATAGCAATCTGAAATAAATATGGCAGCAAGCAAACATGTAGCAGAACAGGCGGAAAACGGTGTTTCAATGCTTGGAAACAAGGCCTAGGGATCCTACTTTCACTAATGGACGCTCTCAACAATGATCACATAATTGAATAACTAAATATCTTCTCGTCACTATGCTACTATTAACCCTCTCCGGTTGGATAACAAACACTAATCATTGTGTAGGGCTGCCAAAAGCATTCCTTAAAGTAAGCATTCCCATGTATAGTTAGCCCCACACTGTCAACTTGAGCGCCCTAGACAAACACCACAATTCATAGAGGAGACACACACGATGTGCACACTGTCACCTTCACACCACGGGACAAGGTGACTCCAAAGTTCATATTAATAAAACACTTGAGTAGCAAAATAGATGAAGAGTGACATCTACATATTCAAATAGATCACAAAGCTCACGATCACATATAGATCACACCATGGGAGAGAGAGATGAACCACATAGCTACCGGTAGATCCCTCAGCCTCGGGGGAGAACTACTCCCTCCTCGTCATAGGAGATAGCAACAGCGATGTAGATGGCGGTGGAGTTGATGGAAATGGCTTCCGGGGGCACTTCCCCGTCCCGGTAGGGTGCAAGAACAGAGATCTGTCCCCTGAAACTTGGGTTGACGATGACGGCGGCTGCAGAAGGTTTCGTGGAATTTCGCCGATTAGGTTAGGGTTTTCGGAAGGAAGGCCTTAAATAGACGGAAGAGCAACGCCGGGAGGTCACCAGGGGGCCCTCACCACCCCCAGGCGCGCCCTACGGTGGACCCGCGCATGGGCATGGTGAGGTCCACCCGGTGACCGTCTTCGACTCTTCTTCGGACTTTTGGATGCTTCTGGGGAAAATAGGAACTTTGGGATTCGTGGGTCCAATTCCGAGAATATTTCCAGAACAACTTTTCTGAAATAAAAAACAGCAGAAAACAGGGAACTGGCACTTGGCATCTTGTTAATAGGTTAGTCCCGGAAAACGTGTAAAAATGATGTAAAGAAGGGAGAAAACATGTAACAATTGGCATAATATCAACATGGAACATCAGAAATTATAGATACGTTGGAGACGTATCAGGTCCTTAAACTAAAATTCTACTTTAATTACATGATATCAATAGTATCTTCACCAGTTATAATGATGTCATCCACATATACTACAAAAATCGCGATGTGCCTCTTAGAGTGGCGGTAGAACAAAGTGTGGTCCCCATTGCACTTCGGATATCCCATACTACACATAACAAGACGAAATCGATCAAACTACGCTCGTGGAGATTGTTTAACCCCATATACTGACTTTCTCAACCTTAGGACCTTCATATGAGTTTGAGATGTACCAAATACTGGGTTGCGTGGTGGAATTTTAAAATTTTCCGTCTTACACAACTGCCAAGATCTATCTACGAAGATACAAGTGAGGATAAATTCATTGATATAGCACAAGTTCGTTACCAACACTATTGAAGCGGAAGAGATGTTGATGACAATGTCGATGAAGCATGTAGAAAATTCTCACACACAAGCCTATGCTTGAGAATTTTGTCGACTCCTCGTATCCAACTCCTTGATCCAACAGAGTGATGGTATCAAGTGTTACCCCTCTGAGAGCTCACACACGTACGTTAGACCCAGTTTTGCAGAGTTTTGTTGTCTAGAGCTAGGCACTACAGATGTATAAGAAGGTGATATCTCAGCACATGGCAGAGAGATTATATCTAGATCTAACGGAAGAGGACACCTCAAAAACCCAATTAGAACTATTTCTGAATCAATTAGAGAGAGAATAGGCTTGATGGTGCAGGAGTGCACTCGTTGAGATACCCCAAGAGGAAGGTATGATGAGCACAGCAGCAGGTTTCCCTTAGAAAGAAACCAAGGTTGAATGACCAGTAGGAGAAAGAAATCACTTCTGAAGGTTGTCGTCAGCTCATGTTGGCAGGGCGCACTACCGGTTCAGCAGCAACGTGGAATCTACACAACACAATCAAGTTACTTTGCCCCCAACGAAGCAGTGAGGTTGTCAATCTCACATGTTTTGCTGAAACAAAGGATTAGATGTATAGTGTGTAAAATAGTACTTGTTTGCAGTAAATGAAAGAGAACAGTGATGGCAGTGAATGAGAGGAAAACAATAATTACAGTAGGAAAACAGTGGTTGCAGTGGTTGTATTATTAGTGTAAAGAAATGGATCGGGGTCCATAGTTCACTAGTGGTGTCTCTCCAAAACAGATAGATAACATGCTAGGTAAACAAATTACAGCTGGGCAATTGACAGATATAAAGGCTGCACCGTAGTGCATATGCATGGCATGATGATTATATGTGATTCATGCGGGCATTACAACAAGATTCATGGACCGTTATCCAACTGCATCTATGACTAATAATCCACCCTTGGAGCATCCTCCAATCAAACCTCGGGTATTAAGTTGCAAGCAACAGATTATTGACTTAAGTAAAGTGTGTAATGTAAACAATGTAAACATTGTTGTTTTCTCCCTAATGGTAGCAGCACATCCCCCACCCGTTATGTTATCGTCACTCGAGCATGAGTGAAAGAAAGGCATGAACCCACTATCGAGCATAAATACTCCTTATTGGAGTTACAAGCATCAACTTGGCCCATCTACTAGTAACGGAGAGCATGGAAGATCATAAATAACATAAAAATGAAAGAACATGATATATTGATAATCATTGGACATAGCATTCAATATTCATCTTATCCCAGCAAACATAACATGTAGCATAACAATAAGATGATCTTGATCATGTTAGTAAGCTCACAAGAGGTAAACATGAGGCATAAAGAGGAGAGAACAGCCATCTAGCTACTGCTATGGACCCGTAGTCCAAGGATGAACTACTCACGCATCACTACGGAGGCAGGCATGGTGATGAAGATCCCTACGGTGATGATTCCTCCTCCCAGCAGGGTGCTGGGGAGAGATTCAGAACCCTCCCGAACTAGGATTTACGATGACGGCGGCTACAGAACTTTTGGTGGAAAATGACTCGAGTATTTAGGGTTAACCCGTGGAGGATCTTAAATAGGCGAGAGGGCAACGTCGGTGGGTGGTCAGGGGGACCACACCACCTGGTGGCGCGGACAAGGGAGGGCGCCGCCCTATGGTGTGGGCCCTTTAGGGCCCCCCTCCAGGTCCCCTCCGGACTCTGTGTAAATGACAAATTTCTAAGACACTCGGATTTTATTTCGTCCCATTCCGAGAATATTTCCAGAACAACTTTTCTGAAACCAAAAACATCAGAAAATAGGAACTGGCTCTGTGGCATGTTGACAATAGGTTAGTCCAAAGAAATCCATCAAAATGACATAAAGTGTATAGGAAACATGTAGCAGCATGAAAACAACATGGAACATCAGAAATTATAGATACGTTTGAGACGTATCAAGCATCCCCAAGCTTAGTTCCTACTCGTCCTCTAGTAGGTAAAACGATAAAAAATAATAATTTCTGAGGTGACATGCTACCAACATAAACTTGATCATCTAAATTGTAAAAGCATATGTACATTGAGATCATAGTATTTTAAACACAGACATGATAGATATAATTCTAACAATGAAACTTAGCAATCACTTTGCATCATGAAAAGTAACACAAATAATAGATCATGAATAATAATGAACTTAAAAGTTATACGTTTGTTTCGAGCATAAAGAAAACATAGCAAAGCGATATTTCGCCTGTCCTTAAGAGTGTGGCAAAACATAAATGTCAGGACACCTTCAAAGTTCAAGTGGATGACTAGAACAAATAATTTGAGAGAAAGTAATAACACATCATGAATCAATAAATAATAATCCTTGGGATTGATGCACATTAAACTAAGAATGGGAACTACGCTCTCTTAACTGTGCATAAATTTAGAAGATGGAGACTCAACATAAAAATAAGAAAAAGATCCTTCGCAGAGGGAAGCGGGGATTAACTCATGTGCTAGAGCTTTTTATTTTATTAAACAGAGGTATTGAAAACACATTTTTTTAGAGAGGTGTATGCTTATGTAAACGAATGGTAATAGAGTTCTTGTCATCTTCCATACTAAACAAGTTGAGAGCGGTTCCGAATTATTTATATTGGGCACTTATAGCATGCACTTTATATATTATGACACTCCTCCTCACCTTGCATTCGCAAACCATGGCTAACCGAATCCTCGTGTGCCTGCCAACAATCTCATACCATTGAGGAGTGCCTATTTATTTGTTTAGATTTTTGATGTTATAATGGTCTAAACACCTCTTTGAAAAATTAATGACGAGAAGATGAAGCATGCAAGTCGTGGTACTTAATTAGTATGGAAGATAACAAACCCAACTACTAATTTCTCATGAGCTAAAACCGGGGCACAAAACAGGAATAATTTTGAAAGTTTTAAAGGTAGCACATGAGAAATTTACTTGGAGTGGCGGTTATGTACCACATGTATGTAGATATGGTGGAAAAATTTGGCAAACTTTGGTTTTTGGGAGTTGGATGAACGAGTAGTGCTCATACTCAGTACAGGTGGAGGCTAGCAAGAGACTGGGAGCGACAAATTAAGAGAGCAATAATGGCCATAATCATGCATAGCGACAACAACATTATTAATCAAAGCATAAATGGTATTACAATTCAAAAAGAAAATGATCATAGAGGATATAAATGACTATTTTTTAGTCATGAATATGGTGTAAGCATGCGCCAAGTCAACCAAATAAAGCATTCGAAGGAGAACACCACAAATTTACGCTTCAATGTGATAAAAACAACTCATGATTCTTTCAATGACACATTAAACACTCTCATCTATTTGAGACAAGTCATGCTACAATAATAACCACTAAGAATAGAATTAAAATAACATCCAACATGACATGAAAAAGTCTAGCCACAGTCTATACGAGCTTCCTTTTGCACTGTTATAAGCATGAAAATTGTACTACTGCTTTCCAACACCAATCATTTCAAACTAATCAAAAACTCTACAGTCATGCTACAATAATAACCACTAAGAATAGAATTAAAATAACATCCAACATGACATGAAAAAGTCTAGCCACAGTCTATACGAGCTTCCTTTTGCACTGTTATAAGCATGAAAATTGTACTACTGCTTTCCAACACCAATCATTTCAAACTAATCAAAAACTCTACAGGAGATATAGCAATGAAACAAGAGAGTACTAGTACTACTCTACTAGAACTAACAACTCTGAATAAGAGGTGCACGAAAAACATGAGCTAAAAGGATTTGCAGCAGCTAGAAGAAAAACTAAGATTACGAGCATGGAAGAAAACGAGTATTCATCTGAAAAAGCGGGGCGTGTCTCTCTCCCACACAAGAAAGATGGGTTCCAACTATATTTATTGCAGAAAGGAAAAAAACAAAAACAAATAGACGCTCCAAGAAAAGTTCATATGATGTGATCGAATAAAAATATAGTTTCACTAGAAGTGACCTGATAAGTTGCTCGTGAAGAAGGGGATGCCTTGGGCATCCCCAAGCTTAGATGCTTGAGTCTTCTTAGAATATACTAGGATGAACCACGGGGGCATCCCCAAGATTTGGCTTTTCACTCTTCTTGATCACATTATATCACGCTCTTCTTTTGACCCTTGAAAACTTCCTTCACACGAAACTCAAAGTAATTCTCATTAGAGGGTTAGTGCACAATCAAAAACTCACATGTTCTCCTTGGACACAAGCATTATTAATACTTTTAAATGTTAGCTACAGTCATTGATGTTTTGTGGAGCAAAGAAATCCAGTCAACATGGTAAAGGAGAGAATGCAAATAAAAAGGCAGAATCTGTCAAAACCAGAATAGTCTGTAAGGACTAATTTTTTCAGGGCACTTCCGTTTCTCAAAGCGAAAAACACAAAGCTAAAAAAAGTTTCGAAAATAGCCGAGGATTGCGCATAATTTTTTTTAAATCATTTTGATCTTTCTGTGATTTTACACTAATTTAACAGTGGACAGCAGAAATCTGTTTCCTGCGCAGAAATCCAAATCTAAGTTCAACTTTCACTAGAGACTTTACTTGGCACAACAAATGCGAGAAAATAAAGATACAAAGGATTTGCTACAGAATTAAACAACACCTTGACTCAAAGAAAGCTAAAGAAAACATTGAAAAAATAAAACCATGGGTTATCTCCCAAGAAGTGCTTTTCTTTGACGCCTTTTAGCTAGGCCCATAAAACGAGAATCAAGTATTTTCAAGTGAATAAGCATCCAAATCAATAATTTCCCCTAAAACACCACTTGTAGAAATTGGTACTTTTAGTACCTCTGAAGATGATTCAACAAGTAAATCACTTTTAGTTTCACTAAAAGTTTTATCAATTTTAAGCACATTAGGGGGTTTTGGTTTAAACACCTTGGGGACATACATACATTTTTTCTCTTTTCCCATAAAAGCTTTCTCCCTCTTAAACTTAAGAGAAGAAAAAGTTGAACTTAAAGTTTCTATAGCCTCCTATAGTTTACCAATCCTAATGTTTTGATTATCATGGATATTGATAGCCTCTAAAACAGTAATTCTCTTATTGATACTTAATATTGATTCATTAAATTTGCTAGCATTATCGAGGAAATTTGGTAAATTTTTATCCATAGAGTTCAGCTTTTTTATAACATCATCTAAAGTGATCTCAGTTTGAACAACTTTAGTACGTGGTCTTCCTACTAAACTTTCTATTAAATTACAAGATTCCAAAGCAGGAGTTCCCAGAAAATTACCACATGTAAGAGTGTCTAGAACATACCTATACCAGCTAGTAATACCAACATAAAAATTCCTAAGAAGGATCAAGGTAGAATATTTTTTTAGTACATCTATGATGAGCATCACTTATTCTATACCAAGCATCTTTCAAACTCTCTCCCCCTTGTTTCTTAAAAGAACGAACCTCAACTTCAGGAATACTCATTTTAGCAAGATTAAAAACATGATAAAATAACAACTAGAATAAGAACTAAATTTTTTTTGTATTTTTGATATAGAGAATCAAACAAGAAAAAATAAAATAAAATAAGCAAAACAAAAACAAATTAAAGATATTGGAATTGAGAGACTCCCCTTGCAGGAAGTCCTCTTCCTCCCCGGCAATAGTGCCAGAAAAGTGATTGATGGTGAAGAGTACACTCGTTGGGAAACCCCAAGAGGAAGGTATGATGAGCACAACAGAAAGTTTCCCTCAGAAAGAAACCAAGGTTGAATCGACCAGTAGGAGAAAGAAATCACTTTTGAAGGTTATTGTCATCTGATGTTGGCAGGACACACTACTGTTCAACAGCAACGTGGAATCTACACAACACAATCAAGTTACTTTGCCCCAACGAAGCAGTGAGGTTGTAAATCTCACCGGGTTTGCTAAAACAAAGGATTAGACGTGTACTGTGGAAAATGGTACTTGTTTGCAGTAAATGAAAGGGAACAGTGATGGCAGTGAATGAGAGGAAAATAGTAATTACAGTAGGAAAACAGTGGTTGTATTATCAGTGTAAAGAAATGGACTGGGGTCCATAGTTCACTAGTGGTGTCTCTCCAAAACAGATAGATAACATGATGGGTAAACAAATTATAGGTGGGCAATTTATGAATATAAAGGCTGCACCGTAGTGCATATGCATGACATGATGATTACTATGTGATTCATGCGGGCATTACAACAAGATTCATAGACCGTTATGCAACTGCATCTATGACTAATAATCCACCCTCAGAGCGTCATCCAATCAAACCTCGGGTATTATGTTGCAAGCAACAGATTATTGCCTTGAGTAAAGTGTGTAACGTAAACAATGTAAACATTGTTGTTTTCTCCCTAATGGCAACATCACATTCCCCACCCATTACGTTTCTGTCACTCGAGCGTAAGTGAAAGGGAGGCATGAACCCACTATCGAGCATAAATACTCCCTCTTGGAGTTACAAGCATCAACTTGGCCAGAGCATCTACTAGTAACGGAGAGCATGCAAGATCATAAATAGCATAAACATGAAATAACATGATAGGTTGATAATCATTGGACATGGCATTCAATATTCATCGGATCCCCGCAAACACAACATGTAGCATTACAATAAGATGATCTTGACCATGTTAGGCAGCTCACAAGATCTAAACATGAGGCATAAAGAGGAGAGAACAACCATCTAGCTACTGTTATTGACCCGTAGTCCAAGGATGAACTACTCACGCATCACTCCGGAGGCAGGCATGGTGATGAAGAGCCCTTCGGTGATGATTCCCCCTCCCGACAGGGTGCCGGGGAGAGCTTCAGAATCCTCCCGAACTAGGGTTGACGATGACGTCCGCTACAAAACTTTTGGTGGAAAAAGGCTTGGGTATTTAGGGTTAACCTGTGGAGGATCTTAAATAGGCGAGAGGGCAACGTCGGTGGGTGTCTAGGGGGCCACACCACCTGGTGGCACGACCAAGGGGGCCTTGCCGCCGTATGGTTTGGGACCTCCAGGGCCCTGTCGCACCCGGACTTTTAGAGGATACTCACAGCCCGCTAAACAGTAGATAAATGGCTTACGGGGCATACATGCACCCGCATCTCAATATGAGTAGGCCAACACGTAAACGTGTGACAACCATCCTCTACTATTCATCGTCTGTGAAACCATCCAATAGAAATCCGAAATACTTCCATTGACGTACTTCATAACATACACACATGGTACGTCAACGGCATTTGAACAAGTGATATCACAACAAATCTCTAAGACACAAAGAAATAGAAATAAGTGGCAAAAGCTCTCACTAGAGCAGAGATAGCAAATACAGTCATGCAGAGGACACATGTCCCAACAAGTCATCATTACATCACAGCGGAAGCATCCAAAGTGTCTGAGTACAGACAAGATCCAAATAGGCCTAAGAGGCCGGAAACGAAAGAACGGAGCCCATCCACGAAGTCTCAGATCCTGCCCGGGTCCGCTATCTACTCGTACGCAGCCTCGTCATACTCCACGTAGTAGCCACCATGGGGATCCTCGGAAACGTAGTCTGCAGAACACGCAGCCCCAAAGGGGTCAGTACAGACGAGTACTGGCAAGCAAGGCGCACAAGATACCAAAGTGTACCCGACAACACCAAGTACATATGCTTTGGGTTCAACGGAAGATAGGTGATACGAAGGTGCGGCAGCGGGCTGCCCTAACCAACTACAGAGACACGCTACAACATCCGGCTAAAAGAAAGGGATAAGATAGCGCATCGGAACCAACTACCACTAACCTCAAACAAACCCATCCTTAATCTCGCCCTTATCCAAAGAAACAATCCGAGGATAACCCACACAGTTGAATTAGTGAAGGTTCAAGTTATTGTGTCATTAAGCCTATTACTAGTCAAATTAGTATCAATTAGGTGTAAGTTGTCTAATCCTTGTTAGCCAGCCCTATCACCAAGTCATCCATAACCGCGGACAACACGGCTTCTCGAGAAGATTTAACCCTGCAGGGATGCACCAATTTGGCCGTACACGTAAGAATAACCCGCCAGACGGGGATCAAACCCACCAAGCAGGCCACTCAACACAACCCAACTCTTCTTCACATCAAGCCCAAAGAACCCCGTGCAGTTGAGCGCACGGCTAATCAAGCCCCACGAAGAAAAGGGGACCCTCATAGCACTCTAAGAACGTGTCTCCCTAAATGCCGACTACAAAAGTTACCACCCTGGCGCCGAGGGTTCGCACCTGCATATGCATGCGGCAAATGGAAAACCCGAACTAAATGAGGCGATTTGGACGAGATGTGAATCAAATCAAAGTTGAGGGGGGCGCCCATACACGCTTCCCACATGCGGTTAGCGTGCTCATCATGGATCTAGAGGAAAAGAACTTTTCCTGAGTTCGACACTAGCAGGCCTCAAAACCATACCCGGCCTCCTGCCGGTGCCTTATCATCAAATTAGCATTACCTCAAACATTAACAGGTTGTTGTTTAAGTATCGAGCCCCCAGAACATAATAAATATGGTAAAAGAAATAACGGACATCAGACTCGAGCATAAACAACCCTAAGCATGCTAATAAGACACAGGCAACAAGCAACAGGGTTATAGGTGTGGAGGATAGGCTATATCAGGGTTACAGGATATCATGTGATAGGATCGGAACACAAGCAACGAATCTTAAGGCTAGCAGAATAGACAACGGAAAGTATCGGTATCCAGTGTGTAAAGGACACAATGGTTCATGTGAGTTAATACTTGCCTGCAAACTCAGTAGCCTGGTACTGGGCTAACTCCTCTGAAGTAGTGTCGTAAACCTCGTCTGTCTCAACGTCGTCGTCTATTCGAGAAGAAACAAACAAACAACGCAGAGAGACAAACAATCAATAACATGGCATAATGCACAAACATGGGATGATGCATGGCAAAATTAATTGATGCATCAAAGATAAGCTAGTTGACATGGTAAACATATTTAAATGGGCCCATATGCAATTTGGGTTGCATATAGAAAGGCCCAAGAATTAAAGTTGAATTAAGTGATCTACAAATAACCATCATGTGAAAGTTGGTTAGAATGATGCATGGATGATGAAAACAATAAGAAAACAATAATAGCTTCAATTTGATATGTTGTTTACCAAGTTTGGAATTTTATTTATTAAGTTATGAAATTTGGCTTATTAAATGAGTTACACAAACATTTGTTGTTTTCACCCATTTTAATTGTTCAAAATAGATAACAAAATTTATATTTGGAAAGAACACAAAATTTTAGATGGAATACATGTATTACTTTCTGAATTTGAAATTAAAATGAATTAATTATGAATGAAACAAGTTTAAAAAAGATTTAAATGAATTTTAATTCAAGTATTAAAAATTATTTGAATTTTATTTGTTCCAATCATTAAATAAAATTCATATTTGAAAAGATTATATTTTTCTGGTTTGAAAACATATTTTACAAATTAAATTTGGACTTAAAATGAGCAAGTTATCAATTTGACAATTTTAAATGCATTAACTAAGAAACAGCTGTTTTCAACAACTTAATTTATTTAAAACAGAACACAAAGTTAATATTTGCAAAGTTCATGAAAAATGGAATGGATAACATATTTGGTTTGTTGAATTTGGAATTTTTATGCCCAAGTTATGAATTTTGCAATATTAAATGAATAAAACAAGGATTTAAATATTTCACCAATTCAAAATATTCAAAACAGTAAACAAAGTTTATATTTGGAAATCTTGTTCAATTTTGCATGGAAAACATATTTTACATGTGCCATTTGAATTAAATTTGAATTAGTTATGAATTTGACTAAATTTGAAAGAGTTGTTTGAATTTGAATTTTTGAAACCATTTGAAATGTTCAAAACAGTATACAAATGGTTTTAACATGTAGATAATTAAATTTGGTATGGAAAACATATTTAACATGTTGAATTTGGATTTAAAATGAGGGATTTATGTGAGTTTGAAAAACAGGGACTAATCTGTAAAAAAATACAGGGACTTGATATTAAAAAGAAAGGGCCAGAACTGGTTTTCACCTCGCAGTGGCCCAGCCTGAGCCACTGACAAGGGGCCCTGGCCACTGTGGCGCTTGCGTGGCGTGTGTGGAAGCTGGCGTGGACACCACTGCCGCTGACCGGTGGGCCCGCGCAGCCAACGTGGCAAATCAGAAAAAGGGTGGCTTTTATTCCGCGCGGGGGGGATCGAACCCGCGTCGCGGGCGTGCGCGCGTGCGCCTCTGGCCACTGCTCTGCGCTGCGATTCGTGTTAGGAGAGAGATGCGCGGGGTTTTGAGGTGGTGCTGCTCTGTTTAACTGAAACAACTTTGCTGACGGAGGCGTGATCGCCGGCGGCGACGCTGCGCTGCTGCTGCTGCTCGTGGTTGTGTGCAGGGGTGTGTACGCGTGCGCAACGGGAAGAGTAAGAGAGAGGGGAAGGAGGTGATGCTCACCGTGGGGAAGAGGAAGGAGGAGGGCAACGGCTCGGTGAGGGGACAGTGGCGATGACGAGCTCGTTAACGGCGCGGCGAAGGTGATCGAGCGCCTCCCAGGCCTGGTCGAGGAAGCGAGGAGGAAGGTGGAGGCTCGGGGGTCCCGTTCCCGCGAAGTGAGCCCCTCGACGGTGTCCACAACCTCTACCCCACTCCCGTCAAGCTCCGGCCATGGTGGCTCCTCTCCGGTTCAGAATTTTTCAGAAAGAAAAGCAGAAGATTGGAGGGGGATCCGAGGGGGAGAAATGGAGGTGGCGGCGCAGGGAGGAAGAGAGGAGGGATGGCTAGGGTTTGGTGCTCTCGGGGTAGAAATAGGAGGAGGAAAGGGAGCAGGTAGAGAGGGGGGAGGTGCGGTGGTGCGCTGCTGGCGTCAGGTGACGATGGTCGTACGGAGGAGGGAGAAGGGGGCCGCGGGCCGTGTGCGCTGCGCGCTGGGGTGGTAGGTGGGCTGGGCTGGCCCAGCTGGCTGGCCTGGTTTGCCTCCCCCAGCCCGTTTTTTTTTATTTTTATTTCTCTCTGTTTTGTTTTTGCAGAAAAAGAAAAGAGAAGAAAAGAAGGGGTTTTGGGATTGAAAAATTTTGGGGATAATTTTTTATAAGTTATTTATTGCAAAAGCCCAGTTGTGCAAACTTTTATTTTTCAAAAATTTAAATTTTGTTGCTGTTTGTAATTTAAATGAATTTGATTGAATTTTGGCAATAATTGGAATAGTGAAACTTAAGCAAGTTAATAGTATGAAAAATCAAGTTTATTGGAAACAAATAAATGGTTTGATTTGAAAGTTTTATTTGAAAAGGTTGTAACAGAGCAAGTATGAAACATAATGGTTTGAAATTTGATTTGAAATTCAAATTTGAAACACATACCACATGCAATGCTTATGATGACATGATGCAAAACATAAATTAAACAAGGAGCAAGCATTCTAATGGTGTTTTTCATACTTGGGATGTTACAAAACACCCCCCCTTGAAGGAATCGCGCCCCGAGATTCCTACTGAGAAGAGAAAAGGTTCGGATACTTCTTGCGAAGATCCTCTTCGGTCTCCCACGTTGCCTCTTTATCGGAATGATGAGGCCACTGCACTTTTAAGAACTTGGTGCTCTTGTTGCGAGTTTTGCGCTCGGTCTCATCGAGAATGCGAATAGGGTGCTCCTCATAAGAGAGTTCGTCTTGCAGTTCAATGGAATCATGATCAACTGCACGACCTGGATCTTTGAAGCACCTCTTGAGCTGTGACACGTGAAAGACATCGTGCACCTTGGATAGCTTTTCTGGAAGTTCAAGACGATAGGCATTTTCTGCACGCCTTGAGAGAATGTTGAAGGGACCAATATATCTTGGTGTTAGCTTTCCTTTGACACCAAAACGATGAGTGCCTCTGAGGGGAGTTACACGGAGATATGCCTTGTCTCCAGCTGCATAGACCATGTCCCTGTGCTTGCTGTCATAGTAGCTTTTCTGACGAGACTGAGCAATCTTGAGATTGTCACGAATGATGTGAACTTTCTCTTCGGCCTCGTTAACAATGTCAGGGCCTAAGAGTGAACGTTCACCAGCTCCAGACCAATTGATTGGACTCCTGCATCTGCGGCCATAGAGAGCCTCAAATGGTGCCATGCCTAGGCTTGCCTGGAAGCTGTTGTTGTAGGAGAATTCAGCATATGGAAGACATTCCTCCCATTTCATGCCAAAAGAGAGACCACATGCTCTGAGCATATCCTCGAGAATCTGATTGACTCTTTCGACTTGCCCTTGAGACTGAGGATGGTAAGCTGTGCTGAACAGAAGCTTGGTGCCCAAGGCTTCTTGAAAGCTTTTCCAGAAATGAGAAGTGAAGATGCTTCCACGGTCTGAGCTTATTTCCAATGGAATACCATGAAGAGGAACAATCTTTGCTGTGTAGAGCTCTGCTAACTGACTAGCTGAGATTGTCTCTTTGACAAGAAAGAAGTGAGCTACTTTAGTGAGTCGATCAATGACAACGAAGATTGCATCGTTGCCCCTCTTGGACTTTGGGAAACCAGTGACGAAGTCCATTTCAATCATGTCCCACTTCCATTCAGGGATTTTCAGAGGTTGGAGAAGACCGGCTGTTTTCTGATGAACTGCCTTGAAACGTTGACAAACGTTGCATTCAGAAACGTATTGAGCAATTTCACGTTTCATGCTAGGCCACCAATACAGTGTCTTGAGATCCTGGTACATCTTTGTACTTCCAGGGTGTATGGAGAGAGGAGTTTCATGAGCCTCCTTGAGAATGACATCTTTGAGACTTTGAATTTGAGGAACTGCAATGCGTCCTTCGAAGAACACAGTTCCCTTGTCATCAATTGAGAAGGACTTAAATTTCTCCTTGCCTTCTTTGATGTGCTCTACCATCTTCTTGATTTCAGCATCACGAAGTTGTTCAGAACGAATCTTGTCCTCGAGAGTTGGACTGGCTGTCAAGTTTGCAAGATAGCCTTGAGGAACAAGACCAAGGTTGAGCTTCTGGAATTCTTCATGAAGAGGAGGTTGGCTTTCCATGATCATGAGATTATTGCAATACGACTTGCGACTGAGATCATCGTCCATAACATTAGCCTTGCCTGGAGTGTAAGAAATGGTAAGATCAAAGTCTTTAATCTTTTCAATCCATCTCCTTTGCCTGAGGTTTAGATCTGGTTGAGTGAAGATGTACTTCAGACTCTTATGATCGGAAAAGATTTCAGTGTGATTACCCAACAAGTATTGTCTCCATTTCTTGAGGGCAAACACAACTGCTGCAAGTTCAAGGTCATGAGTGGGATAATTGAGCTCATGTGTGTTCAACTGACGTGAAGCATAAGCCACAACTTGACGTTCTTGCATAAGAACTGCACCTAGACCTTGGAGAGAAGCGTCACAGAATATTTGGAAAGGTTAGGAAGGATCTGGGCCAACCAGAACTGGTGTAGAAGTGAGTTTAGTCTTCAGGAGATTGAAACTTTCATCACATTGTGGAGACCAAACGAACTTCTTGTCCTTCTTTGTGAGGTCAGTGAGAGGTTTGGCAATCTTGGAGAAGTTTGGGACGAAACGACGGCAATAGCTAGCCAAGCCAAGAAAACTTCTTACTTGCTTCACCGTCTTTGGAGGTTTCCAATCAACAATTGCTTTAACCTTTTCTGGATCAATGGCTATGCCCTTGGCAGAGATGACATGACCAAGGTAAGCGACTTCGGAAATCCAAAACTCACATTTGGAGAATTTGGCATAAAGACGATTTTCGCGAAGCTTCATGAGAGTGAGACGAATATGTTCTTCATGCTCTTCCTCGGATTTTGAGTAGACAAGAATGTCATCAAGATATACCACAACAAACTTGTCGATGTATTCATGGAAGACAGAATTCATGAGTCGAGAGAAGGTCGCCGGTGCATTGGTGAGACCAAAGGACATGACGGTGAATTCATATAGACCGTAGCGAGTGGTGAAGGCTGTCTTTGGAATATCCTCTTTTCTGATCTTTATTTGATGGTAACCCATTCTCAAGTCCAACTTGGAGAATATTGAGGCTCCAGCAAGTTGATCAAAAAGGTCATCGATGCGAGGAATTGGATACTTGTTTTTGATGGTCTTATCGTTAAGAGGACGATAGTCAACAACGAGTCTTTTTGTTTGATCCTTCTTCGCAACAAACAGAGTTGGGCAACCCCAAGCCGAGGAACTAGGTTGAATGTAACCTTTTTCCATGTACATATCAATTTGTTCCTTCAACAACTTCAGCTCGGGAGTTCCTATCTTGTAAGGATGCTTAGAGATTGGAGCAGTACCTGGTTCAAGTTCGATCACGAACTCAACAGCTCTGTCCGGAGGCATTCCTGGCAACTCTTTTGGAAAGACGTCAGGGAAGTCGCAAACCACCGGAACATTTTCAAGTGAAGGTAGAGGTTTTGCATTGAGGGTGCATAGCTGAATGGAACTTGATTCATGTGGAGAATAGATTATCTGGCCAGATGGGTGGAACAGAGTTATTGACTTTTGAGCACAGTCAATTCTTGCTTTATTGGCCTTCAGCCAATCCATACCAAGAATGACATCAATGTCAGAATTTCCCAGCAACATGAGAGAAGCAAGGAATATGTGGCCTCCAATTAGGATTTGATTGTCCTTACTTATCTTGGAAGTCAACATTTGAGATCCCGGGGAGTGGACAGTGATTTGATTGCTTAGTGGAACCACAATTAGGTTGTTTGTTGTGGCAAAGGTCTTTGACACAAAAGAATGTGATGCTCCGGTATCAAACAACACTTTAGCTGGAATAGAGTTTACGGGAAATATACCGAGAACGACGTCAGGAGCTTCCTCAGCTTTGTCGATCTTGACATGATTCACCCTTGCGGTCCTCCCGGCAGGCCTGTTGTTGGAGTTGAAGGCCTTAGGCGGGGGAGCGCGCATCATTGCCTGGTTTGTGTTAGGACGAGGTGGTGGTGGAGGTAGCTGCCTCTGCGTGCACTTGTCGGCGTAGTGCCCCATCTGCTTGCACTTGTAGCATGTGACGACACGAGGGGGCCCTGGCCTTGGCTGCCCCATTGAAGCCCTTGAATCATTCAGCTGAGCAGGGTTGGGTGGGCGGGGAGCCAAGCCTGGAGAAGTTTGGGCGTATGGAGCCCGAGTGACAGCACCATTTGGTACCCAGATGCGGCGCTTCTGCGGAGGGGTGGTCATGTTGGAGGAGGAACCACCCTCACGCGAGTGCTTGCGAGACTCCTCGAACGCCTTGCGCCCATTTTCTTCATTGAGCGCGGTGTTAACGAGATCCTCGAAGCTGTTGTCCTTGACATTGGTGAGGGCATACTTGAGTTCCGGGTTAAAACCTCTGCGGAACCTTGCCATCTTCTTGGCTTCAGTGGACACCTCATCTCCAGCGTATCGAGCGAGGCGATTGAACTCACTCTGATACCCGATGACGTACAACTTGCCCTGCTTGAGAGAGCAAAACTCTTCACGCATCCTTTCCATGAGACCATCTGGAATGTGGTGCTTCAGGAAGGCTTCCTTGAAACAATCCCACGTGACTGGCATCCCAGTTCTCATGGCCTGGAAGTTTTCCCACCAAGTAGCTGCCTGACCCTTCAGCAGATAGGAGGCATACTTGACCTTGTCTTCTTCAGCTACGTGTGCAATCTCCAGAGCCTTGGCTATCTCACGGATCCAGTCATCAGCGTCCAGAGGCTCGCGTGTGGCCACGAAAGCTCTTGGGCCCATACTGAGAAACTCCTTGATGCTGACTCGTGGAGCTGTCTGGTTGATGTGCTGATTAGCCTGAAACTGGGCCATCTGCGTCATGACTTGGGTCATCTGAGTCAACAGCTCCGCGATTGGCGGTGGCTCAGGCGTGTTGTTCCTTGTTGGCGGCATCCTGAATGGAAATGCATTTTAGCACAACAATAGAAAAGGATAGACTTGGCAACCGAAAGAGAGATTATTCCGACGCATGAATAGACAACCACAAGGTTCACCATCACATGTTCAATTACATCAGAATATCCAACACACCATAAATGGTTCGAATGCCAAAGGATAACTAAACATAGCTAAGAATGGATACATCGGTACTCCCATGCTCATCACGCAGGACGGCGGCTAGGAGTACGGCGAGAGGTACGGTGAGGAGCACGCCCACGAAAGTAGGTGGAACGACGATCCACGTAGATCTGACGTGGTCTGAGACCGACTCTAGGCGTGGTGAAGTACATAGCGTCGACTCCCTGTGCTCCAAAGCGTGGAATCCCAGTGTAACAAGCACCAAGGTTAAGGAGTGAACCTCTAATCGGCTCGTAACCTCCAGCATCTGGCAGACGACGCCCAACTGGCTGATCGAAACGTGCAAAGCGCTCGTCTCCAACAAAGTATGTGGTGTAAGTCGCCAGACGAGTCAAAGCAAGGTAAAGCTGCTCTCTGACTAAAGCCAACTCCTGAGATAGTGTGCGGGCAACTGCGTCACTGTGTCTCACAAACTGAGCGGTGGTGTGCAGCCTGGAGTTATCATGCTCGTAAACATCCAAGTTGTCGTAGAGAGTGAAGTGAGCTCCCTCCAAAGTGATGTAACCACGGGGGATGTGGCGATAGATAGAATCGTCAAATCCCCAGTAGTCACCACGAAGGACGGTGAGGCTCACATAAGCTGCTTGCTGCACAGCCATATCCACTGTGGAACTCACTGCCTCGTAGCGGTGGACTACGCTCATGCCATCATCTGACAGAATGTAGACGATAGCCTGGTAGTAGGTCTGCTCAAACTCTCGCTGCTGCTCGTAGACCTGGTACTCTGGTGCCCAACGGAACCCCAGAAAAGTGACCATGTCTCTCAGCATCTCCGGATAACCGGCAGTGCTCTCGCAACGAGTCATACGAACCACCTGCGGGTAGAACCTGAGATCCATCTGCAGATGATCGGGGAAGCTTTGATTAGACGCCGGTAGAAAAACTGAAGTGGCAAGCAACGACAAGGTTCCAACGGACGAAAAGGATCTTGAGAAGAACAGGATATCGAAGCAACATTTGGGAAACACGAGACCAAACACTCCTGAGGTACTACGGAAAACCCATCCGGGCTTCTAAAGGATCAATATCTACTGCTTAAGGAATAGAGGATCTGCTTCCGGGGCTTATGTGCCTCCGTTCTCAACCGTGAGTAGGCAACATGATAAATCATGTCACAACCACCTCCATTCCTATGGTCTAGTAGATATAACCATCCTAGAGAAACCAGGATACGTGAAATCCTAACTTGAAAGTTTAGATGAGAAGAGAAAACAACGTTGCACTTCCTTACCAGAAAAAGGGAGGGTGGGTGGGGAAAGAAATAAAAGAACAGAATTCCTACTCTCACGTTTCATTTTTCCTATATAGCTACAAAATAGTTTCTAGACTCAACTGCGACCAGTAAAGGGATCCTACAGGCAGACAGGCTCTGATACCATTTGTCGCACCCGGACTTTTAGAGGATACTCACAGCCCGCTAAACAGTAGATAAATGCCTTACGGGGAATACCTGCACCCGCATCTCAATATGAGTAGGCCAACACGTAAACGTGTGACAACCATCCTCTACTATTCATCGTCTGTGAAACCATCCAATAGAAATCCGAAATACTTCCATTGACGTACTTCATAACATACACACATGGTACGTCAACGGCATTTGAACAAGTGATATCACAACAAATCTCTAAGACACAAAGAAATAGAAATAAGTGGCAAAAGCTCTCACTAGAGCAGAGATAGCAAATACAGTCATGCAGAGGACACATGTCCCAACAATTCATCATTACATCACAGCGGAAGCATCCAAAGTGTCTGAGTACAGACAAGATCCAAATAGGCCTAAGAGGCCGGAAACGAAAGAACGGAGCCCATCCACGAAGTCTCGGATCCTTCCCGGGTCCGCTATCTACTCATCAGCAGCCTCGTCATACTCCACGTAGTAGCCACCATGGGGATCCTCGGAAACGTAGTCTGCAGAACACGCAGCCCCAAAGGGGTCAGTACAGACGAGTACTGGCAAGCAAGGCGCACAAGATACCAAAGTGTACCCGACAACACCAAGTACAGATGCTTTGGGTTCAACGGAAGATAGGTGATACGAAGGTGCGGCAGCGGGCTGCCCTAACCAACTACAGAGACACGCTACAACATCCGGCTAAAAGAAAGGGATAAGATAGCGCATCGGAACCAACTACCACTAACCTCAAACAAACCCATCCTAGATCTCGCCCCTTATCCAAAGAAACAATCCGAGGATAACCCACACAGTTGAATTAGTGAAGGTTCAAGTTATTGTGTCATTAAGCCTATTGCTAGTCAAATTAGTATCAATTAGGTGTAAGTTGTCTAATCCTTGTTAGCCAGCCCTATCACCAAGTCATCCATAACCGCGGACAACACGGCTTCTCGAGAAGATTTAACCCTGCAGGGATGCACCAATTTGGCCGTACACGTAAGAATAACCCGCCAGACGGGGATCAAACCCACCAAGCAGGCCACTCAACACAACCCAACTCTTCTTCGCATCAAGCCCAAAGAACCCCGTGCAGTTGAGCGCACGGCTAATCAAGCCCCACGAAGAAAAGGGGACCCTCATAGCACTCTAAGAATGTGTCTCCCTAAATGCCGACTACAAAAGTTACCACCCTGGCGCCGAGGGTTCGCACCTGCATATGCATGCGGCAAATGGAAAACCCGAACTAAATGAGGCGATTTGGACAAGATGCGAATCGAATCAAAGTTGAGGGTGGCGCCCATACACGCTTCCCACATGCGGTTAGCGCGCTCATCATGGATCTAGAGGACAAGAACTTTTCCTGAGTTCGACACTAGCAGGCCTCAAAACCATACCCGGCCTCCTGCCGGTGCCTTATCATCAAATTAGCATTACCTCAAACATTAACAGGTTGTTGTTTAAGTATCGAGCCCCCAGAACATAATAAATATGGTAAAAGAAATAACGGACATCAGACTCGAGCATAAACAACCCTAAGCATGCTAATAAGACACAGGCAACAAGCAACAGGGTTATAGGTGTGGAGGATAGGCTATATCAGGGTTACAGAATATCATGTGATAGGATCGGAACACAAGCAACAAATCTTAAGGCTAGCAGAATAGACAACGGAAAGTATCGGTATCTAGTGTGGAAAGGACACAATGGTTCATGTGAGTGAATACTTGCCTGCAAACTCAGTAGCCTGGTACTGGGCTAACTCCTCTGAAGTAGTGTCGTAAACCTCGTCTGTCTCAACGTCGTCGTCTATTCGAGAAGAAACAAACAAACAACGCAGAGAGACAAACAATCAATAACATGGCATAATGCACAAACATGGGATGATGCATGGCAAAATTAATTGATGCATCAAAGATAAGCTAGTTGACATGGTAAACATATTTAAATGGGCCCATATGCAATTTGGGTTGCATATAGAAAGGCCCAAGAATTAAAGTTGAATTAAGTGATCTACAAATAACCATCATGTGAAAGTTGGTTAGAATGATGCATGGATGATGAAAACAATAAGAAAACAATAATAGCTTCAATTTGATATGTTGTTTACCAAGTTTGGAATTTTATTTATTAAGTTATGAAATTTGGCTTCTTAAATGAGTTACACAAACATTTGTTGTTTTCACCCATTTTAATTGTTCAAAATAGATAACAAAATTTATATTTGGAAAGAACACAAAATTTTAGATGGAATACATGTATTACTTTCTGAATTTGAAATTAAAATGAATTAATTATGAATGAAACAAGTTTAAACAAGATTTAAATGAATTTTAATTCAAGTATTAAAAATTATTTGAATTTTATTTGTTCCAATCATTAAATAAAATTCATATTTGAAAAGATTATATTTTTCTGGTTTGAAAACATATTTTACAAATTAAATTTGGACTTAAAATGAGCAAGTTATCAATTTGACAATTTTAAATGCATTAACTAAGAAACAGCTGTTTTCAGCAACTTAATTTATTTAAAACAGAACACAAAGTTGATATTTTCAAAGTTCATGAAAAAAGGAATGGATAACATATTTGGTTTGTTGAATTTGGAATTTTTATGCCCAAGTTATGAATTTTGCAATATTAAATGAACTAAACAAGGATTTAAATATTTCACCAATTCAAAATATTCAAAACAGTAAATAAAGTTTATATTTGGAAAGCTTGTTCAATTTTGCATGGAAAACATATTTTACATGTGCCATTTGAATTAAATTTGAATTAGTTATGAATTTGACTAAATTTGAAAGAGTTGTTTGAATTTGAATTTTTGAAACCATTTGAAATGTTCAAAACAGTATACAAATGGTTTTAACATGTAGAGAATTAAATTTGGTATGGAAAACATATTTAACATGTTGAATTTGGATTTAAAATGAGGGATTTATGTGAGTTTGAAAAACAGGGACTAATCTGTAAAAAAATACAGGGACTTGATATTAAAAAGAAAGGGCCAGAACTGGTTTTCACCTCGCAGTGGCCCAGCCTGAGCCACCGACAAGGGGCCCTGGCCACTGTGGCGCTTGCGTGGCGTGTGTGGAAGCTGGCGTGGCCACCACTGCCGCTGACCGGTGGGCCCGCGCAGCCAACGTGGCAAAGCAGAAAAAGGGTGGCATTTATTCCGCGCTGGGGGGATCGAACCCGCGTCGCGGGCGTGCGCGCGTGTGCCTCTGGCCACTGCGCTGCGCTGCGATTCGTGTTAGGAGAGAGATGCGCGGGGTTTTGAGGTGGTGCTGCTCTGTTTAACTGAAACAAAGTTTCAGTTAATTGAACTTTGCTGACGGAGGCGTGATCGCCGGCGGCGACGCTGCGCTGCTGCTGCTGCTCGTGGTTGTGTGCAGGGGTGTGTACGCGTGCGCAACAGGAAGAGTAAAAGAGAGGGGAAGGAGGTGATGCTCACCGTGGGGAAGAGGAAGGAGGAGGGCAACGGCTCGGTGAGGGGACAGTGGCGATGACGAGCTCGTCGACGGCGCGGCGAAGGTGATCGAGCGCCTCCCAGGCCTGGTCGAGGAAGCAAGGAGGAAGGTGGAGGCTCGGGGGTCCCGTTCCCGCGAAGTGATCCCCTCGACGGTGTCCACAACCTCTACCCCACTCCCGTCAAGCTCCGGCCATGGTGGCTCCTCTCCGGTTCAGAAATTTTCAGAAAGAAAAGCAGAAGATTGGAGGGGGATCCGAAGGGGAGAAATGGAGGTGGCGGCGCAGGGAGGAAGAGAGGAGCGATGGCTAGGGTTTGGTGCTCTCGGGGTAGAAATAGGAGGAGGAAAGGGAGCATGTAGAGAGGGGGGAGGTGCGGTGGTGCGCTGCTGGCGTCAGGTGACGATGGCCGTACGGAGGAGGGAGAAGGGGGCCGCGGGCCGTGTGCGCTGCGTGCTGGGGTGGTAGGTGGGCTGGGCTGGCCCAGCTGGCTGGCCTGGTCTGCCTCCCCCAGCCCGTTTTTTTTTTGTTTTTATTTCTCTCTGTTTTTTTTTTTGCAGAAAAAGAAAAGAGAAGAAAAGAAGGGGTTTTGGGATTGAAAAATTTTGGGGATAATTTTTTATAAGTTATTTATTGCAAAAGCCCAGTTGTGCAAACTTTTATTTTTCAAAAATTTAAATTTTGTTGTTGTTTGTAATTTAAATGAATTTGATTGAATTTTGGCAATAATTGGAATATTGAAACTTAAGCAAGTTAATAGTATGAAAAATCAAGTTTATTGGAAACAAATAAATGCTTTGATTTGAAAGTTTTATTTGGAAAGGTTGTAACAGAGCAAGTATGAAACATAATGGTTTTAAATTTGATTTGAAATTCAAATTTGAAACACATACCACATGCAATGCTTATGATGACATGATGCAAAACATAAATTAAACAAGGAGAAAGCATTCTAATGGTATTTTTCATACTTGGGATGTTACAGGCCCCCTTCGGGTCCCCTCTGGACTCCGTGTACGTGACAGATTTCTAATACCCTGGGATTTTGTTTCGTCTGATTCCGAAAATATTTCGAGAACAACTTTTCTGAAACCAAAAACAGCAGAAAACAAGAGCTGTCTCTGTGGCATCTTGTCAATAGGTTAGTCCCAGGAAATCCATAAATATGACATAAAGCGTATACAAAACATGTAGCATATGGCATGAAAACAACATGGAATATCAGAAATTATAGATACGTTTGAGACGTATTAAGGCTTAACAAAAATTGGTGTAATTTTCCCATGGGGGTGGGGGTATATATAGTGGGAGGAGGGGAGAGGTGCCCAGGGGAGGAGTAAGTCTCCCCCAATTGGTGCGGCTAGGGCAAGAGCTTCCGCATCTCCCCCCTTGTCCAATTTGGATTGGGCTCCCTTAATCAGGAGTCCTTTCCTTCCACTTCTCCTCCTTACTTTTTCCTCCCCTTTAATTTTTAGCATATCCATTTATTTCCAAAAATCAAATAAGGAAAGTTGTGGGGAGAGAAATTCAGATTTTATATGACCACTAGAGCCCATGTGGCAGCCCCCAAATGTCGAGGCACAACCCAAGGGCATTTCATCCCCCTCCGGCACCCCGCCCTTCTCTAGTTTTCTTTGGAACTCTTCCGGAACCCTATAACCCGTATAGATTAAATAATCGTATCTATTAACGATGTTAAAAAAAACTTTCTAACATCCCAAGACATCTCATGCCCGCTCGCAAATGCTCAAAAAGCGAGCAACATTATTTCTCTCTTTGTAAAATCCCGGAATAAATTTCGATACTGACAAAAACTGTTTCTATCATCCTGAGACATCTAATATCCCTATATTGATTATCTCTCGTATTTATAACATATCTATCGTGCGGAAACACGATTCCGATGATACGCCTTGTTGTTTTGGACCTACTAATAAACACACAAAACCAAACCAAACTTAAGCGTGTGACCCCTATAGGTTCGATAATAAGTGGACATGACAGTGGAAACTCTTTTTGGCTCAATGGTCAATAGCAGAGTCATGGAAGCCCATATTGACTCCCACTTGTTATGAGAAAGACACATTGTTGAACCTGTTTGTCTATCGTACAATATTCCCATTACTCACGATACCGAACTTACTCGAGATTAAGTATTCCGGTATTACCGTGAATCAAACTTTGATTCACTATACCTTTGTCTATGTCGTTAACCTGTAAGATTCCTTTTACTCGTCCCCGTATTATGATATCCCACATGATGGATCATCATCATGCTTTCTCTCCAACACATATGGACATCATTAGGGATGTAAACGGATCGACGGATCGGATAATGCTCTCTCCATATCCTCTACCATATTTTTTTTGTCGGATTCGGAGCGGAGCGGATAATGACCGGATGCGGATTCGAATGCGGATTATATCGGACTACGGTTTCGGATCGGAAACGGAGTGGATTCGGACCGGAAACGGACAAATATTATCGGATAGATACGCGCGAAAAGACATACTGTCACCGTTGAAAATTATATGAACAATAAAATTAGCCAAACAAATAACAACTGAAAGTAGCGTTGAAAGTTACACCAAGAATAATAGCATACTTAAATAGTACTTAACAGCATTACACCAAAACAAAGGTCGTACTTAACTAATGGTTCAGTTCAAATTCTTATTTAAATATGGTAGGAAACAACCGACCAAGTATGAGGCCATCTTCCACACTTCATTAACTTCTCAACATGAAGTTTTTCATGCCAAATGTGTTTTGTGTATTCCAGTGAGTGCGATGATAGATTATCAGATTGCACTCTTCACGAGCAGAATGATAACAAATTAGTTATAAATAATGAAGTAGCAAGAACAATGCATACCAAAATTGCTTGCTCCTACTTATTTATTCAATGGCCATGTTTTCCTTGTCCTACGTATTTGCAAAAAATGAAGAGGTATCAGACATATATAAATTTTTCCAGAAAGAAACACCAGTGCCCAAGAGGTAAGAAAACATATAAGAAACTTGGAGAAACCAAACATCAATTATATATTAGTCATCTCACGGGCTAATGGACTAATATGGTATTTGGACCGACCACTCGAGCTAGTCGGATTATCCTAACTAAAAAGGTCGGATAATCCGCAAAAAATTGCGGATAATCCGTATCCGCCGGATAACAGCAATACCATATCCTGCACCATATCCGCCGGATATCCGTCTGGCCAATATCCGTATCCTCGTCCATATCCATCGGATTTCTAAAATTGCATACCATATCCTTAAAAACGGATGCGGACGCGGATTCGGAGCGGAAATTATCCGTACCATTTACATCCCCTAGACATCATTCATACCGAGTGGACCTAGGTTGTATTTCTCCTTTTACGGAGGAGTAATTCCCATCGTAGAACATCGAGACCAATACATGCCTTTGGAATTACCCAGTGGTTACCTTTTCGATCACCCAGTTTATGGTATGATACTTGATAGTACCAAAGTAAAAACTCCAGAGTGTATAACATCAATAACCTCATGGTCAAAGGATATGTTGTACCATAACCTTGATGTGATATGTCACCACGGACAAAATATATCACAATGGAATCTCTTAGAATATCAACATCTTGGGTCTACCTAGACATATTGTTCCCTACGAATAATATGTTATTTATTGATGCTGACATATACTATGTCCATGACTAGGAAAACACGATCATCAAAAAAACAACAGATTAGTCTGAAAGACAAGAATAGGGTATCAAATACGTGTCCATGTTCCTACACGTGATCGTGAGTTTTCCCCTAAATCTTACATTCCGGAGCCACGTCTGTTATAGTATAGTAACATGAACCATAATAATGAAACATATGTATAAATACTATTGCCTTTTGGGCATACATCCAACAGTCTCCCACTTGAACAACTGACAATAATCCGTTTGCATATGTTCTTCAAATATCTTGAAGATGTATTTAAACGCTCATACAAACTCTGTGGTAGATACATTTGTCATGAGACCTTTTTCAAGGTTGTGTAAACTTTATGTATATATTATGGATAAAATCTTTCTATCATAATATCTTTGATCATTTGATCACTTCCAATCGAGGCTATTCAAGGTGATACCTTGATATTTCAGCTAGGAATACATTTTTTCCACTTGCCACGACATTGTTGCACCTTTTGTGATATACCACACCTAGTTCATCCAATGAACCAATACCCATTATTGGAAGTATTTAAATTCCCACCTTTTGTTGCTATTGTTTTATTGTTTACAACTTATATCCATGCATAAAATTAATTAAGCATTTGAACTCTTGATAACCACAAAATCATAAAATCATGTTTTATCCTTGGTTTATACTTATCTCATAAGTACTTTATCTTTTAAATATATTGTAACTCTTACATCACGACAAAATTCTCTCTTTTCGAAGAAATATCTTCAAAATAGTTTATGGAAAATAATCTTCATAATTGGAGTCAATTAAAATTTTGTTACAAAGTCAACTTGTCAACAATTATCTTTATATACTTGACATAATGCATTCTCAAGGAATATTCAACAACAAACACAATGATAAATCATTTGATCATGCTCACCGATGTCTTTCAACTATGGATCTTACATTTGAATTCCCGAATTCTACGGAGAACCTAGTTGTTACAAGTTTCGAATTTCATTCAAAACTTTTGCATTTAACTAAATAGCATTATGTCGATTTACATCTAGGATTAAATCCATTGAAAAACGATATCTTTGCCATTCCTTGTATCATAAAAAACACCTTTTTCAATTATACAATATTCCATCAAATATTTTTTTAATGGTTTATAACCATTCTTGAGCTCCCACTTACTTATAAGAAAACAAGAATTATGTAATTCTCTCTCTCTCTCTAGTAGAATTAGCGGATATAATTAGAGACTCTCTAATTAAATTAGAGACTCTTCTAATCGGGTTTTGAGTTATACTCTCCCGATTAGATCTAAATCTAATTAGTTCTTCTCTCTCATGTGTTGAGAACTCCCCGGTTCATAATAGCTCTAATCACAGTTGATTAGAGCTACAAATTACCAACATCGGAAGGCTGCATCTCTTTGTCGGTGCCGAGTCTTGGACGACGGAGCGCTGATGGGTTGACACGAGCGTAGCGTGCACACCATAAGAGGGATTACACGTGTGATCCTTGACGAGCGAAGACTTAGCGACATCCTTACAACTAGGCCTAGTCATGAGGATCTACGATTGTTCAGAACTCTTCTACGACACATCAAATCAGTTGCCCGGTGAGTCGTGATCCTGATCCTCGCATGTGTGGTCATACCTCGTTATCTGCATAGTGATCTTGGTGGACTACGTGGGGCAATTTTTAAAATTCTGCAGCGTAGACCGGAAATTTTTGCTTCTTTTCCCCGTGTGTCGTCCTCTTACCGATTCTCTACTGCCTCCTCCCCCGGTCGCTTTCGTGCCCCCTCTGACACAGCCCCTCGCCATCCGGGCCACCGGAACCCTAGCCGTGGTGGATTGGATCATCATCCCATCCTCCCCTTATTGTGCCACATGTCTTTCAATATTTCCTCCTCATCATGCACGACACTTCCTCACTAAGATCCCCTCCTCTTCTCGTGCTACACACCTCCGCCGACGTCTTATCTTCCTCTCGCAATCTACACCCCATCTCCTGTGATAGCCCAGGTTGCCTCTTTGTCCTACTACCGTGTCGCCTATTATCATGCCTTTCTGCTCCTAATGTTAGATTTGTCCTCCCGATATAGGTGATAGACTAAGGGGGTAGATTTTGCGTACACCACACAACCTACTTTTCGTCTCCCGCCATCTCCATGTCTGATCCCCCGCGTACAACGTTCCTCCCCTTTGCGCTCACCTCGACAAGCCTCCACATAAATGGCCAAATGGAGCGTTCCCTCGGGCCAAAACCTAGGATACGTTGAGTATCGTTCAAGTACGGGGCAGCGCATGCAAGTAACCAAACGACTTTTTTTATCCATTTGGCTTGTTAAGAGTTGGCGCAAGTAACCAAACACGTCCCAAATGGTGGGTTTTGGAATCCTTGGAACGAACTAAGAGTCAAGTAAAATATGGATGTTAGGAACCACATCCAAGTCATCTGTCATGAAGAAAGGTTTGGTGCATATGGGAAGGTAGGCTTAGCAGTACCAAGAAAGTTATGTAACCAAGTCTGATTGGATAGTCGAGAGAGTTGGCAAAATAGTACACGTTTTACTGATTCTATTGTGCTGTGGCACCGACAAAAAAAGAACAACGAATACCATATGGAAAACAAGAATGCATGTAAGAAGAAGAAAAATTACCGAACATCTAATTGAAGTGAAAATACAGGCTTCGATTTCATCATCATGACATTATACAGGTTCAGCTGCATCCAGAACCGTTACGCCTCGCACCGTCACGTCGCCTATCCCGAGGAGGGAGGTCAATGGCGGATCCACGCCGTCGCCCCACCGATCAGCCCGTGGACTAGAGGGCCCGCCGTGTGCCGGAGGCTCCCCTTGTCACGCCCCGTCGGAGGCGACGCGTGGACGTCATCATGTCTGCCCGCGCAGCGCTGGAGGGTTTTCGCCCAAAAACAGAGTGCGCTCCTCGACTTCCACGACGACCACCATTCGCGACCTCATCGAATCGCCTTCCAGCTCCTACGACTCACTGCCGCTTGCTTGGATTCCACCCGTTCCCCGTGCGGCGAGGCGCATCACGCTGGCACTCCGTGTAGATCTGGATCATGTAGAGGAAAGGGGCTGCTCCGCTGCGAGTGAAGCCTCAACCTCCTCGTCCTGTTTCGCGGATTGGGAGGCCCCATGCTCAACTGACGGAGATCCCGCATTGGGGTGGCAGAGGTCAACGGCGCCCGCGCCGCGCAACGAACCCGGCGACTCGTTGGCCACCAACTCCAGCTTCATCGACTCCTTCTTCACCGCCGAGGGATTTGACAGGGAGCTCGACCTTGGCTGTTTCAGCAACGAAGAGGCGTCGGAGAAGATCAGTGCGGCTTTGCGGCGAGGAAGACGCAGAGGGGGCTGCAGGGTGGAAAAAGCCCGCTCGCGCCGTGGTGTTCGGACCGAATAGGAAGCGCGGCCGCCCAAGGAAGTACATCCATTCCCCATCATCGTCGGAGAATTCACTTTCGCAAGCTCCGAGGCTCCCCTCACACAGCTCGAGCACCCGGTTGCTCTTCGGCCTCTCTGACACGGTGTCTGCGGCAACCCTGGTAGCGATCAGCAAAGGCACTACGGACATTGTACTGGACCATCAGCAGCTAGGAGACGCACAAATGGATTCTCGACTGTGACGCTGATTCCTCAGGTGCAGAGTTGGGGTGTCCATGGAGATGGCACTTGTCCCCCCGAGGGCCACCAACTTGCTGACAAAGGAGAGGGGTGGGGTTTTTTCTTTGGGCAGCCGTGGGAAGACGAGGATACCCCTGTCACACCCACCTACCCACCCACCATCGTCTGGATCTGCAAGAGCATCCTCTCCTCCAGATTCATTCAGCTCTCTGATTGCCACCCCGCCTCCCTCGAAGAAGAGCTCCATCACATTCCGATCCACCTTTCCCTCGGCAGCTTGCCGGTGAGGGGTTCTAGTGGCCTTTTGCTGCATCAGATCCAAATCAAGTGCCCGATGGCGGAGAAGGCGCGCGGTCGTGGAAGAGGAGGCAGAGGCAGGAAAGGGCCATGGCAGGAGCAACCTCCCCCGCTGCAACCGGCCCCCTTCAACTAAGGCTACCCCATGCCGCCACTTCAGGTACAATCGCAGCCCGTCCCTCCGCAACAGAAGTTCTCGATGTATCCCCCTTTTGGATACAACCAGTGGCAACAGTTCCCTGGGCAGTTCCCTCCCCAGCCGTTCCAAGGCTTTCCAGGACCGTGGCAGGGGCCGGGAGCTCCCAATCAGGCGAATTGGCAGTAGCTTCAACCGCATCAGGTGAACCAGAAGCAGCTGCAGCAGCAGATGCAACCGCAGAAACAGAAGAATCCTCCTCAGGCCAAGAAACCACCCCCGCAAGCCAAAGAAAAAACCGCAGAATCAGCAAAAACACATGGCTCTCCTTCAAAGAAAACCAATTCTGCTGGTTCTAGCTCCACTGTTGGTGAGGGAGGGGCTGTGTATGCAGAAGTTATCTGCTACAATTGTGGAGAACCTGGACATCACAAGGCTGCATGTCCCTCTGCAAAAACCTGTTTCATCTGCAGCTCCTCTGAGCATGAGGTTGAGCACTGTCTTGTCACGAAGCAGCCACAGCAGCTTGCCAAATTTGTGGGCAGTGCAGCCCCTGGTCTGGGTTTCTATCACATTGAACTGCCATTCCAGATGTCTGAACCTGCTCCTCCAAAGAACACTGGACTTCTTTACATTGATGCTGTTACTCTAACCAAGGAGGAGCTCTACAAGGATCTAGCAACAATCTACAAGACCAACTGGCCTTGGCAAATTAGGCAGTTGAATGATTGGACTTTCCTGGTCAAATTCCCTCCTCACATCAAGGTTGAAGAAGTAGCTGTCTACCCAAGCTTTGGGCTGCCAAAAGAAGGAGTTTATGTCAAGGTGCATTTCTGGAATGGGGAGCTAGACTACTTGTAACATCCCAAGTATGAAAAATAGCCATTAGAATGTTTGCTCTCTGTTATTTTATGTTTTGCATCATGACATCATGTTAATTGCATTTGTTTTGCTTGTTTTCCATTTGTTTCCAACTGTTTTCCTTTGTTTTCTATTTGGATTTCAAACCAAAATTCAAACCTTTTGTTTCCTCCTTGTGATGTTACCATTTCCAAAATGATATTTCAAATAAAACATCCAATTGATTCCATTAAGAATGAAAAGCCCAAACTATTTAATTGTTCTTTTAATAATTCACTTAATCCAAATTTATTCAAATTCAATTGCCTTTTTCCTTATAGCAACCATTTGAAAGTAATGAAACAAAACAACTCCAATCAATTTGTTTCAACATAACTTGAGGTTCCAAAAACTAATTAAATGTTACTTTTACTAAATCACTTAATCAACAATTCATTCAAATTCCTTTCCCAAATTCAAATAAAACCCAAACAGCAAACCATTTTTGAAATTATGAAACTTACAAAACCAACATTCATTTGGTAGCAAATAAACATGAATTTTTAAACAATGCTTTTGAATTGTTTCAAATCAATTAATCCCTTAATTCAAATATAAAAGTGAATTCATTTTCTTTTTCCAAACAGCAACATGAATCAAATATTTTGAAAACAAAAGTTGATACAATGTTGATGCTGACCTAATTAACTTACATAAATTTCACCTAAATTTTCTACCCCACAAACCATCTTCCTTTCTTCCTATTTCTAATCAGCACAAAAAAAAACATAACAGAAAAGAATAATAAACCTAACAGCTAACAAGAGGGAGAGAGAGAGAGGCCCAACTCCCCCCCCCCCAAGCCCACTTTCCCTTCTGGCCCGTACCCCCTTTTTCTGTCGTCTTCCTCCTCGAGCTGACGACAGCAGTATGACTGCTCCCTCACCGTCGATCCTCTCATCCCCCTCCTCGATGTGCTGCCGTACCAAGCCCTTCCCTCCCATAAGACCACCTCCTCCCCCTCTGCCTAACCTAAACCCTAGTCCCCTCGCCCTAGCGCCGCCGATCTCCTTCTTCTTCCTCCCTGCTCCTCCCTGTCTCTGCTCCTCTGACCGCCACCAACAGCAGCAGCGCCATCCACCCTCGCCGTCGATCGTGGAAGCGAGAGGTCCACCCGAGGGCGGGAATGGAACCCTGGATGTCCCCTCTTCCGCCCCGCCTCATCGCCGCTTGCTGGAGCCACCGTGGTGGCCGCGCCGTCGCCGGAGAAGGACCTCGCCGCGGCTGCACGCCTACAGCAGCTCGACCAACAGCAGGTGAGCGCCCCACCTCCTCATCTCCCCCTCGACCCACCTCCTCCCTCTCGTTCACCACCCCTCCGAGCACCACCCGCAGCACGCCCCCATGGCCCCTCCCGCGAGCGGCCTCCTCTCCGGCGAGCGCAGCAGTCGCTGCTACCTGTTCCATGTCGAGATACAGAGATCACGTTCAGTTAAATTCAGTAAACCGCACACCAACAGCTTATACCCCCCGAGGCCCCTTCCCTGTCAACACACAGCGCATCCACCCCACTGGTTCTGTCCCTCTGTGCGCTAGCAGAGGTGCAGGGTTCGATCCCCCCTGCCCACCAAAATCCCCACCTTTTTATTTTTAATTGTTTGGTCACAGAAACATCTCAGAATCACAGCTAGGTCCTTGTCAATTATTCCTAGCCCCTGCAAAATTATTTCTAAGTCCCTAGCAGCTAAAAAAATGGCAGATTTGCACCAAATCTTGTAAATTGCATAAGAAAATCATTTTAACTCCAAATACAACATTTTTGATATGTTTTCAATACCAAATTAAATGTTCTATCCAAATATATAATTTGTTTACTGTTTTGAATACTTTAAATTGGTGAAACATTTGAATTCTTGTTAAATTCACTTAAACTTGCAAAATTCATAACTTGAGCATAAAAATTCCAAATTCCACAAACTAAATATGTTTTCCAATCAACTTTTCATGTACTTTCCAAATATAAATTTTGTTTGCTGTTTTGAATAATTTAAATTGCTGAAAACAACTGTTTCTTAATTATTGCATTTAAAATTGCCAAAATAATAACTTGCTCATTTTAAATCCAATTTCAACAAGTAAAATATGTTTTCCATGCAAAATTAAACCACCTTTCCAAATATAAAATTTGTTTCATGTTTTGAATAATTAAAATTGGTTAAATAATTTAAATCTTGTTTAATTCATTTAATATTGCTAATTTCATAACTTGGTCAAATTAAATTATTTTTGAACATGCAAAATATGTTTTCCAACCATAAAAGTATAAACTTTTCAAATATTAATTTGGTTTAATGTTTTGAACAAATAAAAATTCAAATAAGTTCATGCTTGAATTAACTTCATTTAATTCTTGCTTAAACTTGTTTAATTCATAAATAATTTATTTGAAATCCTTTTTCAACAAGTGAAACATGTAATCCACCTAAAATTTGTGTGTTCTTTTCAAATATAAACTTTGTTATCTATTTTGAACAATTAAACTTGATGAAAACAACAAATGCTTGCGTGACACCTTTAAGGCACCAAAATTCCAAAACTTAATAAACAAATTCCCAAACTTGTTAAACCTTATTTCAATTTGATTCTATTGTTGTTATTTTGTTGTTTTCCTCATCCATGCATCATGCTAATCCACTTTCACATGTTTCTTAGTTGTAAAACAATTAATTCAACCATAATTCATGGGCTTTTCATATGCAATCCAATTGCATGTGGGTCCATTTAATCATGTTGTTATTTTGTCAACTAGTTTATTTCTATGCATCAATTAAATGGTCATGCATCATCCCATGTTTGTGCACTATGCCATGTTATTGATTGTTTATCTTTCTGCGTTGTTTGTTTGCTTCTTCTCGGATATACGACGACGTTGAGACCGACGATCCTTACGACACCCCTTCTAAGGATCTAGCTCAGTACCAGGCTACTGGGTTTGCAGGCAAGTATTCACTCACATGAACCATCATGTTCCTTTCAACATTGGATACCGATACTTTCCGTTGTCTATTCTGCTAGCCCTATGATTAGTTGCTTCTGTTACGAACCTATCACATGCATCCTTTAACCCTGATATTGCCTCACCTCCATACCTATAACCATTGCTTGTTGCCCGTGTATTACTAGCATGCTTAGGTTGTTTTTGCTCGAGTCTGTTACCCGTTACTTTCTGTTACTATTTCATTATGTTCTGGGGGCTCGATGTTAAAGAATGAATCATGCTAATGTTATTGTTAATAATAATTTGATGATAAGGCACCGGCAGGAGGCCCTGTGTGGTTTTGAGGCCTGCTAGTGACGACCCTAATAGGAAAAGGGTCTTGTCTACTGATCCATGATGAGCGCACTAACCGCATGTGGGAAGCGAGTATGGGCGCCCCCCTCAATTTGATTCGATTCGCATCTCGTCCAAATCGCCTCATTTAGTTCGTGTTTTCCAATTGCTGCATGCATGTTTTTGCGAGCCCAGGCCAGGGTGGAACTTTTGTAGTCGGCATATAGGGGGACACGGTCTTAGAGTGCTATGAGGGTCCCTTTTCTTCGGGGCTCGATTAGCCGTGCGCCCAAGGTGTTTTGGGCTTGATGCGAAGAAGAGTTGGGTTGTGTTGAGTACCTCGCTTGGTGGGTTTGATCCCCGTCTGGCGGGTTATTCTTACGTGTACGGCCAAATTGGTGCACCCCTGCAGGGATAAATCTTCTCAAGAAGCCGTGTTTTCCGCGGTTATGGACTACTTGGTGAAAGTACTGGCTAACAAGTACTCAGGACAACTTAAACCTAATGATTAACAACCTTACACCCAATGATTAACAACTTGACTAGTAATAGGCTTATTGACACAATAATCTGAACCATCATTAATCCAACTGTGTGAGTTATCCTCGGATTGCTTCTTTGGATAAGGGGCGAGATCCAGGATGGGTTTGTTTGAGGTTAGTTGATAGGTTGGTTACGATACACGATCTTATCTCCTTTCTGATAGCCGGAAGTGGTAGTAACTCTGTAGTTGTTTAGAGCAGCCAGTTGCAGCATCTTTATATCCCCTTCCTTCCGTTGAACCCAAAGCATCTGTGCTTGGTGTTGACGGGTTACACTTTGGTGAACTGTGAGTCTTGCTTGCCAGTACGTTTATGTACTGACCCCTTTGGGGCTGTGGTTTCCGCAGACGACTTTTCCGAGGATCTACATGGTGGCTACTACGTGGAGTATGACGAGACTGCTGACGAGTAGATAGCGGACCCGGGCAGGATCCGAGACTTCGTGGATGGGCTCCGTCTGTTCGTTTCCGGCCTCTTAGGCCTATTTGGATCTTGTCTGTACTCAGACATGTTGAATGCTTCCGCTGTGATGTAACGATGAATTGTTGGGACAGGTGTCCTCTGGATGATTGTATTTGCTATCTCTGCTCTAATGAGAGCTATGTGCAACTTATTTCAATCTTTTGTGTCGTAGAGAGCTGTTGTGATATCAGTTGTTCAACGTCGTTGACGTACCATGTGTGTATGGTTTGAAGTATGTCAATGGAAGTATCCGGATTTCTATGGGATAGTTTACGTCGACGCTGAACAGATAGGGGTTGGTTGTCACACATACGTGTGTTGGCCTACTCGTAAGAGGACGCGGGTGCCGGTAAGCCCCGTAATCCAATCTACTACTGTTCAACGGAACGACGAGTATCCTTTAGAAGTCCGGGTGCGACAAATGGTATCAGAGCCTGTCTGCCTGTAGGATCCCTTTTTACTGGTCGCAGTTGAGTCTAGAAACTATTTTGTAGCTATATAGGAAAAATGAAACGTGAGAGTAGGAATTATGTTCCTTTTCTTCTTTCCCCACCCACCCTCCCTTTTCTGGTAAGGAAGTGCAACGTTGTTTTTCTATTCTCATCTAAACTTTCAAGTTAGGATTTCACGAATTCTGGTTTCTCTAGGATGGTTATATCTACTAGACCATAGTAATGGAGGTGGTTGTGACATGAATTATCATGTTGCCTACTCACGATTCAGAACGGAGGCGTGTAAGCCCCGGAAGCAGATCCTCTATTCCTTAAGCAGTAGATATTGATCCTTTAGAAGCCCGGATGGGTTTTCCGTAGTACCTCAGGAGTTTTGTTCTCGTTTTCCCCGATGTTGATATCCTGTTCTTCTCAACATCCTTTTCGTCCGTTGAAATCTTGTTGTTGTTTTCCATTTCAGTTCTTCTACCGGCGTCTAATCAAAACTTCCCAAATATCAAGTCTATCTGGCCAGAAAGGTTGTCGTTGTTTCGAAAACTACCAGGCTATGAGAGCTGGCATTCCTATCACCTGGGGTTGTTTCGAGGAAGCATTCCTGAATCACCACATTCCAGATAGTCTATTCTCCAAATGAATAAAGTTTTATTCAGCTACACACCCTCAATACAAAACCTCTACCTCTACTTGAAAATGTTCCGGTGGTTTCCAAATTCCCTGACATCTTTCCAGAAGAGTTGCCAGGAATGCATGTCATCTTGAACTTCCAGAAAAACTATCCAAGGTGCACGATGTGTTTCCCGTGTCACAGCTCAAGAAAATCTTCGCAAGAAGTATCCGGACCTTTTCTTTTCTCAGTAGGAATCTCGGGGCGCGATTCCTTCAAGGGGGGGCGTTTTGTAACATCCCAAGTATGAAAAATAGCCATTAGAATGTTTGCTCTCTGTTATTTTATGTTTTGCATCATGACATCATGTTAATTGCATTTGTTTTGCTTGTTTTCCATTTGTTTCCAACTGTTTTCCTTTGTTTTCTATTTGGATTTCAAACCAAAATTCAAACCTTTTGTTTCATCCTTGTGATGTTACCATTTCCAAAATGATATTTCAAATAAAATATCCAATTGATTCCATTAAGAATGAAAATCCCAAACTATTTAATTGTTCTTTTAATAATTCACTTAATCCAAATTTATTCAAATTCAATTGCCTTTTTCCTTATAGCAACCATTTGAAAGTAATGAAACAAAACAACTCCAATCAATTTGTTTCAAAATAACTTGAGGTTCCAAAAACTAATTAAATGTTACTTTTACTAAATCACTTAATCAACAATTCATTCAAATTCCTTTCCCAAATTCAAATAAAACCCAAACAGCAAACCATTTTTGAAATTATGAAACTTACAAAACCAACATTCATTTGGTAGCAAATAAACATGAATTTTTAAACAATGCTTTTGAATTGTTTCAAATCAATTAATCCCTTAATTCAAATATAAAAGTGAATTCATTTTCTTTTTCCAAACAGCAACATGAATCAAATATTTTGAAAACAAAAGTTGATACAATGTTGATGCTGACCTAATTAACTTACATAAATTTCACCTAAATTTTCTACCCCACAAACCATCTTCCTTTCTTCCTATTTCTAATCAGCACAAAAAAAAACATAACAGAAAAGAATAATAAACCTAACAGCTAACAAGAGGGAGAGAGAGAGAGGCCCAACTCTCCCCCCCAAGCCCACTTTCCCTTCTGGCCCGTACCCCCTTTTTCTGTCGTCTTCCTCCTCGAGCTGACGACAGCAGTACGACTGCTCCCTCACCGTCGATCCTCTCATCCCCCTCCTCGATGTGCTGCCGTACCAAGCCCTTCCCTCCCATAAGACCACCTCCTCCCCCTCTGCCTAACCTAAACCCTAGTCCCCTCGCCCTAGCGCCGCCGATCTCCTTCTTCTTCCTCCCTGCTCCTCCCTGTCTCTGCTCCTCTGACCGCCACCAACAGCAGCAGCGCCATCCACCCTCGCCGTCGATCGTGGAAGCGAGAGGTCCACCCGAGGGCGGGAATGGAACCCTGGATGTCCCCTCTTCCGCCCGCCTCACCGCCGCTTGCTGGGAGCCACCGTGGTGGCCGCGCCGTCGCCGGAGAAGGACCTCGCCGCGGCTGCATGCCTACAACAGCTCGACCAACAGCAGGTGAGCGCCCCACCTCCTCATCTCCCCCTCGACCCACCTCCTCCCTCTCGTTCACCACCCCTCCGAGCACCACCCGCAGCACGCCCCCACGGCCCCTCCCGCGAGCGGCCTCCTCTCCGGCGAGCGCAGCAGTCGCTGCTGCCTGTTCCATGTCGAGATACAGAGATCACGTTCAGTTAAATTCAGTAAACCGCGCATCAACAGCTTATACCCCCCGAGGCCCCTTCCCTGTCAACACACAGCGCATCCACCCCACTGGTTCTGTCTCTCTGTGCGCTAGCAGAGGTGCAGGGTTCGATCCCCCCTGCCCACCAAAATCCCCACCTTTTTATTTTTAATTGTTTGGTCACAGAAACATCTCAGAATCACAGCTAGGTCCTTGTCAATTATTCCTAGCCCCTGCAAAATTATTTCTAAGTCCCTAGCAGCTAAAAAAATGGCAGATTTGCACCAAATCTTGTAAATTGCATAAGAAAATCATTTTAACTCCAAATTCAACATTTTTTATATGTTTTCAATACCAAATTAAATGTTCTATACAAATATAAAATTTGTTTACTGTTTTGAATATTTTAAATTGGTGAAACATTTGAATTATTTTTAAATTCACTTAAACTTGCAAAATTCATAACTTGAGCATAAAAATTCCAAATTCCACAAACTAAATATGTTTTCCAATCAACTTTTCATGTACTTTCCAAATATAAATTTTGTTTGCTGGTTTGAATAATTTAAATTGCTGAAAACAACTGTTTCTTAATTATTGCATTTAAAATTGCCAAAATAATAACTTGCTCATTTTAAATCCAATTTCAACCAATAAAATATGTTTTCCATGCAAAATTAAACCACCTTTCCAAATATAAAATTTGTTTCATGTTTTGAATAATTAAAATTGGTTAAATAATTTAAATCTTGTTTAATTCATTTAATATTGCTAATTTCATAACTTGGTCAAATTAAATTATTTTTGAACATGCAAAATATGTTTTCCAACCATAAAAGTATAAACTTTTCAAATATGAATTTGGTTTAATGTTTTGAACAAATAAAAATTCAAATAAGTTCATGCTTGAATTAACTTCATTTAATTCTTGCTTAAACTTGTTTAATTCATAAATAATTTATTTGAAATCCTTTTTCAACAAGTGAAACATGTAATCCACCTAAAATTTGTGTGTTATTTTCAAATATAAACTTTGTTATCTATTTTGAACAATTAAACTTGATGAAAACAACAAATGCTTGTGTGACACCTTTAAGGCACCAAAATTCCAAAACTTAATAAACAAATTCCCAAACTTGTTAAACCTTATTTCACTTTGATTCTATTGTTGTTATTTTGTTGTTTTCCTCATCCATGCATCATGCTAATCCACTTTCACATGTTGCTTAGTTGTAAAACAATTAATTCAACCATAATTCATGGGCTTTTCATATGCAATCCAATTGCATGTGGGTCCATTTAATCATGTTGTTATTTTGTCAACTAGTTTATTTCTATGCATCAATTAAATGGGCATGCATAATCCCATGTTTGTGCACTATGCCATGTTATTGATTGTTTATCTTTCTGCGTTGTTTGTTTGCTTCTTCTCGGATATACGACGACGTTGAGACCGACGATCCTTACGACACCCCTTCTAAGGATCTAGCTCAGTACCAGGCTACTGGGTTTGCAGGCAAGTATTCACTCACATGAACCATCGTGTTCCTTTCAACATTGGATACCGATACTTTCCTTTATCTATTCTGCTAGCCCTATGATTAGGTGCTTCTGTTACGAACCTATCACATGCATCCTTTAACCCTGATATTGCCTCACCTCCATACCTATAACCATTGCTTGTTGCCCGTGTATTACTAGCATGCTTAGGTTGTTTTTGCTCGAGTCTGTTACCCGTTACTTTCTGTTACTATTTCATTATGTTCTGGGGGCTCGATGTTAAACAATGAATCATGCTAATGTTATTGTTAATAATAATTTGATGATAAGGCACCGGCAGGAGGCCCTGTGTGGTTTTGAGGCCTGCTAGTGTCGACCCTAATAGGAAAAGGGTCTTGTCTACTGATCCATGATGAGCGCACTAACCGCATGTGGGAAGCGAGTATGGGCGCCCCCCTCAATTTGATTTGATTCGCATCTCGTCCAAATCGCCTCATTTAGTTCGTGTTTTCCATTTGCCGCATGCATGTTTTTGCGAGCCCAGGCCAGGGTGGAACTTTTGTAGTCGGCATATAGGGGGACACGGTCTTAGAGTGCTATGAGGGTCCCTTTTCTTCGGGGCTCGATTAACCGTGCGCCCAAGGTGCTTTGGGCTTGATGCGAAGAAGAGTTGGGTTGTGTTGAGTACCTCGCTTGGTGGGTTTGATCCCCGTCTGGCGGGTTATTCTTACGTGTACGGCCAAATTGGTGCACCCCTGCAGGGATAAATCTTCTCGAGAAGCCGTGTTTTCCGCGGTTATGGACTACTTGGTGAAAGTACTGGCTAACAAGTACTCAGGACAACTTAAACCTAATGATTAACAACCTTACACCCAATGATTAACAACTTGACTAGTAATAGGCTTATTGACACAATAATCTGAACCATCATTAATCCAACTGTGTGAGTTATCCTCGGATTGCTTCTTTGGATAAGGGGCGAGATCCAGGATGGGTTTGTTTGAGGTTAGTTGATAGGTTGGTTACGATACACGATCTTATCTCTTTTCTGATAGCCGGAAGTGGTAGTAACTCTGTAGTTGTTTAGAGCAGCCAGTTGCAGCATCTTTATATCCCCTTCCTTCCGTTGAACCCAAAGCATCTGTGCTTGGTGTTGACGGGTTACACTTTGGTGAACTGTGAGTCTTGCTTGCCAGTACGTTTATGTACTGACCCCTTTGGGGTTGTGGTTTCCGCAGACGACTTTTCCGAGGATCTACATGGTGGCTACTACGTGGAGTATGACGAGACTGCTGACGAGTAGATAGCGGACCCGGGCAGGATCCGAGACTTCGTGGATGGGCTCCGTCTGTTCGTTTCCGGCCTCTTAGGCCTATTTGGATCTTGTCTGTACTCAGACATGTTGAATGCTTCCGCTGTGATGTAACGATGAATTGTTGGGACAGGTGTCCTCTGGATGATTGTATTTGCTATCTCTGCTCTAATGAGAGCTATTTGCAACTTATTTCAATCTTTTGTGTCGTAGAGATCTGTTGTGATATCAGTTGTTCAACGTCGTTGACGTACCATGTGTGTATGGTTTGAAGTACGTCAATGGAAGTATCCGGATTTCTATGGGATAGTTTACGTCGACGCTGAACAGATAGGGGTTGGTTGTCACACATACGTGTGTTGGCCTACTCGTAAGAGGACGCGGGTGCCGGTAAGCCCCGTAATCCAATCTACTACTGTTCAACGGAACCGCGAGTATCCTTTAGAAGTCCGGGTGCGACACTACTTCTCTCAATTCAAGAAGTTTGGTTGCAAATTAGAGGTTTAAACCAATCTTGGTGCAAGTGGACTACCTTCATGTAGTTTGTCACTGCCTTTGGGATCTTCCTGGATGTGGATTGGATTGGAATGTTCAAATCCTTTTATGAAGTAGTCAGAGTTAAGATAAAATGCAGAGACCATACAAAAATTCCTGCAGTGAGAGTTTTTGAGGTGGCTGGTGACCTCTATCAGATACATTTCACTGTGAAGGGCCCAGCCAATGCAATTGGCAATGAAGCAGAGGATGTGGATGGAAACATTCACCCTCCAGACCATGAAGAACACAACAGTCAACATGAGGAGGCTGAAGGCCATCATAGCATGGATACTGATAAACACACCCCCACTGTAGCTAACAAACAGACTCAGCCAAGCATTCAGGGGCAGAATGGCAGCACTGACTCCAAACAAAAGGCTGCTAGCCTTGAGAGACTGGCTGCAAAGGTTCAGGAAGTGGCTGGCATGTATGATGATAAGAGAGATGCAGTGGGCCCTTCAGACTGACAACACAGTAAATGACAAGGTACTGGACTGGATCAACTCCGCACTGTAACCTGATGTTGCTAGTATCAGCTTGCTCCAAGAAATGGAACTGGCCCAAGAAGGAGAGTTCTTCTATGAGGACCCTGATAGAGAGGACTTTGATGAAGCTCAGCCTGAACCACAAGCCCCTCCTCCAATAATCACTGCTCCACAAGTCAATGCTGGGAAAGGTGCTGAAGGCAAATGGGGACCTATCTGTGGTACCAGACAGAGCTCAAGGCTGCAATATGGAGGGGCCACCATTGTGCAGCTTGCACAGCAGCTGGCCAAAAAGAAGAACCTAGAAACTGTTATTCCTGCAGCTTCAAAACTGAAAGGTATATCCAAACAAAACCCCTT
Source organism: Alopecurus myosuroides (assembly GCA_028641055.1). Lineage (NCBI taxonomy): Eukaryota > Viridiplantae > Streptophyta > Magnoliopsida > Poales > Poaceae > Alopecurus > Alopecurus myosuroides. The sequence continues at coordinate 452,787,392 of CM054057.1, read as the reverse complement.
TTCTGTTCTACAATCCATTACTTTACGTTCAATGGCTGATACTGTAGGTATTAACATTCCTGCTCTTGATGATGTTCTAGTGATTACTCCTGTTCCTTCCCCAAAAAATAGATTAGACATTAGCCTGACAAATCCAAACACTCTCATCTGGAGGATGAAGAGGAGTTTGATAAACTCCTAGATGAAATAGAATGGACTGTGGTAAACAATCATAGACGGGGCAAGCACCCTAGGACAAGGTTATTTAAATGAAAATTTGTTTTTGGAATCCAAGGGGTATTCAGGCCCCTGGCCGCAAGAATTCAATTATTGATCTACTTAATAAAACTCATGCCAACCTGATTGGCTTCCAAGAAACCAAAAAGGAAAGTTTCTCTGATAGCTATCTCAAGTCCCTAGTTGGGCACAACTTCTTCTCTTGGAACCACCTCCCTTCCATAGGCTCTGCTAGAGGTATCCTAGTGGGAGTGTTCACTGATGTTTTTGATATCATTTCTTGGGAGATTAGGGATTTTTCTGTCTGTCATAGTTAAACCCAAGAATACAGATATCACCATTAGAGTAGTTACTGTTTATGGCTCTTCCTATGAAGAGAAAAGGATGACTTCATCTCTGAGCTCCATGAATTATTCATCAACTATTCTGGGCACACCATCATTGGTGGAGACTTCAATCTAGTTAGGTTCCAAAGTGACAAGAGCAATGGAGTCATCAACCATAAATGGAGCGATAAATCCAATGCTTGGATTGGCATTTGGAGCCTGCTAGAAGTTAGAATGAATAATAGGAGGTTTACTTGGAGCAATAACCAAGATGATCTCATCATGTCTAACATAGATAGAATCTTTTGTAATGTAGAGCTAGATGCTCTCTACCCTTTCTCAACTACTAGAGCCTTTCCTAGGTTGGGTAGTGACCATACTCCAATTCTGTTGGAATCTGAACAGGCCACTCCACCCAAACCAGCTCTTTACAGATTTGAGAAATGGTGGTTGCTTAGGAGTGACTTTAAACAACTTGTAGTAGATTGCTGGACCTTACCCACTACTTCCAATTCCCCTATAGACATCTAGCAACAGAAAGTTAGAAGGTTTAGTTGTAAGTATAAAGGGTGGAAACAAAGAAGCTGAGCTTAGGACCCTTAAAGCCAACCTGATGGAGGAGTATGATGTTTTGGATATTAAATCTGAAACAGAAGAACTCACCTCCGAGGAGCAGCTTAGACTTAAAAGCATTTATTCTGAAATGAACAACATCTGGCTTAAAGAGGAGGTTAAGGCCAAACAGAGATATAGGGATAGAGACATCAAAGAAGGTGATAGAAACACCTCTTACTTCCATGCAGTTGCTAACCAGAGAAGAAGGAAAATGCTAGTGCACTCTCTAGATGGACCTGAGGGGCCCATTACTAAAGAGAAAGACATGTTAGACTTTGCTACCTCTTTTTACAAGAATCTTTTTGAAAAACATGAACCTTCTGAAACTTCCCTCCAACAAGATTTCTTCTCTCCTAGTGAAAAAGTGTCTTCTTAACAAAACTCCCTATTAGAGAGAGCTTTTTCTGAAGAGGAGGTTAAAAATGCAGTTTTTGGATCCTACTCCGATGGAGCACCTGGACCTGATGGACTGCCTTTCCTCTTCTACCAAAAAATTTGGGAAGTCATCAAGGGGGACCGCATGTCAATGTTTAAAAATTTCCATGAAGGAAAGCTGGATATCTTTAGATTAAACTTTGCCATCTTAACCTTGATCCCCAAGGAGCCTGAGGCTAGTAGTATGAAAAAATTCAGACCAATTAGCCTTCTGAACTGTTCCTTTAAAATATTCACCAAAGTGCTAACAAATAGACTTGGCTTGCTAATGGGGCAGCTCACCTCTCTGAACCAGTCTGCTTTCATCAAGGGTAGGTTCATTTTAGAGAGTGTGGTTACTTCCCATGAGACCATCCATTCTGTGGTGCAGAGTAGGAATGAGGGACTAGTCCTTAAACTAGACTATGAAAAAGCCTTTGATAAAGTTAGCCTATATTTCCTTCTTGACCTGCTTGAAAAAACAGGTTTTGGTCCCAAGTTCATTTCTTGGATCAAAAGCATTGTTCTCAATGGATCAGTTGGATTTAAGCTGAATAATATCATAGGTAATTTCTTTGAGACTGGCAAAGGCCTAAGACAGGAGGATCCCCTCTGCCCTCTCCTTTTTAACCTAGTGGTAGATGTACTTACTAGGATGCTTATCAAAGCTGCAGATGCAGGGTTAATTAAAGGACTCTGCTCTGACCTTTTCCCTGGAGGTGTCATTTGCGTACAATATGCAGATGACACCATCCTTTTTTCACAAAAAGACATTGCTCTGGCCACCAACCTCAAGTGGGTCCTGGTGTGTTTTGAACAGGTCTCTAGAATAAGAATCAACTACTCAAAAAGTGAACTCATCCCTTTAGGCTTGGCTGAGGAGGAAAACCCAGTTTTCACTGAGATAATTGGGTGTACTGTTGATACTTTCCCAATTAAGTATCTAGGAATCCCTCTCCACTATGATAAACCGAGGAGAGAGGACATACAGCCCCTTATTGACAAGATCCTCAAAATAATAGCTGGTTGGAGAGGGAGATTACTCTCTTATGGAGCCAGGCTCACTCTTATAAAAGCTTGCCTTGCTAGCATCCCCATTTACTTGATGTCTTTTTTAAAATTCCCAAAATGGGCCCTGGAACTAATCAATAGTCAACTGGCCAATTGCTTGTGGAATGACTTTGAAGAGCATACAAAACTTCACCTAGCTAACTGGAAGCTCATCTGTTTGAAAAAAGAGTATGGTGGCCTAGGTGTTCCTGATCTTGCTAACATCAACCTGTGCCTGCTTGGTTCTTGGCTCAAGAGGTACATTGCTGATGAAGGCAAACTCTGGAAAACCATGGTGGATGCAAAATACAATACATCTAACCCTAACATCTTTTGTAGTAGGACCACTAATGTTTCTAGTTTCTGGAAAGGTGTTATGTGGGCTGTCAAAAGCATTAAATTTGGGTATAAATGGAAAGTTGAAGATGGGAGCAAAATCAGGTTCTAGGAGGATACCTGGTTTGGGGACTCCCCCCTAGCAGTCCAATTCTTTGATATCTATGTTGTTTGCAATGAGCAAAACAAAACCGTCAAACACATTTTAGTTGATGGGCAGCTTAGACTCACCTTTAGGAGAAATTTCTCCCCTTTACTAGAACAAAAGTGGCATGACCTCCAGAGCATTGCTTCTGGTGTCCTCCTTACAAACAATACTGACTCCTTGGTTTGGCAATATGAAAATAAAGGCACCTACTCCACCTCCTCTCTGTACGCTGTCATAAATTTCGGAGGGGTGCAACCTTTGTACACCCCAAGTGTGTGGAAATTACATATCCCACCTAGGGTACACATTTTTCTTTGGTTGCTTGCCAACAACAAACTAATGACTAGAGATAACCTGAAAAGGAGGCATTTGAACAAACCTGGAGACTGCATTTTCTGCTCTGACAGTGAATCCATATCTCATCTATTTTTTGATTGTGTTGTTGCTAAACAAATCTGGCATTTTATTTCCCATGTTTTTAACATTGATTTAGGGAATGACTTCTTATCTGTTGCTAGATTTTGGATAGCTAATAAAACACATGCAGTCCTCAACTCTGTTTGCTCTGTTGCTCTTTGGTCCATCTGGAAAATCAGGAATGATCTCATTTTCAATGGTCATCCTTGGCTTAATATTCTTCAGGTATTTCGCCTGATTCTGAACTCGCTGAAGATGTGGAGACCAATCTTAAAGGAGGGGATGCGGGTGGGGATGGATCACTTCTGCTCGCTGCTCTCGGACCTCCTGAACTCCCCCATGCTCCTGGAACCGGGATGAAGACTGCCAGAAGATCCCCTCCTTCATCCCCGATTGCAGACTCTGGGGCGGACCTGGGCTCTCTGGCTCTGAAGAGAGCTGCGATCGCTGGCACTTGTGAGACCCCGACTTCCATCCTGGAACTGGTCAAGGAATAGGCCTGCACAAAAAGGATTGAGGAAGTTGCAGTCTACCTGCGTGTGGACTCCCCCCCCCCCCCCCCCCCCCCCCCCCCAAGAGACTGTTCTTACTTGTAGAAACACCTGTTTTTTCCTTTTCGGCACTTTTATTCTCCGCTTTTTTGAACACGGTTTCGACGTGCTTTGTATGAACTCGTTCGCTCGGCGTGGTTTCGTTGAGCCTTATCAATGGAACCGGGGACGTCGTCCCTTTTAGTCTAAAAAGAACTCTTCTGCGAGTGAAAGTAACGAAGGAACACACTCACTGGCCTCAGGTCAGAACTTGTGCAAGTGGCAAGGCATAAGGGGTAAGGGGACCCTAGGTCAGGATGAGATCAGTATCTGCCTGACCATATGCTAATTGCAAGTCAAAGACTGCCTATCTTACTCCAGCTCGCCGCTGTCCTTGGGGACCAAGGTTTGGGTACAGTAGCAGTAGCCAGCTGCTGAGCTGCAACAGCCAAGACAAGTTGGAGTACTACTATACTGGGGCATTTCAGCAACGCAGCTCAAGTAGTCATGTGCGTAGAAGGCGTTTCATATTTATCTGTCTCTTTGCGTACGATTTTTTTTTCGTTGGAAAGTAGTAAGTGTAATAACTTCACACAGTAATATTGTATCAACAACTATAACTTTTTTGACATAAAACAGACAAGCAGTTGAGATTTGAGAGCATCTTCAATTACTTCAACTGTTAAAGGGGCTGGCCTAGAGCCCTGCAGCAGCACAAGTGTACAAGGAATGCCAGCCATAGATTTAGCAAGAAGTCAAGCTTCAGGTAATCAGATCCGGAATTCCAGATTGTTTCCATGGCCTGCTCATCATGAATGGTTGTGCCTCTTTGCTGAAAAAACGTGAGCTCACACTCTGACTGAAAGGTCGGCTTTGTTCTTCATTCTCCATCACCACTATTCTGAATTCAGACTATGGCCTATGGGAGGCGTCTTTGTTGTCTTCTTCATAGATAATGTATACAGCTTGGCTGCATTCTGGTCCTAACAGTTAGCCGTGAACACATTGCATTGCTTTCCACATTCATACATGCTTTGCAGCGGCATGGCATGAAATGCAGGCTTATCTAGATCGACTGGTCCTTCCAAGGAGAGAAGGTTAGGCAAGTGAGGACAGGAATCGTTCTTTGAACCATGATGCTAGGCGTCAGAGTAGGCAGATGGATACTACTGGCACATAAATTTTGAAGATGAATTGGGTTTAGCAGGAATCCTAAGTTCATATTGCTACTGGTGCACACATGACAGTTCCATCAGTTAAATCATTACTGGTCTCAGGAGGATTTAGGCGGCTTGACAACTAGAATCTCCATTAGTTCAGGCTCAGACAAATGTTCCTGCAAATTTCACTGTATTTTTAGCAAGAAACTTTGTTCATGAAAACAGCACTGTACTAAAAGCTGGCGTGATGCTACCGGAAAGAAGCAGCACGTACCAAGTCCTAGTCTGAAACAAATTCATTCTCACCCTCACCTGCCACCAACCTCAGTACCTCGCATATATTGCCACATAAATCAGAAGCAAACAAACGCAAAAGTCACGGACACTCCACATGCAGCAAGATGGTTTGGTTCGGAGAACAAGAAACCAAGAATTGGAGAAGGTTTATACATATGCAGAAATAAATTTCACCCAGTCCACCGCCAAGGTTTAATGACTATATTTGGCAGTCTTGAAAACTGCAACTGTTTTAACTTGCATCCACGACAGCATCTTGTGTTCTGACATGAATACATAATAATCATTCACATTTCGCAATCACAAGATTAGTTACCAAATAAACAAGAACAAGATAGTGAATGATAAAAATATATGAAGTTGAAGCAATAACAATGATCTGAACTAAAAGGAAGCCAGTGACTTCATCTTTCTTGTGTCCTGGCTCCTTTTCTTAACCCATATCATCTTACCTATACCCCCAATCTCTTTTACTCTAAATAGTTTAGTTTGTTTATGCTATGAAGAAAGAATCCGTTCCCTTTGCCCTGCGACCTCCATGATTCCTTTCCCACTGAGCTCTAGCATGGTTGCATCATGGAGAAAAAAGGAGCAGCAACCATGCCTTAAACAACGGCGATGCACCTGCAAAGTTGAACAAGACAACTGCCATCCCTCCAAGGAGAACAGAACACACACTCGGGAGTCACACGAGCCGCGCGCGATTCACCTCACGACGATGCAGACATGGCGCCCATGGATTTCTTCGTGGTAGGCTTTCCGCCGCCGCCGGCACCGACTCTGCCACCCTTGGCGAGCTTCACGGGGTCGATCTTGTAGTACTTGAGGAACCATTGGACGAATTGCCGGAGGCCGGCGTCGAGAGAGGTTGTGGGCTGGTAGCCGAAGTCGCGCGCGGCATGGCTGACGTTCGCGTGCGTGAACGGCACGTCGCCGTTGCTCGGCATCGTGACGACGCGCTTGTTGGCCTTCTTGCCGAGGAGCTTCTCGAGGATGACGACCATGCGGGTGACGGGCACCGGCGAGGTGTTGCCGAGGTTGTAGACGCGGAAGGGCGCCGGCCCGCGCTTCTTGCCAGACTTGGAGCCGGTGCTCCTGCCGGCCTGTGTCGAGCGCGCCGAGGCAGCCCTGGACGACGTCGTCGATGTAGGTGAAGTCGCGGCGGACGTCGGTGCCATCGGCTGCGCGGAAGAGCGTGATGGGCTCTCCGGCGACGATGCTGCGAGCGAATGAGAAGTAGGCCATGTCGGGGCGTCCCCACGGGCCGTAGACCGTGAAGAACCGCAGGCCGGTGATGGAGAGGCCGTAGATGTGGTTGTAGGCGTGCGCGATGGCCTCGCCGGCCTTCTTGGTGGCCGCGTACAGCGAGGCGGGCCTGTCCGTGCGGTGGTCCTCGGAGAAGGGCGCGTCGGTGTTGAGCCCGTACACCGACGACGACGACGCCCACACGATCGCCGGCTGCGGGTCGGCGTGCCTGGCGGCGGCCTCGAAGACGCTGACGAGGCCGGCGACGTTGGAGGCCACGTACGTCTGCGGCGCCCTCATCGCGTACCGCACGCCGGCCTGCGCGGCGAGGTGCAGGACGTGCGTGAAGGGCACGGCGGCGAAGAGGCGCTCGAGCAGGGCCGCGTCGTTGATGTCGGCGCCTAGCACCACGACCCCGCGCGACGCGAGCAGCCGCTGCCGCGCGCGCTTCAGGGCCGGGTCGTAGTAGGCGTTGAAGTTGTCGAGGCCGAGCACGCCGTCGCCGCGCGCCCTGAGCGCGAGCGCGCAGTGCGCGCCCACGAACCCCGCGGCGCCCGTGACCAGCACCGACATCCCCCCGTCCCGCCGCGGCGTGGCGCTCCGCCGCACCTCCCGCTCCCACGCGGCGCCACCGTACGGCGAAGATGACCCGAGCAGGCTCCGGTGCCGTGACGTCGGCCGCGGCGAGGCGGCGGCGGCGGAGAGCCGGAAGGAGCGGGAGAGGAGGGAGGGGTAGTGCACGGCGAAGAGACAGACGAGCGCGAGCGTTGCGAGGATGGTGGCGCGGAAGAGGAGGTGGGAGGTCGCCGAGACGATCTTGGCGCTCGCCGCGCGCCGCATCAGCTGCCCGCCGCCGCTCGCGTACCGGTCGAGCTTGACGCCCTTCGCGGCCGCGTCCACATTGGCCGACGATGACGACGATGGGTGCGGCATTTACTCCGTACTCTGCTGGCTCACGGGCTCACGTACGGTACGGCTTGAGCGCGCGCGTGGAGCGGAGTGGAGCTGGTGAGTGAGAGTGTGAGTGTGAGTGTGAGTGAGAGTGAGCTATAATAAGGCGGAGGGGACCGGGGGGTTGAGGACGCGGCTTTGCTTGATTTGTTTGCTACTCTCTAAAAGCAGGTGCGCCAGAATTGCTGCTCCATTCGCTTGCCGGCGTTCCTGTGGGTCTGTGTGTCGTGTCGGGAAGGGGAAGGGAGTGTTTTTATCTGCTTTGCCAGGTAGTGGCCGCCCAATCGACGAACGGAAGTTGCTACTAAAATAGCAGTAGTTCACGCGTTTTCTACCACTGTGTCGATCTTTGGTAGAGCAAACCCAACGCCCCTAGCAGGACATACTTTGCTCCACATTTGGTGGTATGTTTGCGCAAACCCAACGGCGTCCCCTAAATAGGATCAAATTTGGTCCGCTTTTGGGGTGGAAAAAATAATTGCTAACTGAAATCCAAATAAGGTTAACTGAATTTGACTGAATGCAAGTGAAATTTAGTCAAATTTAGCGCATGTACGCGCATTACAAACGGGCCAAAAGCCTGTACATAGATATAAACCAAAATAAAGTCCCCACACACTAGGGGCTTCGGCTTCTGCGCCGCCGCCGACCGTCGCCGTCATCCTAGTCGAGGATGATGTAGTTCGGCGTCGTGAAGAGGTACGTCGGTGGCCCTCCAGCTTGCAGTGCAGGCGTGCCTATTGCTGCGGAGGCGCCGACTCCGATGTGATGTGCGTCGGCTGCGGGTGGGCGGTGTGGGCGGCCATGGCGGAGTCGTAGAGGGCAGGCGCGAGGCCCTCCCACTGCTCGGGCTCGTGCAGCTCGGACTCCTCCATGGCGAGGCGAAGCTGCTCGGCCTCCTCCTCCTCTATCTGTGGCGCCAGGAGGGGCTGCTCCTCCTCCGGCTCCGGCTGCTCCTTCTCCGACTCGGGGCCGTCCACCTCCCCTATTCCCTCATTTGCTGCCGCAGGCGGTTCCCCACGCGCGATGAAGAAGGAACAAAGGGCCGACGGGACCTTCCCGGGGACGAACCACCAGTCCCAGAGGCCGCTGTCGACGGCGAACGGGGGGGGGGGGTCCATGAGGAGGTCGTGAGGTAGGTAGTCGCACCTCCTCTCGATCTCCCTACGGCGTGCCTGGCCGTACGCCGGCACCGGAGGCTGAGATGCCAGTGGTCCGGAAGCTTGACATACGGCCACGACACCTTCTTGTCGCACTTCCAGAGCAACTAGGCATAGTCCCAGCTCACGCGGTGGGGCTCTCACTTGCGACCACCCGACGCCCCTAGCTCCTGGTCGTGGTGTGGCTCCTTCTTCACCATCGCGTCGGGGAGGTAGGGTTTTCCCCGGCGAGTTAGAGTTTTGGTGGAGTGGGGATGGGATGTCAACAATGGCATCGACGCGGTCCCTATTAAAAAGGACTGGTCAACCTAGCCTTGGGTCCCTGGCAGGTGGACAGGATGACGCGCGGCGCGTCCGCGAACCGCCTCAAATATGGACCAAACTTGGGACATGTTTGGGGGAAAACGAGGCATGTCCTCCTCCTCCCACCCCCACCCCCACCCCCGGGTCTGTTCGGGGGGCGTTGCGATGTTTTTTTTATCCAATATGGTCCGCGAGGACCAAAAGAGATCAAATAGGGGGTGCGTTGGGTTTGCCCTCACAAACTGAAAATGACTTGGATAATAAACCTGAGAGGAGAGGGGCACATCCCAATGGGCATTTAGTATGTTTTTCTTTATTTCTCTACTATTACGAATTGAATAGTTTAATAATGTAAAATAAATTGTTACGATATAAATTAAATAAACAAAATAGAGATAGAAATAGCTACCGATTTCTTAGAAATGTTCACATATGTTTTTTTGCATGGTAATACGTGTCTCATTTAAAAAATAAAGATCCAGTTACAAGGCACGTAAACACCAACATTACATGATGGAAAAGATAGGACAATTCTATGCAAAAACCAGTGTTTGTCCCTCTTCATCAACAACCACCGAAGCGATCACGAGGAGAAAGAAGACAAATCACTTCTTCACCCGAGCTCGACGCGGCTCCGTCGGTGATCTGCAGCTTTACGGATCTCGAAAGTAGTTTGCCAGAAGCAAAACAATTGTCGTTGGACGAATCAGACCAGGGCAACGTGTCCCTAGACACGACATCGAACTCCAGAACTAACACCTCCGCACGACTATGACGTAAGAGGGAGCAACCAGAACTGTCAACCTTGAACCGCAAACGCAACGTAGAATGGACCATCTTCCAGATAACATATGTGCAGCCAACCGCATGCCCGTATTCCTGAACGACAAATCCTTCCTGCTCCACCATGACCTTGGAGACAAGGTCGCATCAACGGGTACAGAGCAGAAGGAGAGACACACCTGATAGGGTCATCGTCGCCGCCTCGCTGACACCATCCAAGAACCCTAACACCGCCGATCTGAAGAATTGACAAACACACAATACCATCAGCTCCGAAACGGCGCCATGAAGGAAACCGCCGGTGTGGGAGTGGATCCGAGGCAGATTTAATTCTCCGTACGTCACTCCCACCACCCCAACAACGCGCCATGAAGGACACGACCCCAACAACGCGCCATGACCTACAAAACCAAACCCTAAATATAGAGCGGAGGAACATGGTCCCCCTCGCTCCTGTCGCCGAAGCAGTAGACGGAGAGAGAGGGGACCAGCGCCCTGGCCGGTGGAGATCGGGGTAGAAGGTTCACCTTCCTAGGCGCCTGACTCCTAGCAGCTAGGGGAGGGGAAATGTTATGAGTTTCGATATGTAATAGTATCCATGTTCACATATGCTCAACCAAGTCTTTCTGAAGAGAGTTGTATGTGTGGATTGATCATGGATTTCATGCTGCACATCAAAGATGTTGCCATCATGCTCATCCTCAACTATCATGTTGTGCATGGTCATACAAACAATTATCACCTCCCACATCATCTTGTTACTCCATGTTCTAGCACGTGAACGGATCGTATGGGCACATAGAGGAGGGTGAATAGGTGCTACCTCTAAAATTTAATACTTTTCGATTTAGGCTTGACACAAAGGTAAATTCTCTAGATGTGCAATTAAGGTGAATTTGCCTATATGACAAGGATTACACTAAGCAAGAGACAAGCACATAGTAAAGATAAAAGAGAGAAGGAACCGAAGTGGAAGCACGCGGAGATAAGGATGTATTCCCGAGTTCCTCCTTTTTAGGGGAGTACATCTCATTGGAGGGGTGTCAGTTTCGCCCCGAAGGCCTACTGAACGCCACAAAGGCCTCACTATATTCTCCGATGAACCTCGCCACAAAGGCCTAGTTCACCTTCCACTATTGGAATCCTTCAAGGCGGAATCCGGTGCCTTTACAATGAGCTTGGGGCACACGCCCACAACTGAATTGGGGGCTCCCCAAATCACCAAGAATATGTTACAAGAGAAAAGTGAGTAAGAAACTAAGAATAGTTCTAGGTTTTCCACAAGGAAACCCTAGACATAAATACCTCAAGTGTGTGAGTGGGAAATGAAGAACGGCTTGGTGAAGATGTAGATCGGGGCCTTCTCCTTCAATCCTCCGAAGATAAACAAGTTTAGGTCGAGGGATTGGGAGATCTCAAGCTTTAGGTGAGCTCATTAATGGTGGACTTCAATGTTGGACGAGCTACCTTCTTGGGGAAGATGGAGGGGGTATTTATACCCCTCTCCTGATTCTAGTCGTTGCTGGATCACTAACCCTAGAGTCTCTGACCTGGACCAGAGACTTCGGGCTTACTTCGGGGATACTTCAAAGAGGGCCTCTGCAAGTTCACCAAGTTTGCAGAACAGGGGGAACAGAGTCTCTGGGATACTCTGGCCATACTCTAGAGGGGCATCTGCGAGTTTCACCCATATGCGTAATGGTAGGACCGGAGTCTCCAGGGATACTCCGGCCATACTCCGGGGGAGGGGGTATCTCCAGGTGTCTCCAAAACTGTGAAGGAGAGACCGGAGTCTCCGGTTACCAGGAGCCTGGATACTCTCGTGTTTTCACACGGGAGTCTCCGGCTTGTATTTCACAGACAGGCTGGAGTTTGCTCTTCTTTGCTTTTTGAGTGCAATGCTTTCATGAAATATATACCTAAGCACCTGTATCACTTGACACACAATTAGGTAATCACCAGTATTGTTGTCTAACACATAAAACCAAACAAGAGATAAATAAAATATTCTTTCAATCTCTCCCTGTTTGGTGTTAGATGACAACACTAGGATTTGCAAAATAAATCATTGACCCAATTAGCATGTTCCAATAGAGAAAGAAAGGCTCCCCCTAAATGTGTTCCCTAGAGATTTTAGGAACCACCACATATAGGTCCTAAGCCAAACTTCAAGGAAACAAAACATGATAAACAAATGATACAAGAGACATAATAAGAGAAGATGGTGGAGATCATACATTTGCATAGAGAATGAGAATATACAAATGATACCATTGCATTCTAATTAAGATCTCAACCATACATGATAAAACCATATGTCTCACACTAACATAGAACATAGAAAACAAGGTTCAACATGGAAGTTCAACACAAATAAAATGGACATAACCTCTCAAGAAATGATAAAAGCATATGCTTGTGTCCAACACTTGAAAATCCCGCAACCTACTAGAGAAACTTATCCCCTTTTGGCATTGAGACACCAAAAAGAAGAGAAGATCGATGCTAGGTCACTGAGAGGCATAATCCTCCTCGCTCTCCTCATCTCTTGCATACTCGGAGTCTTCCTCATCATCTTCTGGAGCTTGCTTCCCTTTGGCCACATTGGATGTGGAAGGTTGAGAGGAAATCTCACTAAAGGTTGCCCAGTTGACTACATCACAGTTCCACTTGTTGTAGGAGATGGTCTTGTCATACTTCTGACTGTCACTAGATCTCTCACCATCAGCCTTTAAGGGTTTCTTCTTGCCTTGCGCCGCTTCTAACTCCTTTAGAAGAACACCTTAGTTGTGGGTGATGTTCTTGTTCTAAACATAGATGTCGTAGTGTAGTGTTCCCACATTTAAATAATCCAAGAACACCTGTGTTATTGTGCTAGTCCCTGGATCAATTGCCAGCACCACATTACAAAATGAAATATCATGCAAATGCGTCAAATTCTATTACATCGCATGATCCAGAATTTACAAAATAACATTACAACTTGCATAATCTTAGAAGACTAGCAGGGTATAAAGTATTACATCAAAAAACATAGAACAACATTGAGCCTCATCATCTTCATGTGCCACAGGCAAAACATGTTGGCGGTAGACTCGAGATCCTAAACGAAATCCCCACTCGTCTTCATATTCATCTGCATGATGGAATATGTAGCCACAAGGGAGTCAATACAATTTAATGTATTGGCAAGTAACAATATGGTTGATATAAATGGCAAGACTAATACTACATGCTTATTTGGCTGAGTGGAGTCTTGGCTAAGTTTGCATAATGCCAGTTTTCTCCTATCCCTTTTGTAAAACAAACGTTTCTTTTCAAAGGGTGGCATTATTGGACTGAACCCAAGTACTACAACTACTGTTCACTTAGTCAAAATTTTACTTATTGAAAATGGTGATATGATCCTTCTGTTCGTCCTTGTCCAGCTGCTCAAAGCCGTCCATTACCGGGGACACGGCTATGATCATAGTTTCTAACTCTGCAGAGGTTGTGCACTTTCACCCTTGTAATTTTTCACCCAAACATCCTATACATGTTGAATGTATTAAGGAAAGGAGAGAATTGAGTCGAAGTCTTTCGGAAGCATGGAAACTACCAACTGGCAAGACCCATTCCACCTATAATTCTTTTACATCTGCTTGTCAAGCCGCAGGTCGATTCCACACAACTTATTCAACTGAGTCAGAGCCCATATGAACAAAGGCTGCACTGGAAGCAATCTAAACTTGGGGGACATCATAATCACTTTGTTCCTGGGTGGCTTTCCTCAAGTGAACACCCCTCGGGGAGACACTCAACTATCATCAGCCATACAACCAAATCCATCCAGGTGGTTCATTGAAGTTTATAATTAGTAATTTCTTTTCCACAACATCAAGTAAAACAATTTTTATAGCAAGGCTATGCATCTACTAAGTACCAAGGCTTCAAAATAACAAGGTATAAGAATGGCTACACACTACTAGGATATAGCATAGCATAGTAATATCTACATAGTAAAAATTCCCTATCATGCATTCCACTCAAAACTCTATTTCATGCATATAGAAAATAATAGGTGGATGGATGATGTGTTACTTGCCTTGTTGAAGTTGGTGCAGAAAATACACTCTCTTCACAAAAGATCGTTGATCTATGTACAATCTATACAATGAAATCACAATACAAAATAAACAAGCATCCTAGCAATCAAGCATAGAAGTGAAGAAAACATACAAAGCAACAAACATTGAAAAATGGGTTTAACCAAGTTGGCTAGGACAAGGTTCAGGTTTGAGTTTGAAAAATCATTCTCTAATGGTTCCATACTTGTTAAGAGGTTCCAAGAGTTCACTAAAGGTGATCACATCACTTATTAAACCAAAGGAACACATGACATGGTTTGACTAAGTTTTCTTTCCAATTTTGGTTAAGGCTGGTCTAGGTTCACTCCATGACAACAAGGAAAAAGGAATGTTGTGATTATGTCTTGGGATTTTCCACTTGTGTCTATGGTTGGGCATAACAAACTTGATGTCAAATAACTTGCATAGGTGGTATGGTTACTCCAAGTCTTCATGTTGTTGGTCTTCTTGAAGATTATTTTCAGGCTCTCTTGTATCTTCCTCCTTATTGTAGTGACTTCGTGGCTTCTTCTAGAACTTCATGGTTTTGTCTTAAGTGTTTAGAAACAAACCATGTTTACATGAATCCATTAAGAGTTTTTGGATACTAGGGGTTCTTAACAAGTTCACACTATGACTTATAAATTTTGGGAATGGTCTTGGATTAAGGTCTTCCATCTTCTCCTTCTTCTTCAGTTCTTGATGATGTAGTCCTGCTTGATGATGTAGAGGTTCTACCTTGAGTCACTTGATCTTGATGTCTTCTTGAATCATGGCTTAGTATTCAAATCTGTATACTACTAACTTATTTGGCTAACATGTATTGAGTGTTGGTCTTGATCAAAATGATCACACCACAAAGTCTAATTGGGGAAGAAAAGAAAGAATAGAGAGAGATGTGGTTAGTATTCTTGAAGTTCCTCTTGATTTATTCTATTACTTCCACCTCGTTGAGTTTCTTCTGATTGTGGTGAAGTCTATGTTCTTATATAAGTGCTTCAATGATCTCCCATGTAGTCTTTCTCGTTGAGCTGAAAAATAGCATATGAGTTGTCCTCTACCACCTTAGGGTCTTGAATTCCAAAATGGCCATAATAACAATGGTAAAAAGAAACAAATTCTAAGACATTATAAAATGGGTGGATCACTATGTTTGGTTTTTTGCCAAAATTACATGTTCATGATCCAAGGGTTTCTAAATTGTTTAGGTACTGATGTCTCTGGTCCATCGTTATTATTTGGAGCATTTTTTCTTAAGAAAACATATTGTAAATATTTATGATATTAAATCTATGTCAAAAATACTCAAATGGACAACTTAAATTTAAATTAAATCTAAACTTGTCCAACAATTATTTTAGGCAGTGGAGTCTGTTATAACACATCTTCAGGTTTCCAAATATATTTTATTTGCAACTTTTGGATTTGTAGATTGTGAATTATGCCAAAACTCATCAAACAAGCATTTTTAAATTTGAACAAATTTTAGTTATTCAAATTTGAATTTGGACAATTCTAAAAGTTTCTACATGTCAAGGGATTTCAAAAAGACCGAGGTTGCTAAATTTTTCCTTATGGTTTAAAAGATATGAATGTTCTAACTTGCATGGGTCTTTCTGCAAAACTGCCAACCTAGTTTTATTTGGGATAAAATTAAAGAAAAGGCTAAAATACGTGTCATCATGTGATTGGTCTGACATGCGGACAAGGATGCTGACTGGCACTGACTATGCAGGCTGACTAGGCGCTGAGGTGGCGTCTTCTAGTTAGCTGAGGCTAGGGTTAATTGGAATCGTTGGATTTGAATCCTACGGTGAGATACCGATTCAAAAAAAAAACATGATCTAATCCTCACCATTCCTCCCGATCCAACGGCTGAGGGGGAACATAGGGCTCATCGTGGCGGCGTGTGTGGCCGGCGATGATGGAGACGGCGGTGGAGGTTCAGGTCGTGGACGGCGGCTTCACCTCGGTGGTCTCCGGGTCGCAGTTTTGCCACCGACGAGCTCCTCTCATCGCGGCGCATCCAACGGAGGGCGCGACGATGGCTGGGACTAGTGGGAGCGGTGGTGACGAGCGGCAGCCAAGGCGGCGAAGATGTGGTATCCGGCGAGCTCGTTCGTCTCTCCTACGTTGCGAAAAAAAATCGAGAAGAGGCATCATGAGGTGCGCCAGGTCGATAAAGGGACGAAAGGCTAAGGCTTGGAGGCGGGGA
Source organism: Alopecurus myosuroides (assembly GCA_028641055.1). NCBI lineage: Eukaryota > Viridiplantae > Streptophyta > Magnoliopsida > Poales > Poaceae > Alopecurus > Alopecurus myosuroides. The sequence goes on along the minus strand of CM054057.1, from coordinate 452,771,120 downwards.
CTGATGTCTACGCATGCTTCTATTCTTGTAGACAGTTTTGGGCCTCCAAGTGCAGAGGTTTGTCGAACAGCAGCAAGTTTCCCTTAAGTGGATCACCCAAGGTTTATCGAACTCGGAGAGATAGAGGTCAAAGATATTCCTCTCAAGCAACCCTGCAATTACGATACAAGAAGTCTCTTGTGTCCCCAACACACCTAATAAAATTGTCAGTTGTATAGGCGCACTAGTTTGGCAAAGAGATAGTGAAATACAAGTGATATGGATGATTATAAGTGATAGTAGCAATCTGAAATAAAAATGGCAGCAAGCAAACATGTAGCAAAACTGGTTGTAAACGGTGTTTCAATGCTTAGAAACAAGTCCTATGGATCATAAATTCACTAGTGGACACTCTCAACAATAATAACATAATTGAATACATAAATATCATCTCTTCACTATGCTACTCCATACCACTTTCCGGTTGGATAACGAACACCAATCATTGCGTAGGGCTACAAAAGCACGCCATAGAGTCGCATTCCCCCACTAGGTAACCCCACACTGTCACCTTGGACAAACACCACAATTTCATAGGGTCATCCAACACAAAATATATAAATCGTGATAAGCCACACACTGTGCACACACTATCACCTTTACACCGTGGGACAAAGGTGTCTCCGAAGATCTCATTAACAAAACCACTAGAGTAGCATAACAGATGAAAAGTAACATCTACTTATTCAACTAGATTACAAAGCTCATGATCACATAAAGATCACACCATGGGAGAGAGATATGAAACACATAGCTACCGGTAGAGTCCTCAGTCTCGGGGGAGAGACTAATACCTCCTCATCATGGGAGTCAGCAACAACGATGAAGATGGTGGAGGAGTCGATTGAGATGGCTCCGGGGGGAATTCCCCGTCCCGGCAGGGCGCCAGAATAGAGATTTCTGTCCCCTGAAACTTGTCGGTGATGGCGGCGGAGCTATAGAACTTTTCGTGGATGGAGGCCGATTGTTTTAGGGTTTCTGTATCGGGAGGGGGGAATAAATAGGCGAAAGGGCGATGTCGGTGGGCGCCCAAGGGGCCCACACCATGTGGTGGCGCAGCTAGTGGGCGCGCCACGAGGTGGTGATGCCACCTCATTGCCCCCTCCGGGTCTCCTTTGGACTCCGTTGACGTGCCGAGAAAAATAGGACCCTAGGAATTTGTTTCGTCCAATTCCGAGAATATTTTCAGAACAACTATTCTGAAATAAAAAACAACAAAAAACAGGAACTGGCGCTCTGGCATCTTGTCAATAGGTTAGTCGAGAAAACATCCGGAAAACATGTAAAAACATAAAGGTATTGGATAGAAAACAATCATGGAGACTCAAAAATTATAGATACGTTTGAGACGTATCAAGCATCCCCAAGCTTAACTCCTACTCGTCCTCGAGTAGGTAAGTGAAAAAACAAATTGAGGTGACATGCAGCCGACACAATCTCGATCAACGTTATGTAAAAGCATTGCAAGATGAAGTCAAAGTACTCTAAACATAGGCGTGATAGATATAATTTCAGTAATGTAACTTAGCAACTATGTTGCAACATGAAAAGTAACACAAACAAAATATCATAAATAATAATGCACTTGAAAGTTATATGTTCGTTTAGAGCATAAAGACAACATAGAAAAGTGGTATTTCGCTTGTCCTTCAAAGTGAGAGCAAAACATAAATGCCAGAAGACCTTCAAAGTTCAAGTGGTGACTAGAAACAAATAATTTGAGAACAAGTAATAACATATCATGAATCAATCAATACTAATCTTTGGGACTGATGCACATTATACTCAGAATGACAACTATGATCTCTTAATTATGCATAAAGTTAGAAGATGAATACTCAACACAAAAGTAAAAGAAAGGCCCTCCACAGAGGGAAGCAGGGATTAACTCATGTGCTAGAGCTATTTATTTTTATTGAATAGAGGTTTTGAAAACAATTTTTTAGAGAGGTGTATGTCTATGTCAACGAATGGTAATGAAAAACTGATCATAACTCATGCCAAGCAAGGTTTTTAGACTTTTGAGAGCGGTTTCCGTTGTTTATTTAGTTTGGCACTCCCCTCCCCCCACCATGCTTTTCACAAACCAGGGCTAGCCGTATCCATGGGTACCCACCAACTTTCATCAATCCATGGGGAAGTGCCTTTTTGGTTATATTAATTGGCACCAGCTCTCTGCAAATTTAAATGAGCACATATTCCATACTTATTGGGTGAAAGAGGGAGAAGACCTTTGCTTGACATGAACCACAATAAATTTTAAACTACTTCCTCATGAGCTAAAACAAGAACACAAAGCAGGTATAATTTTGAAGGTTTTAAAGGTAGCACATGAGAAATTTACTTTGGAGTGGCGGTTAAATACCACATATAGGTAGGTATGGTGGACACATTTGGAAAACTTTGGTTTTGGGGAGTTGGATGCACGAGTAGAGATCACACTCAGTACAGGTGGAGACTAGCAAGGGACTGGGAGCGACAAATTAAGAGAAAATTATTGCCATAATCATGCATAGCGACAAAAACATTATTAATCAAAGCATAAATGATATTGCAAGCCAAAAACTAAATGATCATAGAGGCTAGAGGTGACTGGTTTGTAGTCATAACATGGTGTAAGCATGCGCCAAGTCAACCAAATAAAGCATTCGGAGGAGAATACCAAAATATTATGCTTCGATATGATAAAAACAACTCATGATTTCTTTCAATGCCACATTAGGCACTCTAAGATATTTGAGACAAGTAATGCTAAATCAATAATTACCAATCACATGATTAAAATAACATCTAACATGACATGATAAAGTCTAAGCCACCGTCTAAACAAGCTTTCCATTGCACCACTATAAGTATGAAATATTTTACTCTTCTCCAACACCAATTAGCTTGTTTGAAACAACTCTCATAGATTTCATCAAAGACCAGAGAGATAATCATATAAAACTGAACCAAACCAACAAGCTCTAAACGAAATACGAATGAAAAACAAGGGCTAAACGCAGTACTAGCAAAAATTGAACACTTAGAGAACAATAAGAGTGAAAACTAGAGTGGTCTAAGCAATAAAAACAAAGCGTTTCTATCTCCAAAACAAATATGATAGGATCCAACCATGTACTACAACAAAGAAAAAACTGGAAGCAAAAATAACTGACGCTCCAAGAATAACACATAATATATGAAGCAATAAAAATTCAATATCTTGAAACAGGACCTCATATTTTTGTTGATGAAAAAGGGGTTCCCTTGGGCATCCCTAAGATTTGATGCTTGTACTTCTTGGATATATCTTGGCGTTACTGGGCAACCTTAAGATTCATATTTTTTCCATCCTTCATATCATCATACCATTCTTCTCTCCCTACACTTAAAAACTCACTCCATACAAAACTTCTCACAATTTTCATTAGCAACGTTAGTGTAATCAAAATAATATATCCACTTTGGTACAGTTTCAACACAATTATAACATACAATAAGACATTAGCTACTGCCACAACTTCTTTTAAAGCTCTTCCCCTTAAAATAACACCAAAAGAAAAAGATTAAGAGGCAAATGCAAATATTGGCAGAAACCTGTCAAAACAAAACAACAGGTAAAGATAGATTTTTTCTAAAATCTTCTGTTGATCGAATCAAAAAGTTCAAAACTAATGAACGTTAGATAATAACCTGGGGCATGTGAACAAAAGTTTTCAAATCAATTCGACGTTCTGGCTGAGAGATTTTTTTTTTGGTGGCAGCATAGAATCTGTTTCATGGCACCAAATTACCCAAATCTTACTTGCTCCCTATTAGAGGCTACTCTTAGCTCAAAAAACGAAATAAAAGGATAAGGAGAGGTGGCTACAAAGGTAAAAACTTCCAAGACTCAAAGAAAACAAAAGAAAACTGAAAGCAAAAATATGATGGGTTATCTCCCATAAGCGCTTTTCTTTAAAGCCTTTTAGCTAGGCATCATAATTTGAGAAAATGCTCACATAAAAATATGAATTAAAGAAAAATAGAGCATCAAGAATCAAACATAAAACAAATTTAAGTATAACCCACTTCCTATGAAAAAGAATCTTGTAGAAAAACAAGTCAATAAATCACAAATTGGCTAGCATAGGAAGACAAAATAAGTGCAGCTTCAAAATTTTCAACATAAAGAAGGGAAACTTAATATTATTGAGATACATAAAACCATGTTTCCCTCTCTCATAATAACTTTTGGGTAATCCCTACATAATCATGAAAAGTTTCATGAGGATGATTGTAATTATAGCCTATGTCATAGTATTCTTTATAATAATTATCAAAGACAGAAGGCATGGTATCATTATAAGCAATAGAATAGTTATCTTCCAAAGTGTGTTCATTTGCAAACATATCATCATTTTTACTAGAAGGAGATGTATCAACCATATAATCATCAGTAGCAAAAGGATTTTCAAACACATCATCCACAAGCCTACAGCTTTCTATATCATCATTGGAAGGAACATGAATAGTACTAATAGTACATCACTCATTAACATCATTATTTTCAGAATTGGTACCAAAGAGATTTTCAATATCAAAAGTAGTGTGCTTTTCCCAATCATGATCACTATCATAAGTAACAGGCATAGGAACATCATCGAGTTCAGACTCATCAGCAACAACTATAATAGGAGAAACATACTTAGGGGAAAATACCGTTACCTCTCGCCTTTTACTCCTCTTCTTCTTATTATTCTTCCCCTCTTTTGGAGAGAGAGGCATGAAAGGAAGATTCTCCACATACCCTGGCTTATTGTCAGAAACAATAGAAAAAACTTTGGAGGATTACTCCTCTTCATTAATAAGAGAAAAACACATATTAGTCCTGTCATATTTTGGTAAATTATCATCTTTTATAATATTTTGTATGTAAGTATTTTCGTGGAAATTATTAACACAATAAATATGACAACCATGCAGGACGCTATTCATATCAAAAGCACTCATATCTACCAAAGAATTTTTTCTTGATAACTCTTCACACCCCAAAAATAATGTAGGTTCATCATGTTGATTAGGAGTGATCATGTCATCACAATAAAAACTTGCAGTAGTCATTGGATTTCAAAGGCTATTATCATAGCCCGAGCATTGAAAATTGAAATGACCCACTTTATAGCAAAGTTCACAACTAAAAGGATAGAGGGCACAAGATCATTTAGAGCATGTACCATGTTCTAGTTTTTTTGTTCCTATGATGGATACAATATTCTTCTTCGATTTGATTCTTTTCACAAGGTCTAAGTGCTCCACAAAAATTAACATGCTTATAAGAAATAGTACTTTCAGAAGTTTGAGCATGTTTATTGCAATCATTAATAACAATTTCATTTTTCATGCAAGTGTCTTTAAAAGGTTCATGATACATGTCCCAATTTTCTTTAGGAACATTGATATGAGAAGCAAAGGCTCTACAGTAATCAACAATAATTTGAGGATCAAGACCATATTTAGCACTAAGCTCTTGAAAATTAGCAGTTTCAGCGAAAGACTTGATGTAATCATACTCATAGTTTATACCTGATTCTTTACCTTTGTCATTATCCCAATCTTCAGTATTATTTTGCATTGTTTCAAGAAGATTCCACTTAGCTTCAACCTTCTTACTTGTGAAAGAACCCTCTGAACATGCATCTAGATAATCCTTGCAATGTCCTGAAAGCCTTGCATAAAAATTAGTAACAATTATTTCCTCAGGAAGCTCATGGTTAGGACATTTGAGTATTAATATTTTCAGTCTCCCCCAAGCTTGACCAATGCTTTCGCCATCACGAGGACAAAAATTATAAATGTAATTCATATTTAAATGCAGTTCATGAGGAGGATCATCTAGTAGCTCATACCACTCCCTTTCTTTGTCCTTAAGTGACAAAGAGAATAGCTTCCTCTTAACTTGGTCCATTGAAATATCTGCACACTTGAACAACTCGTATAATTCATGTATAAAGAGTAAATGATCACCATGATGGAAAGTTCCATCTCCAAAATAGCAGTTATTCATAACACATCCAACAATTTTCATATGTATTTTTAAAAGGAATATCACAAGCATTACTCGAATTTTCACATATAAGAGATAAAGTATCATCAGAGCAAATGTTCTCCTCTAAAGCTGGGGAACTAAAAAGATCATAAAAACTAGCTTCCCCAAGCTTAGGCTTTTCCATAGCATTAGCAATAATGGTGTTAAAAGAGTTCATACTAATGACATTGCTACTAGAATGCAAATAAAGCTCCATAGGTTTTTAATTTTTTCTTCAAAAGCATCATGTCCTAATTCAATATAAAGATTATAAAGCTCTCTCATATTTTTTGTTATTTTCCATTAAGCCTACTAGTAAAAACTAGGAACAAATGAAAATAATCCTAACTAGTGAAAAAAGAAACAAAAAGATATAATTGCATAATCTAAAGGAAATAGCTTCGAGCACTCACACACCAACAACAGTACTTGGATTTGAGAACCTTTTACCTTACCTCCCCGGCAACGGTGCCAGAAAAGAGCTTGATGTCTATGCACTCCTCTATTCCTGTAGAGAGTGTTGGGCCTCCAAGTGCAGAGATTTGTAGAACAGAAGCAAGTTTCCCTTAAGTGGATCACCTCAGGTTTATCTAACTCAGGGAGGTAGAGGTCAAAGATATCCCTCTCAAGCAACCCTGCAATTACGATACAAGAAGTCTCTTGTGTCCCCAACACACCTAATACAATTGTCAGTTGTATAGGTGCACTAGTTCGACAAAAAGATAGTGAAATACAAGTGATATGGATGATTATAAGTGATAGAAGCAATCTGAAATAAAAATGGAAGCAAGCAAACATGTAGCAGAATTGGTTGTAAATGGTGTTTCAATGCTTAGAAACAAGGCCTAGGGATCATACTTTCACTAGTGGACACTCTCAACAATAATAACATAATTGAATACATAAATATCATCTCTTCACTATGCTACTCCAAACCACTCTCCGGTTGGATAACGGACACCAATCATTGTGTAGGGCTACAAAAGTACGCCTTAAAGTTGCATTCCCAACTAGGTAACCCCACAATGTCACCTTGGGTTCTAGATGGTTCGAGACAAACACCACAATTATATAAGATCATCCAACACAAAATATATAAATCATGATAAGCCACACACGGTGCACACACTGTCACCTTGACACCGTGGGACAAAGGTGTCTCGGAGATCTCATTAACAAAACCACTAGAGTAGCATAAAAGATGAAGAGTAACATCTACTTATTCAACTAGATTACAAAGCTCACAATCACATAAAGATCACACCATGGGAGAGAGAGAGATGAAACACATAGCTATCGGTAGATCCCTCAGCCTCGGGGGAGAACTACTCCCTCCTTATCATGGGAGTCAGCAACGGCGATGAAGATGGTGGTGGAGTTGATGGAGATGGCTCCGGGGGCAATTTACCGTCCCGATAGGGCGCCGGAACAGAGATTTCTATCCCCTGAAACTTGTCGGTGATGGCGATAGAGCTACGGAACTTTTCGTGGATGGAGGCCGATTGTTTTAGGGTTTCTGCATCGGGGGGGATAAATAGGTGAAAGGGAGATGTCGGTGGGTGCCCGAGGGGCCCACACCATGTGGTGGCGCGGCCAGGGGCGCGCCACCAGGTGGTGTGGCCACCTCATTTCCCTCCTCCGGGTCTCCTTTGGACTCCGTTGACGTGCTGGGGAAATTAGGACCCGAGGATTTTGTTTCGCCCATAAGTGGGACAATTATTCACCATAGCTTTCATTCTTTCCCAAGCTTTAGCAACATGTTCATTATAAAATTGTTTAAAATTCATTATGTCACTTCTCAGGGATATAATCTTAGCAGGAGGATAATATTTTCCAATGAAAGCATCTTTACACTTAGTCCATGAATCAATACTATTTCTAGGAAAAGATAGCAACCGTTCTTTAGCTATTCCTCTCAAAGAGAAAGGAAATGATTTCAGTTTAATAATATCTCCATCCACATCTTTATATTTTTGCATCTCACATAGTTCAACAAAATTATTAAGATGAGCAGCATCATCATCAGTACTAACACCAGAAAATTGCACTTTCATGACAAGATTTAATAAAGCAGGTTTAATTTCATAGAAAGCAACAGTACGACCAGGTGGAGCAATAGGTGTGCAAATAAAATCATTGTTGTTTGTGCTAGTGAAGTCACACAACTTAGTATTCTCAGAGAAACTCATTTTAGCAAAATAAAAGCAAGCAAATAAATAACAGCTATAAAGTAAAGTAATTATTTTGTGTTTTTGATATAAAGAAGCAAAACAAGAAAAATAAATAAAAACAAGACAATAAACAAAATAAAGAGGTTGAGAGTGAGAGACTCCCCTTGCCAGAAGACTTCTTCCTCCCGGGCAACGGCGCCAGAAATTCTTGCTCTTGTGATGGTGACCGTGGCGGGAAGAAGTCTTCTTATATATGTTTGTTTGGTCCCCGCAACGGCGCCATAAATTCTTTGCTACACTAGAAATTCTTGTTGCTATGGATGGTGTGTTGGGAACCCCAAGAGGAGGGTGTGATGAGTGCAGCGGTAAGAATTTCCCTCGGTTAAGAACCAAGGTTATCAATCCAGTAGGAGAAAGAGGATCTTCGGAAGGTTGATGCCACTGACGATGGTGATGGCGCCTCGCCGGTGTCAGCAACAACACGGAACCTGCACACAACACAACCAAAAAACTTTGTCCCAACGGTACAGTGAGGTTGTCAATCTCACCGGTCTTGCTGAAAACAAAGATTAGACGTATAGTGTGGAAAATGGTGTATGCTTGCAGTAAGTAAAGAAAGCAGGAAATTGTAGTGATTTGTTTAACAGTGTAGGAAAATGGATCAGGGTTCATAGGTTCACTAGTGGTGTCTCTCCATAAAAGATAGCATGCTGGTCGAACAAATTACAGCTGGGCAATTGACAAATAGAGGTTGCACCGTAGTGCACATTCATGACATGATGACTACTATGATATTTAGTGCGGGCATTACGACAATATACATAGACCGCAATCCAACTGCATCTATGACTAATAATCCACCCTCGGGTTATCATCCGAACCCCTTTAGGTATTAAGTTGCAAGCAACACACAATCGCATTAAGCAAATGTGTGTAATGTAAGCAATGATTGTGCACGCGGACACTCACACCGCTGTTTTCTCCCTAGTGGCAACAACACATCCTCCCCCGTCACGTTTCTGTCACTCGAGCACAAGCGAAAAGGAGGTATGAACCCAACTATCGAGCATAAATACTCCCTCTTGGAGTCACTAGCAACTAATTGGCCAGAGCAACCACTAGCAACGGAAAGCATGCACGATCACAAATAACATATGCAATAAAGACTACAATCAACTTGGTATAAGTTCAATATTCATTGGATCCCAGCAAGCACACCACATAGAATTACATAAGAACAATCTCGATCATGTTAGGCAGCTCACGAGATCTAAACATTGAGGCATAGGAGGAGAAGACAACCATCTAGCTACTGCTATGGACCCGTAGTCCAAGGATGAACTACTCACGCATCACTCCGGAGGCAGGCATGGTGATGAAGAGGCCTCTGGTGATGATCTCCTCTCCGGCAGGGTGCCGGGAGACAGCTTCAGAACCCCCTGATCTAGGGTTGACGACAACGGAGGCTGCGGAACTTTTCGGGGTTTTTTGATCAGGTGCTTAGGGTTTTCTTTCGGAGGGGAATAAATAGGCGAAAGGGCGGCGTCGGTAGGCCACCAGGGTGGCCTCACCACCCCCAGGCGCGGCCAAGGGGGGGCCGCGCCTGGCTATGGTGAGGGCCCTCTGGTGCCCGTCTTGGACTCCTCTTCGGTCTTCTGAATGCTTCCGGGGAAAATAGGAACATCGGGATTCGTGGGGTCCAATTCCGAGAATATTTCCAGAACAACTTTTCTAAAATCAAAAACAGCAGAAAACAGGGAACTGACACGTGGCATCTTGTTAATAGGTTAGTCCTAGAAAACGTGTAAAAATGGTATAAATAAGGGAGAAACATGTAGCAATTGGCATAATATCAACATGGAGCATCAGAAATTGTAGATACGTTGAAGAAGTATCACATGTCAATCTATTTTCCTTCACACTCAGGACTAGACAGTAAAGTCTGATGAACATGATACATAAGATTCACCAATTCTCCACAAATCTCATCTAGATTTCTTGCCTGAGGAGCAATGTTCTCCCTGAAGATGCAAAGGAGAATGTTGTAAACCTTCTTGAGACCCCTGGCTTGACCAGGCACACCATCAGAACAGTAGAGAGGAGTCATCTTGCGTTTGTTGGTGTCAACCCCAACCTGATGCATCCTCTTCCCAGCAATAACCACAACCCCTCCAAAGTCATATCCAAGCAAAGCACCAAACTCACTGAAGTTGCAGGAAAGTTTAGAAGGACATGTCATCCATTGGAAAGATCACAAATCAGCCCCATCGAAGACCACAGTGGCAAAGAAATGGTGAACCATGTGAATATCATAGTTCTGTTGTGTGATCATCAGCTTATCGATACCAAGCTTCTTGGATAACCATAATTCCTCAGCACAGTACTCCTTGCGCTCCAAGTGCTCCATGATAAGTGGTTGTTGCGGACAGACTTGTTTGCGCTTGCTCAACTTGTCATAGATCTCCACCTGGATAAGTTTTATCTCATGCCTATGATAGTTGGGGTCCTCTGAGTTAGTTGGCAGATCATACATACGTCTCTTCCTCATCTCACGGAAGTCCTCCTTTGACAACCCATGGAAGGTATCCAAGTTGTCAAACATAACAGCTCATTCTGGGCTTGGACAAACTTGGCTTGCTCTTCAGCCAAACACTTATCATCCATGTCCTTGTGCCTCTGAACAGACTCTGGAACATAGCAATCATGTTCTTCATCATAGTGGAGCGAATCTCCCCTTCTCTTGAGCTTGCAAGAAAGCTTGATGGGGTTAGACACAACAGACTTGAACCTCTTGTTCCATGTAAAGATAGAGCGGAAGGGGCAACATGGGGATGAGCACACCTTTCCAAGAAGTAAACAACACTAGGGACTTGGAACAATTTTCCTGCTAGGAAGTGTATCTAGGTCGGAGTCTCCGGTCATGCAGTCTGGAGTCTCTGGACCTGGAGGAACTAGGACAAATACTCCAACACTAGATACAAATCTTGGCAAAAATCAATTGTAACAAGTTTCTAAGAGTTCTAGTTGCCGACATTGGCGAAAATTACCATGGGAAACCTAGGTATCTAGTCCAAATCATTGCTAGGGAAACCTAGAGAGATGGGAGAGATTTGAACCTTTTTCCGACATGGTGAAGCTCCATGTTGACGTGGTGGGAGAGATTTGAACCCAGGTATCTAGTACAAATTTTTGGCAATGTTGACGAGCGCTTGCGTTGTGCCCTTGCTGAAGGTGGTTGCTCGAAGCTCGTATTTGGGGATGAAAATCTTGGGTCGACTTTAGGTAGTACTCTTCATTAGCGGTGCACGTACGACATTTCCTTCTTGAAGGCTTTGCTTAGGAGTTGTGTAGTTTCTTTTCGTTTTATCATAGGGCCAGACGGCCAGCGGTAGTCTCCAGGGGTGATTGCCATGAGGCATACAGCCTCGAGTTTGTTTATTTTGTAATCTTTCTGAATTTTGCAATGAAAAAGCTATATGCATCTTTTTGATGCAGAGGCTAGGGCTTCGTTTCCCATTTCAAGAAAAAGGAGAAAAAGAGTGTTCTTTACTCTCTTTTTCACTAACAAGGGAGTGGTGAGCACAGACTTGGGTGAGGATTTGGAAGGGGCGTGTGGAATGAAAAAACCGAAAGCAGGTCTCGGCAACTTGGGTGAGGGTTTTGAAAGGGTCACTGAGGTTCCCTAAGCTTTTGTCCTCTGCTTCCAATTTCAGAGTTTCAGGGGAAAAGGAAACCCCAATGCTTCATCAGCAAGATAGACAAAAGTGAAACATACCCACACAGGCTAAAGTAACTGTCAGACCCCGGACCCAGAAGTATACATACTATTATTCGCTCCTAGTCATGGACCCATAAGGGCTTCAGGGTTACCAGCCCCGGCCACAACAAACAATGACAGGTAGACCGGATTCATCGGCATGCAGGCCGGATAACATCGGTAGTTCTGTACTACTACTCCTTGTGTCCATGCTAGTTATAACCAACTATGCATAAAGCTATACAGAGATGCTATGTGTCCAGGAAGTGCAACAACAATCGAAGGTTACTGGGGTTACCAAGCCCAGGCCGAATCACATCGGCGGGCGTGCTCGGAAATGGATCATCGGCTCCATAACCCCTCGACTGCGACAACTACGTAGGCATAGCCAAAACTGTATAACAATGAGCTCGAAACCAACAACCGATCAAAGCAACACTCTAGATATGAAAGTTGTGTTAAACATGTATTACTAGAGTATAGCTTTACAATCATAAGTCACATGACCCAACATTACATCAGACAACGGAAGGCGAGTTATGTTGCTAGTCAACAAGAACCAAAAAGGCCTAAGAGGCCACAACATAAGGCGAGTCCCAGCCCATAGATTCCAGGCTGCTACCTAGGAACCCCAAACTACTCGTTGATGTCCACGTTGGTACACCATCAAAGTAAGGAAATCCACCCGAACCAAGTTGAAGAAAACATGAGTACTGGAGGTACTCAACAAGACTTAGTTAACCTATTGTATATTTGCTTGTTCATAAAAGGGTTCATGAAGGTTGTTTTTCGTAGAGCAATCTTTGTTTCAAATAGAGGGAAATGGAGAAGCTTTTAAAGAAATCTTTTAAAAGGACACACTGGCTTCATGTGCTGTCTTCAAATCTTCCGAAGCATCATCTCCAGCACTTGACATCCGAAAACACCTCTTGGAACCAACCATTCAATGACAACATATTTTATGCCAGATTCAAGTTTTCTACGATCCCAGAATCCGTCACCAAGTCGTCCTTAACCGTGGACACGACTTTTCGAAAAGATTTAACCCTGCAGGGGTGTACAATTTTACCCACACGTATCAACCGACTCTTAATGCCACCGGGTTAGCACTAGTCCGGAAAGTGTCGGCAGAGTGTGGTTGACCAGGACTGACGAAGATATGGATCCTGGACCCTGCGGGTAATGACACCCCCTCTCAGGCCCAGGGACAAAGCCCAAGAAGAGGCGCCTTGGAAGTACTCTAGAAGGCCCGCGTGAAGCCCACCTGCGCTAAACTTGCGGGTTAAGTTAGAAAACATGTAACCGACCTAGCTAGGGTTGGAGTCCTCTCCGGGTAGAACTCGAGACCTGGCCATCTATATAAGGCCAGGAGAGCCCCCCTAGGGGAGGACCAAGTAGTACCGCACGACCAAAAAGCCTTGAAACTCGAGATCTACTCTCGATTCGAGCAACCTGTAACCGATCTAATCATCTAATACAGATCGACAGAAGGCAGGAGTAAGGGTTTTACCTCTTCGAGGGCCCCGAACCTGGGTAAATCTCGCCCCCTGTCTAGCCGACGATTCCACCAGCGCCTATGACTTCTCCTAGTCGAAACCCGATAGGGTCACCTAAGGGATTTGTGGAGTCAGAGATTCGACAATTGGCGCCGACCGTGGGGACCGCGGGCGCTGGATCACCGGCATCTTCGGCTTCATCGACATCCAACTCCCGTTGGAAACCATCGACTACGGCTCCGAACAATCCTGTACGGATCGGATCCGTCATAGTCACGCCTGACTCGCCGGAATCACGCCCGGTGTTCGAGGATCTGGAGAAGAGCGTCACCCTGACGTTCGGGAGCTTCAACTTCATGGAGAACAGAGACGGAATCCTCCACTTCTCGGATGAATCTGAACCTGAATCTGGAGCCGTCAACTCGCGCTTTCCTATGGAGAAAAGTGGCGAGTCCATCCGCTTCAACACAGTCGACTATCACGCCCTCTCGACAGAGGAACCATCTCGGGTACGGGAAGCTTTCCGATCTACGCCTAGGACGCACGAGCCACGACTGGCCCAAGTCTGCATGGCAGGATCGGAACAGCCCTCAGAAACCGAATTCAGCGCAACCGAGCGCGATATAATCGGCGTTTCGCGGGAGGCCTGGAAAAGGGCCAAGGAGGCCATGCAGCGGAGTCAGCCACCCGCGGCAGGAGCCTCACAAGAGGACCTAACCGCCTACCACTACCACCTAGTAAGAGCGGCCTCAAACATCAAAGAAGCCCGGGCAGATCTAGCCCGTCGCAGAAGAGCGGCGGACGAATCAAGCCTGCGACGAGTCGAACAGTCCCTTGCACCCTCGATTGGTACCCGACCCGCGAGGAAGGGACACGCAACATCGTCAAGGGGCCACGAATCCGTGACTGCGACCGACAGGTCGACCACGTCTTCCTTCATGAGGGTCGACGATGACGGCAACATCTACCCGCAAACCCCAGCTGCCGCGATCATAGCCGCAGCAACTTACATGCAGATGAACCAACCGACGGAAAGCGACCCTCGGGTGGAACAGTACAAACAAATTCGCAAAGGACTAGGATTGGCGGCCGCAAGGCTCGCTTCTCACGATCGCAAGAAGACCGAAGAACAATTGGAGAAGGAGCGACAGGAGAAGGACAAGGATAAAGAAATGCCCCGCGGGCACAGAAGTTCATCCCCAAGAAAAGACAAATCGCCACGACGTGGCCGAGGAAAAGAGGCCCGCCGCCGCGGCGATAGTCGAAGCAGCAGCGACGACAGCCCGAGAGACAAAAGCTCGCGGTACCACAGCAGCCGCTCGAGAAAACGAAGCAAAGAACCAAGGAAAGATAACGACCGCGACCGGTCCGAATACGACGCGTGATCAGATCTCGCCCAAAAGAAGGTGGATAGATCGAGAGCTTCACGATATCGCGAGCGCTCCTCATCCAGGTCCTCGGACGACGAAACCTGTGGAGCACTCTGTTTCGCTCGCAGCATCCGTGAAGCACCTCTACCCAAGAGGTTCAAGCTCAGCATGGAGGTGACAAAATACGACGGCTCACTCGAGCCCTCCCAGTGGTTAAGCGACTACCTCACGGCAGTCAAATGCCAACGTGGGAACAAGAACACAGCCATGCAATACCTCAATTTGCATCTTACAGGCGCGGCCCGTAGTTGGCTGGAGAGAAGACCCAAATCTTGCTACGCATCGTGGGACGACCTACACCGCGATTTCTGCAAAAATTTCCAGTCGACTTACAAGAGGCCAGCCACAATCGAAGAGTTACGAGCATGCAAACAGAAGAGTGGCGAATCCACACGAGAATATATCCAGCGGTGGACCACACTCAGGAACACCGCAGGAACCATCTCGGAAGAGGTGGCGATTGAGGCCTTCGCCAAAGGGGCGAGAAGAACCGCGTTTCGAGAAGAGTTAGGCAGAGCCGCGCCCAAAACCATTGGGGAGCTAATGATCATAGCCGAAAAATGGGCCAACGGAGAAGACGCGGTGCGCAATGAAAGAGCATCGTCGACCGCACACGAGGACGACCGCCATGGACGAAGAAAGAGAAGGAAATACTACGACCACGAGGACAGGGAGGAATTAGTGGCGGCAGAATTCACGCGAAACCGCGACTCTGGTCGCCGTGGAAGTCGCGAGTGGAAACCAAAAGCAGAAGAAAAATCCCCCGAGGAGGATCTCGATGCATACTGCTCGCTACACCTGTTTACAGATAAGCGCACGGGCAAAACTAAGGCAACACACCTTCTCAAGGATTTCCGAAAGTTTCTTGACATCTCAGATGCTCTCGCAAGGAAAAGATTTGCATCCACCCAAAACTACTCGCCGCTGCCAGGAGGAGGACAACAATTCCAGCCGCCTCCACCACCACCTCCACCAGCAAATCCAAACATGGCGCTAGCCGCACTACTGCGCCACCACCGCAAAACAATGGAGCCAATGCATACTCGAACCCGGCAGGACAACTCGCGATGATACAGAAGGTATGCCCCTCTCGCAGAGCTCAAAAGACTAACACGAGGCAATTGTGCATGGCAGTGCAGACACCACCGACAAAAACCGAGTACCTGAAAATGGCGGATCAGCCAATCACGTTCTCAATGAAAGACCATCCGCCACGAGTCTATCGACCAGGACACGCCGCCCTCGTTATTCAAGCTCAAATTGGTAATTATGACCTGGCCCGCGTATTCATGGACGGTGGCAGTGGCATCAACATCATCTACGCGGATACACTCCGTCGAATGAACAAGAATCTGGACGGCCTAACGGAATCAGAAACATCCTTCCACGGGATAGTTCCGGGCAAGGCAATCCGTCCACTCGGAACAATCAACCTAGAAGTAGTATTGGGATCTCCAAGCAACTACAGAAGGGAATTCCTGGACTTCGAAGTCGTCGACTGGCCCTCACAGTACCACGCCATTCTTGGTCGAACAGTGTTCGCCAGATTCATGGCCGTACCGCACTACGCGTATTTGAAGCTCAAGCTACCCGGCGAATACGGTGTGATCACCATCGACGGAGACTTCCAGAAATCGGACAAGTGCGACGTAGAATTTAATGAGATCGCAAAATCTTTCGGGATGCAAGAAGAACTCCAAGAGCTGGCAAAAACCACGGATCACTCCGTTATGCCCCTCACGAAGAAAAACGCGCCTGAACTAGGATTCAGCGCCAACAGCGACACTCGCAAGCATCAAGTGCACCCGACGGATTCTGCGAAGACAGCAATGGTTTCAACAACCCTCTCGCCAGCATAGGAAGGCGCGCTCGTCAAACTCCTCCGTGAGTACTGGGAGATTTTTGCCTGGCAACCCTCAGATATGCCAGGAATACCCAGGGAGTTTGCCGAGCACTCACTCGAAGTCTTTCCTAATGCCAAACCCATCAAACAGACGACTCGACGATTTTCAGAACCCAAACAGAAGGCGCTTGGAGAAGAAGTAAACAGATTGCTAGCTGCAAATTTCATCAGGGAGATCAAGATATCCACCTGGTTAGCAAACCCGGTATTGGTCCCCAAGAAGAACACGGATATCCTTCGGGTGTGCATCGATTACACGTCGTTAAATAAGCACTGCCCCAAGGACAAATTTCCTCTACCACGAATCGACCAGATCGTGGACTCTACGGCAGGCTGCCAACGCCTCTCCTTCCTGGACGCCTATTCGGGATATAATCAGATCCGAATGAAAAGGGAAGACGAAGAGAAGACGGCATTCATCACACCCCACGGTGTCTACTGCTACACGACAATGCCTTTCGGGCTGAAGAACGCAGGCGCAACATATCAGCGCTGCATGCAAAGATGCCTCGCCAATCTCATTGGCAAAAACGTACAGGTGTACGTCGACGATATTGTCATCAAAAGTCGAGTAGAGAACACACTCCTCGAGGACATCAGAGAAACATTCGACGCCCTTAATGCATATCGGATCAAGCTCAATCCGACCAAATGCGTTTTTGGCATCCCTGCAGGAAAACTACTCGGGTACCTGGTATCCGCCAGAGGCATTGAAGCCAACCCGGAGAAAATACAAGCTATCTTGACTATGAAGGAGCCAACCAATCTACGCGGAGTCCAGCAGCTCGCGGGACGACTAGCCGCCCTAAGCAGGTTCATCGCACGATTGGGAGAGCAAGCGCTACCCTTCTACAAATTACTGAAGAAGACGGACAAATTCGAGTGGACACCCGAGGCTAAACAAGCGTTCGCAGATTTGAAGCGATCGTTGCAAAGCAGACGCGTCCTTGCAACACCGCAAGAAAGGGAGCCACTTCTACTATACCTAGCCGCTACAAACCAGGTCATCAGCACGGCAATCGTGGTCGAACGACCTGAAGATGGCAAAGCGTACGGAGTCCAACGACCAATATATTACATCAGCGAAGTGCTCTCGCCATGCAAGCAACGATACCCTCATTATCAGAAGCTGGCATATGGAGTTGTTCTCACGGCCCGAAATCTCAAACATTATTTCCAGGAACACGCCATCACAGTGGTTAATGATGCGTCACTCGGGACAATCATGAACAACCCTATGGCATCCGGAAGAATAGAAAAATGGAGCATCGAGTTGGGTGCCTGGGACATCACCTATACAGGACGAAACGCAGTCAAATCTCAAGTACTCGTGGAATTCCTCAGCGAATGGACAGAGCTACAAACGCCCGGACCACCTGAGTACACGAGCAACTGGATAATGTACTTCGATGGATCCAAGAGAAACGAAGGAGCAGGAGCTGGAATCGTTCTTATTTCACCTCGGGGAGACAAGCTGCAATACGTCCGGCGACTGTACTTTCCACCAGACGATCCAGCCTCGAACAACGACGCAGAATATGAAGCCCTGTTGCACGGGATGAAGATGGCAATCGCCTGTGGAGCTACCCGATTAATGATCTACGGTGATTCCAATCTCATAGTGCAGCAGACGATGAAAGAATGCGACGCCATTGCTGAAAACATGGTCGCATATCGTGACATGTACAATCTACTCGAAGGAAGCTTTAAAGGTTGCGAGCTGAAGCACATTGCAAGATCTAGCAACGAAGAAGCAGATAGACTGGCAAACATGGGTTCCACGAATACACCCATACCGCCAGGAATATACTTCGAACGGATGATCAAGCGATCGGTCAAAGTGAAGAAAGCTGCAGCAGCGCCAGAAACAGAGGTCAGCCCGCAGGTCGCGCTTATCGAGCTTATCCATAATATATCACGACAAGTTTTCCTGGTCGAGCCAGTCTGGACGCAGAAATATCTCGACTACCTGCTCAACAGACAGCTCCCGGCCGATCCACATGAGGCTCGACAGATAATCAGGCGTAGCAAGTCCTTTCGAGTAGTCAATGGAGAATTATACAAGCAAAGTATCTCGGGAATACTTCAACGTTGCATCGCACCCGAAGACGGCAAGGAATTGCTCCAGGACATACACCAAGGAGATTGTGGACATCATGCTAGCTGGAAAACAATAATGGGAAAAGCTTTCCGAGCAGGATTTTACTGGCTAACAGCAGCCAACGATGCAAAAAGCCTGGTCGAACGATGCGACGCCTGCCAGCGATTCACACCAAGGCCACACGCCCCTGCTACGGAATTGCACATGATACCAATAGCCTGGCCCTTTGCACAATGGGGGCTAGACATGGTTGGGCCACTACGCAAGTCCACACCAGGTGGATACACACACTTGCTGGTCGCAGTCGACAAGTTCACCAAATGGATCGAGGCTATGCCAGTAACTTCAGCAAGCGCCCAATGCGCCGTCAAGTTTCTCGACTCCATTGTATGCAGATTTGGTGTGCCACACGACATCATTACAGATAATGGTACAAATTTCACAGCAAAGGAAACACAACAGTTCTGCGAGGAAAAAGGCATCAATTTCAAGTTTGCCTCAGTCGCTCACCCGCAAACGAACGGACAAGTCGAAAGATCCAACGGCTTAGTTTCGGCTGGCATCAAGAAACGACTACTCGATCGTCTACACCCCGCCGCAGGACATTGGGCGGAAGAGCTACCCTCCGTACTCTGGAGCCTGCGCACAACTCCTAATCGATCAACGAAGTACACGCCATTCTTCATGGTATACGGGGCAGAAGCAGTCCTTCCCGAGGACGTTCGATTCAGCGCCCCACGAGTTGTAGCGTACAGCGAAAGAAACTTCCAACAGGGCGCTTGCAGAAGATATGGATGCACTCGACGAAATGCGTGACATCGCACTAGCAAGATCCGCGGTATATCAGCAATCCTTGCGCAACTATCATAGTCGCCGAATACGCCACAGAGCATTCGCGGTTGGGGACCTAGTGCTGCGGCTCAAACAGAAGGAAGGACACAAGCTCGAACCACCTTGGGAAGGACCCTTCATCATACACGAAGTCATCCCAGGCGGAGCCTACAGGCTAAAGAATCCAGCGACCGGAGGGATCTACTCCAATCCGTGGAACATTGCACACCTCCGCAAATTTTATCCATAGGTTTACTTGTTATCACAACAAAAATAAGGCTATACTAGCCAGACCTGTAGCTCGAATACATGGCTTCTCAGTCATTGCAATAAAGACATGATTCCTTCATCATATTCACTCGAAGCTTCTCGTTCTTTACATGCTAAAAGTTACAGGTACACACCCCATAAAACACACGGGGGCTACACCTACAACTAAGCATCAGAGAAAAACATCATACAAACAAGGTTATACACCTTACAACAGTTCTTACAAACTATAAACAGATTACAGGATATTTACATCCGACAATCAATCAAAACGCTGAGCATTCTCAGTCGCTAAAACTCTATCCACCTCCTCAGAGGTCAATCGGATAATTTTCTCCGCTGCAGGACGTACATCATCATAGTACGGCGAGATATCCTCGATTGCATAATCTGGGCGCCGAGCAACGGAGTTAACATCTATCTCAGGATGCCATATGCGGACAAAAGAGAGAGCTACAACCGCGCCGCACATCATCTGATTGCGCACACACGCGCGAACTTCTCCTTCACGCCCAAACAAACTGAGAAGATAGCCCCAGTCTTCGGGACCTTTTTCGAGTGGGTAAAATGCAGCGTTCATCGCAACCAAGACCTCGTGAAAAGAACTCACGAGAATTCTCGCCTGGAGGACTCGAAATTTCAAGGTGGCCATCACAAAACCCCGACTGCGATCAGACCAAAAATTGTTTGCATGAGGTTTGGAGCTACTAGCCTCTTGAAGGATGTGATTTTCTACCCACTGCTTTTCTTCCCTATCATCCGGATTAACGACTGAAGAGCAAAAACACACTCAGTCAGATAAGGAAACAAGGAAGAAAAAGGCACGGGGGCTGCACTACTTACAAAGCAAGTCCCTTGCGACTACAGCCAACTCATCCATCAGAAATTGTTCGCGTTCAGCCGCCAATTTCTGCTTGGACTTCGCCACATCGGCTATCCCGCGCATAGCTTTTAGCTTGCGCTCACCCTCCTGGACCTTATCACGAAGGCCCACAAAAGTGCCAACATCGGCAATAAGTGGATTTACTGGAGTACCACGTCCACCCGAAGTTTCCGCGGCAAACCCAGTAGCCTGGAAGAATACAACGAAAGAAGTAAGATGCCCTACTCGAGTCATTTCTAGTCGCATATCTGACAAACGCTCGGGGGCTACTCCCATCGGGAGACAACGCACAAACAAGGGGAATGAATTGCAAGATGAATTCTTCGATTAAAGACAACAAAGGTACGGGAATACATCCCAAGGTTCATTACATTCAAGGAGAAAAAAGAAAAATTATGAAGCTACATTGGTGCTCCCGCTAGCAGCAGTCGCCCCTCCCCGCAGTCGAGCAAAAATCTCAGACAGCTTCCGAGCGAGAATAGCGGCTTGCTCGCCAAAACGAGAGAGTCGTACCTTTTTGCCCGTGGAGGGGTCGACTAGAAGAGATGAGTACGCCTCCTCCAAACCTTCGACTCCGTGCGCCAAAGCAAATTGTATCGCGGTCTTCGCACCAGACTCCGCCTGTGCGACCGCGAAGGCATCCAGAAGATTGCCTTCTGAGAAGACCTTCAACAGATCATCTAGCGCGGGTGCAGGAGTGGCGTTGGCGATGAGGCGACCGTGCAGTTGCACCAGCACTTGAGTAGCATCATTAATCAAGGAGAGAACTCCATCAGCGTGCCTTTTAAGCTGGGCAAGTGTGTCGGTTACCACATCCACCCGCTGGAGTCCAGGGATCTCTAGAGGAACATCCAGAAGACCTGCAAAGGAAGAAAATAATACTTAGCAAAGTTCAGCGAAATGAAGAATCAAAGTCGCAAAAGTCCAACACACTTACCCGCAAAACGCTCAGCGAGGGGACGGAGGAACCCGACAACGTCGTTATCGGCCTTACTGCCAGCTTCCTCTAACTCCTTCAAGGACTTCCGCGCATCCGCAAGCTGTCGACCAAAATCTTCCGATTGCATGCGGGAAGCCTCCAGCTCTTGTCGAATGGCCGTCAGGTCAGCCTCCCGAGCAGTTACCTGCTCAGAGAGTTTGACCTTTTCGAATTCTGCAAATTCAAGTCGAGCTGCAAAGAGATGCTTATCAAAACTCAAGAATGTACGGAATACTGAAGACAGGGAGATGATAAAGCTTACCCTTGAGAAGGACGTTTTCAGTTTGAAGTCGGCTACGGTCTGTTCGAAGTGACTCGCAATCCGACTCGGCGAGAACGACGCGGCGACCAATCGCCGCAAGAGAATCAATAAGCGACTGCAAAAGCACGAAGACGGAAGAGTTAAAAGGATTAAATTGGAGTCTGTACCCGATTATTTACAATCGACTACAGCCTCTGGGGCTACTCCCATCGGGAGCACTGCCGTGCACCCGATAAAAATGAAATCATGAAGAAGAATTAAACCAGACTTTGAGCATGTGGCCGATCGCATGCGATCGACTACAGCCTCGGGGGCTACTCCCATCGGGAGCACTGTCGTGCACCCGATAAAAATTTGAAGATAGAAGATGAAGTTTACCTGGCCGGTGGCACGAGAGAGCGGATCCGCGGAGCTATCCGTCACTTCCTTAGAAGCAGAAGTCCTGGCGGCAAATCTGGGGGCTTCACGTCCCACAGTCGCAGCTTCGGGGGCTGCTCTGGGGAATTTTGGACGGTGCCCGCGGTGGGAGTTTCACCCGCATCCTTTGCCTTATTCCTCTTTTCGGGAGGAACGGCAGCGGCGTACCTGCGAGGACTGATCGTCTGCAGACTGCAGCGGAAGATAGAAACCATCAATATTGAAGCACGGAAAATGTTCGACCAAGAATAAGGAAGAAGCACTTACTCGTCATCCTCGTCGTCATCCAGCAAGTCCGCGTTCCAAGCGGGCGTCATCACTGGGAACGAAGGCGAAGGAGCAAGGGAGCGAAGTGGAGTCGCATGGATAGGGGCTTGACTGGGCGATGCTTCCAAGGATTTATCTTTGGAAGTAGCTTCGTCCTTATCTACCCGACGACGTTTCGTAGGGGCGCCATTCGAGTCTTCAACGTCATCCGAAGAATCGTGTTCTGAACTCGAAGAGGCGTTGGCGACGCTGGTGTCAATCGCGCCGTCTTGATGACTCGACACTTGCTCTGAGGCAGCCTCCCCCGCAGCTGGCGGGTAGCAGTCCGCCATAGCTAGACTCTACAAAGACAAGAAGAAGACGAGAAAAATCTTATCGACTAGGACTCAGAACAAATAGGGAACAACTCAAAGACGAGAAGGAAGAAACTAACCTCGGCTGGGGTAGGATTAGAAGTGGCAAAGGCTTCAACTGAACAATCGGGGAATTTCTCCCCCACCTTCAGTCGAGTGATACCCGCGATTTTCTTCTCGAATTCTACATTCGAAAGCTCCTCGCGGCTTACTCGGCTGGGGTCCTCTGAGCCTTGATACTCCCACATAGCGGAGGGCCTTTGTTGAAGTGGCTGGATCCTGCGCTTCAAAAAGATGCTCGCCAGATGCATCCCGTTGAGCACGACTCCCGCAGTCTGATCCCGGAGAGCAGCTACTCTTGCGAGTAAGGGCGCAACGGTCTGAGTCTCCTCGGCTGACATCTTGTGCCCCCAGGACTTTCGCCTTGTCAGAACAGCGAACGGGTGGAACTCCACAATCCCACCCGAGCTGTTGTCGGTGACGTATAACCACCTCTTCCGCCAGCTTTTAGCGGAGTCGACAAAATGCATGTTGAAGTAGCTGCCTTCTTGTCGAGCTTGGATCCCGAAGCCGCCCGTGCGAAGCGGTTCGCCGAGCTCGGACTCCACCCGCGATCTCTCGCGGAAGATCCGGACTTTGAAGAGCGCCTTCCAAAGCGCCCAGTGCGGGCGAATGCCGAGATAGCATTCGCAGAACACGATGAAGCACGAAATGTGCTGCACCGCGTTCGGGGGAAGATCGTGAAGCTGTATGCCATAGACACACAGCAACCCGAGGAAGAAGGGATGAAGAGGAAAGGAAAGGCCCTGAGTCACGTAGTCCACAAAGACCACGCGCTCGTTCGATTGAGGATTGGGTACCTCTTCCTTTTTTCCGAGACGGACTCGCTTCTCCGTCTCCGCCGGCAGCAACCCTTCCCGCTGCATCTCCTTGATGCTTTTCGCGGTGGTGTTGGGGGAGCGCCAGTCGCCGGCGCGGGGCGCGGGTTGCGCAGAAGGTTCACCGGATGCAGAGCCGGTAGCACCGCGTCTTTTTCCGCCAGCCATTGCTTGCAGCACGAGCTCGAGCGCGAGGAAGACGAAGGTGGGCGCGAGGAAGAAGATGAAGACAGAGAGCTGGGAAAGTTTTACCGTAGCGCTAACACCCGTACTTATACACGGAGCGAGACGATCTCAGCCGTACGATGCGCTACGTGGCGCTTATCACGGCCGCCACGCGTGAAGATGAAACGAAGCGGCGGCCAGCGCTGTTTCGTGCCACGATCTTAACAGAAGATCGTGCGCATTTACTGCGCGTCTCGCGTAAAAACCGGGAACGACGTCTCGTTTCCCGGTCAAAAAGCTGACCAGGTGGGCCACCATCTGCTGCCACTCCGTCACGTCCCATCGGGAGAAGAGGAGTGCGCCATGACGTCATGGCATTCGTCATTCAAAACCAAGATCTTTTCGATTGGAAGTTCAAACGCGAAAGTATCTTCGTACGAATATCAATTCCTTCGGATAAAAGCAACTTTTCCATGAACAATTCATGAAGCAAAACCTCTTCGAACAAGAGAAAAATACCCTATACACGAAAACTCTTTCGTATGGGCACAGCATTCCGAACATGAAAACTCTTTCATATGGGCTTAGCTTTTCTTCCAGCACGAAATTTCTTTCGTATAGAACTCAAACAAATCGATCGGGTAGGAAGAACCTACCTCTCTTACACATGATAAATTTACATCATAAAAACCTGGATTGTTCAGCCGACTAGGCACATCCGGATGCCATATTCTTCGAAATGAAGGTAAGACCCGAAAAGATCTTTCTTTTGGGCCTGGAATCGCACTCGAAAGCTGCGTCCTCCGGTGTAATTCCGTGTCAACAACACGAAGAAAAATCCTAGAGGACGCGCCGGGTACCCCCATAGGTTAAGTTCGATTTGGTAAGTCCACAACGGCTCAGTCGCAACAATCATCTCATCGGGTTCGAGTCGGAGGTCTCGAATCTGTGTAGGCCAGGAATGTTTTTGCCCTAGTTGCAATTAATTGGCCCTGATCTCTCGGGAGAGCCAAGCTACTGAGCCACATCCTTCTGTGAAAAAAGCCGTACAAACAGGCACTTATTTTGCTCAATGCTCGAGCACGATGACTTATGATACAGGGAACGCACCCTTTAAACAATAACTGTCGAGCTGGTCCTCCAGAAAAGATCAAGAAAGGTTTGACCGTCTACTCGACTGGAAAAATCCCAATCGAGCAAACGCTCGGGGGCTACTGACGAAGATATGGATCCTGGACCCTGCGGGTAATGACACCCCCTCTCAGGCCCAGGGACAAAGCCCAAGAATAGGCGCCTTGGAAGTACTCTAGAAGGCCCGCGTGAAGCCCACCTGCGCTAAACTTGCGGGTTAAGTTAGAAAACATGTAACCGACCTAGCTAGGGTTGGAGTCCTCTCCGGGTAGAACTCGAGACCTGGCCATCTATATAAGGCCAGGAGAGCCCCCCTGGGGGAGGACCAAGTAGTACCGCACGACCAAAAAGCCTTGAAACTCGAGATCTACTCTCGATTCGAGCAACCTGTAACCGATCTAATCATCTAATACAGATCGACAGAAGGCAGGAGTAAGGGTTTTACCTCTTCGAGGGCCCCGAACCTGGGTAAATCTCGCCCCCTGTCTAGCCGACAATTCCACCAGCGCCTATGACTTCTCCTA
This sequence comes from Alopecurus myosuroides, assembly GCA_028641055.1. Taxonomy (NCBI): domain Eukaryota; kingdom Viridiplantae; phylum Streptophyta; class Magnoliopsida; order Poales; family Poaceae; genus Alopecurus; species Alopecurus myosuroides. Next base: position 452,745,214 of record CM054057.1, on the reverse strand, counting down.
TTCGAAACCCGATAGGGTCACCTAAGGGATTCGTGGAGTCAGAGATTCGACAACGACCTTTCCTTTGCTTCGCCTATTCCATGAGTCGCTCCGAGTAGAGATGGTCCGCCAATAAGGAGTGGCCATCTCCTGTCGGGTCTCTATCGTTGTGAGCGGTGCTCAACTACTGTCTCGCCACAGGCTTATACATCGCCACGTCCTAGTTTTGTAAACGTTTTTTACATCCCCGCAATTCCAAATGGAACGCCCGAACTAGGCGATTCATGGAACAAACTAGGCAAGTTGAGACCGAGAGGAATCCAAGCCCCGTGTGGTTGCACGTTCATTCTTGGCTTCAAAGGCGAGAACTCACTCCTAGGGGCATGAACGAGGAAAATCACCACATCCCATGTGGCAACTCATCTAAGACTTTTATCATATTAAACACACACCTCTGCTCTTACCACGTCATCCTACCATACTAGATTTATTTCGTAACTCTGATTCATCAACTGGATGGAACATAGATCAACATACACGTATGACTAAGCATGGCATATTTGAGGCTCTGGCGACACACACAAACAATACCTATGGCTGCTAGGAGCAGTAAAACATGATATCTGGGCTATGCAATAAATAGGACAACTCTAACTACTGACCCAAGATACTTTATAAAGCATGCATCGTACGAGAGACAAAACACTTTGAAAACTTATATGGAATATAAGAGGTTACGCTTTCCTTGGTTATAAGAAAACCAAATAATAGATCTTCTAGAATAAATGATTGACTTGTCGGTTCAGATCAAGTATTCGTCAATAGCATTGCTGGTCTTCACTTTGGAGTCGCATTCTACCGAGGAGGAACAACACCGAAAAGAAGAACAACAATCCAATATGGCATCGATGCAATACGCAATATGTATGCATGAGAAAATTAGTGCACTTAAATAAAGCCCTAAACATGTTCGTTGGGTTGCTAGGGTTCATATGGCAGTTATGAAATTTTACTAAAATTAGCCCGGAATGGACCTCAGAGGGCACTTCGGGCAATTCTGAGGGTGAGTCTAATTTTAATTATTCAAATGGGTTGGAAAACATCATAAATAGGTTGCATTTGTCATTTTGAGCATTTTGTTATATAACTTGTATTTTTCTAAATTTATTGAATTAAAACTTATTTTCTCCTTTTTTAAAATGAATTAAGCAATTCAAAATAATACTTATTTATGAAGTTTCTCAAACAGGTATGAAAGTGACATATTTGGGTTGGAAATAATTTTCTGAACAATTCCATATATTTTTTACATTTTTGGGAATATCATAATAAAAGTTATTAATTTTTAAAGATTTTATCATTTTCTGTAATTAAAATAGGAGAGGGCCCACGTGTCAGTGACTGTTTCTTTTCAGGAAATAAAACAAATAAAAACGAGGGCTGACAGCTAGGCCCCACGCCAACGTCAGCATGACGTCATCACGACGTCAGCGACGGGCTGGGGCAGCACTGTGGTGCTCGCCGGCGGCGATTCTGGCCGCGGGTGCGAGCGCGAGAGGGCTCGTTCGACTCCGTGTCGTCCCGACGACCAGAAGATGGCAGTAGGTGACCAAATGGTCACCAGAGGAGCTCCGGCGACCACCTGCGCGACGACAAGCGGCGACGCACGGGTCATCGACAAACCAGAGGGGAAGGGAGGAGATGGAGGGGCCCGGGAGGACCCTGGGCTCACCATGAAGACGTTGAGGTGGATGGAGAGCCGAGGCAGCGCCGGACAACAGAAAATCGGAGGCGGCGGCCCTCTGCCGGCGGTGGAGGAGACGATGGCGGATCTGCCGAATTGGGGCGTCCCGGGCCGATTCCGTTGGCTAGGAGGCGTGGTAGAGGACGGCGGAGCCGATGGAGGGCTCAGCGGAGCTCGGAGACGACTGGAACGGCGGCACGCGCCGGCGGCCGTCACAGTTAGGGTTAGGGTTTCTCCCCGCGCACTTACGGAGAGGAAGAGAGGAGAGGGCAAGCGAGCGAGGGGAGAGGGAGAAGGTGCGATGCAAACGTCTTCTGAGGTCTTATCCTTGCCAGGGAGGAAGCAGAAGGTGGCAGGAACGTCGTCGACGACCATCTCTCCTTCTAGCCGGAGGTGGAAGAGACAAAAGGTCCATTTTTTGAAAACCCCCTTGGAAAACCTGGAAACCGCAAACTGGTCCTTCTTTCCTTTAAAACTGCAAATAGAACGATGTTTTCCGGGCCTTTTTTGAAAGGATAAAATTTGGCAAAAATAATTTTTGGAAACCTCACAAAATTTCCAACCTCACCATGTTTTGTTTTGGTGAAATTGAAATATTTTTCAGTTCAAAATTTTGAAAACCATTTTAAGTGCCTTTTATGGATTTTTCTCAATTTCAAAGTTCAAACATGATTCAATTTTATTTCATGTATGTATGAGATAAACACAACACCACAAAACCTAGTTTAGCAAAAGTGGGGTGTTACAGTAACCCTGGCCAAAGGGAGCAAATCAGCGGAAATTTAGTTTTTTTTCTGAGGGAAATCGGAAATTAAGTTGTTGTCTCCAATCACGCAACTCTACGTAGCGATCAAGCGATGCATGCACGTTTCCTTCAGTGAGAGAAGAAGTAACACGAATGAAGCTTGACAACTGAGCTGAGGCCGTGATCAAGCCGCTTAGGGCATCTCTAGTCGTCCCCCCCAGAGCCCCCCCAAGCGGCGTTTTTCGCGCCGTTTCGCGTCGTTTCGCACCAGTCGCCACCCCAGGATCCGATTTAGCGCCGCTTTCCGCCGTTTTTTGCGCCGTTTCGCGCCGCTAAACCCAGGCCGCTGGGTTCGGCTTGGGGGGCGAAATGCACGTGGGCCACAACTGTCGGCGACGGAAGGCGATTTCCCTCCCTTTTTTCGGCGTTTCCCTCCACTTTCCCCCCTCATGTATGTCTCCCCCCAGTCCATTCCCGCCATCCCCCCCCCCCCCCCCGTCCCCGAGATCTAGACGCCATGGCTCCCGCCCGATTTACAGGACCTCGCGCCGCCGCCACCGCCGTATCCATTCCCGCTACCTCCGATCTCGGCAAGAAGCCGCGCAAGCCGAGAGCGCCGAAGGAGAAGCCGCCTGGCATGACCAACAAGGAGTGGATCGCCGAGAGAGCGCGCCTGGAAACGGCCAACATCAAACGCTGGGGGAGGGGGCGGCGCAGCGGCAGAGGCAGCTGATGGCGCAGTTGCATGCGGAGGAGCAGGCCGCCGCCGAGGAAGAGGAGTTGGAGGACGAGGTCGCGCCGGACGAGCCACCTACTCCGGTCGCAGCCACAGCACCGCTCGCCAAGCGGAAGAGCCCATTCGGCCCCGTCTTCGCCGGATGGAAGCAGTCGCCGTCGCCGTCTCCATGCCTGTCACCGCACCCGACGCCTGCGTGGTTCGTCGAAGGCGACTCCCTGGGAGGTTTCAACCCCAACCTCACCTTCCCCTACCACCCGCCGATGATGTATGGCGCGTCGCCGGGCTACGCAGCTTCCCCGTCCCACCGCCGTGCGATCATGGCCGGACTTCAGCCCCATGACAGCAGCTACATGGAGGAGATCATCGTGGCCAGCACGATGGCGGCGGCGAGCCCTGGCTTCCTCGAGCAGAGCGGGGAGTTCTTCACGCAGGGAGGTGGCGAAGGGTGCTCTGCGGGCACGCAGGCGACGGAGGTGCAGGGCGACGACGACGAGGTGGACGAGACGCCGGTAGCGCCAGAGGGGCCAGATCCGGCTGGTGAAGACCGAAAGCGCCGTGGTCCTGGCCGTCCCCGCAAGGAACCCAAGGTACCCCCGCCCCCCGTCGAGCGTCGCATCAAGTGGTTGAACAGGGAGGACGTCCTCCTCGCCGAGGCGTGGAAAACGATCAGCATGGACCCGATCGTCGGCGCCAACCAGCACGTCGACAACTACTGGAAGTGGGTGAAGACTGCATACGACGAGCGCCGGATGATCGATCCCTACTTCTCCTGTTGCGTCACCGACCGCGGCCAGAAGGCCATGGCGAACCATTGGGCGAACATCCAGGCGTCCTGCAACAAGTGGCACGGAATCCAGGAGAAGATCTCGATGAGGCCGCAGAGCGGCGCCAACCGCGAGATGGAGATCGTCCGGATGCTCGAGGCTTACAAGAACGACGAGGGCTCCGACTTCAAGTTCCTCCACGTCTTCGTCGTCATCGAGAAGTGCGAGAAGTGGGCGGAGGTGCGGCGGTCGATCGGCAAGGGCAAGGAGTACGTTCCCGACGCGGTGGCTGCGTGCGCGTCCGAAGGGCGTCCGCCGATGGGCCACAAGAAAGCCAAGTTGGCAAGGGACGGCGCACCGGCAGCGGCAAAGCTCCAGGCGTCCATCGAGACCTGCATCGCCGACGCCCAGGCCCAGGCCGGCAAGAGGGAGGAGGTCGCCAAACAGCGATGGGCGGCGGTCATGGCCAACTCGCAGGTCAAGATCGACCTCCTCAGGACTGGCACAACGGCGAAGAAGAGGAACAACGACCTCGCCTTTCTCACGGGCAGCGACCCGGCCGCGATGACCCCCGAGGTGAGAGCTTGGTTCCTGGCGCAGTGCAACCTCATCCTGACCGACATCAGCATGCCCCCGGCCCCGATTACGTCGTCTGGTGGGACCAGCTACACTACCGCGCCGACGAGCACGCACGTCGACCTGGAGGATGCCGCGACCATCGTCGACAAGGATGCCGAGCCCGTCGTCGACCTGGAGAATGACGCGCCCGTCGTCGACAAGGATGTCGCGCCCGCCGTCTGCTCCGACACCGTCATCGACCTGGAGAATGCTGCGCCGAGCTCGCCGCCTGCTCCGACGCCGGCCGACGCGTCTGCCTGATCGCCTACGTTTGCCCACGCCGCGCGCGCCCGTCTGTGTGATTCGATCTAGACTCTATTTGATCGCCCACTTGTGGCGTTTTTTGTAATATGATTGCCCGAAACCATGGCTGACGTGATCGCCGAACTAGGGTTCTATTTTTTGGGGACGGGAAGATGAAGTTTCAAATGATATCGCCGTTCTCTTTTCTGGGCCGCCGAACGGCTGCTGAAATCTCCCCCCCTAGGTTTTGGTGCGGGGCGACGTTTTCGCTAAAAAAAGTCGATCTGAAACCTGGGGGGGCGAACGACTGGAGATGCCCTTACCACACGGAATGTGGCACACTGTCGCCGTTCGCAACCGTGATCCTATCGGCGGGAGCTGGATCGACCAACACCCGTGCGCGTCGTGACGCGGCCGGCCGGCTCGATCAAGAGTCCCACGTGCACTCGCGGCGGCGGCATGGGCAGTGACGCGGCGGTGGTGTACGTGCAGGGGAGAACACTATTTGGAAGGGAGGCCGCTGCCGGTGCATGCACGCGCGAATCGTCGGCTTTGGATCGGAGCGAGTAGGATCATGTGGATCGTGCGTGATTATGCAGGAGCCAGTATTGGATACCCTGTTGCTGTTGACTGTCCAGATCATGGAGTAGTAAAGAAAAGAACGAGAGGTCTCGTGAATGCTGACAACGCGCTCTGGCTGGCTGGTCATCAAGAAGATTACATGGTACGCCATTAATTAATTCCACGCATTTAGGGATGACCTGACATAGAGACAGCGGGTCTGAAAAGATCCATAGATGACGCGCTTTGTCCTGTCCAGGCACAAAGCAGATCGAACCACACGGGATGTTTGTCGCCGCCCGGCCTCTCCGGTAAGAATCGCCGTCCGTACACTAGGTCGAGTTTAAACTAAGCAATACCTTATTATTATCACTCCACTTCAGAAGTGAGCAGTATCTATCTTTTCAGTAGTTTCAGTCCCGTACGATGGTACCGCGTGGCTCTCCGAAATTTGGTCTCTGGCTGCAGGTCAGTTATTTCGCCTTCTCTGAACAATGGCTTAAAAGCTGGGTGTCCTGAACTGCCAACCATCATCATTCAGCAACTACTACTACTACAGTGTAGAGCCCACAAAATCGCAACAGCGAAGACGACGAGAACAACGAAGTTCAAAAAAAAAATATCACTGCAACAGCAAGGATAAGAAAACGACGCGATAACTCTAAATGAAACCAAACTGTTGGGCGTTGCGGGCTTGGGGCGCGCCATATCCGCGCCATTCTTCCGGCAGCATGTAGCCATAGCCCATAGGCAACCCCTAAAGTCTAAACTCACTCGAGTCTCCTTGTATATGTATGATCCTGTAGAGTTTAGAATGGTTTAGACCGGAGTGTCCTCCTTTGTACTGTACTACACACGAGTAAAAAGGAGTTAACCCACCTATCTCACGCACAAATCTGAACCATTTGGTGACGACTGATGAGAGGAGCGGCTCGTCAGCCGGCAGGAATGGGCCAGGCTCACATGACTCGATGGATGGAGCCATGGATGGAAGGTTCTTGACGCGCCATGATTCTCAGGATTCCCGTGCTACTATGCAGAATTATAACCTTCAGGGTTCAGGCTCATGCGCACATGATGAGTGAAGATCCGTGGCTTCCGTGTGATCTTGATCCGGTTTCCACACATGGAGGGAGGATGCCCAAATCCAGGCAGGTCCAATCGAAACCCAATTCGGCATCTGGTCCGGACACGGGACACTGTCGTTTCAGCTTTTCCTGATTGAAGTGGGCTTGATGATCCTTCCTCTTTTAGGCAAAAAGAGGTATATTGTCATGTGCTGCTATTCGGTGCCCCCGGATGACGGTGCTGAAAGCAAAAGAAGATCAAAAATAATGTAGGAAGAATAAAGTAAAGAAACACACGCTAGTGGAGCTTCTCTGAAAGGTGTTTCGTCAGAAAAAACACAGAAATCCTTTTTCACTGGTGCAGGAAGGGGATGCTTATTATGCTAAATTAGCACAGCACATGAATTGGGACAGGAATGGAGTCGATGAGATCGCATCATCTGTATGCATGGGCGGATGAGACCGGCTAATGAATAGCCAGGGTTCAGGCATGCGTCCATGTCATTTGCTTACTTCTTAGGGCTACATACGGGTTCAGATAATTGGGCTCATTTGGGTGATCCTCTGGCTTTCCGAGATAATAAGTACAAAAATCATCTTAATTTTTCAAATATACCCTGACCTGCATGTTTCAGAGCTCAGCCGGCAATTTTTCAGGCTGTTAGTGTTCATGAAGGAGAAAGGACACTACTACTACGTCGTTGTCCCCATATATATGAATTAACTTAGAGCCAGTGGATCAAACGTACTACATGAACAATGATCTAAGTCAGATCATCACTCTTTTTTAGGGACTAGTTGATACGCACGTGCAACGCACGTTCTCCCTAAACATCAACCAAGAAAATTGTAAATCAAAATTAACCATGAAATTTGTACATCGTTTGCCAACGCAAAGTTTCACCAAAATTCTAAAATTTCGCAATTACAATAGGGACCAAGTATGACCTACTTGACTCAGTGGTGGATCTCTCCCCTTTGTCGAGGCGAGATCCCTTGTCAGTGGTGTTAATTGTAAAAACCGATGTTTCCCCAATTAGGTAAATTTCTTATTGTTTTTATTTTATGCATCATCATGACATCATACATCAAGCGCACAATTATTTTCCCAATATTAAAATTTGATGTTTTATAAAACCTTTTTACTGTTGTGTTTTCGCTAAAGAAAATGAAATCATGTTTGCTAAGTATTTTAAATCTTGAGTGAGCTTGGTTTCATATCAATGGAAGCCTTTACCAAATTTGCAAATTTCCCTAAAAAGGTGATGTATGCATGTTCTGACCAAATCTGAATATGTAGTGCTCTTATTCTTAATCCTTTTCTCCATAAATACGAAGCTCATACAATAATGACCAGAACATACATGGCTAAAGGGAAAGGCTGAGCTTATTATCTCTCTAATGCATGATCTTTCTTCATCGCTTAGAATAAATGAAAAAAATAAAGATAATTGACCAGAAACATGAGTGTCCCTCCTAAATATATATCAGAATTATTAAATTGTAGAATATTTTGCAAAAAAAATCAAGTAGTCTCTTGTGGACACATGGCCAGAGGCCCAGATCGGAGCCCGCAACCCGGATCATGGCCCAGAGATCCGGCGGCGCCCTGCAGCAGGCCGAGACGGCCACCCCGGCGGCGCACCGCCACCTCCTCTTTGCCCCCTGTCGGAGTTCCTCAGGCGCCGGCAAGAAGCCTCGCCGCCCCCATGTCCCCAGCCGGCGCACCACCTCCTCCCATGACGCGCCGCCGCGGACACCTCACCTGCCCGGCGGCGCACCGCCACCTCCTCTTTGCCCCCTGTCGGAGTTCCTCGGGCGCCGGCAAGAAGCCTCGCCGCCCCCATGTCCCCAGCCGGCGCACCATTTCCTCCCATGACGCGCCGCCGCGGACACCTCACCTGCCCGGCGGCGCACCTCCACCTCCTCTTTGCCCCCTGTCGGAGTTCCTCAGGCGCCGGCAAGAAGCCTCGCCGCCCCATGTCCCCAGCCGGCGCACCACCTCCTCCCATGACGCGCCGCCGCGGACACCTCACCTGCCCACCGTCATGGACGGGATGGGCGCCGCCACCACCGCCGTGGACGGCAGCAGCGGCAGCCGGAGGCCTCAGATCGGGGGGAGAGAGCTAGGGTTTGGGGGGTTGGGTGGCTCTGGTGACATGGAGCTAGGTGGGCGGTATATTCGCCAGATTCTGCAAACAGGGTGTGCCTTCTTTGCCCATCACCTCCGGCTCCATCTTCTGCTACGGCCCTCCCTTTCTTAGCTCCTCTCACCATTGCGCCTCTGCCCGCGATGTGGAAGAGCATTGTGTTTCCGATCCGCTCTGATCCGGCCCGAGATGGCACAGAGAGGAGGAGGGGGATGAATAAACAAAACAAAGATGGTCCAGGCCATGGCGGCGCTCGAAGTGGGTGGCCGTTAGCAGTGATCCAGGCGAAGCGGCTTTTTTTCATGCAACTTGCGCTGAGGAGAGGCTAAGAGAAAGGGGTATGAAGGTGCTCAACATTGGGGCGTTTTTAGTCGTTGATCTATGTCGTTTCACGGCTGAGATTTAATGTATCCCGACATGTTTACTCTTTTATAAATAGTTTAGAATAATAATTGTGCATGTGCACGTGTAATCTTAGAACATACTCCATCAAAATATATGTATACCATATATTTGAGGTCCAAAGAAACATTTTTACCTGCAAAATATTAAAATTTGAACTCCAATTGAAGAAACTAAAAATGTTTACCATGAAATGTATAAATGTGGCAAAGAAAAATAGCGACCATGTTATCCAAATGTGTCAAATAAAAATAGAGACCATGTTATCCATCATCGTTTTGGCATTACGCTATGTAAAAACAAAATTTTGAAATTTCACTAAATCAAAATACATAAATAACTTCACAAACACAACCTAACATGCATGTGCAACACACATATCATAAGCTATCATAAAAAACATCTATTTTTAATATAAATTTTCTCTTTTAGCAAGTTTTCATGTCGCGTAGAATAAATGAGTAATCGATTCGACCGACAGTTCGCGTGTATCCTTGCATCAATTTGCCCTTTCCCCATTCTCTCCTTGAGAATTGTACAAGCGATGGCTTCCCTCCTTATGAGAAGCCTAACTGATGTAACAAATTCTATGTACACAACCGTCAATACGCACAAAACAATAATAATTACATTTAAATTAAATTATAAAAAATTCAAACATGTCTTGATTTGATCTACTATTAGTTGATGTCTTTATTAGTATTATTTATTGAAAGGCAGTGGAAAATCTTCCAAGGCCTATGCTTGCCATTGAGTATGTACAGCGGAATTGCTCTGCGTACGACCCTTGTTGTCCGATTTGCGTACGACGCTTCAATCCATCGGTTCTTGTCCAGCCCGTGAAACCAACGAACGGCCCATCGTTTGCGTCGTACAACCGTCGTACGTAAATCGTCGTACGCCTAGCAGCGTTCTATGTACAGACATAGTCACAGCCAGAGCAGCGTCATCCGTTGGTTCCGATCAAACCGGCGCTGCACATGTTAGTCACAAAAGAGGCAGCTAGCAGAAGTGCAACTCCCGAGGTCTCATTTCTTTGTGCTCTTCTAGCCACCCAAGGTGACTCTGTAGCTTTTTTTGCACACTTGAATATGTCGAGAGCTGTGCTTCCACTGTTTGTCAGTGTTCTTACCCCGTGTCTTGTCGCGCCGCCGATGCGGCCGAACTAAACTGAATGTTCAGACCGACCATCCTCAGAAAAACTACTTCAGGAACCGATGCCAGTCTAACCATGCAACAGAGCATGGACATGTTGCCATGCAACAGGGCTCCAAAGTAGAGCATGCAGCTGCCTATTGAACGCACTTCCGCCATGGCCACCGAGGAGCTGGTGGCGACTGGCGAGCATATGCAGAGGGCGACTTTGCCGCACCTGGACAGGGAGCAACGGAAACTCCGGCTATCCTCGAGTTGGAACAGCGAACAGGCACACTCACATAGCGACAACTTCTATACAATTCAAACTGCTTGTCGTGTCCTCTGCCATGAGGACGGCCAGGAGCCCAGGACATCACCGCGGAACATGTCATCGTGCGCTCATGCGGGATACTGCCATAGGAGCTCTCCAGATAGTTGGGAGCGGGTATATTCCATGCTCGCCTGATGTGCTGGTGTCGGCAGAGCTGGTTCCTCGAGCGACGGCATGCACTACTCGACGACCTTGGTGACGTTGGAGATTTTTTGGGAGCGAGACGTTGTTCATGCGGGAGACTGCGAGTGGAGCGCTCCAGATAGTTGGGAACAGGTATATTCCATGCTCGCCTGACATGCTGGTGTCAGCAGAGCTGGTTCCTCGGACGGCGCATGCACTACTCGACGACCTTGGTGAATGGTGACGATGGGGATTTTTGGGGAGCGGGACGTTGTTCTGGACGGGGTCATCCTCGGAGCTGACCAACATGCGTCTTGATCTTCTAGGACACAATCGTGCCGGCTTTGTTTCTGTCGATCTGCCGTGGCCGCCGCCATGGCTCTTGTCTGCACTCTCAATTCCTAGCTTGCGTGGGCATAGGAGATAATCAAGGATACGGGAGCAGCACGAATGAGTCCAATCCGATTTTTTCATCTCGTGCAGTGCATGGACTTCGTATCAGCATGACTATGTCGTACGTGTGCTATGGGGCGAGAGTGGGTTGAATTGTGTTACGTATATGTGTGCACGTGTGATCGACCAAGATTGTTTTTCGTTGGTACGCATCCGGATTCTTTTTGTGCGTGTGCTGGACAGATTGTTTCTCGTTCGTGCGCTATTAGCCTTGTAAAAACGAAACGTTTTTTGCTCAACATTGGGAGCATCTCGGCCGTTGATTTGAGGCTATTGAACGCATTAGATTTAATGTATCCCAACATGTTTGCTCTTTTATAAGTAAGTATAGAAAAAGAGGTGCTGCCTCGGGTCGGTGCATCGATCAATGCACACAACCAACCACAGCATCACTCTACAGTCACTGATATGTTCAACAACACAAGTTACATGCTCTGCCTTCTGCCGCCAAGACGGCGGCTCTATTTCTTCTGCCGCCAAGACAGAATCTGAAGAAATGGAGGGACTTGAAGCTCAGCTCTGATCCGTAGTTGCAGGGAGGTAAACGCGGCGGAAGCCCTTCGGCCCCAGCTTCTTCCTACAGGTAGGGCATTTCTTCTGGGCCTTGATGGATTCCTTGATGCACTTCTCGCAGAAGATATGGCCGCAGCTCGTCGCCGACGGTTGCTCCATCTGGTTCAGGCACACTGGGCACGTGAAGACCGGTTCCTTTGGAGCAACATTCACACTTGATCTACTCGCTGGCACCAAGGCTTTCCGCTGCGAAGGTGACAAGTGAAAACGGGTGAATGTACGACATAGTTAACGATATCCATGAACTGTACGAAGTAAATAGTCACGATTTAACCGAAATTTAGGATGTCCCATTTCAATACTTCTTTTTCAAGGGAATATGTTCAAAACTATCAGTAGCATATGGAGGCTTTATCTAAAATTTGTAGTGTTCAGAAATCAGAACATGTCTGATCCCATTTTTTGTCCAGAACATGTTTTCAGAAAGATTATATAACAGAAGTGTTGAGAACATGTTGGTTATAGTAATCAAAGTTTCTTGTCAGTGATTTCATTTCTGTTACACAGATAGATGGAAAGATATGCAGACTCAGCAGCATTTAAGACAATATAGCAAATGTGCCCACCTGAATATAGTGAAAAATATAAAGAAAAACACAGAACAGGAGTAGCATAATTCTAGATGCTCCCATTTACAACTACTGCTTAATTTTTGTGAATAAATCTAGATGTCATCTCCCTTAAGAAAAATAGTGCATAGAAACTAACTGCAGTAATTTCCAAAGCGCCAAAAAAAAATTCACAACAAGAGACCAAAATAAAAACCTTTTTACTGGCCCTTTCTTCCCTGTCTGGAGAAATGCATATAACAGGTGGAACCTTCCGTCGTTTGCTCCCATTGAGACAGCAAGGTCTTGTTCTAGCAGCACCATGACCTTTAATCACAATGAAAGCATGAATCAGATGCCCAACATTTTAATAGTCTGGTATATCGACATCCATTAAAATGTACTCCCTCCCTCCGTTCCTAAATATAAGATGTTGTAGCTATTGTACATGTTGACTAGATACACACTAGTATAAGTGAACATATATACTAAAAGTTGTCTAGATACATGTAGCCACATATGAATGTGGAAAAATACTAAAACATCGTAGATTTAGGAACAGAGGGAGTACATTTACAGAGCATGCAGTTTTGGAAACAAGAAAACAGAGCATGTAGAATGAAAAATTGATGTTCCAATTTCACATTTGTACATATATATAATCAAATATGCACCAATTGGATCATGCACATAAAAGGTAGTAAATGAATAAAGTACCCAATTTTCTGCAGTAACTAATAACCCAAAATAATGAACATAAAAGGTAGTAATAAACTCACCTTGCTGATCAGTATCAGCCTCCAGATCCACAACAACCACAGGGTGCCTGTGCCTCCTCCTTGTTCCCGTGCCGTTCCTCCTACCCTGTTACAAAAAGAAATATCATCTCTATGTAAAATCATGGTGATTGACCCAGGGGAACAGAGAGCAAAACACACCTCGTCGTCTAGAGCTTCGACGTCGATGGGCAAGTCCCGTGTGCCCGCGGCGATCGGAGCCACGTTCTGGCTGCCCCCACCCGCGGCGACCGGAGATCCATCCAAGTCCACGACGACTGGCTTAGCCCGTGTGTCCGCAGCGATCGGAGCCTCGTCCTGGCTGCCCGCACCACCAGCGACGCAGGCCCCTGCAGGGACGGGGGATCGATCCAAGACCACGGCGACTGGCGAGGCCCGTTTGTCCGCAGCGATCGGAGTCTCGTCCTGGCTGCCCTCGCCACCAGCGACGCAGCCCCCTGCGGCGACGGGAGATCGATCCATGTTCACGGCGACCGGAGAGGCCCGTTTGCCCGCGGCGACCGGATCCTCGTTCTCCCTGTCCACACCTCTAGCGTCGGGAGATCGATTCAAGTCCAAGACGACTTTATTATCCTTGATTGAACCATCATGTGCTAGCCCCCCTGACCACGCAGTGCCAACAGTGCTCATTTCCTCTCGAATCTGCTTGTGAGTCCCATAAACCCTAATCCAGAGATGCTGGACTCAATTTGCAGCGACAAAGAGGTGGATTGATCAGACGAGCCAATAGGTGGAGTGTTACTATCGATCTACGAACGGAAGGAGATCGAGTAATTGGTGCGGGATTCCTACTTGAATCCGGCTCGGGCGGGTTGGGTAGCTAGGGTTGCCGCCGGGAGCGCCGCGCGACCCTCTCGACAAACTAATCCGGTCCGGGCCTAAATTCAAGGAATCGGATCGGGCGGGAGACGGTTACCTTCTTCGTTTGCGGGGCGGAACGCGCGTGGTTCTTTCCGTTTCCCGCGTCGTTGTCCTGGCAGCTGCCGATTGTGGGACCGTATGGCAGTGGGTGAAAACGGCTCAACCAATGACCTAAGTTGCGAAGAGACAATCCAGGCTCTTCTCTTTTTGAGCTGGGGCCATCAACACCGTTGGTCTAATTCGAAGGTTCTTTAGATTGGTTGGATCAATGAGAGCTGCTCGGCTCACTAAGAGCATCTCCACGCCCCCACCCCTCTCCCCCCACCCCCGGCGCCTACCAGGCCACTTTTCCGGCCTCTTTTTACGCCGGCAGAAGAAAAAAAACCGCCCACTCGCCCTCCAGCAGTTCAAAATTCGCCGTTTTGTCCGAAAATAGTACTGACGAATCCAGACCGAACCCAACGTGCTGGGGCCAGTTGGGGGCACCGGGCGAAAGAAAAAACGCGGGAAAAACGTTCGCGCCATTTTCATCGCTGGTAGGCCCTCGCTGCAGTGGGCGAACACGTCGTTGCCCTAGCGCCTTGTTTTTCCTCCCGGCATAATGGCGGTCGCCGGCCAGTCTTTCGAGGCGAGTAATGGTGCCATCGTGCACTCCGCCCCTTCCTTCGCCGCCTTTAAAAAGGCCATCGTCGCGTCTTGCCGCTCCACACACCTCCTCTCGCCTCCCCCTCGCATCCCCGCATCTGTTCGTCGGAGATCCAAGGCGGAACGCTTCCCCGGAGATGGCACAACGGCCAACGGCTTCGGCCGTCGTTGGTTGTAGGAGGAGGAGCTTCGCCTCCTCTACGAGGCGGGGTACCCAGTTCCACCGGACACCCACGTCCACGACGGATGCCGGATCAGCGCAGCTAGCTACCCCGTGCCGCCCCTGCCGAAGCCAGACGAGCCCGCGGCGGTGATCTAGGACGCGCGTGCTGAAATGACGCTAGAGCAGCGCGCCGAGTCCGCCAGGCATCCCCAAAACCTCGCCTGGTGGTGCGACTTCTTCTGCGACCGCCGCGAGGAGCAACTCGCCGACTACGACGACCCGCTTCCGGCGCCGGCCAACAAAAATTCGGCGGGAAGGACGCGGTGGTGGAGCGGGGAAGGGCGTACCCTCACCGTCGTGCTCGCGCACATCGAGGCGGGCAACAATCCTCCTCTGGGTTGGCCATAGGCACCCGCGGCCCCTCTTCAGCAGCGGTGCCGCTCATCGACGCCCAGGTCAGCGCCAAGGGTGGATGCCTCGGTGTACTGTTCTTCAGCTCGCCGCTCCACCGCCTCCGCACCGTCGGCGAGGGTGAAAACGGAGCGTGCTAGCCCCCACCGCGTGCACGCCACGGAGGCATCATCATCGTCGAGCCGCGCGTCAAGGTAAAGGTGGAGACTTCCGTCTCCGTGAAGAACGAGGGCGCCGTCACTTCGCCGGAGGAGTACGACGCCATGGTCGCGGACTTCGAGGCCTCGCCTGGTCCTAGGACCAGTGGCTGGTGAAAGTGCATTTGATCTCTCTATGTGTTTTGAAGTTGATAACAACACAATTAAGGATCTAACATCGTGTCTAAGTACTTTCAAGAAACATCAAAGCGACGCAAAAATGAAGAGTGTTTAAAGCTACAGCCAACAAATCAAACTCACTCAGCGGTAGTACCGGTCGTCCCAGCGGTAGTCCCGCTACCTCCAGGAAGCGGTAGTACCACGGGCGGTACCGCCAGAAGTACTGCCAGCTAGGAACTGTTGTTAAGTGTTTTAATTCGGAGCAAACACTTCCACTATGGTAATACCGCTATAGCTAGCGGTAGTAACGTTGCCATCAGGTATGTAGCAGTACCACTGGAGGCACCGGCCAAAGTACCGCCAGGATGTTTTTACTAACAATATCATTTACGGTACTAGGGAGGTAGTGACCTAGTACTGCCGCCAACCACTACGATTTTTAATAAAGTGGGTGGCCAGCGGTAGTACCGTGGACGCTACCAGTAGTACCGTTGTTGGAGCTCAGCGGTACTTCTCCGGCTAAACCGTCTGTCACCAGTTTGCGGGAATCCCTGGAACCGCTCAGGATATCAGGTAGCGGTAGTACCGCGAGGCTAAAAAAGGGGTTAAACGGTTAGATTTGGGGAGGGGGTATAAATACCACATCCCCTTCTTCCCCAAGATGTAGCCATGGCCACGAGGGGCCGACTAGGCGCGGCCTAGGGGACCCGTGTCTGCTACCCCCATGGCGGCCGCCTGGATCCCCTCCAACTCTCATTTGGTCTCTGTCTTTGTTCCGGGTAAAAAATAAATCTCGTAAATTTATAGGAGATTTGGCAAATATTTTCTTTAGAGCTAATCTGAAATACAAAAACAACAGAAAACAGAAATTGGCTCTAGGCATCTTCTTAATAGGTTAGTCCATGAAATCATCCGGAAAAGAAAGTAAAAGATGTAGAAAACATGCATGAACATAAAGAAAATAAGCATGTAGCATCAAAAATTCTAGATACGTTTAGGACGTATCAAAGATCAACTTTGACAAAAGTGAGGTTATGATCCTTGTGTACTCCGATGAGGAAAAACAACGGATATCTGATAACCTCTGGTGCAGGTTAGCTGCATTCCCAGTGAACTATCTGGGATGTCGATCCGGGATACTAGGATCTTGGTCAAGGACCTGGATCCGCTAGTATAGAGGGTTACGGCTAGGTCCGAACCCTGGCATGGGAGGTGTACCTCTAAGGGGAGCAAGACTATCCAATCGACGCATGCCTATCTAGAATCCCCATGTATATTATGAGATTATACTTACTTTCGGAAGGAGTGCATGCCAGCTTTGACAATGAGTTGTCTCGCTTCTTCTGGCATGCTTCTAATGGACGCCGCAAATACCATATGGTAAAATGGGCGGATATTTCTGCCCCCCCAAGTAGTTGGGGGCATAGGGATTCAGGCATCAAGACATATGAATAAGGCGTTGATGCTGAAGTGGGTCTGGACGATCTTTAGAGATGACGGGGGACTTTGGCTCCGGTTGGTAAAGGTCAAATACCTGAGAGGAGGTCCACTCTTGGTGTGTGATCGGAATGAGGGTCTAAGTTCTTGAGATCCATCCATACCATCAAGCATGAGATCCGACTAGGGACGACCTTTTCTATAGGCGATGGAAGAGGTACCTTATTCTGGTTGGATTCGTGGCTTGGGTCTCTCCCTCTCCGTCAAGAATTCTCGAAACTATATGTGATCTGCTCAGACCCATATATCTTGGTTGCAGGGCGGTCCATCAGGGGGGTGGAACATTGGGTTTCCCCGCACATTTGGCCAGATGGAGGCCAATGCGTGGGAGCGCATGCTAGCTAGCCTCCCGCAGACCCTATTGGACTCGTCGAACTATTTCTCTTAGGCCTAGGTCCGCTTATAGCGCCCTATTTAGGGGGCATGTTATTCGCTGGACCACTCATCTTTAGAAGGCCCCGGTGCCATTGAAGATAAAGATCTTCACATGGCAGCAGCTGAGGAATTGCCTTCCGTCGGGTGTGGAGGTGGCGAAGCGATTTGGCCTAGGGGATGGTACCTACCCCCTTTGTGCGGTCCCTGAATCAGGGACACATATTTTGTTTTCGTGTTCCGCATCTCGCTTTCCATGGAGCTTTATAGCGGAGGCACTTGTGCCTGACTGACAGGCCCTGGACCTTGGTGAGTTCTTACAAGTGCAGGCAAACCGTACCTGTAGGGGGAGGCGCCTCTTCTGGTTATTGTTTGTTGTGATTGTTGAATGTAATGTCTATACGGTATATGTATGGTATGGTATACCACACTATACTGTATCCTTGTATGCCACGGTGGGGGCTATTCCCACCCCTATATAACACGCAACACGATAGCCCCAAAGGGTGTTGTTTCCGCCACGGTTTAGTTGGTATCAGAGCCTAGCTCTTCCTCGACCTAGCCGCCGCCATCGATCTACAAACCCAAAAACCCAAAACCACAATCCCCTCCCACATCCGCTATGTTGCTTGGATCTTCCTCGTCGAACAAAGTCGCCGCCGGACTGGGATCTCCACCGTCCCAAAAACTCACCAGGGCAAACTTCTTGTTCTGAAAACATTAATACTCCCGCCACTGCGAGGTGCTCAGGCCCTCGGTTTGCTTGATGGGACAGACGCCGCACCAGCAAAAATAGTGGAGGCTGATGATGCTGGAAAGAAAACGACAATCCCGAATCCTGCCTATGCTGCATGGATCTTGCGGGGTCATACGATGCATGGATTCCTCGTGAATTCCCTGTCGCCAGAAATTCACCCACATGTCGTCGGACTGGAAACCTCGACCGAGGTCTGGTATGTGCTCAGCGGCATGTTCTCTTCACACTCCCGTACTCGGGTGAATCATCTGCGAGGGGTGATACGTCCAAAATGTATCTCCTTTTCCGAACACTTTTCTTATTGTTTACCTCTAAACATGTGAGTTTTGGATACCACTAACACAGACTAACGCTGTTTTCAGCAGAATTACTTTGGTGTCTCGTTTTTGTGCTGAAAAATAAACTTTCGGGAAATTGCCCGAAAAAGACCCCATTGAGCTTATTTCACCAGAAGACCCCGGGAGCCAGAAGGACACCTGGAGGGGGAAGGGAGTGGCCCAGATCACCATGGGCGCGCCCCCTAGGTCGCGCCGCCTGGTGGTGTGGGGGCCACCTCCACCCTCTCTGGCTCCCCTTTCGACTATATATGCCCCATAAACCTAAAACACGAAGGGGTTCGTCATATTTCACAGAACACACAACAGAGCACCGTCGCCACCTCGAAACTCAATTCGGGGAACAAAAGTTCTTGTTCTGGCGCCCTGCCGGGACAGGGATCCGGAGGAGATTATCGCCATCAACACCACCACCTCTTCTCCATCAACCATCCATGATTCCCCCGTCCATGTGTAGGTAAACACCGTTGTAGGTTGATAGGGATGGAAGGGATTGGATGGGATCGATCATGTAATAATGCCAGATTGTTAGGGCATAGTGCCTAGTATCCATTGTTAGTGTTTTCTACCGTTGTTGCAACTTGTTATGCTTAATGCTTGTCACTAGGGCCCGAGTGCCATGATCTCAGATCTGAACATTTT
Source organism: Alopecurus myosuroides (assembly GCA_028641055.1). Classification (NCBI taxonomy): domain Eukaryota; kingdom Viridiplantae; phylum Streptophyta; class Magnoliopsida; order Poales; family Poaceae; genus Alopecurus; species Alopecurus myosuroides. The sequence continues at coordinate 452,726,240 of CM054057.1, read as the reverse complement.
ATTTTTTCATGAGTATAATTATGTTTCTTGATCATATCTGCAAGTTGTTTACACATGTCATTGTCCGGAACCAGAGGCCCCAAAGTGACAAAAATTGGGACAACCGGAGGGGATGGCTGTGATGTGAGGATCACATGTGTTCACGGAGTGTTAATGCTTTGCTCCGGTGCTTTATTATAAGGATCACCTTAATTACCACTAGTTTCCCTAGAGGCTCCGCTGCCACGGGCTAGTAGGACAAAAGATGTTGTGCAAGTTTCTCATTGCGAGCACGTATGACTATATTGGAACACATGCCTATGGTTTGCCTAGAACTTGGATGCTTTATTATTATTATCTGCAATGCACATGTTTAGATTATTACATGACCTATGTTATCCATGCAACGCCTGTTCATCCATTCCCTCTATGCCTACGGTACTCTCATCCTATTATTTCCCGCAATTGCTACTGTTGTTACTATTTTACTCATGCTGTTATTTTATTACTACTGCTGCTATAAACATGTTACCACTGATAAATTGTTGCGAGAAGGTCTACTTTCAGGTATAGCTGAATTGACAACTCAGTTGTTAAGCATTATAAATATTCTTTGGCTCCCCTTGTGTTCAATCAATAATTTTGGGTTTTACTTCCCTCGAAGACTGTTGCGATCCCCTGTACTTCTGGATCATCAAGACTATTTTCTGGCACTGTTGCCGGGGAGCATAGCTCTATTTATTTTCTCACTTGAACGTGATATTGTTCGCTGCAAGCCTTTCATCATGGGCAAGACCCGTGATGGAAAAGTTACTATATTACCATCCACTACAAGGAGAGTTACAACTCTGAACACCTCTGTTGCTCTTGATTCACCATCTGTTATGAGTAAGCTTCTTACACCACCACATGCTACACGTAGTGTTACTTCTGCAGAGTCCGAAAATGCTTCTGATACTTTTGATGATGCTTCTAATGTGCTTGATGATACTGGTTCTCTAGGTCCTTTCCTAGATGCTACAATTGCTAAATCCAAACAAATTGAAAAATGTTGAAATTGTTGTTGAAAGTATTGGTACACCTGTTAATTCACGTGAGTTTATTGATGATCTTAATGAAACCTACATTGAACTTAATGATGATTTTATTAAAGAAGATCAAACTACTACTGGTGCAAGTGCTCTTAAGAGTCTTCTTGCAAGACATGTTGTTAAATATAAATCTTCTCTTGATGCTAAGTTTGCTACATCTCCCATACACATTAGAGACAGAGATTATGATATCTCTTTACATTTATCTTATATATCTATTGTTGAGAAGGAACCTTTTTGTGGAACACATGAATGAGCTTTCATCTTTGAGTAGTTTATTTTCTGATGATACTAAGATGCGTGCTTATTTCTCAACTGTCAATTTGGTATGGTCTCAAACAAGCCCCCCGAGCGTGGTTCTCTCGTTTAAGCTCTAAATTACATGATCTTGGTTTCACACCCTCCAAAACTGATACTTCCTTATTTCTCTACTGTCAATCTGGTATAACTATTTATGTCCTGATTTATGTTGATGACATCATAGTTTCCAGCTCATCTGATCAAGCCATTACAACATTACTTAAGGATCTCAATGATGACTTTTTCCTCAAGGATCTTGGTGATTTACATTTCTTCTTGGGCACTGAGGTAAAGAAAATTTCAGATGGTCTTCTTTTGACATAAGAGAAATATGCTTCTGATTTGCGTCACAAGGCTGGTATGCAACACTATAAGACCCCTATCTCTCTCTCTCTCCCTCCCTCCCTCTCTGTCTCACTCCCGTTGATGGGGAGCCACTAGGACCAGAAGACTATACACAATATCGTAGTATTGTTGGTGCCCTTCAGTATCTCACATTGACATGTCCAAATTTATCATATTCAGTTAATAAGATTTGTCAGTATCTACATGCACCAACAACCACCCATTGGACAGCCATCATGAGAATTATGCGATATGTCAAGGATACTAAAAATATTGGTATAACTTTTAAGTAGTCTGATTCCACTCTTTTAGGTGCATTTTCAGATGCAGATTGGGATGGATGTCTAGATCATAGACGATCTACCGGAGGTTTTGCTATTTTTATTGGTCCTAAACTTGTTTCATGGAATGCAAAGAAACAAGTCACAGTGTCACGTTCAAGTACAGAAGATGGATACAAGTCACTAGCCAATGCCACAACTGAGTTAATATGGGTTGAAGCTCTTCTTGGTGAATTTGGAGTAAAACTACAGGAAAGGCCTTGTCTATGGTGTGATAATTTCGGTGCAACCTATTTATCAGCAAATCCTGTCTTTCATGCACGTACAAAATATATAGGGATTGATATTCACTTTGTTAGAGAAAGAGTAGTTAATAAACAGTTAGACATCAAATTTATTTCTAGCAAGGATCAATATGCTGATGGGTTCACCAAATCACTTCCTATTAGAAATCTTCTCAAGTTTAGTGTAACGACCGGGGTTCTCCCAAATAGTTGTTGCCTGTTTGTTTCCTTTTCTGCATGTCATCGCATCTGCATCGTTGTGCATTTTTAACATTGGTAAAATAATTAAAATTGCATAAAATTTTGTTTTCTAAGTTTTTCTGAAATTAATTGTGCCCCAAAAATTATTTTACATCAAGCAGTTTTATAAACAATCAAAAAAGAAAAAAAAAACGTTGAGGGCCGGCCAGCCCACAGGCCAACCGGCCTGTTAACACACACCTAACCCTAGCCCAACCCCACACGCACACAGAACCCACACACGCAACGCACACCGCACACGCACGCAGGGGATCCCATCGATCCCTCGTCCTCTTCCTTCTGTCGAGCGCCGCCAGGGCGATGCCCATCGATCCCTGCCCCCCTCGCCTCCCTTCCTCGCTCGCACCGGCCAGGAGGCCATGCTCCGGCCGGCCGTCCCTCGCCTCCTCCTCCGGCCTCTTCTCCGACGCCCCGCCACCTGCGCCTCCTCCCGCGGCGGCAGCGACGCCGTCGCCTCCCTCCTCTCCGGCCACGGCCCGGATGCACCTCCGCCCCCACCGTGCTCCCTCCACCTCGAGCCCCCTCGTTCCCCCTCGCCACGAGCTCCTCCACCTCGCCCCCAAGCGCCATCCTCCTCCCCAACTCGCAGCGCCCCCCCGGCCCCGAGCAGCCCCGCCTCCATCTCCGTGAGCTCCGGCCAGCGAGCCTCCATGGCGCCCGCCGGTAGCTGCCCCCTCTCCTCTGTCCGCCCCACGGCAGCCAAGCCCGTCGCCGTTCCTCGCCGTGGAGACGAGGGCCGCTGCCTCTCGTCGTGTTGCTCGCGCCGGGAGGGAGCGCACGCGGCGCCGCCTCCTGCCTCACATCCGGAGGAGATGGGCTAGCTGCGTGGAGCGCCACGAGGCCATGGCCGCCGGTCCGTGGTCCCCCTCCTCCCGCACCCGAGCGCCATGGCCGCCGCCCGCTCCGCTGTCTCCATCCACGTTGCCCGCCACGTGCTCGAGGAAATGTCTGCAAGGGTCGTGACCATGTGGTCGGCCATGTTCGTCCACCCGCCATGGTGATGCCTTGTGGGTGCCCGTGCGCTTCTTTCCATTATCGTCGATGGGCGTTTTCTGACTATGTGCAACTCTTCGCCGTACACGCATGTCTGTGGCCATGCCCGTTGTCGCTTCGGCTTTGTGGTGGCCGCTTTTGGGCGCGTCCATGTGACCCCGACAAAAATTCCCGGCGACAAGATTGACCCCGACCCATACCTCGTCGCCAAGTCCGAGCATCGGAACCGCCAAGATTCCTACCCGATGCGACACGCACCTCGACCACGACTACTCCCTCGACGAACTGTGAACGACTACATCGCCTTCGTCGTGTTCGCTTTGCGTTGGCCGCCTTCGTGCGTGCCGTGAAGATTGGGACCAACATGTCCTCCACCAACCTCGAAGACAACGATGTTGCGGATCGCCCACGACTACTACGACTACTTTGACGACGATGACCGCGTGATTCGAGAACGACTACTTCCTCTACGGCGTGAACGACTACCTCCACGACGATGACCCTGGAACGACTACGTCCTCGATGTCGACTACTTCCCCTACTACGACTACTTCCACTCCTTCCTCTATGTCGACTACGTCCTCTACTTCCTCCTCTTCTTCTACTTCCCCTACACCCCGAAGACACCGGCGCCGAACCCGAAGATCCTCTCCACACGTGCGAACCCAAACCCTTATATATTTATGCCCTATTTTCTATAACATATCAACTATATTTAAAATGTCATCGCATCATGTTTGCATTGCATATTGTGGGTGCGGGCAATAATAATGTCACCTAATAAATAAATATGGAATGTGTTGGGGTATTTAATTCAATTATGCCCTATTCCATTTAATATTGTTAGCTCACCTATTTATTGTTCTCCATGCTAAACAACATTTAATTTGATGGTTAGATAAGTAACTTGAACCAATCTCTATTTGTCCGGACTCCGGTTCCGATTAAATTGCTTAATGTTGCATCGTGAGTTGCATCTCGCATGTCATGCATATAAAATAGGATCATGCTGGATCTTTTGCCGTAGTAGTAATTGTTGCATCCGGTGTTTGTTCGAGGTTCGTTGCTTCTTCGCGGATAGGACGTTGAGATGATGTGAGCAACGACAAGTTCTTCGGATGTACCTCTACTTGCTGGATTCCAGGCAAGTATTCCCAGCTTACTGCCAAATGGCTGCCTTTTATCACTTGTTACCGATTCTTTCCGTTGTTCTTATTCTAGCCTTTGATTCGATGCTTGTGTCTCGATACTATTATATGTTTACCTTGCAGCCATGATATAGCCTTTCCTTCCACTTCCTATTAACTGTTGGTTTACCTTGTTGGCCCCGTATCGTAGTTGCATGCTTAGTGTTGTTTGCGCTCAAGTCTTGTTGTCCGTCTTAGCACCTGTTTAGTTGATAGCTGGGTTTCAATTCAATCAACAACCTGTTAATGTTTTGGGTAATAATAATTTGATGATAAGGCACCGGCAGGAGGCCCGGGTTAGGGTTTTGAAGCCTGCTAGTGTCGATCCTAATTAGGAAAAGGGTCTTGTCTACTGATCCATGATGAGCGTGCTCACCGCATCCGGGAGGTAGTATGGGACCCCCCTCGACTTAGACCTGATTTGTAGCTTGTCAGAAGAGCCACACTTAGTTCGGGTGTTCCATTTGCTCCTTTGCATAATGGGTTGATCCCCCATGGTTACTGTGATGATGATGATGATGCATATAGGACGAGGCCTGTAGTGCCGGGGTGTTGCGTCCTGCGGGAGTTTTGCACACTTGCGCTGAGTATTCGGCCGCGTGGCTGGGACCTTATAGCTCCGTGGCTCCTAGGATGGGTTGTAGAGACGGTTTGGGTCGTGTCGAGCCAACCTGAATTTTAGTTGGTGGCTCGAGTGTGTACGGGTACTGGAGCACACCCTGCAGGGATAAATCTTCTCGAGAAGCCGTGTTGTCCGCGGTTATGTGACGACTTGGTGAAAGTGCTGGCTAACAAGTTGTCGGGGGGTTACCCCCGAGTAGGGTAAAGACAAGTGGTAAAGGCGTCTTACAGAAGAGAGGTTTGGTCGAGTAGCCGACTACCCGGTACTCGCTACCCGGTCGACTGCTACTCGGTCTCACCTCAAGATGACCAGAAGGAAGAATCATTCAAGTTCTCTACGTTCGAGTAGAAGAGTTGGCCCGAGTACAATTGGCGGGAACAATTGGCGGGAACCTACTCGGGCCAGAAAGTCAAAGGAGCCGTTCTGACACAGGATCCCGCGTATCCTGGGTCCGTACTTGGCAGCATTCGAACTACTGTTCATATGGGACCGGCCTGCCTGACAGTGACAGCATGGAAGCAGGCCGTGGCAGGATAAGGGGGGCCTACTCTGTGCTTAGGTACAGTGATACCAGTCTGTCCCCTTGTTTTGCCCAACGACTTTCCAGATGCAGCCAAGGTTAAGAACCAAAGCTGTCAGCAGGAACCCGGAAGAAGGACGATGTGCACACTATGTCGACACTTGTCCATGTTTGGACGTATCCGGCTGGGCACCATGTATATAAGGTGCCCCGCCGCCTCCTGCGTGAGGATCGAACACATCTTGACCTAGAAGGAACCCTAGTTCTTGACCTAGTTCATCATCTAGAGGAAAGTGGCTACTCGGTAGCAAGAACCTTGTACTGTGGCTACTCGGTGAGATACCAAAATATACAAAGAAAGGCAGGAGTAGGGGTTTTACCTCCTCACGAGGGCCCTGAACCTGGGTAGATCGTGTTGTTTGCAGTGTTTACGTCGTACCTCACGCGGCTACGCGTCGCGTGATCCCTCCCCGAGCACCTCCAGCGTCCTTCGTCCCCACATCTTTAGCCATCCCATGGCATCTTCCGTGACACCACCACGACAGTTGGCGCCCACCGTGGGGCAACCAGCGGCGCTGGCTGGAGTTTCTGTTCGGACGGGATCTTCTTCAGCGGAGCGCGTGGTCTGTGGCCTTGTCCACAGATTCGGCTCCTTCGACTTCGTCACCGACAACGCCGGCTGTTTCGGCGGCATGGCCATGCCTGAGGGCGGCTCGGTGATCTCCTTCAGCTCTCACCTCGTCTACGTCGCCACCGTCGCCAACCGCGCGTACCCCGAGCTGGTGCATGACGCGGAGGATCCTCCCGCGGTGGTTGCTGCACGCGGAAAGCCCGCGCGCCGCTCTGCGAACTGCGCTGAGGTGATGGTGACGGGCTTGGCGGCAAACACTGGCGCAGCCGCTGCTGGCGCTGCGGCCGTCGTCGAGGAGACTGATGCACCGGCTGGTGGCAGGGTTCACCGGCCCTACGAGAAGGAGAGCAACCTGCCGCCTTCCACGTCTACGGTCATTCCCGCGTCAGCTACGCGACCCGGCATGCCCACGCCCACCGACATCGAGCTCCTAGCCGTGAGGGAGCAGCTGGAGCGGCAGCGCCAGGAGCTGCTTGCCGAGCAGGCGGAGTTGGACAAGATCAGGCTTGAGCTGAGTCTAGACCAGCTCGAGTACAACAAGGCTCACGGCTTCACGCCAGTCGCCAGGAGGCCTAGCAGAGTAGGCGCTACGCGGCGCAACTTGGGTGTCGAGATGGCAACGGTTGCGGAGGTTCCCGCTCAGTCCTCCACCGCCAACACCTTCACAAGGCCAAGGTATAGCACACCCGCCAAGACGCTCAGGGCTGCAGAGGCTGTAGCTGCCGAGTTGCCGCGCCTGGATGGCGAAGCGCGTCTCAGGCAGCAGGAGAGGCTCAAAGAGTTGGTGTTGGAGGCCGCTAGGCAGAACGAGGAGTTCCGGAAGGCCAACCCGGGTGCTGGAGCTTCGCAGGTGGTTCACTCGCACGCGGCTAGATCTAACGATCAAGCCTCGTCTCCGCATCCCTGCCGCGAGAAGAGCCGCAGCGGGCGCTCGGGCAGAGACAGGCAAATGCAGGTGTATGACCCGGCTGCTGCCGCGAAACAGGTTGCTGTGCCGCAGCAGCCCGGGCAGGAACACAACGCTGCAAGAGCAGGCTCTCAAGCCCATCAAGCTCAAAGCCGTGCCCGAGAAGCCGCACGCCCAGTTTCTTCTCGGCAACCCGCAGCTCAGCCTACTCGGCAGAGGCAGCAGCCGCGCCCAGTGGCACCAGTCGCCAACCCGGTGGAGCAGCCTGCAGCTGTGCAGGTGGACAGGTACGATGATGGCTACTCGGCTATGGAGATGGCTGGCTATGATATTCATGACCGTGTTGGTGAGCGCGTGCTGGCGCCTGGAGATGCGAGGCATCAGTTGGACCGGATCAGCTTGTCGGCGCGGCTGGAGAGCACGGGTCCTCCTGGCCCCGAGTGCTTTGGCCCGCGCATCATGAACGAGCCGTCCGTGAAGAACTTCCAGCTTGCAAGAGGCACCAAGAGCTACAATGGCAGCACCAAGCCTGAAGATTGGCTCAATGACTATGTCACCGCGGTCCATATCGCGAATGGCAACAGAAGATGGGCTGTGCGCTATGTGCCGCAGATGCTAGAAGGTCCAGCTCGCACTTGGCTCAACAACTTGCCCAAGAACAACATTAACTGCTGGCTGGACTTCTCGGATGCCTTCATCAGCAACTTCACAAGCACATACAAGAGGCCGAATAGGCCACATCAGCTATCAGCTTGCAGGCAGCGAGAAGACGAGACGGACCGCGAGTATCTTACTCGGTGGAGCACTTTGAGGAACACCTGTGAGGGTGTGAATGAAGCACAGGCCATCACTTGGTTTGCGCAGGGATGCAGGCATGGCAGTATGTTGTGGCAGAGATTGCAGAGGGAGATGCCGAACACTCTGGCCGAGACCATCAAGATTGCGGATCAGTACGCACTTGGTGATCCTACTCAGCCACTGATGGACTCCTCTGAGCCGAGAAGAAACTTCAGCAACAGCAAGCGCAATGAGTTCCGCAACAAGCGCCGAGTAGATAATCGGTATGATCCCGAAGAGGTGAATGCAGTGACTGTTGGAGCTGGTGGCAGCCAGAGGCAGAAACCTGCTGGAGCCTACGGGCAAAACCAGAACCAGGGCCAAGGCAACAAGAAGCCATTTCGCACCTCTCAGTCGGGTAGCGGGAACTCCGAGCAGCCGAAGAAGTTTGTCTTCGATGACATGAAGGATGGCCCATGCAGCTTTCACACTCACCACCCCTCGAGGCCTGCTAACCACACTACTTGGCAGTGCGAGTGGTGGGAGGCGATCAAGAGTGATGGCTTGCCTCCTCCTCCTCCCCTGCCAGCAGCCAATGCCAATGTGCAGCCCACTCGCGCACCCGCAACTCGGCCGCCAGTGTACCCGAGAAGAGAGAATGTGAACCAGGTGGCTTTAGGAGCCAACCAGAACTTCAACAATGAGAGATACCGCAACAACAACAACAACTACAACCGCAACAACAACAACAGAGGCAACAACAACAACTACCAGGGGAACAACAACAATGGCAACAGTGGGGGCAATGGCTCCAACCAGTACCAAGAGCACCATGAGAGCTATATGATCTTCACGTCTGAGGCAGTCGACAAGCAATCACAGCACAGGCGGGCCATGGAGGTCAATGCAGTGATTCCTGCTGTCCCTCACTACATGTATTGGTGTGACCAGGAGATCAGGTGGACCCGAGCAGATCATCCCAAGGTGATGCCCAATCCGGGTAGCTATGCCTTGGTGCTGGATCCTACCTTCCTGGGTCCCGAGAAGAATGTGAGGTTCAGCAAGGTGCTAATCGACAACGGCAGCAGTATCAACATTGTGTACAAGGACACACTCGAGAAGCTTGGCCTGGCCGAGAACATGATGCTGCCTAGCAAGACCACTTTCCATGGCATTGTGCCCGGGATCTCATGCAACCCGATTGGCCGAGTGTGGATCGATGTGCTATTCGGTACCCGGGAGAACTGCCGCACAGAGCGACTGCAGTTCGAGGTGGTGGATCATCAGAGCCCCTATCATGCTCTACTCGGCAGGCCTGCTCTGAGCAAGTTCATGGCTTCTACACACGTGGCTTATCTGAAGATGAAGATCCCTGGTCCCAATGGCATCATCACCATCTCTGGAGATTACAAGAAGTCCATGGAGTGTGCCTCTGCTAGCTCCCAGTTGGCGGAGTCGATGGTGATTGCTGCCGAGAAGAAGAAGATGTATGAGGTGGTGGCCATGGCTCAGTCCGCACAAGCTGGCGCACAAGGTGTGCCGAGTACCCAGCACGGTACTGCTTTCCAAGTTGCCAAGGAGACAAAGAAGGTCCAGGTTGACCCCGAGTTCCCCGATCGCGTAGCCATCATTGGCTCCGGGTTGGCGGAGAAATAGGAAAGCGAGCTCATCCACTTCCTCCGTGAGAATCGGGACGTATTCGCCTGGTCCAATGAAGATCTACCAGGAGTCCCGAGGGAGTTGGTTGAGCACTCATTACATGTGCGTCCTGACGCCAAACCAGTGAAGCAGGCTATGCGCCGTTTCGGAGATGAGAGAAGAAAGGCCATTGGTGACCAGATCACCAAGTTACTGATAAGCAATTTCATCATGGAGGTGCTGCATCCGGATTGGCTAGCCAACCCGGTCATGGTCGAGAAGAAGAAGGAGGATCCCAAGGCTGCCACTGCATGGCGCATGTGCGTCGACTACACCGACTTGAACAAGGCATGCCCCAAGGATCCTTTCCCGCTACCTCGCATCGATCAGGTGATCGATTCCACTGCTGGTTGTGAACTGTTGTCCTTCATAGATGCCTACTCTGGTTTTCACCAGATTGCACTCAACCCTGCTGATCAAATAAAGACTGCTTTCATTACCCCGTACGGGGCTTATTGCTATCGTGTCATGTGTTTTGGCTTGAGGAATGCGGGTGCAACCTATCAGAGATGCATGCAGAAATGCTTGCACGACCAGCTCGGCAAGAATGTGCAGGTGTACGTAGATGACATTGTCATCAAAACGAATAAAACACATACTCTGCTTGCCGACCTGGAGGAAACCTTTGCTAACCTACGCAAGTACAAAATGAAACTGAATCCGAGTAAGTGCACCTTTGGTGTACCGGCTGGAAAGCTACTCGGTTTTCTGGTTTCTAGTCGGGGCATTGAAGCCAATCCTTCTAAGATAAAAGCTATTGAGAGCATGTCTTTACCAAGATCACTGAAAGATGTGCAGAAGTTCACAGGTTGTTTGGCATCTCTGAGCCGGTTTCTGGGCCGAATGGGCGAGAAGGCCCTGCCTCTCTACCAACTGATGAAGAAAAGTGACAAGTTTGTCTGGACTCCGCAAGCGGATGTGGCATTCAATGAGCTGAAAGCAATGCTGGCCAGTGCTCCCATCTTGGCTAGTCCGCTACCCAAGGAGCCAATGCTGCTGTACATCGCTGCGACTAACCGAGTAGTCAGTGTGGTGATTGTGGTGGAACGAGAAGAAGAAGGCAAGAGCGTGCAGCGCCCAGTATATTATCTCAGTGAAGTGTTGTCCAGCTCCAAGCAAAACTATCCGCATTACCAGAAGATGACATATGGTGTGTACCTGGGCGCTAGGAAGCTGAAGCATTATTTCCAGGAGCACCCTATCACAGTTGTGAGCTCAGCTCCCATCTCGGATATCATGGGCAACAAGGAGGCGAGTGGCAGAGTAGCCAAGTGGGCGATTGAGCTAGCCGCGTACGCTCCCGCGTATGCGAGAAGAGATGCCATCAAGTCTCAGATTCTGGCGGAGTTTCTTGTGGACTGGGCCGAGGTGCAGTATGAACCTCCTGCTCCAGTTTCCAATTACTGGAAGATGCACTTTGATGGCTCAAAGGTGAAAGAAGGCCTTGGCGCTGGTGTTGTGCTTACCTCACCCAAGCGAGATCAGCTCAAGTATGTGTTGCAGATTCATTTCAAAGCATCCAACAATGTAGCAGTGTATGAGGCAGTGGTGCATGGTTTGCGAGTAGCAAAGGAGGTTAGTGTGCAGCGCATCATATGCTATGGTGATTCAGATCTGGTGGTGCTGCAAGTCTCGGGCACCTGGGATGCTTTGGATGCCAACATGGAATCGTATCGCTTCCTGGTGCAGTCTATGACTGGGTTCTTCGAGGGTTGTGAGTTCCAACACATTCACCGAGCAGAGAACGAAGCAGCAGATGAGTTGTCCAAGTTGGGATCTTCTCGGCAATCCATCCCGGCGGGAATCGCCTTGGAGCATTTGAGGAAGCCATCCATCAAGCCTTCTCCCAACTCGGAGTCTATATTTGTCCCTTCTCTGCCAAGTGAAGAATCTGATCCAATGGAGGTTGACTGGGAGAGTGCTGCAGGAAACCCGGGGACTGCCGTCCTCTACTCGGGGACTGCCGTTCCCTACTCGGGGACTGCCGTTCCCTACTCGGGGACTGCCACTCCCTACTCGGGGACTGCCACTCCCTACCCGGGGACTGCCACTCCTTACTCGGGGACTGCCGTTCCCTACTCGGGGACTGCCACTCCCTACCCGGGGACTGCCACTCCTTACTCGGGGACTGCCGCCCTCAACCCGGAGGCTGTCGCATTCATTGAAGAAGTCCTCGCCAATCGATCTGGACTGCAAAGAAGCGCTCCTACTCCTCCTGTGCAACCGCAAGAGCCTGTCCCAATGGAACTGGACGAACCAGTGTTTCCCATACGGGAGACACCGAGTTGGGCTATGCCCATATTATCCTTTCTAAGGGACGGCACTCTACCTGAAGATGAGGTGACTGCGAGGCAGATTCAGAGAAGATCCAAGGGCTACACTATTGTCCGAGATGTGCTGCACAAGAGAAGTGCCACTGGCGTGCTGCAACGTTGTGTGAGCCCGGAAGAGGGAGAAGAAATTCTGTTGGAGATACATCAAGGGGAATGTGGGCATCACGCCTCTTCTCGGGCATTGGTCAAGAAAGCTTTTCGGCATGGCTTCTACTGGCTCACGGCTCTGCAGCAAGCTGAAGACATTGTGAGGAAGTGCAATGGCTGCCAGATGTTTGCAAGTAAGGTTCACATGCCTGCTTCCGAGTTGAAAACAATTCCTATCACATGGCCGTTTGCCGTTTGGTGCTTGGATATGGTTGGCCCCTTCAAGCCGGCTAAGGGCAACATGACACATATCTTGGTCATGGTGGATAAGTTCACCAAGTGGATTGAAGTGAAGCCTATTCGGAAGTGTGACGGGGTCACTGCTGTGAAGTTCGTGAAGGATGTAATCATGAGATATGGCTACCCGCACAGCATCATCACCGACAACGGCACCAATTTCGCAGAAGGGGCAATGGTGCGGTTTTGCAGAGATAAGCATATCCTACTAGACGTTGCGTCAGTCGCGCATCCTGCCTCCAATGGGCAAGTTGAGAGAGCAAATGGTATGGTACTGGCAGGCATTAAGCCAAGGCTGATTGAGCCATTGCTGAAAACACCTGGGTGTTGGCTAGAAGAGTTGCCAGCGGTGTTGTGGAGTCTAAGGACTACCCCTAACCGGTCAACCGGCTACACGCCATTCTTCTTGGTATACGGGGCTGAGGCCGTGTTGCCAATAGACTTAGAGCATGACTCCCCCCGAGTAGCCCTCTACACTGAGGTGGAGGCGAGAGAAGCTCGAGAAGACGACGTTGACCTGCTTGAAGAAGCAAGAGAGCTGACTCTGTCACGTTCGGCTATCTACCAGCAAAACCTGCGGCGTTATCATAGCCGAAAGGTGAACCCAAGGGTTTTCCGAGAAGGAGACATGGTCCTTAGGCTTGTGCAGCGCACAGCCAGGATGCACAAGTTGTCTCCTCCATGGGAAGGGCCCTTCATTGTGAGCAAAGCGCTGCACAACGATGCTTACTATCTTGTAGATGTGCGCCCACCACAGGCGAACAGGGCAGATAAATCTGGAGAGGAAACCAAGCGCCCTTGGAATGTAGCTCTACTCCGTCGTTTTCATTCGTAAGCAAAGATGTGTATGTACCCTCTTATCCGAGTTGAAATTCTACTCTGCAATCTGAAATTGTTCTCGGGGACTGCCCTCGTCCAAAATTGTTTTAAGTGTTTTTACTCGGCTTTACCTTTTATCTATTCGGTTGCTCCACTTCAGAACTCATAAGCGTATTGAGTACTGTGTTTAAACCTATATGCCAACTCTTCGACTCTGCTGCTGTCCGAAACCCGGCTTCATGGCAAGCAAGAGAACAAGCAAAAGGTCAATGAGCACACGAAAATCGCTAAGGAAGAAAAAGTGCAGGAACCGAGTAGAGTGTTTGTTACTTTTGTTCCCTGTTTCGTCTTTTCGGCTAAGTGGTGGGCTGCGTTACTATGATCGTTTCTAGTGGCTAAGTATTTGCAGCTCTACTCTTTGATTCTTGTGACTCGAATACCAAAAAATCAACAAGTTGCAGGTAGAGCAGAGATGAAAAGATAGAGTGAATAAGAAACGCAACTCGGGGACTCGCATGGAAACGCAACCCGGCATTGAGCCAGGGCTGCTCAAAATGACTAAATTGAAGATAATGTGTGGAAATAAAATTGAGTAGCAAGAAAAGCATAAATAAGTCTGATACATATGCTCCCGGCATCCCGGGGATCTGATAAATGTTCAAGTAAAAAGTGTGCAGGTAAAATCATGTGGAGGAGGCAGTGTTGTCGGCGCTGGCATTGGCTGCTGCATCTTCTGTGGTGGTCTCGGTTTCCTCTGCCTCCGAGTTGGTGGCAGTTGTCCTTGCGGGTTCTTCTTCGGCGCTGGCATGGGTGGCATCCGCCTCCGACTGGACGGTGGCGGACTCTTCCATCTCGACGTCGCGCTCGGTGGCTACCTGGTCGGAAGTAGCCGTGGCCACCGAGATAGGCCCTGGGGTTGAAGAAGCACCAGAGGCTTGGCCTGGAGTGAATACCGTGTCGTCGAGAGCGGCTCCTGAGGAAGTGCCGAAGCCGAGTGCGGCGGTGTCGATGTGCTCGGTCTCCTCATCGCTACTCACGACGGCGACACTCTTCCCCTTCCCGGCCTTGCCTCTAGGCGATTCGAAGAAGCCGTCCATGTCGGACTCGGTGTCTTCATCCGCTTCCTCGTCGTCCTCCACTTCGGTGTCGGGCTCGGGGAGGCCGTCGATGAAGACGTCCGTCTCAGCGCACTCCGCGACTTCGTACGCGATCAGCTTGCGCGCGGCCACGCAGCTGGGGTCCGTCTCCCACTTGGAATCGTTGCGCTTCCCGCGGATGATGTCCATGTTAAGATTCTCGTACCAGGAGGCGATGCAGAGAAGCATCAAGTCAGCACCCGCCCGAGCTCCCGAGGCGCGCCATTTCTTCAGCTCGGCCTTCACATTCTGCAACTTCAGAGCAAGGCCACCAATCGTTGTCGGCGCGGCATCCTCAGGCCAGAACAGCTTGTGGAGCGCGAAGCCGACACGCACCAAGTCGGTGCCCACGCCGGCTAGGCGTTCGAAGTGCCCCTTCATCACCAGCAACCTGTCCTCGATCTCGGCTCTGGTGTCCGAGGCCTCGCCCTTCTCAAGGCGAGCTGCTCGAGCCTTAGCCAAGGCTGGCGCACAGGCGGACACGAGGTCAGGGAAGATTTCTGCATAGAAGCAAGGAAGGAATTCAGTCACGAGAACCGAGAAGAGGCAGAACCGAGAAGAGGCAGAACCGAGTAGAAAAGATGCCGAAAGAAGAAAACCTACTGTGAAGCTCGTGGCGCAGTTGCTGCAACTGGATTTTCCATTCCTCCTCATTGGAAATGTGCCTCTCCTCGAGCAAGCGAAGTCCGTTCAACTCAGAGAAGTACCCAGCATTGGATTTTTTCAGTGTTTCGCACTCCTGCTCAAGGGCTTTGATCTTGGCATTGAAAGTTGTCTCAGCCTTGGCCTTCTCGGCGATAACTCTTGTCGTGGGATAATCACGGCAGATGTTACCAGGGGTAACTGATCTTGGGGCAATTCGACACAGGCGTTCGGGAGAGGGTTTAGCTCAAGGGAAGACATGGTACAACTTGATCTGACAGCCGGCAATCGAAGTCACCGGATCTCTATTCTCGATACAATAACTCGATTAGGGTTTACACTGGATACTCGATACCACACGATATTGCTAGGGTTCTTAGATCTCTCCCTCAATCTATACCCGGGGGTCGGTTTATATAGTACCCGTACCCCCTAACTTACTTTACAAGGCACACCCGGGTCCTACCCATACACAGCGTGCTAACCCTAAATTTCCTTTACAATATCCATAATCCGGGCCATTAGGCCCACGAGCCTGGGCCTCCACAAACATCTTTACCACAGCCGGATCCTGTATACCATCCTTTGGGCCGGGTTATTCCCCGGAGCCTGGCATACCGGGTTAGCATCCCCCCGTCAGTAGTCCCCAGAATAGCCTGGGCTTCACGGATCTCCTTGAAGCGCTTGCTATTCCTGAAAAGATATCAATCACACGGGTACATGGAAACCGGGTTAAGATGTTTCAACATTCAGCTAGGCCTTGCTCCTTGGTGGCCATGCGATAATTCAGGTTTTTCCCTCCAAACACCTTGGTTCAAACTTCTGGGTCCAATCATAGTAGCAACGCCAAGATCCTATGCTTGACAGTCAATCCCATCATCGCGGAACGAATCCCCTTCTTTCTTTATCCGGATGCTTTACTCAATACTGGGCGCATATCTTGCAGGAACTTTAAATAAATAGCCGTTTTACCCCCACAATTCCCGGCCTCCACTCACCGAACCGGGCTTATCCAGTCGCACTATAAAAAAGTTCCTTAGGAGTGACTCGAACCCTAACGGCTCATTTCCCCCACTCCATTCCTTTCTCCCCTTGAGCTCTCTTTCTTCCTGAGCGCCACCACGGATCTTCCACGCACGTCACCGGAACCCATTGCCCGAAGGCTACGCTCCGCCACCGGTCACTCCGCGCCGCCGCCAAGATCCGCCGGCGAATTCTCATCCGGCCCACCAAGAACCGCGAAAGGACACCAGGCCTGCGCCATCTGCCTCCGCAAGGCCTCCCTCGGATCTCCTCCGGTAAGCCTTTTGCGTTCATCAATTTTCCCTCGCAACCTCTGATTTTTTTCCTCAGATTAGATCTAGATCCGTCCGCCTCAGATTTCTTGGCTAGACCGGATTAGGCTACCCATAGTCTCTTTTAGTTCGCACAAAGGATAAAGCGCATACTCCAACCAACTCGCCTACTGCCCACAATCATTACCCTCGCCACAAATTTGAAAATAAAACTTCCAATCTAGGCTCGTACTGCCCAAGATTTCCGCCTCTGCATCAATCACTCGGCTGGACTGCTTCTTTTTAATCCCCTTTATTTACGTTTGGCGCTTAAGCCACTGCCCATTGTTTTCAAAAAGCTTCTTTACCATTTAGATGAAGGGGAACGTAGCATAGAAAACAAAAATTTTCCTACACGAGAGATACCCGAAAGGCCAAGATCTAATCTAGGAGACGAAGTGCAACGGTCAACAAGAGGGTTAAGGAGAACACATACCCTCGAAGACTCAAAGTGGTACGAGATCAAATCTCGTTGTTGGCGTAGTCGTACTCACACCGATCCCGATAGCGAGAAGATGGCACCGCAATCCGGCGGTGCATCCGTGATCGGTCACACGTACGGTTGATGACGACCTCCGTTCCCTCGTTCCAGCGGGGCGCGGAAGTAGAGGATCCCTCGGAACTCCAGCAGCACGACGGCGTGGTGTGGTGGAGAAAAACATTGCTCAGGGCTTCGCCAAGCGCACGAACAAGTGGTGGAGCAGCGGCAGGAGGGAGGAAGAGATGACACAAGTGTGTGTAGTGGGAGAGGGAGCTCTCACCCCTCCTTTTATAGGAGGGGATGGCAGCCACGAATTTTTGGCTGCCTCCACCTCTCCCTCATCATGTGAGTGGAGTCTCCACTCAACCCACTCATTCTTCCATGAATTCCCACTCAAAATCCCAAGGGTTTTCTTTAATAAATAAATAAAACAATTTTATTTCTTTATTTTAATATTTGTTAATTCCATTAACAAACATTAACATATAACCCCTTGAGTTAGTTGTTAAATCTATTAACAACCATTTGATAAGAATCCCCTTGAACTATTTCAAAATTACTCGAAACAATTTCGGTGACTATTTCAATATTCCCCGAAACAATTTCGGTGCTTTCCAAACTTTTCTCCGATATTCCGTATCCTCTCAAATGCGTCATTGAACCTTAAGTGTGTCACCCTACGGTTCGCGAATAAGATAGACATGATCGAGACTCCTCTCCGATCAATAATCAACAGCGGGATCTGGAGATCCGTGATGACTCCTATATATTCAACGATGACTCTCGTGATCGTGTGAACCAACAACGCCGTGAACTATTCCCTTTGTCTCGCGATATTTTACTTGTCCGAGATTCGATCATTGGTATCAACCATACCTTGTTCAATCTCGTTACCGACAAGTACTGTTTTCTCGTTCCCGTGATATAACATCCTTTGTGATCATATCACGTGCTTGCAAGCGGTTTCGATGTGATATCACCGAGAGGGCCCAGAGTATATCTCTCCGTCATTTGGATGGACAAATCCCACTCTTGATCCATGATCCTCAACTAATACTTTCCGAATACTTAACGACACCTTTATAGTCACCCTGTTACGGTGTGACGTTTGATGCCATCAAAGCACTCTTCCGGTATCAGTGATTGACATGATCTCATGGTCTAAGGAATAAGTTACTTCGTATGTTTGATATAACAATGTAAACTAAATGACTTGATCGCATTGCTATATTATCTTTGGGTATATGTTCATCACATCATTCTTCTAATGACATGACCCCGTTATTAATAACATCCAATGTTCATGATCAGGAAACCTTGATCATCTATTAATCAACGAGCTAGTTAAAAGAGAGGCTTTACTAGGAACCATTGTTTGTTTATTAAGCACACATGTATCAACGTTTCCGGTTAATACAATTCTAGCATGAGAAATAAACATTCATCATAAACAAGGAATAAGATAATAACCATTTTATTATTGCCTCTCGGGCATATTCCCTTCAGTCTCCCACTTGCACTAGAGTCAATAATCTAGTCTGTAAGCACTTTAACACATATGGCGTACCAGTGTTATTACCATGCTTCGCATGCGGTAAACATCATCAAAAAGATCTGAACTGTTCAGGTCCTATTGTATTTGCATGTTCTTTGCGTCTACACGCATCACTCATTCTCTAATGAGATGGCTTTGTATATATATAGTCAATTCGTGAAAACTTAATTCCTCAGCTTAAACTGATGTCACTAACATTGTGAAAATGTAGCTTCATAGTGTTAGCATTCTTGGAAACTCACCAAGTTCCGGTGATACCTTAATTCCTCAGCTTAAACTGATGTTACTAACATTGTGAAAATGTAGCTTCATAGTTTCAGCATTCTTGGAAATTCACCAAGTTCAATAAAGAACTCCTTGACACAAAATACGCTTATAATTAGTTGTCAACACAACGATATACTTTAGCCTTTGTTGTAGTATCTGTCACAATATTTTAATTTTGAAACTCTTTCAAATCCAGCATGGAACTTTCTTCCATCCTATTGTGCTACCCTTCATCACATATTTTAATTGAGATAAAATTACTTGAATAAATGACAAGACTATTAGTGTAACATATTACAACTATTATTTTGTCATTACTATATAGGAAAACATATCCTTAGCATTTCTAAAATGACACAAGGATCTCTCCCACTGTTGTCTAATCATCATATGAATTATCCTACTATAACATTTTATAGCATAGGACTCATCTGGTTGTGTACATAGCATGGAAACATGACTTAGAAATCTCAATTTCAATGATGCTCATCATGTGTCAAAACACATGAATCTTGCTCAATTATTTTCCATGTGACAAGAACTCCTTCTTATCAATTTTATATTGACTTACTTCAATATTTCATCTATGTAATTTGGCTTCAATCATATCAGGCGCTTCAATCCATCTTTTATAGATATCGATGCCCAATATCTTCTAAGCCTTTCATCAATATGAAATCTTAACCGTGTTAATTTAAAATACATATTTTCCAATCAACCATATGTCATCTACATAAAGTATTGGAAATATGTCATAACGCTCCCACTTAATTTCTTGTAACTCTACAAGCATCTTTATCATTCATGATGGAATCAAACTCTTTTGATAACTTCATTAAGGTAAAGATTTCAACTTCGTTATGCTCACTTCAACCATTGAAGTACGCATGCCTTTCTAGCAACCTTTTGAATTTTACAAAACTCTCAGACTGTGTCAAGTACACATCCTTGAACAAACTTCCTCGAGAGGAGAATTGGTTTTGTTATTCAACATCCATATCATAATATGTAACTTTGCTAGAACTATCTGCAAAGACTAAGCATCACTACGGAAGATCAAAATCTTGTAGTAGTGAACTCTTTGAACTTCGTCGGAAACAACTTTTCGATAAGTATCCATGTCTTTGTCGCTATATAGACCCTTTTGCTATCGTTAGGCATCATGCCTATTGAAAGGACTACCAAGTCACATACTTGATATTCATACAAGGATACTATGGCGGATATAATGACTCATAGTCAATTTTACGAAGTCAGTGCCCATCATTTGCTTCCTTTATAAGGTCCATGTCCTTTGTTGTCAAAACAACACTTTATACTTAAACCACAAGTTGTTCAAAGTACAAAGTTTTTGGACTTTTCTGGTACAGTTCGCAAACTCATTTGAAGTATCTACAACATTTGTAGTGTCTTCTACTTAGTCAAAATAGTAAACCCCGGAACAACTTCCAGTGCTGCGCTACTCTTGACATGATAACGGAGATTCTGTAATCTTGTTGAGTTTGTACTGTGCTCCCACTCACTTGTTTCGCAAGAACTACTTTCTCGAGAAATCAACCCTTTCTGACAAACAACATTTGTCTTTTGGTTCGGTGATAGGAGAAATACCCAATATTTTATTTGGGATAACCTTATAAACATATATTTATCCTATTTTGGTTGTAAACATTTTACACATGCTATGCATACCAAAACTTAAGAAAGTGACAATTCGGGTCACTACCCAAACCATATCTTATATGTTGTCAATTTCAGCGGATCATGATGGTGCTCTTTTCAGTGGAAAAACGGTTGTCACTAATGTATAAACTACAAAATTATAATGGCATTTTTATTAATCTTACCATGTCAAACATGGTTTGATTTTGTCTTTTGAATACTCCAATCTAATGTGGGGTATTCGAGAAGTATAAGTTGTAGAACAATTCTGCAACTTCTCAGATGTTTTGCTAAACTTGTAACTCAAACTTTATCCTTTATGATCCAATCATAAATACTTGATTATCTTGTTACATTGATTTTAACTTCATATTAACAACCTTTTGAACCAATTCAAAATTTCAAACTCTGTTCCCTTTAAATAGATATACTCACATATCTACTCAAGTCATCGACAGAATTTTATGAAGGAAAAATTAATCCACCATACATGACTACACATAATGGACTATATACATCAATATGTATAATCCCCACTAAATTAGTCGTCCATTCTACTTTGGCCTAAGAACGGAATTCTAGTCATCTTTTGGAAGAGGTCTCACAAGCGTCAATAAAATGACTCCGGAAGTCCATCAATATGGAGTTCCTTCATGTTTTCCTTTCCAATATGAACTAAAATGGTGGTGTCACAATTTAAGTGAAACTCTTCAACGTCTTGCAACGTTTAGCATTTAGTCTTATAGATGTTTACTTTACCAACATGATTTATATTAACATATCCATCAATTATGGAATATGATCATAGTTTGAACAATCTCATTTGTTCTCACAAAAGACTAGAACAAAATAACAAATTATTAAGTTCTTCAAATAAATCTTGACTGGTTGGTTCGATACGACAATGAACACAATAACACTTTATTTATGTTCTTGTCATAATCGATTCCACATCTATTACTAGTTCCTTTTAGGCCCTTGTATTTCTTGCATTGCGTTGCTTTGTATGACAACTCATACCAACCAATGTGGTATCAAAAATACCAAAAATACTTTGTTAACTAGTAATACATCTATATCTTGTATATCAAGTATATACTCCTGAGCTGGACTTTTCCAGTTATCTTCTTTTCTGCCATATATCTATTTGTAATTCTATTTTCAATATTCCCTTTCCTTTATAGGAGAATCATTCAACATCAAACAATTCTAGTCTTACTAGCTCATTTTCTTTGGCGTGTTAGTCATATACTATCACCCATTGAGTCATACTTTGAGTTTGATTGTTCTACTAATATCACCATATTAATAGCATTCTTCTAGATTCCACTCTTAGCAATTTCCAAGTAAGGTAAACTACTTTACCCATACTTCTAATCAATCCCATCATAACAATTTTATGATTAAGCTACTATAGCTCGAAGGAAGGAATTTAGAGGATAATTTTTAGCATCCAATTTCTTGGAATATTCAAACGCCTAGCGTCTTCAATCATTGCATATATTCAGATAATATAAGCAAACATTGTCACGCTAAATTTGCATATATTCAGATAATATAAGCAAACATTATCACGCTAAATTATACTCAGTCATGTTGCTACAAATAAGTTTCTAGATATCAATATATCTTTCACTTGATTGTTTCTGAAAACAACTCTTTTCAGTTCCTAAATCACCTTGATCAACAAAACATTCTTTTGAAGATAAAGTAATACGGAAGCAACCATGACTCTGGATTCTAAGTAGGAATTATTTGCTCTCTAGATTAATCAATCATTAACCACATGGAGCTAGGTAGGAAATACCAAAAATCTACAATAGGACTTAATTTTAAATTTCACTAATACGGTACCAATCTTAAATGGTATTTACCAGATCATAACAGTTATATCTCAATTAACAATCTAAGTGTAAGGTAGTTATGTGGATGCCAATGAATACTACAATTTGTGCAAATTCACTTTGATTTGTTGTTCATGATAAATAAGTTCTAGTTAATTCAAAAATTAAACCATGAACTCCCACTCAAAAACAACATCCCTCTTAGTCATCTTTAGTGATTACACGAACCAAATTCACTACAACAAAACCGATCATCACGTGAGATGATGTAGCTTCAAAGGCGAACATCGACATGTTCATCATATCATCCATATGACTCATGCTTTACCTTTCGGTTACGTGTTCCGAGGCCATGTCTGTACATGCTAGGCTCGCCAAGTAGAACCGTAGTATTGCGTGTGTTTCAAGGCCATGTCTGTACATGCTAGGCTTGAAAACACCCGTTGTATGCGAACGTTGAGTCTATCACACCCGATCATCACGTGATGTCTCGAAACGACGAACTTTCTTAACGGTGCATACTTAAGGAAGAACACATTATTATCTTGATATTAAGTGAGAGGGATCATCTTATAATGCTACCAACGTTATCTAAGCAAAACAAGATGCATAAAAAGGATTAACATCACAAACATCACATGTGAGGATTACTTGATATGATATGGTCCTCCTTGCACTTGATCTCCATCATGTGCATTATGGTATGATCTCAATCATTCCACCGGCGTGGTACCAAGTACCATGGCACCCCAATCTTGATTGTCCATCAATAAGAAGACAATCATATGGATACCTTCCGGTATATCAATAATTTACAAAATAGATCATCTCATAATCAAATTTGTAATATTGACCATATCACATCACATGCCCAGCAAAAACTAGTTAGACGCTTCTAATTTATTTTTGCATATTTTACATGGCTTAGGGCTTTCGAGGATAGAACCGTTCATACCTACGAACATCAACCACAACGTTGATAAACACATTTTTAACAACCCTTCATAGATTAGATCTTAACTATAGTAGGAGAAACAGACACCCGCAAGCCACTTATGCAATACAAGTTGCATGTCAGTTGTGGAACAAGTCTCATGTACGTGGACATGTAAGGTTAGTCCGGGCCGCTTCATCCCACTATGCCACTAAGATCATAAAATAATCAAGGAGGTAATAACATGATCATCAACGCCCACATACACCTATGTGTTCTACCCGTACAAAACATCTACGCATAAACCTGGCTCTGATACCACTGAAGGGGAACGTAGCATAGAAAACAAAAATTTTCCTACACGAGAGATACCCGAAAGGCCAAGATCTAATCTAGGAGACGAAGTGCAACGGTCAACAAGAGGGTTAAGGAGAACACATACCCTCGAAGACTCAAAGTGGTACGAGATCAAATCTCGTTGTTGGCGTAGTCGTACTCACACCGATCCCGATAGCGAGAAGATGGCACCGCAATCCGGCGGTGCATCCGTGATCGGTCACACGTACGGTTGATGACGACCTCCGTTCCCTCGTTCCAGCGGGGCGCGGAAGTAGAGGATCCCTCGGAACTCCAGCAGCACGACGGCGTGGTGTGGTGGAGAAAAACATTGCTCAGGGCTTCGCCAAGCGCACGAACAAGTGGTGGAGCAGCGGCAGGAGGGAGGAAGAGATGACACAAGTGTGTGTAGTGGGAGAGGGAGCTCTCACCCCTCCTTTTATAGGAGGGGATGGCAGCCACGAATTTTTGGCTGCCTCCACCTCTCCCTCATCATGTGAGTGGAGTCTCCACTCAACCCACTCATTCTTCCATGAATTCCCACTCAAAATCCCAAGGGTTTTCTTTAATAAATAAATAAAACAATTTTATTTCTTTATTTTAATATTTGTTAATTCCATTAACAAACATTAACATATAACCCCTTGAGTTAGTTGTTAAATCTATTAACAACCATTTGATAAGAATCCCCTTGAACTATTTCAAAATTACTCGAAACAATTTCGGTGACTATTTCAATATTCCCCGAAACAATTTCGGTGCTTTCCAAACTTTTCTCCGATATTCCGTATCCTCTCAAATGCGTCATTGAACCTTAAGTGTGTCACCCTACGGTTCGCGAATAAGATAGACATGATCGAGACTCCTCTCCGATCAATAATCAACAGCGGGATCTGGAGATCCGTGATGACTCCTATATATTCAACGATGACTCTCGTGATCGTGTGAACCAACAACGCCGTGAACTATTCCCTTTGTCTCGCGATATTTTACTTGTCCGAGATTCGATCATTGGTATCAACCATACCTTGTTCAATCTCGTTACCGACAAGTACTGTTTTCTCGTTCCCGTGATATAACATCCTTTGTGATCATATCACGTGCTTGCAAGCGGTTTCGATGTGATATCACCGAGAGGGCCCAGAGTATATCTCTCCGTCATTTGGATGGACAAATCCCACTCTTGATCCATGATCCTCAACTAATACTTTCCGAATACTTAACGACACCTTTATAGTCACCCTGTTACGGTGTGACGTTTGATGCCATCAAAGCACTCTTCCGGTATCAGTGATTGACATGATCTCATGGTCTAAGGAATAAGTTACTTCGTATGTTTGATATAACAATGTAAACTAAATGACTTGATCGCATTGCTATATTATCTTTGGGTATATGTTCATCACATCATTCTTCTAATGACATGACCCCGTTATTAATAACATCCAATGTTCATGATCAGGAAACCTTGATCATCTATTAATCAACGAGCTAGTTAAAAGAGAGGCTTTACTAGGAACCATTGTTTGTTTATTAAGCACACATGTATCAACGTTTCCGGTTAATACAATTCTAGCATGAGAAATAAACATTCATCATAAACAAGGAATAAGATAATAACCATTTTATTATTGCCTCTCGGTCATATTCCCTTCATTAGACCCCATAAATTTCTCCATAATACGCGATACCCGGAACTTCCGAACTTAATTCTACGGGCTAACACCCGGATCTCCTGTCATACCTCAATACCATCCGGCTGATACTTGACCGTTTCGTAACTTCCATGTCTGAATCTTCTTCTTATTTGGTGCCTTGCAGGTCAACCACATGGCTCCCAAGAAACAGGTGAAAACCCCAACCAAGGCTAAAGCCACCAACACCATTTCCGCCAACTGGGGGCGGTCTATGGTCACGAAGGCCAAGTTGGAGGAGCTAGTGGAGCTGGGAGTTCTCCCTCCTCAGGAGAATATCCAATGGAGGGTGCCGGGTAAGGAGACCCGGCCCACCCCTACAAAAGACGAGGTAATCTGCTTCGTGGAACATGTGACCCGGGGTTTTCGCCCACCCGGCCATCCTTTTTTCCGTGACATTCTTAGTCACTATGGCCTTCGCGTCTTCGACATCGGGCCCAATTCCGTGCTAAATATTACCCACTTTATTGTCCTTTCTGAATCCTATTTATGCACTCCACCAAACCTAGCTCTTTTTATCGAGCTTTATCAATGCAAACCATGCCGCGAAAGCGGTGATGGGGCGCTTCTCACTTGCGGCGGGGTTTCGATCCAGCGCCGCAAGAACTCTCCGATGCCATCCCTCACCCTCAATTCTCATGTCAAACACTGGAAGCTTTCTTATTTCTACTGCCAGGACACTTCCCCATCCGGCCAAAAGAAACTGCCGGGTTATTCTGATGGTCTTCTTGACATCTCTGATAAATTTAGTGCCTTTGCCCCTGACTCAGATAGGGAGGCAATCCAACCTTTGCTAGCCAAACTCGCCACTCTTAGAGCCCAGGGCCTCATTGGGCTCAACCTAGTGAAGACCTGGGTCGACTTCAGAATTCAACCCAACTCCATCCGCACAAAGCTGATGTGCGAGTATTCTGGGGAACCTTCTGATCCACTACGATACTCTGACAACATCTTCGCAACTGGCGACACTCTCAAGACCATCAAGGGTTTTCTTACGGAAAAGCTCGAGGTAATCCGGAACATATCCGGGTTAGAGCCCTTCACACTTGAAAACCCAGCCCCCCAGGTAAAAACCCGACTCTGACGCCTTTACTTTCGCTCTTTCCACTTGATGCAACTGATAACCCGTACTTTAACACCTTTCAGGATGATGACGACTTTTGGAACACCAATACCCCCCTAGCTCCGAAGGTCCAGAGGAGCAAGAAGCTGTTCACTCAGACGAAGGTACTCTTTGAGTTTTACTTGATTCATTTGAACTCACCGTAACCCCTTTATTTCCAACCGTAATCTTGATGACATTCAGAACAAGAAGATGACGAGGAAGAAGATTCGGACGGCAAGGTAGAATCCGCCAGTGATGAGGAAGACCCGGAGCCGGCAACCAAAGCCGGATCTAAAAGAAAAGCTCAAGGAGCCACCTCCAAGGTTTCATACCCCCTTCACACATTCAATTTGTATTATCGTAATGATATTCTTGAACCTTTCTTGACGTTATTCCACTGGTCAATCTTGAAGGGGTCGCCCACGCCTAAGCGCAGGTCGACTCGAAATCACCCGGGTAACGACGCCCTTAACCCGGGTTCTTCACCGCTCCCCACTCGACAAGCTGGTACTTGCTCTATCTTTTCTTGGTTAGCACGGTTTCCTCGAAGCATTCTCGCATAATATTTAACTTGACATTTTCCAGCCTCCCCCGGGTCTGACGATGGATTTCCTTGTGACTTTGCGGTGAATGCCGGGTAAAATCCCCTTCCGGATACTTTCCGGTACTTCGTCATCTTTTCCTGACTGCATATTTAGCTGCTTTGTGATAACATCTACAGGGCCACGGTCGTTGTCAGCGATCAAGAGGATTCGGAAGATAAGGGCCCGGGTAAGGGAAACCCGGCTGATAAAACTGCAACCGCGTCTGGCGATAAAGAACAAACATCGCCGACTAAACCGGACCAGCAGGAAACCGAATATCCAATTGCTTCTCATGCCAGCAAGAGAAAGACCACCGCCTTAGGTGCCGAAGGAGTGTCGGATTCCAACGTGCAAATGACCCGGGTTCCACCTCCTTCTAAGAAGAAAACCTCTTCTAGGAAATTCCAAGGACCCGGGTCTTCTGACACGAATAAAGATACTTTCGAACAATTGATGGACAAGCTTCTCACCATGAAGGCTTCGGAGAGCGAGACTTTAGAGCGCATGGCTGCAGAGCACCAGGTAAGAGCGCTTGTTATCTTATATTCCCTATCTAGTCCCCAAGTTCCGAGTATAACTTGCAAAAGTTATGCTTGGTACTTCTCACCATATTTTTCTTGCCATAACACTCAGCTGGTTCTTGCACCCTTTTACACTTACAGGCACAGGTAACTCGGTCTGATGAAACCTTGCTGAAGACTGAACAGCTCCTTCTTGCCGAGATAAAACGCCGAGAAATCCTTGAGGGTAATATGAAAACTTTGAAGAAGGATGTCTCCAAATACAAGGAGAAGTGCCTCGCCGCTCAGGCCGATTTGAAGAAGTTATCGGATCAAGTCTCCGATACTTATCAGATCTTACTTAGTAAGTGTTTGCCTGCCGACTAAGTTTTTGCCTGCCGACTAATTTCATACCCGGCTGCTACTGATACGTTCTTGCTTCTGTTTCCACTATAGGTGCGAACCTTGCAGCTCCAGAGGAAGATGCTATTGTCAAGGTTAGGACCCTGAAGACTGTGCTCCGGACTTTCTTTGCCGGCACAAAATTTATATTGAATGCCATTAATTGGCCCACGGAAGCCTATCCGGGTGAAGAGAACCTTGTCCAAGCCTGCTCCACTGTACCCGGCTGGATTGAACTCTGGAAGCGTTCGTCCTGCCGTACTGGTATAGTGCGGGCTTTGACCTTGGCCAAAGCCTACTTTCCGAAGCTTGACCCGGCGAAGATAATCTCCGGGTTTCCTGAGTTCAAGGCGGATGGCGCCAAATTTACGCCTAAGGATTTCAAGGCCATTCAGTCGGCAGTGCGCCCCTCTGCCACCACTCTAGCCGATAGCTTGAACCTTAATACACTAATGACTGCGTATGACGCTGATGACAAGATTATCACAGAGGAAGCACCCCCGCCCTTTGACCTCTTGGAGAAGTGGGCTGATTACTCAGCTAAGAAGAAGGAGGCAACTGCGAAGAGGGAGGCCGACTTAAAATCAGGGCCATCCGCCTCTACACCGTCCGTCCTTCCTCCTATCCGCCCTGGCGCGGTGAGTCCGGGTGGCTCTGCCAAAAAAGCTAAGAAGCAGGTCCAGGGGCAAGACCCGGAAGATCGCGCTCAGGAGGCCGAGTAGAGTAAGGATGTCATAATACCTTAGTCACATGGGACCTTTTTGTTTGAGCTATTTTATTCTGTTAATGGTGCGCCTGTGCACTTCTGATACCGATGCAAAAACTTGTAATATACTTCTATTTGGTGACATATTCTCGCGGCTTTCCCAGCCTATTGATAATCGTACTTTTTGCTGTTCTTCTGAACTTGTTCTTGATACCCATCTCTCTTTTTAGCTCCCTTCATAAGACTCGTTTTTTCCGAGACCAGGGGCTTTGATAAGTGAAATTCTCTTGAAGTTCCCAAGACTCGGATGATAGGGCCGTTTTGAACCTTGGTATCAAAGTGGTTTGTTTCTGTTGCGAAGTCCCCAGTCCCCATGACCCAAAGGACGAGTCATGGGGGTGTGGCCTTTCTCAGAGGACAAATCATTCCCTACCAAGGCAAAACCCTAAAACCATCTCATGTAAATACTGAAGTTATGCTTGATAATTACTGAGTTTCCGGCTTATCAGCCTTGTACTCTGCATAAACTTGTGGTTTAGATGACCCTTTTGACTATCTTATACTATAAGCCGGCTTTCGCGTGGATACCATGTTGTTACATCTGTATGAAAACAGAGTCAGGCGAGTCCCATTGGGCTTCACGGCTGATTGCAATCATAAGCGAACGAATCATGCCACTTTTAGTGCGAGTCACATCGAGCTTAAGTAAGAAAAGTCAAGAAAAGTTGGCTCCTCTGCCCAGTCATAAGATTGCAGCCGTACCCGTTTGCGAGTAGTCGGCCCTTACAACTTATAGACACCAATGCCGGGTCATTTGGGTTAGCGGCTGGTTACTTGGGCAACCAACCCCCCAAGACCTACATGCACTCGATGCTTTTGATGATGATACTGAATTACTGATGTCGTATGGATACTACTTACTTGTGATAAAGGCGAAAAGACATAGGACTTGATAACCATCTCTTTATTGATACCAGAAATTTTGGGTCAGCAGGCTGCCTCATTAAAAACCTTCCAGTCCCCTTAGGTACCCTGGGTAGGAAAAGAGCGCGTCTGAATCCTGCCGCCCGTTACATTACTCAGTTCTTTGTAAGCACTGGTCCTGATCCGGCTTGACCAATGCACATCCTCCATAAGTTGGACTTTTTCCTGATGAGTACCGGGTTTGCCAGCCAACCCGGGTGGGGTGTCTCCATGACTTTGCTGGTTGTGGGCGGCCGTGTAACTTCTTGCTTTACAGCAGACTGCTTGGAAGAGTCAACTTCGATTAAGGCCACCATTTTAGCATCTTGCGTTACCTTGGACTTTGCTTTTTCGCCTTCGGTATTTGGCTTCTTTGATGTAGTTCTGTCCTCCGGGTCTGCTTGAGACCGATAGTGCTTGAGTTCTTCCTTTCTGCAAGCTTGCTCGGCCATTGCTGCATCTCCTTCGTCGCATTCAGCGGCTATGTCTCGATTTCCGTGTATGGTTATAGTCTTCTTGGGACCCGGGATTTTTAGCTGTAGATATACATAACACGGCCTAGCCATGAATTTGGCATAAGCCGGCCTTCCAAACAGCGCGTGATAGGGGCTGCGTAATTTCACTACCTCAAAGGTGAGCCACTCAATTCGATAGTTATCCTTTGATTCTCCGAAAGCTACCTCCAATGCGATTTTTCCCTCGGGGCATGCTGAATGACCCGGCACTATTCCATGAAAAACTGTTGAGCTTTTTTGCAGTTGAGATTCCTTGAGACCCATGCGTAGGAAGGTTTCCCAATACAGTATATTGATGCTGCTTCCACCATCCATTAAAACCTTCTTTAGTTCGTACCCATTAACTTGCGGTGCGACTACTAGTGCCAAGACTCCTGGGTGTTCCACTCTTTCTGGGTGATCCCTTCTGCTCCATGTTACCTCCTGTTCTGACCATCTCAAGTATCTCGGAACGGCTAACGAAACTGAGTTGACTGCTTGCTTCAGTATCTTTTTGTCCTTGTTAGATCCTCCTGTGGTATGCACATGATATTGACCCAATTGTTTGGGGTTAGCCTGGAAGCCTCCTGCCCCCCCTTGGTTATTACCTTGATTTCCAGCCGCCGGGTTACCAGCTGGGGGTGGGCCGTTGCCCGGGTTTGCCCCTGGACCCGGTCCTCCTCCCCGCCCTGCACCTCGCATAGCTCTGTGCACCTCCTCATTTTTCCATCTTTGCAAATCGGCGCATTGTTCTAGGGAGTGGTTAGCTGGCCTGCCATTCCTGCTGTGCTTCGGACATGCCATTCTGAATATGTCCCAATTGTTACCCGGCCTTGGTGGACCTTGATAGTTTCCTCCATGGTGGTTACCTCCGTTGAAATTTCCTTCTGCTCTTGGCCTTGAAGACCCGGCTTCGGTGTTAGCGACAAACTCGGAGCCTCCTTCGAAGGGACGCTTGTTCTGACTATTTCCATTGTTTCCTGACGCTGCTCCGTTGCCGGTTCTTCCATTACCGCTTGTGTTTGCCTTTGTCTTCTTGTCATCAGCTTCTTCTTCTGTGGTATCTGTCGCAGCGTGTTTGTTGCACGCATCCATCAATTCTCCCATTGTGACTTCTGACGCATTTCGACTGGACTTCATGCGAGTTAACTTTTGCACTAAAGGTATATACTTGCATGTTTTTGCCATGGCTTGTAGCGCATCCTTGGGCTGGATGTCTGTGGATGAGTGAAGTATCTCCATAACCCGGCGCACCCAACTGCGCGCCGATTCTCCCTTCTTTTGGACGCATCGCTCTAGATCATCAATGGTGAATAATTTCCTGCAGGTCCCGTGAAAGTGCTTGATAAACGCGGTCTTCAATTCCTCCCAAGACTTGATCGATCCCTCTGGTAGATTGGTGAACCACAATTTTGCTGCTCCTTCAGACATCATCAGATACATGAATTTGGCTTGGAGGTTCTCGGACGCGTTGCGGATTGACATTGCCATCTCGTAACTGCTTAGCCACGTTTCGGGATCCATGGATGGCTCATAATTCACTACTTTCCCTGGCTCTTTGAACTTTTCCGGGTAAGGTTCAGCTCTAATATTGTCCGAGAGACACTTGGGCCCCGCAAGAATGATTGAAGCCGGCCTTGCCCTGGAAACGTGTGATGCCGCGGGGGGCGCGTTTGGGCGCTGTGCTGCGGGAGGTCCATGCGCTGCAGACCCGGCCGCGGCCCTCCGAGCCCTAGAACTGTCCACGACGGCCTGTGCTGCTGATACTGCCTGAGCGCGGGGAGGAGGCGGCATTTGCTGCTGCTCTTCCCTCCGCCGCGCCGAACTCGTTTGTAAATTCCCTTGCTGCTGGCTGACATATGGCGTCCCGTGCATTCCGCTTCTGTGATCCGGGTAATTGGCTTGCTGCGCCACCGCAGTGTGCAACAGCTCGATGGCTTGCCGAGTCTTCTCTGCATGGGGCGACTCTCCCACAGGTATTTGATTCAATGCGAGTGTCGCCGCATATACGTTGTCCATAGGATTGTTGTAGTGGCCGGCTGGCGTGCGGAATCGTGATGGTGGCGGCGGCAGTAGATCGTTGCCGGTTGTGACTCTAGTTTGCGGTGGGGGTAACCCGGTCCGTTCATTCGCCGGATGTGTCGCTGCTGTTGTCTGTTGGGGCGCGGTTCCCTGGTTCACCACTGGTATCGGTTGGTCCTGAGGCGTGATGAACAAATTAGCCGGATTAATAACCCCGCCCGTTGCTGGCAACCTGGTGTGGTGCCTTTGATGTATCCTGGACGTTTCCTCTCG
The DNA here is from genome assembly GCA_028641055.1 of Alopecurus myosuroides. Taxonomy (NCBI): domain Eukaryota; kingdom Viridiplantae; phylum Streptophyta; class Magnoliopsida; order Poales; family Poaceae; genus Alopecurus; species Alopecurus myosuroides. Next base: position 452,693,897 of record CM054057.1, on the reverse strand, counting down.
AAGCCGGGTTTCCAACGCGTCTAGCTCGCGCCGTCGGGTGGCCATCCCCTGTCTATCTGCTTCCACTTGCCTTCTTTGCTGTTCCAATGCACGACGAGCCACGTCCAGATCTCTAACACGCTCCGCCGCATTTTCTGGGGTGATAACAGTGGCGAGGACTGTAGGATCCAAAATCAAATTATTATCGAACAGGGCCGGGTGACGCGGATTCGAGGGACCCGCCCCTAGTGTCCGATTGGCTTGAAACCCGAACATGTTGGCGTGTTGCTCCTCATCTGCTGCGCGACTGGTGACCGATGCTGACTCTCCATCGACCCGGGTCAGGACCGGGTCTCCGTTAACCGCGCCCTGTTGCTGGGCCACTGCCTGAGCCGCCCCGACTGGTGCCGCGGCTGTGTTTCCTTGATTGGCCGCGGGGGCTGCATAGACTGCAACCCGGCGCGCGATATCCGGTGTAAATTCAGGCTGTTCCTCCTCACCGTTCTCCTCATACCGGTTTTCCAGTAGATCCAGGATAGACCCGGTGTCATCTTCTCCTTGGACCCGGTCGCGTGGGGTCCATGCCGGCTCCTCCGGCTGTTCCCACTCCGCGATGGGTTCTTCTGCCGGATATGTCGTTCCCGTTGATTCTTCATCATCTGATCGGATAGACGTGGCTTTTCCTGGCATAGAATCAGATCCAACGTTGTCAGGGACCGAATTGGAAGCACATACCATACCGATGAAGACGTTGATCCGGCCGATTGTTACGACGGATCCGGTTTCGAGGTGATCCGACTCCGGCCCCCAGCCGGAATCGTCCACCACCTTTTCTCCTTCGTGGTCGATGTAGATCTCACCGATGACAAGATTCTCCATGCCCTTCCGAGCTTCTCCCGTGATGTAAACACCTTTGGACGCAGGCCCCATGGTGGGCGCCAACTGTCGTGGGATAATCACGGCAGATGTTACCAGGGGTAACTGATCTTGGGGCAAGTCGACACAGGCGTTCGGGAGAGGGTTTAGCTCAAGGGAAGACATGGTACAACTTGATCTGACAGCCGGCAATCGAAGTCACCGGATCTCTATTCTCGATACAATAACTCGATTAGGGTTTACACTGGATACTCGATACCACACGATATTGCTAGGGTTCTTAGATCTCTCCCTCAATCTATACCCGGGGGTCGGTTTATATAGTACCCGTACCCCCTAACTTACTTTACAAGGCACACCCGGGTCCTACCCATACACAGCGTGCTAACCCTAATTTTCCTTTACAATATCCATAATCCGGGCCATTAGGCCCACGAGCCTGGGCCTCCACAAACATCTTTACCACAGCCGGATCCTGTATACCATCCTTTGGGCCGGGTTATTCCCCGGAGCCTGGCATACCGGGTTAGCATCCCCCCGTCAACTCTGTCCCTCTCGGCACCAAGGTCGAGAGCATCTTTGAGGGCTTTCTGCAGCTGGAGTTGCAGCTGCTCCATCTCTGTAGTGTGGTCCTTCAGCAGCTCAACGGCCTGGTCGGACAGTCGGTGCTGCACTTCTTCAGGTTTGACGCAGTCTTGGTGTTCTTCAACAAACAATTTATGATCTTCTGAAAAGAGCAAGGCACGGTTAGTAGAGAAGCAAAGGAAACAGGCACAAGGGCAAACCGAGTAGACGGAGGTTTACCTTCCAGCTTCTTGATGGTGTTCTCGGCATTCGCAACAAAGGTGCGACAGTTCTCATGCTCGTCAGCCAGGGCCTTTAGTTTCCCTGCAGAGTAGAAAAGGTTAGCGCAAGAAAGAAATAGCGGGCGTAAACAAAAAACGCAAGAACCGCGCGGCTAGAAGCGTACCTTCCATCTCGGACAGCTTCAGAGTGCTATCCTTGGCGTCCTTACCGGCTGCCTCCGCAGCTGCTTTCTCTCTTTCCAGTGCAGCAATTCGCCTCCTGGCGATAGCATGATTCCAGAGAAGCTGGCGATGCAGACTGGTACGCTTCAGAACGCTATCCTGAGAAGCGAAAAGAAAGCAAGTTAAACAGAGAAGTGAAGATTCAACCCGAGAAGGCGGCTACTCGGGAGAGCATCCGCCTACTCGGCCAGAATCTCGGGGACTGGGTGAGGGTAAAAGGAAAATGAAAACGGATAGGAGAGAAGAAAAATGCTACTCGGAGAGGACAAGTTAAAGACTTGCCGCATAGGACTGCTCGAGATCTTCTGCGTTCTTGCGGTGCACGAACATCTTGGCAGCAAGAGTAGCGGTGCTGGAGGAGACGGTCATGGGTTGGTAGCCCAAGTCCACCTTGTTCCAGTCGACCCGCATATGGTCGATGTCGCCCAGGCCAAGGCCGTGCCATTTCTCGGTGCCGAGAAGCTTGCTGTCCCACTTGGCATCGATGAAACCCACCAAGTCAAGTACCTGCTCGAGGCTCTGAGATGATATCACCTGATCTTGAGCTCCCCGAGAAGCAATGGAGACAGGGGGCGGGGGCCTGGAGTCTGTCGCTATGGCCTTCCTTCCGGTTGTGAGAGCAATCTTCCGGTCCTCGACGGAGAGGCCAATCTGGCGCTGTTGGCTGACCCTCACCATGTAATCCGGATAGAGGGCCTGATCGGCTACAGTGGCGGCGGCAGGAATCGCACTGGGGTTGCGGATGATCAACTGCTTGGACTGTCCAGTCGATGTCGGTGGCGGCATCTGCTCTGTAGCTCGCTTCATCGCCTTCTCTTTCTGAGCAGTGGACTTCTCGCCCTTCTGCTTCTCGGGCTTCTTCCCCTCAATCTTGGTCTTCGCCTTCTCGGCAGCCTCCGCCTCGGCTGCCTTCTTCTCAGCCTCTGCCTTCTCGGCAGCTTCCTTCTCGGCTGCCCTTTTCTCGACCTCCTCTTTCAAAGCATCTAGGGCTTGCTGTCTGGCTTGGTCAGTTGGCGGCGCCAGGGGCGCGCTATCCGGTGCCCCAGTTGGCTGGGCGCTACTCGGTGCGGCGCCTGTTGGCGCGTCGCTCAATGGATAATGGCTTGTCACGGTGGCATCTGTCATGGTGACATCTTCCACCCGCTGCTCGGCAGCGGGATTCACTTGGCTTGCAGCGTCAGTGGTGGGCTGCTCCTGTTCAGCCTCTGGCCGCTCGAGGGCGGTGTTATCCTGCATCTCTTCGTCTTGGTTCCCCTCGGCAGTGTTGGCCGGAGGAGAAGGGGGTCTCTCCTGGTGGGTGGCAGTGTCCTGTGCTGCTGACTCCGCACGGGGCTGCTTCTCTGAATCTGCTTCTCGAGCATCAGTGCTCTGTGCATGGGCGGTGTGGTCCTCGTCGTCGTCGAGGTTGATAAGTGGCGCTGCTGGCTTCTTAGCCTGATCGGGCGCGAGAGCAGCGTTCGCGTCCATGGGAGGACTGCAGAGAAAAAGAAATTCAGAAATTAGAGGAGGATTGGGAAAGATAACACAGTGCGAGATGGGAGACAATAGAAAATAAACTTACGCGCTGGTAGAGGCGAGCTTCCGCCTTGGTCTCTTCACGACCTTCTTGGTCGCCTTCTCGATCAGTTTCTTCTTGTTGGCGGGGGGCTCTACAGCACCGCTGCCGGTTCGCTTGCGAGTAGCGGGTGCAGCGACAGAAAGAGGGTTGACGACAAGGGCTGTATCGCCCTCGTTCTCGTTCTCGTCTTCGTCCTCATCCTCGTTCTCTTCAGCAACATCGTCTGCGGATTCAGGAAAAGAAGGGGAGCAAGTCAGAAACAACAAACAGTAGATTGGTGCTTCTCGTGAACAAGCAAAGCAAGGGTGCAATTACCTTCAGATTCGTCCTCAGGCCAGTCGCGGAGAGACGTTTCCGCGTGCTGCTTCTCCATGGTGGGGAACGAGGGAGGTTGATCTGGTCAGCGTTCTCAAAAGAGGCCTTGTCGTCCTCCTCACGGTCAGCAGACCAGTTGCCTTCAAAACGTTCGCAGCTCTCTATAAGCTGGCGAGTGAGGACCTGAAGAGCGGAGAAGTGTCACAAGTTAGCCGAGTAGCAGGATGGTATCCTACTCGGATAGGCGTGCAAACACAAAGCACACTAAGCCTAAGTACTTTTACCGAGTACTCTACTCGGAAAGGCGTGCAGGCACAAAGCACACTAAGCCTACACAATTCTACTAAGTACTCTACTCGGTACAGACTACAATCGCTAGTCACTACGAGAACAGGAAGCTTTCTACTCGGAATCCATATACAGAAAGCAGGGAAAGAAGGACGTACCCGCGTAATCGGCTTGGTACGGCTGTATGGGATGAACCCATACTGCCAATGCTCGGCGAGGCTCGTCGTCAGGATGGCCCTGGCGTGCTCGGGGACGTCTGCGTTGTCGAGCTCGATGGTGGTCGTCCTGGTGCAGTCACGGGGGCCTCCCATGTAACACATCAAGTGGCAGCGTTCTTGCAGAGGCAGAACGCGTCTCTGGATCCAGCACGCCACTGGATCATCACTTTTGAGGCCCTCGTCGATTAGAGCGCCGAGCCGTGCCTCAATCTCCTTCGCATTGAGGTCGTTGGAGGGCTTCTCTTTCCAATTCTTCTGGGTAGGAGCATGGAGGCTCCAAGCGGGAAGGTTGATTCTGTCAGTTACCTGTCCTCCTTCGGTGGCGGGGATGTTCTTGACGTAGAGGAACGTCTTCTGCCACATCCGAACGGACTCCAGCCCCTTGATACGGGGGTGATTGGTCCCCGACCGCTGCACCATCATGGCGCAGCCGGTGTCGGTTGCCCGTGGCACCCCCGTGCCTTCCTTCTTCCCGGTGGTCTGCTGGCGGAGGTGGAAATACCTGAGCCAGGTGGCCGTTGTCGGATGGATGCCGAGGAAGGCCTCGCACACCACGGCGTGGTAGGCGAGGAAGACGACGGCGTTGGGCGGCAGGTGATGCATTTGAAGGCCGAAGTGGTCGAGGAAGCGGCGGAGGAAGTCGGAGGCCGGCAGGCCGAAGCCGCGCTCGAAATGCGCCAAGAACACAACGTGCTCGCCCTCCTCCGGGGCAGGCACGAGCTCGCCCCTGGGTGGCCGGCATTGAACACCAGGAGGAACTCTCCTAGTGTTCACAAGCCAGGCGCAGTCCTCGGCGGTGACATGTGAGCCGGCCCAGCCGGCGCGAGACATGGTTGCGAGTAAGAGAGGTGGAAAGAACCGGAAGGTTTTGATTGGCTGGATTGGATTCGCGGCGGCGCAAGAGATTGCGCGGCGGCGGAGAGCTCGGCGGCGGAGAAGGAGAGAGAGATGAAAGAGGAAAAGTGCGAGGAAGGGGAAAAGGAAGTTACCGGCGGGGGGTATTTATACCCTCGCCTCAGGCTACCGTTACTATCGGGGAAGTGGGATCGATCGTGGCGTGTGGTGGGATTTGTGGCCGGCTGGAAACGCACACAAGCGCGGGATGCGCGCGTAACGGCCGCAATTGATCCCACCACCAGATCGTGGCCTATTATTACTCTTGATGGGACGTGACGCGTGGTGGGCCCACTACCTGGAAATCAGGCGCGTGGCACGTCGTGCCCTGGGCAACGAGACGACGGGGGCCTGGATGCTTGACACGTGTTCAGTTGTTGTGCGAAGGGCTGGATCGTGCTCTGTGCTGCAGAGGCTCAATTCAAGAAAATTCTCCAAGTCTTTTTACTCGATCGCAGAGTAGAAGTCATCCGCTACGCGGAGAAGAGGAAACTTAAGGTAATATTCAGAGAGCTACTCGGAGGCTCAACTCGGCATCTTGACGTTCAAGGGCTATGTGGCAAAGATTGGTTTTAAGCTGGCAGAGCCTAGTGAACGAGTTCGCAAGACTCAACCAGCTTCGGGGACTGCTGTCGGGGGGTTACCCCCGAGTAGGGTAAAGACAAGTGGTAAAGGCGTCTTACAGAAGAGAGGTTTGGTCGAGTAGCCGACTACCCAGTACTCGCTACCCGGTCGACTGCTACTCGGTCTCACCTCAAGATGACCAGAAGGAAGAATCATTCAAGTTCTCTACGTTCAAGTAGAAGAGTTGGCCCGAGTACAATTGGCGGGAACAATTGGCGGGAACCTACTCGGGCCAGAAAGTCAAAGGAGCCGTTCTGACACAGGATCCCGCGTATCCTGGGTCCGTACTTGGCAGCATTCGAACTACTGTTCATATGGGACCGGCCTGCCTGACAGTGACAGCATGGAAGCAGGCCGTGGCAGGATAAGGGGGGCCTACTCTGTGCTTAGGTACAGTGATACCAGTCTGTCCCCTTGTTTTGCCCAACGACTTTCCAGATGCAGCCAAGGTTAAGAACCAAAGCTGTCAGCAGGAACCCGGAAGAAGGACGATGTGCACACTATGTCGACACTTGTCCATGTTTGGACGTATCCGGCTAGGCACCATGTATATAAGGTGCCCCGCCGCCTCCTGCGTGAGGATCGAACACATCTTGACCTAGAAGGAACCCTAGTTCTTGACCTAGTTCATCATCTAGAGGAAAGTGGCTACTCGGTAGCAAGAACCTTGTACTGTGGCTACTCGGTGAGATACCAAAATATACAAAGAAAGGCAGGAGTAGGGGTTTTACCTCCTCACGAGGGCCCTGGACCTGGGTAGATCGTGTTGTTTGCAGTGTTTACGTCGTACCTCACGCGGCTACGCGTCGCGTGATCCCTCCCCGAGCACCTCCAGCGTCCTTCGTCCCCACATCTTTAGCCATCCCATGGCATATGCCGTGACACCACCACGACACAAGTACTCAGACAACTTACACCTAATTAATAATAATTTGACTAGTAATAGGAATATTGCCACAATAACCTGAACTTCACCTTAATCAACAGTGTTAGTTTCCTTGGGTTGCTTCCTTAGTAGGGGGTAACCTTGGATGGGTTTGTTTGAAGTTAGTTGTAGTTGGTTACGATACGCTATCTTATCTTCTTTCTGTTAGCCGGAAGTTGTAGTGTGTTTCTGTAGTTGGTTAGTGCAGCCCGCTGCCGCTTCTTTGCAATAACCCCTTCCTTCCGTTGAACCCAAAGTATTTGTATCTTGTGATGACTGGTTACGCCGGTATCTTGTGAGTATGGTTTATCCACTTGCCAGTACTTAACCGTACTGACCCACGAATCCTTTTTCGTGGCTGCATATTCAACATTGCAGTCAACAGGTTTGAAGTTCTGACGACGTTAGCTTGGGAATCCCTCCGGCTTGGCCTGGGCAGGGATTGGACGCTCTCGGTTATCTTCAGGACTCTTAGTCCAATTTGTATCTTGTCCGTAGTCGGACGCTATGTTGTTTCTTTCGCTGTTATTTGGATCTTTGTATTGTATCAGTTGTATCCTTGGCTCGTTTGAGTCCTCTTGTATATATCTTTTCTGTTGTTGTGGATTATTCGTGAACTGTTGTAATGTTATCACAAGTGGCAACCTGGAATCGGTTATTATGTGGATTTTGGCGGGAATGCTGAAATCGGCATAGTGCCCGATCCCGGGGCGTCACAAATGGTATCAGAGCATGGTTTCCGATTCCCGACATTGTTTCGATACGAATGGTTATCGAAGCAACGGGTCCGCAAAGCCTGTAGGATAACCTCGCTAACGGTCGTTGTTTCTAGAGTGTCAAAAACTATTTGCTGCTAAACTATTTTGAAAAGCTCTCAATAGGATTCTTGTTTTCTCTTTATCTATCCTATTTCTCCTCTCATCTTATTTGTTTTGGAGTCTCTCTCCCGCTCAATCTTTCAAAGTTTTAGGATCCTACGTGGGGTGGACGTTCTCTTAGCCTTTTAACCTAATAGGTTCGATCTTCGGAAGAATTCTCGACGGAAGAACATCGTCATCAACGTGAGCAAGAATCTCTTGTTAGTGGTGTCGAGAAGCCCTTGTTAGTGGTGTCGAGAAGATCAACAAGATGACCGAAGACTCGATAGTTCCGACTTCTTCCCTCTCCCGTGTTTGTGAGCGGATTGCGAGGGCGCAATCCCTTGTTAGTGGTGTCGTCTGTAACGACCGGGGTTCTCCCAAATAGTTGTTGCCTGTTTGTTTCCTTTTCTGCATGTCATCGCATCTGCATCGTTGTGCATTTTTAACATTTGTAAAATAATTAAAATTGCAAAAAATTTGTTTTCTAAGTTTTTCTGAAATTAATTGTGCCCCAAAAATTATTTTACATCAAGCAGTTTTATAAACAATCAAAAAAGAAAAAAAAAACGTTGAGGGCCGGCCAGCCCACAGGCCAACCGGCCTGTTAACACACACCTAACCCTAGCCCAACCCCACACGCACACAGAACCCACGCACGCAACGCACACCGCACACGCACGCAGGGGATCCCATCGATCCCTCGTCCTCTTCCTTCTGTCGAGCGCCGCCAGGGCGATGCCCATCGATCCCTGCCCCCCTCGCCTCCCTTCCTCGCTCGCACCGGCCAGGAGGCCATGCTCCGGCCGGCCGTCCCTCGCCTCCTCCTCCAGCCTCTTCTCCGACGCCCCGCCACCTGCGCCTCCTCCCGCGGCCGCAGCGACGCCGTCGCCTCCCTCCTCTCCGGCCACGGCCCGGATGCACCTCCGCCCCCACCGTGCTCCCTCCACCTCGAGCCCCCTCGTTCCCCCTCGCCACGAGCTCCTCCACCTCGCCCCCAAGCGCCATCCTCCTCCCCAACTCGCAGCGCCCCCCCGGCCCCGAGCAGCCCCGCCTCCATCTCCGTGAGCTCCGGCCAGCGAGCCTCCATGGCGCCCGCCGGTAGCTGCCCCCTCTCCTCTGTCCGCCCCACGGCAGCCAAGCCCGTCGTCGTTCCTCGCCGTGGAGACGAGGGCCGCTGCCTCTCGTCGTGTTGCTCGCGCCGGGAGGGAGCGCACGCGGCGCCGCCTCCTGCCTCGCATCCGGAGGAGATGGGCTAGCTGCGTGGAGCGCCACGAGGCCATGGCCGCCGGTCCGTGGTCCCCCTCCTCCTGCACCCAAGCGCCATGGCCGCCGCCCGCTCCGCTGTCTCCATCCACGTTGCCCACCATGTGCTCGAGGAAATGTCTGCAAGGGTCGTGACCATGTGGTCGGCCATGTTCGTCCACCCGCCATGGTGATGCCTTGTGGGTGCCCGTGCGCTTCTTTCCATTATCGTCGATGGGCGTTTTCTGACTATGTGCAACTATTCGCCGTACACGCATGTCGGTGGCCATGCCCGTTGTCGCTTCGGCTTTGTGGTGGCCGCTTTTGGGCGCGTCCATGTGACCCCGACAAAAATTCCCGGCGACAAGATCGACCCCGACCCGTACCTCGTCTCCAAGTCCGAGCATCGGAACCGCCAAGATTCCTACCCGATGCGACACGCACCTCGACCACGACTACTCCCTCGACGAACTGTGAACGACTACATCGCCTTCGTCGTGTTCGCTTTGCGTTGGCCGCCTTCGTGCGTGCCGTGAAGATTGGGACCGACATGTCCGCCACCAACCTCGAAGACAACGATGTTGCGGATCGCCCACGACTACTACGACTACTTCGACGACGATGACCGCGTGATTCGAGAACGACTACTTCCTCTACGGCGTGAACGACTACCTCCACGACGACGACCCTGGAACGACTACGTCCTCGATGTCGACTACTTCCCCTGCTACGACTACTTCCACTCCTTCCTCTATGTCGACTACGTCCTCTACTTCCTCCTCTTCTTCTACTTCCCCTACACCCGAAGACACCGGCGCCGAACCCGAAGATCCTCTCCACACGTGCGAACCCAAACCCTTATATATTTATGCCCTATTTTCTATAACATATCAACTATATTTAAAATGTCATCGCATCATGTTTGCATTGCATATTGTGGGTGCGGGCAATAATAATGTCACCTAATAAATAAATATGGAATGTGTTGGGGTATTTAATTCAATTATGCCCTATTCCGTTTAATATTGTTAGCTCACCTATTTATTGTTCTCCATGCTAAACAACATTTAATTTGATGGTTAGATAAGTAACTTGAACCAATCTCTATTTGTCCGGACTCCGGTTCCGATTAAATTGCTTAATGTTGCATCGTGAGTTGCATCTCGCATGTCATGCATATAAAATAGGATCATGCTGGATCTTTTGCCGTAGTAGTAATTGTTGCATCCGGTGTTTGTTCGAGGTTCGTTGCTTCTTCGCGGACAGGACGTTGAGATGATGTGAGCAACGACAAGTTCTTCGGATGTACCTCTACTTGCTGGATTCCAGGCAAGTATTCCCAGCTTACTGCCAAATGGCTGCCTTTCATCACTTGTTACCGATTCTTTCCGTTGTTCTTATTCTAGCCTTTGATTCGATGCTTGTGTCTCGATACTATTATATGTTTACCTTGCAGCCATGATATAGCCTTTCCTTCCACTTCCTATTAACTGTTGCTTGTTTACCTTGTTGGCCCCGTATCGTAGTTGCATGCTTAGTTTTGTTTGCGCTCAAGTCTTGTTGTCCGTCTTAGCACCTGTTTAGTTGATAGCTGGGTTTCAATTCAATCAACAACCTTTTAATGTTTTGGGTAATAATAATTTGATGATAAGGCACCGGCAGGAGGCCCGGGTTAGGGTTTTGAAGCATGCTAGTGTCGACCCTAATTAGGAAAAGGGTCTTGTCTACTGATCCATGATGAGCGTGCTCACCGCATCCGGGAGGTAGTATGGGACCCCCCTCGACTTAGACCTGATTTGTAGCTTGTCCGAAGAGCCACACTTAGTTCGGGTGTTCCATTTGCTCCTTTGCATAATGGGTTGATCCCCCATGGTTACTGTGATGATGATGATGATTCATATAGGACGAGGCCTGTAGTTCCGGGGTGTTGCGTCCTGCGGGAGTTTTGCACACTTGCGCTGAGTATTCGGCCGCGTGGCTGGGACCTTATAGCTCTGTGGCTCCTAGGATGGGTTGTAGAGACGGTTTGGGTCGTGTCGAGCTAACCTGAATTTTAGTTGGTGGCTCGAGTGTGTACGGGTACTGGAGCACACCCTGCAGGGATAAATCTTCTCGAGAAGCCGTGTTGTCCGCGGTTATGTGACGACTTGGTGAAAGTGCTGGCTAACAAGTACTCAGACAACTTACACCTAATTAATAATAATTTGACTAGTAATAGCAATATTGCCACAATAACCTGAACTTCACCTTAATCAACAGTGTGAGTTTCCTTGGGTTGCTTCCTTAGTAGGGGGTAACCTTGGATGGGTTTGTTTGAAGTTAGTTGTAGTTGGTTACGATACGCTATCTTATCTTCTTTCTGTTAGCCGGAAGTTGTAGTGTGTTTCTGTAGTTGGTTAGTGCAGCCCGCTGCCGCTTCTTTGCAATAACCCCTTCCTTCCGTTGAACCCAAAGTATTTGTATCTTGTGATGACTGGTTACGCCGGTATCTTGTGAGTATGGTTTATCCACTTGCCAGTACTTAACCGTACTGACCCACAAATCCTTTTTCGTGGCTGCATATTCAACATTGCAGTCAACAGGTTTGAAGTTCTGACGACGTTAGCTTGGGAATCCCTCCGGCTTGGCCTGGGCAGGGATTGGACGCTCTCGGTTATCTTCAGGACTCTTAGTCCAATTTGTATCTTGTCCGTAGTCGGACTCTATGTTGTTTCTTTCGCTGTTATTTGGATCTTTGTATTGTATCAGTTGTATCCTTGACTCGTTTGAGTCCTCTTGTATATATCTTTTCTGTTGTTGTGGATTATTCGTGAACTGTTGTAATGTTATCACAAGTGGCAACCTGGAATCGGTTATTATGTGGATTTTGGCGGGAATGCTGAAATCGGCATAGTGCCCGATCCCGGGGCGTCACATTTAGATTAAGGGGGCTGTTGAATACAAAGTCTATACGATATAGGTATGGTATAGTATACCACCCTATACCGTATCCTTGTATGCCACGGTGGTGAAAGTGCATTCTCGATATCTCGCTGTTTTGTGTGTTTGTTAACAACATAAAGAAGTTACTAACCGTATGTGCTACTTTGTCAAAGGATTTGGTCTTAAATCAGCATGTATACGGTGTCAAAGAAATGGTGAAGAAATCGAAGATCAACGAACTTTTTCGGGCCAGAAAAAGGGTTTTCAAAGTGCAATCCGGATTATTCCGGAGGAGTCCGGGATCCGGATTCAGTCCGGATGAGTCCGACTGCAACATGATTTTCTCTGTTGCAATCCGGATTATTCCGGATGATTCCGGAATCCGGATTCAGTCCGGACGATTCCGACTGCAACGGGATTTTCTCTGTTGCAATCCGGATTCAGTCCGGATGATTCCGACTGCAACGTGAATTTCTCTGTTGCAATCCGGAATCAGTCCAGATGATTCCGGGATCCGGAAAATTCCGCAGCAATCCGGGCTGGTCGCAGTTTGGGCAGAAAAACGGCTAGTTTGAGTGGGGGCTATAAATAGCCCCTCTCTTTCTTCCCCAAGGGTTAGCTCCACCTGCATTGAAGACTCCATTGATTGAGCTCACCCACCAAGCTAGATCTGCCTCCTCCTCCACACAAACTTGTTGATTCTTTGAGGATTGAAGGAGGACCATCGGATCTACATCTTCGCCAACCGGATTTCCATTTCCCTCTCATTCACTTGAGAGATATTTTCCTAGGGTTTCCTCATGTGGAGAACATAGGCTTCTTGTTACTAGTGGTGATTCAAGAAGATTTGGGAGCCCCCAATTAAGTTGTGGGTGTGTGCCCCAAGTGTTTGTAAAGGATTCGATCCCCGCCTCAAAGGAGTTCAATAGTGAGAGGTGAACTAGGCCTTTGTGGCGGAAGTTCATCGGAGAATAGGGTGAGGCCTTTGTGGCGTTGAGTAGGCCTTCGTGGCGAGCTCACACCCCTCCAACGAGACGTACTCCCTTAACAAGGAGGAACTCGGGAATACATCGTGTCTCCGTGTGCTTCCATCGGTTACCTCGTTCCTCACTCTCTACTTACTCGTACTTGTAGAATTTATTGTAGTACTTGTTGTTTTAAGCGTTGTCCTAGTTGCATTAATTGCTTGCCTTGTCATATAGGTAAATTCACCATTAGTTGCACTATCTAGAGAATTTAGCTTTGAGTTAAGCCTAAACCTTGTTAAAAATTAAAATTGGTCGTAGCACATATTCACCCCCCCTCTAGGTGCCCATACTTTACTTTCAATTGGTATCAGAGCCTCGGCTCTTGTATCGGGCTTAACCGCCTAAGAGTTTTAGTATGGGAGAAGATTTGGATACCGAAACGTCCGTTGGAAAGGTGACCATGGATGATCTTAATGCTTTGAGAACTTCATTGACCTCATCCATAGACATCAAATTTGATGAGTTGCGTGAACTAATGGCACAACTCCTCAAAGCCAAAGGACCGGAGGTAGTCGAATCCTCCCTTCCGAAAATTCCTTCGGAAGGCGCCAAGAAAGGGGTAGATGGTGATCCACTTAAAAATGCTTTCGCCGAACAATCCACTAAGAAAGGCACGGGTGGAGAGGAAGGATATAACGCCGTTGAAGGACGATATTCTCCCGATGCCCCCGTCCCTCATCCTCATATAATACCTAGGGGAGATCCACCTAAAATTGATGCTTTTTCTTTTCGTGAATGGCAATACTACATGGAGACTCACTTGAACTCTTCTTGTATAGATCTTTGGAGGATCACTCATGACGGATACAAGCCATTTGATCCCAAGAATCTCACAAGAAGAGAAGCCGTAGATTGCCAACTCAACTACACCGCCTTGTCCATTCTTCAACAAGCCGTGGGTCCTAACCACATGCCGCATCTTCAACAATATTCCACCGCCAAGGAAACATGGGACGCTCTTGTCGTCATGTTTGTGGGCAATGAAAGCATGCAAAGGAATAGATATGATGCCTTGACCAATGAGGCCGAAGGGTTCTATATGCATGATGGAGAGGATCATGTGTACATGTACTAGAGACTCAAGACTCTTGCCACCGCCTTCTCAAATGTTGGCGCCACGTACATTGATGATGCTTGGATCAAGAGGAAGTACATGATTGCCATAATGCCATTTGAGGGCGCGGACATGAAGAGCATTCAAGGGAGACATGATTTATCCTCCATGACCTCAACTCAAGTGATGCAAGAGATGTGCTCCTACAAAGTGCAAACCAAGAATGCGCTTGACAACCGTGCTAGGGCCACTGGAATGCACCAAGGAGCATCCGTTGCTTTGAAGGCCAATGTGTTGTCAAGAGAGTTTGAGAATGAAGAAGAAGGAGAAGAGGTGTTGCATCCTTTGAAGGAACAAGACTATGATCCCGTTCTAAAGGATCTCATTGCTCTCACCGTACAAAAGTTTTGGAGCAATCCTCCAAAGGGTCTTGCTTCAATTATCAAGATAAGCATCACTTCATTGCGGAGTGCCCCTATGAGAATAGAGAGCTCCATAGTGGCAAGCTCATTCGCAAGGACAAGTCCAAGGTTGAGTACAAGAAACCTCACTTCAAGAAGAAGCCTTTCAACAAGAAGTCTCCCACCAAGTTTGTGCTCTTGACTCAAGAGGAGTATGATTCCGGGAGTGATGAAGAAGAAGAAACCACAAGTGAAGTGGCCGCTCTAGCTATTGCTTCTACTCCATCATCTTCACCCCTCTTTGAATCCCCCAATGATGATCTTCCTCAACGTAATGCAAAGTGCTTCATGGCTAAGGCCACGGAGGTATCACCTTCCCCCAACTCTAAGACCCCTAGTGAACTTGAACATCTTGCTATTCTTAGAGAAGAAGAAGAAAGGGTCTCCTTGGACCGTTTTATGTCTAACATGCAAGGGGAGACCAAGAAGTACGTTGAGTATCTCATGAGGCAATTGGGAGAGGCCCAAGATGCTCTTGAGAAGAAAGGTGAGATTGAGAGAAGGGATGCGGATGAAATTGCATCTCTCTCTATGACTCTTGAGGAAGAGCATGATGGTAGAGTTTCTCTAGAGGATGAACTAGAATCTATTGAATTAACTCATAATGAACTTGTCTCAAACATCACTAAGGAACGTGATCTTGCTATTTCTAAATATAAAAAGGCTAAAAAGGATAAGGTCGAGTTTGGGGTTGGTCATGGTAAACTAACCGAGGAGTTTGAAAAGCTAACCAAGGCTCACAATGCTTTGGAAAGCCAACACTCATCCCTCAAAGAGTTGCATGAACAACTTCAAACTCAACTTAATCAATCTAACAATGCTAGAACCTCTACTTCTTCTTGTGATCATGCAAATATTATTGAGGAAAATGCTAGGTTGAAGGATGAGCTAGCAAGGCTCAAGGGTAAAGGTCCTCAAGGTGTGAAGTTTGTGACCCCTTCCCCACAAGTAGTTGCCCCTAACTCTAACGCGGTCATTGCTAGACCACAATTGAGTGCACCAAGGCAACAAGTGGGCAAGCAAGGTCTAGGCTATGTAGCCAAGAAGAAGAACAAGAAGAAGAAGAGCAAGAAGAAGACCAACAATGGTGCTTCGAGTGGTGTTGTCATTAGGGACAACACTACTCCTAGTACACACGCTCAAGCAAACAACATTGCCTCGAGTAGTAGTGTCATGAGGGACAACACTACTCGTAGCACATCCGCGGGAACTAACAATCCACACCATTTCTTATATGTTGATTATTATGGTGTTGTGCAAGCTAAATATGTTGGTCCTATTGAGGATTTCATTGACTATACTATTTGGGTTCCAAAGACCCTTGTTGCTAATATGAAGGGACCCATCTCGGGTCCTAACTCTAGTCAATGATCTCTTGCAGGACTATGCTTCCAGTGGGACTAAATGGATTCTCGATAGTGGATGCACTAATCATATGACCGGAAGCAAAGAGCTTGTGACGGAGTTGCGACCAAATGACATCCAAGCAACCGTCACTTATGGAGACTCTTCCAAGTCTAAGGTATCCGGGTTTGGCAAGGTTGTGGTGGCTCCCGATATAACTATCGAGAACGTCATGCTTGTCGAATCCCTTGGTTACAATTTACTTTCCGTCCGCTCTCTTGGAAAGATGGGTTTTTCCATCTTTTTTTATGGTGATATTGTGGTCCTTTTTAGGAGCAAGACTCTTGACGTCGCTCACGTGGGACATGTTGAAAATGAGTTTTTCGTAGTGGACTTTTCGAAGTCAACCAACACTCAAGCAATGTGTCTTTTCGGGAAGGCGGACTTGGGATGGTTGTGGCATCGCCGCCTATCCCATGTCAACATGAGAACTTTGCAAAGTCTTCACATAGGTGGCCTTATTGTTGGACTAAAAGAAAATGTTTCCTTTGCAAAGTATCACATTTGTAGGTCGTGTGTTGAAGGGAAGATGCATGACAAGGTGCACAAGGCCAAGACTATTATCTCATCAAAGAGGATCTTGGAGCTTCTCCATGTTGATCTCTTTGGTGTCGTGCCCGAGGCAAGTCTTGGTGGCAAGAAGTATTGCTTGGTTATTGTCGATGATTATTCAAGATACACTTGGGTTTATTTCTTCAAGTGCAAGAGTGAAACTCAACAAACCATCATCGACTTTTCCAACAAAGTGCAACGTCAACACAATCTGCAAATCATGGCTATTAGGAGTGATAATGGCTCGGAGTTCAAGAACTATACATTGAATGAATTCCTTAGTGAAGAAGGCATTCGTCATCAATACTCTGCCACTTACACCCCTCAACAAAATGCTGTTTCCGGAAGGAAGAATCGCACCCTCTTGGATATGGCAAGGACCATGTTGGCGGAGTACTCTTCTCCCCAATATTTATGGGCCGAGGCCATATCCACCGCATGCCACTCCTCCAACCGTCTCTACATCCACAAAGGCTTGGACAAGACCCCATATGAGATCCTCACCGGCAACAAGCCCAACGTATCCTACTTCCGTGTATTCGGTTGTAAGTGCTTTTATTTGATCAATGGTGTTAGGTTGTCTAAATTTCATTCCAAAACCATTGAGGGTATTTTTGTTGGTTACGGTGCCGAATCCCACACTTATAGAGTCTTTGACAAAGCCTCACGGATTGTCATAGAATTTTGTAGTGTGGCTTTCGAGGAAAATGATGGCTCCCAAGTGGCGCAATTTCATGTTTCTAATGTAGATGTTGAAATACCTCAGGAAGCCATAGGAAGGATGGGTGTGGGATTTTTCCGCCCATCGAGGGACACCTTATGGCGACTCGAGAAGGACTATGCTCTATTCAAGTGGAGCCTTCCTCTACAATAGAAGAACAAGCCAATGAGCCAAATGTTACACCTAACCAAGAACATGTTCAAGACCCTCCTCTTATTGACCAAGTGACTTCGCAAGTCGTACCGACTCCTCTCACTAATGCGAGTCAAGGTCAAGGACAAGATCAACCATCCTCTTCATCCTCTCCCCAAGTTGAAGTGTTGAAGATATTGTTGTTGATGATGATGATGATGATGATCAAGGCCAAGTTGGTCAAGATGGGGGCTCAAATGATCAAGATGATCAAGTGATCCCTCCTCGCAATAACGAGGAGATCGAAGCCCGTCGTGTCAAACGGATAAGAAGAGCTTTGAAGCAAATTGATGTCCAAGACAACAAGGTCTTGGAGGATGTTCAAGCTTGAAGATCCACAAGAAGGCAATTGGCACATTTTTGTGAGCATCAAGATCATATCTCTATGGTGGAGCCTAAGAAAGTGTATGAAGCTCTTGAGGACTCCGATTGGGTTGAAGCTATGCATGATGAGCTCAATAACTTTGAGCGCAACAAAGTTTGGAGATTGGTTGAGAAGCCCAAAGATTGCCACAATGTTATTGGCACTAAGTGTATTTTCAAGAAAAAGCAAGATGAACATGGCATTGTCATTAGGAACAAGGCAAGATTGGTTGCTCAAGGTTACACTCAAGTTGAAGGCATTGACTTTGATGAAACCTACGCACCCGTGGCTCGCCTTGAGTCCATCCGTATCCTCCTTGCTTATGCATCCTCTCATAATTTCAAATTGCAACAAATGGATGTGAAAAGTGCTTTCTTGAATGGTCCACTAAAAGAGGAGGTATATGTTAAGCAACCTCCGGGGTTCGAGAATCTCAACTTTCCTAACCACGTTTACAAACTTGACAAGGATCTCTATGGTCTAAAACAAGCACCTCGTGCTTGGTATGAGCACCTTAGGGAGTTGTTAGATGATCGTGGTTTCGAAGTTGGGAAGATTGACCCCACTCTCTTCACCAAGAGGGTAAAGGGAGAGATTTTCATAAGCCAACTATATGTGGACGATATCATCTTTGGCTCAACTAACCAAGATTTCAATAATGAGTTCTCTAAGCTTATGACTGACAGGTTCGAGATGTCTATGATGGGTGAGCTTAAATTCTTCCTTGGCTTTGAGATCAAGCAATTGGCTCGTGGGACCTTCATTTCTCAAGCCAAGTATACCCAAGATATGATCAAGAGGTTTAATTTCCAAGATGCTAAGATCAAGACATCTCCTATGCAAGTCAAGTTCCACCTATCTCGTAATCCAAAAGGGAGTAAGGATGTGGATCAAAAGTTGTATCGTTCTATGATTGGTTCTTTGCTCTATCTTTGTGCATCTAGGCCCGATATCATTTTGAGTGTAGGTGTGTGTGCAAGGTATCAAGCGGCTCCTAAGGATAGCCATTTGATGGCGGTCCATAGGATCTTCCGTTATTTGGTTCATACCCCAAGATTTGGTTTGTGGTACCCAAAGGGGGCACAATTTTCTCTCAATGGCTACACGGATTCCGATTGGGCGGGTGATCAAGATGATAGTAAGTCTACTTCCGGGGCTTGCCAATTTCTTGGTAGGTCCCTAGTGAGTTGGTCCTCCAAGAAGCAAAATTGCATATCACTCTCCACCGCGGAAGACGATTATGTGGCCGCCGCTAGTGCATGCACTCAATTGTTATGGATGAGGCAAACTCTCAAGGAATATGTAGTTCATTTGGATAAGGTGCCTCTTTTGTGTGACAATGAAAGTGCCATCAAGATTGCATACAATCCCGTGCAACACACAAGGACCAAACATATTGAGATTTGCCACCACTTCATCCGAGACCATGTGGCAAGAGGGGATATTGCACTATCTTATGTGCCCACCAAGGATAATCTTGCGGATATTTTCACGAAGCCACTTGATGATGCAAGGTTCTTGTTCTTGAGGAATGAACTAAATGTGATTGATTCAAGGAGTTTGACTTGAAGATCTTGCACACACCCCTATAGATGAAATGTGTTTGAGCTTAGGTGTAGGCATGGACATAGGGGGAGTGTTATCCTAACACATTGGGTTCTCCCTCCCCCATTATGCCCAAAGAAAAAAATTCATTGTTATCTCTCTATTTCTAATGTTTAATTGTGAGCTTCAATGTTGAGTATTGGCAATTCCCCCAAGATATATCTTCGCGGTTGCATACCATGAACTCTTACACGGTGGCTTAGGCCACCAACCTCTTCTTTTTTGAAGAGTTGGTTCTTAGTTGGATATCTTTTGGGTTATTGTGTTATCCTTCCGAATACTACTTCTCGTTGCTATTTCGATCTTATTTGCTTTTTCCCCGAGAAGTAAGACTAGGAAATCTAACCCCTTGTGTTTTGCTCTATTTGTCCTCTCTCATGTTCATCTATGCATATGCCTTACTCCACACAACATCACATCTTTCCTAGCCTTTCAAAAATGTCTTTTCTGGAATGGTTTGGCCTTTTTTTCTGGTCTGTCCCGGATTCATTCTGGCCTTGCCCGGATTTTTCCGAGTAGGTCGGACTGGTCCGGAATATTCCGGCAGCAGGTTTTTTCCGGGCCATTCCGGAAGAGACAGTTTTCCTTATAAATACCCCCACACGCACGGGAGGCAGTTTTCTTTCCACTCTTTCCACCCCTCCCGTGCCCTAGCCACCAAAATCTGCGGTTTTCGTCCCCGTTGCCTCTAGGGAGGATTGTTTGATCCCTCCTTTGGTCAAGGACTCCCCCATGGGAGGTATTGTGTTTGGCATCTCTTATTTTTCGTTTTTGTTGGTTGTTTTTGGTTCTAGATGAAATCTCACCTAGGGTTTGATCTAGATCCAAGTTCTATCAACTTGTTCATCATGCCAATCTCTACCTAGATGCCATGGATTCATAGATCTAGTCTAACCACATCACAATCTAGACTTAGATCCATCTCAAATCTCGTGCCAATCCCATGTTTTCCCGCACTTAGAACACCTCTAGGATCATCTCTTTGGTACCTCTAATTATTTGGGACAGTTTTAAGTCAAAATTTCGAGTTTTGGGGCATTTTCTCGAGTCATATCGAGGAGCCCGGATTCTTTCCGGACCAATCCGACCCGGTCGGATTTTTTCGGGCTCAGCCGGAAAATTCCGGGCCTCCGGAATTTGTCCGGATGCTGCCAGAAATTATGAGAATTTGCACTGTTTCAAACCATTAGAGTTCCTATTGTTCTCGTTTGGCATATGCACTTATCTTCTGCTGTTCCTATGTCCTCTATTCACAGGTGACAACTCTAAACCGGGTACCTAGAGGAAGCAGTTGGCTGGAAGGGGTTCGCGTCCCGTCAGGGGGTGCTCAGCTCATGGGTCTGGGAACTGTGATGATCAGGAGGAGAGGGTTCCCACACTGGACCTCGCAGGTTGCACTATCCCTCAGTGGAAGCATATCAAGAGGAAGAATCCATACCGCTTTCGTGACTCTTCCTGTGATGATCCTCGTTTCTGGACCAACCTTCAACTGAAGTGTTGGAAAGAGTTCTACTCCGTTGCTCAGCCTCTTGTCTGTAAGCAGTCCCAGATTGACATGGAGTTCTATAACCAGCACAAATACAGTGATCTACGTCATGTGCATGGTTGCCTTATGAAGATGGGTCTGATTCCTCTGCTGGATGTTGAGTGTGAGTATTGCCCTGACTTGATAGCCCAGTTCTACTGCACTTTCCATGCCCATGGTGATGCTTCTCGTACTGTGACTTGGATGACTGGGGACCAGAAGATCACTAGCAATTTGGGTGAGTGGGTTGATGCTCTTGGATACAGGTGGACCTTCACTTATGCTAATCATGGTTTCAAAATCCATGAAAATTCCGAGTTTGACAACTCTAGCTTGGCGTTCTGCTATCCTCCTGATGCTCAGGGCAAGACTCTGCCCTTCAACTCTGCCATGTACCCCTACTACAATCTGTTGTCCAAGATCTTCCGCAACACCATAATGATCAAGGCTGGTGATAAATCAGCCATCAGGGCTTACATGGTGAACCTCATGTTCATCACTAGGCCTCAGAACCAGAGGAAGATTGATGTGATGGATTTCATATACCGTGAGGTTTGCCTTGGGATCTGTGAGAAGAGGAAGCCTGCTTATGGTCCACTGATTCAGAGTTTGATCAATCACAAGGTAGGGGTTGAGATCATGGATTCCTATCCCGTGGTCAAAGGCAAGAGGATGGTTCCCTCTCTCATTCGTGGAGTGGAGATTCCAGAGTACTCAAGGTCCAAGTCCAAATCTCCTATGGCCACTCCTTCTGCTTCCACGAGTGGTGGTAGTGCCTCTCAGCGTCCTCCCAGTGGCATTGCCAAGTTCTTCAAGGCTATGTTCAACATGTGCAGTGACACTAGGGCAATTACTCATGAGGCGAGAGAGTTGGCTAAGGAGACCCACCGCATTCAGAACTCCGACCGCAGAGCTGCTGGGATTCCTCTTCCTGATGATCCTCCTTCTCTTGAGCCTACTGTCTATGTGCCTTTTGAGATGCCTGAGATCCATGACGATGACTTCTACTTTGGTGTGCCTCCTGCTGATGTTGAGGATGATGATGAGGAGTCAGGGTCTGCTGAAGATGACTTTGATGCTGTTGGGCTTGGTGGTGGTGGTACTCATGAACCGGAGGAGGAAGAAGAAGACGAGGATGATGATGAGCAAGATGAAGATGACGCGTGATTTCTTGGGTCGTTAGTTGGACTCGTTTTCCCTTTTTGGCGTCTTGATGCCAAAGGGGGAGAAGGAGTCCCATATTAGGATTCCACGTGCTTTGCAAAGGTTGGGGCACAAGTCTTTTGCCTTTTGATTTCGATCTTATAGGCTTGTGCTCCGGTATCTTTATTCCGTTTCTTTCGTTTGAAACTTCGTATTATCTGTGTGGAACCTCATGACGTATTTGTGTCACCCTACCTGTGGTTATGCTACTATTATCATGCTTGCTATTATCTCTATCATTATCTATGCATGTTGTATGAACTTGTTTAGTCGGCTTGGTGTCTAAAACATAGGGGGAGCAAAGCCTATGAAGTGTGTGCCTCACGACACACATCGAGGAAGAACTCCGTCTATTTTTTGGACACCATTTCTTTAGTTCTGTTTTATCCCCGTGAAATCTTTATGTTGTCATCAAACACCAAAAAGGGGGAGATTCAAAGTGCATTCTCGATATCTCGCTGTTTTGTGTGTTTGTTAACAACATAAATAAGTTACTAACCGTATGTGCTACTTTGTCAAAGGATTTGGTCTTAAATCAACATGTATACGGTGTCAAAGAAATGGTGAAGAAATCGAAGATCAACGAACTTTTCCGGGCCAGAAAAAGGGTTTTCAAAGTGCAATCCGGATTATTCCGGAGGAGTCCGGGATCCGGATTCAGTCCGGATGAGTCCGACTGCAACGTGATTTTCTCTGTTGCAATCCGGATTATTCCGGAATCCGGATTCAGTCCGGACGATTCCGACTGCAACGGGATTTTCTCTGTTGCAGTCCGGATTCAGTCCGGATGATTCCGACTGCAACGTGAATTTCCCTGTTGCAATCCGGAATCAGTCCGGATGATTCCGGGATCCGGAAAATTCCGGAGCAATCCGGGCTGGTCGCAGTTTGGGCAGAAAAACGGCTAGTTTGAGTGGGGGCTATAAATAGCCTCTCTCTTTCTTCCCCAAGGGTTAGCTCCACCAGCATTGAAGACTCCATTGATTGAGCTCACCCACCAAGCTAGATCTCCCTCCTCCTCCACCCAAACTTGTTGATTCTTTGAGGATTGAAGGAGGACCACCGGATCTACATCTTCACCAACCGGATTTCCATTTCCCTCTCATTCACTTGAGAGATCTTTGCCTAGGGTTTCCTCATGTGGAGAACCTAGGCTTCTTGTTACTAGTGGTGATTCAAGAAGAGTTGGGAGCCCCCAATTAAGTTGTGGGTGTGTGCCCCAAGTGTTTGTAAAGGATTTGATCCCCGCCTCAAAGGGGTTCAATAGTGAGAGGTGAACTAGGCCTTTGTGGCGGAAGTTCATCGGAGAATAGGGTGAGGCCTTTGTGGTGTTGAGTAGGCCTTCGTGGCGAGATCACACCCCTCCAACGAGGCGTACTCCCTTAACAAGGAGGAACTCGGGAATACATCGTGTCTCCGTGTGCTTCCATCGGTTACCTCGTTCCTCACTCTCTACTTACTCGTACTTGTAGCATTTATTGTAGTACTTGTTGTTTTAAGCGTTGTCCTAGTTGCATTAATTGCTTGCCTTGTCATATAGGTAAATTCACCATTAGTTGCACTATCTAGAGAATTTACCTTTGAGTTAAGCCTAAACCTTGTTAAAAATTAAAATTGGTCGTAGCACCTATTCACCCCCCTCTAGGTGCCCATACTTTACTTTCAGGTGGGGGCTATTCCCACCCCTATATAACACGCAACACGATATCCCTAAAGGGTATCGTTTCCGCCACGATTTAGAGCGATGACCCGGACTCTATGGAACATTCGTGATAAAATGGTTATCGAGCATGTCTTTTTAAGACGGGTCTCTAACTCCATGTTTAAAATCTTGGCATTCTTGCAGCAGTGACGCCCTTTCCGTAGACAGCGGGATAAGGCACAATTGGATAGCATGATGGAGAACCTTCTGGGGGCGGCTCGCCGACTTGTTGCGCCTTCCAGCCGTTGGGCTTGTACCCGTGCGGAGTTGTATCTTTTATTTTCATTTTCGCACTCTGTGTGGGATTACTTGTGATGTTGCCCCAGCTTCTTTTTCTATTTGTTATTTTAGACCTTACCTTGTTGTTTGTTTGTAGATGGTTGTTTTATTTATAAAGCGGGGCGAAATGCCTATTTCAAGGCTCGAAGTAGTTAACCGGAAAACCTGGCCTTTCGACCTTGCACAAGAAAGTGCTGGCATTTTTGTGTTGCCAAAGGGGAATTGACCAATAACAACATAATATTCATCTCAAAGTTTAGACCTACCATACACGTATTGTGAAGTAAAGTCATTATACGAAAACCAAAAATGCAACACCAAGACTAGCATTCCAAGTCCTGCAAAGAATTTCTAGCATTACAACAAGCATGACTAAAACTCTACTCCACTCCAGAAAGAGAAGATTTCACAACCAAGAGATTATGAACTCTGCTCAGTGCCCAATGCCAAATAATGTCCCCATAAAATGGGGATTACAGGAGTTGCCAAGCCGAATCAATGGCAAAACCCTTTTATAATTTCACACAATGTACATTCCCAAAGATCAATCCTTGCTACCTCTCTCCGTCGTCGATCGAACCGCTCCTATTTGCACCACCCAAAGCACCAGCGGCTCTGCAAGCGGAACCAATGGAGAAGTAGTCAGAGCTCAAATTCATGTGAAATCAGTGAGGTCGATCACTGAATGGGAATGCTAGGATGGACATGGCCAAATCAGTGGCGATGGGAGCGTGGGCATGGAACTCACCGATGAGGCGTAGTCGTCGTCGTGCTGCCTTGGCCCGTTGCCACGAGCGGCGCCGTCCTTGCCAAACCCCGCCGGCGCCTTGGCCTGGGTGCTCTTCTCCTCCCTCACCTTGTTGAAGATGTGCGTGTAGCCGTCTGCCGACGCCGGGTTCGAGTCCCAGTCGCCGAACTTGGGCACCGCCGAACCCCTCGTCGGCTGCCAAAATTCGGAACGACAAACAAGGTAAGATACAGGACGTACACATCATGTCATGCCATGCGTGGAACACCAGAGCAGAGCACATGCTTACCGTTTCGTTGCCGCGCGAGGCGCCCCTGGGACGGTTCGGCCGGTCGACGGAGTTGGCGACGAGGCCGTAGCCGCTGCCCTCGACGGAGTGGTCTGCAGCCCTCGACTGGCTGTACGGGTGCAGCGGCGACGGCGACGGTGACTGCTCCACGCTGTACCCGCCTGTCCGTCCAGCGCTCGCGGCGCCTCTTCTTGGCGGCTCGGCGCCGGCGTTGCGGTGGTACGGCGACGCCCCGGCGTAGGGGTTTGGGGACATGGGCGGCGGCGGCGCCGGGGCGTCGCTGGGGCGGCGCTCGTGGCGGTGGGCGGGAGGCGGGGAAGGAGGAGGGAGGTTCGGCGCCCTGCCATGCTCAGACCCGGAGCGGAGCGGGGACGGCGCGGCGTAGGAGGAGGAGAAGGCCTCCGGGTTCTCGACGGGGTCGTTGGGGTTCATCGGCTTGCCGCCCACGCCCTTGCCCTTGCGCGCGTTGTCGAAGTAGACCGTGTAGGGAACGTTGCCGTCGTTGTCCCAGTTGCCGAACTTGGGGATGTGCGCGCCGTTCTTCTGCTGCTTCTGCGTGCATCCAAAGGGGAGAAGATCAGTCAGACACGCTCATGAGATCATTTTCTCTCCCGCTCATCGATCTAGTTCCGGCGATATTCATAGACTTCCAAAGTAAACACGGACACATCCAAAAAGAAACACACACACACATCATGTGGCACGAACTGATGACATTGTCAAGAGCTTTAGTACTAATTTAAAGCTCTGCTAAGGAAAACTTGCTGTTTTGCTGAGTTTGGGCGGTGTTGTGCTTTGTCATGTTTGTGTAGCTTGCATGCTACCTAGACTCTTTGTTAGCTGTCTTGTATTGGATGTTGTCTGAACCTTTGTGTGGTTTGCCGGTCTAACTTAAAGCCGGACTCGGCTCGAGCCTTCCGTCTAAGTTGACTGAGATGTTATTATGTCTATATGTCAATCATGTATTGGCTAGACATCTGATCTAATCTTGATATTCTCTACCCTAAGACTAGCCACAATGGGAGTAACATACTCCCTCCGTCCACGAATAAGTGTATATCTACTTTTACACTTAGTCAAACTTTTTAAACTTTGACCAAATTTATAGAAAATTGTAGCAATATATATGACATCAAAATGACATATTTTAAAACTTCATGTCAAGACAAATCTATTGATATTAATTTGGTGTCATAAATGTTAGTACTTTTCCCTATAAAGTTAGTCAAAGTTTAATAAATTTGACCGACGAAAAAGGAAAACGTACACTTTATCGTGGACGGAGGGAGTAGGTGGTATCATAAGTGCCACATAGGCAAAAATGATGATGTGGCACTCATTTAATGAGGAGAGAGGTGTTAGTGGTATCATAGGTAGATACCGTAACATAACGCTTTCCAAGACAAGATGAGTCTATAAGCTAATAAATATACTAGTATATGATACCACAAATATGTTACCATGCATTGTGGAAGTGGTAACATAGACTAGTATCATATGCATGATACTAGTATATGATACTCCCCATTGTGACTAGTCTAAGTGAGTCTAAACACGGAGACAATGCGTCAATTTCGACAAAAGAATATCTTAGGCAACTTATATTTAGCAAAAAAAAATTGAATATTAACCATTGGCCGAAAGTACCGTAAATCCCAGTAATCTAAAAGTGCAGGGGACTAAGTCTAAAAATTGATTTATTAAACATAAAGATTTCGGCAAAATATGTTTTACTCCATTTGAAATACTATGGATTGATCCAACGGCGTAGAAAGACGAAACAATCAAGGAATAAACAACTCCGGTTGGCCATTTCAAACGAAACAATATTCTCGACTACTTATTGCCAGGGAGGCTCGGAAATGCTTCGACTCGATCGGAATATAACATACAAAACGTTGGAAGAAACACGAGAGCTTGGTCCGGGGATTAGAGAAAACCATAAAATAAAAAGGAACAGCTAGCCTAGGGGACATACGTATCATATTCTGACCCAAGCGCTCCAACTTGGATCAGAAAGGAAGCTTCATTCTTGATGAGATCAATAATTAAGCCGCCAAGCAAAGATTATTAACACGTGCTGGGATATGTCAACTTGGCCGTGGGCCTCATCTTACATGCTCTGATGGACTAATCAATGGAAAATACAGAACGATTATGTAGTGAAGAAGCTAATCACATGCCACTTGACTTGCAGTGGTTGGTGTTAGGGTTTAGGTTTGACAAAAATGCAATTGGTAGGCCAAACTAAACTAAAGTGACATCGCAAGGTAGCCAGGCAGGTCTGCCTTGTCGTTGCCGACACCCTACATACGTAAGTTCCGTCCGAGTTCCAAACTGTAATAAAATTCAAGTCAAAAGTCGCCGTTGCGAGATGCAGCTATTATCTTTCAGAATTTGATTCACGTCCTAGCTCTACAATAATACTGCGTACAATTGAATCTAATGCATGCAAAGTGTTAGTGAAGAATATCTTCTTGAAATAGTTAGCCTGCCGACATCACCTTGGATGATGATAGAACTTAAATGTGATCGAAAGGTACACTTGAGCTGCTAATTGAGAAATTAAGGGTTTGATTAACGCATCCACACCATAAATCTTTAGAAAAATCCTCTATATTGATGATCAAGAGGTTGATTCAGTGTTCAGGCCGGCGACCTGTTCTTCCTTGAGAAAATTCAGACTCGGGACACGGGTGCCCAAATTGCCCATGCAGAGGTCATACTAGCAGAAACTAAACCGGCTGCAATACAAACTAAATTAATCGAGGTCCTCGAGAGACTCAACTCATCATGGAACCCGGTACAGGTAAAAAAAAATGATGTTCTTGCAAAAGAAAAACAAGATGAGAAGTAGCTTATGGTCGTTGATTCTACCGGAAGCTACCGACAGAAAAGAAACCACGAGGAGAGGAGAGTCACCGAGGTGAGGTTCGGAGGAGTAGAACTTACCGCCATGGTGGCGGTGATCGTCCGATGGATTCCCGGCGACAGAGAGATGGAGAAGGAGAGACAGATCTTGATCGATCACGGGCGGACGGCGCTGTGTTGTCCTCTGCGATCGAGCTGGTGGAACGGTGGCTGGGCTCAGGTGGCGGGAGGGAGGGGATGGGGGGATTATATGCGTTGTTTCTTCCTCCTGTCCCGGGTCCTGCAGCTGGCCCGTAGCTAGCTGAGCTTTTTGATCAGCTCAGGCCGGCAGGCGGGGTTATAACTAGGAGACGGGGACGGGGGGAGGAGGCGCGTTGGTTTGCTCTCTTCGCAGCTTGTTCCTTCTTGTCTTTTTGCGTAATCGTCCCTCGAATCAGCGTCGTTTGCACTTGTCTATTGGTACGTCTACTGTATGTCTGGAGTAGTACGTACTATATTGAAGTCTGGACTCCGGAGCGTGACGCTGGGCTGCGCAGCCATCCACGCCACAGGAACACACGTGTACGTGTTCGGGAAGCGTGACGCCGACTGAATCTCAATCAACAAATATATGGTGCGGAGACGGCGAACGACAAATGGCCTACGTACTATGCTGCTAGCAGAATTAAACCAGTCGATGGAAAACCTGGGAACTACGAGGTGTAAACCGAGAAAATGGCCGGAAACCGTGACCGTTGACGCGATCGCTCGCTACCGTACCAGCGCGCAACTGGCCGGGGGCCCGGTCCATCCATTTGAAAAACGCTGTCCATCTTTGACCGGTCGGCAGCTCGATCGGCATTCCGCACCACTGTGCCTTGGCATCACCGGTCGCCGCAGTCCACCACCGTCCAGGCTAAAACTACTCCCACCACGACGCAGCGATGCTTCCCAGCGGCCAGCCGTTTTCCGGCTCGTGATCGCGGCGCCTCAACGGCAGCACCCTGCCCACGCCATGCGTCGCGACGGCCGGACGTACCGCTGTACCGACGCGTCATGGGGACTCACGGGCCATGACGACTCGTTCCCGGCTCCCGAGGGGTATGCCAACTTGCCACGGTCTGTCTCCTGGGCGTTACGCGCTACGGATGCATCGACGGGGTGTAAAAACGTTGAAACCGTCATGGATCTCCGACGAGGTGGTCCCTAGCTGGACGAGGTCAGAGTACATGAAGGCAGGTGGTCGTCGAGGTCTGCATATGCGCTCTGTTTCGTACTATGATTTTTTGTTTGGTTGGTTGTGAGACCAGTTGACATTCTGGAAGTCGCACGCGTACAGTACGCAAGAAAAGTCACGACGCTGAGACGTGTGAACTGTGCTGGCACATTTTCACACCTTGTCAAGAACTAGCCTATTTCCTATGAATCGTCGTGCCTGCTATTTTCAAATGAATTGGTTCTGTCCAGCGATTGTTCTTCTCATCGGCAACAATGGAGCAACACTCTCCAAGACGGGGCTTAAACTGAAATGGTTCGCATGAGTTAGAGCAACTCCAGCACGAACAGACCCCACATGTCGGCCGGCAAAAAAATTCACGGACTCCCAAAATGCAGCCACCATCCATGCCACCGCCCCCTTCACTGCTAGGTTAGAAACCTTGGACGAGCCGTTTCGCCGCACAAATGTCGAGGATAACGGAGGAATACCTGCGCCGTCCCTGGCGCAGATCTAGGGTTCCGTTGTTGGAGAAGTACGGCGGCTACGAATTGCCGCCATCGCCGCCATCGGGGCCGAGGAGTGTCAGAGTCATTCTGAGGAGTCACACGGGCTCCGGCGTCTGCACCTAGGAATACCTCCTTCAGTGCGTCTTTCCGGTGTTCAAGCGGACGGAAGACGCCAAGGATGAGCTTTACATTGCCGGCATCGTCTTCGACGACGACGCTCCGGGCACGGTAGAACGGCTCTAGGTGGCGGTGGACGAGCGCGAGCTCTCCTGGGCTCCGCAAAAGATTGTGGAATCAGAAATCCTCGGCATTGGGCACGACTACATAGGTTTAGCTTAGATTTCCAGTGATGTTTTTCGATTTCCGTAGTTGAACTTGTTTTAAAATCCTCGCGCGGAGTGTTTGTTTAAATTCCGGGTATCAATTTAGCGGATCTGTTATGTGCTGCGAGTTCCATCCCGAATTTTCACTTTTCCGGTCTTCTAGAGTTTCTCTTAGAGCATTTCCAACATATGTCCTAAAATAGGGCACGGAAAATGGCGTTTTGCAACTTATTGGCCAGAAGTTTTTTTTTGCCGTTTCAGATGACGTATTTTAGGCCATCTGCTACGGCATCACAACTGTTGGTGCTCTAAAATAGGGCACTCAAGGAGAATCACCGAAATCTTTGATCTTGATCACCGGAGCCGATGGACCGGCATCAGTGGAGGGGCCTGCTTCCTCGGTCTTCACCTTCTTCTCCTCCTGGTTGCAAAAAAAACTCTCTCTGCCATCACGAGTTCGAGGTGTTCTTCCGCGAACTTCTTCATCTCCTTCGCGTCCCTCCTCTCGACCTCGAGTTGCTGTATTGCCTTGCGGTCTTCTTCCTCGACGACGCGACACACGACTCAGAATTCACCGCCGACAAATCTCGCTTGCTCAGTGCTCTTGACGGGAATATGCCCGAGAGGCAATAATAAAGTGGTTATTATCTTATTCCTTATTTATGATAAATGTTTATTTCTAATGCTAGAATTGTATTAACCGGAAACGTTGATACATGTATGTTTAATAAACAAACAATGGTTCCTATTAATGCCTCTCGTTTAACTATCTCGTCGATTAACTGATGATCAAGGTTTCCTGATCATGAACATTGGATGTTGTTAATAACGGGGTCATGTCATTGGTAGAATGATGGGATGAGCATAGACCCAAAGTGAATATAGCAATGTGATCAAGTCATTAAGTTTACATTGTTATATCAAACATAGAAGTAACTCTAATCCTTAGACCATGAGATCATGTCAATCACTAACACCGGAAGAGTGCTTTGATGCCATCAAATGTCACACCGTAACAGGGTGACTATAAAGGTGCCTTGGGTATTCGGAATGTATTAGTTGAGGCCCATGGATCAAGAGTGGGATTTGTCCATCCAAATGACGGAGAGATATACTCTGGGCCCTCTCGGTGATATCACATCGACATCGCTTGCAAGCACGTGACTAGGTCACAGGGATGTCATATCACGGAACGAGTAAAACAGTACTTGTCGGTAATGAGATTGAACTAGGTATGGTTGATACCAGTGATCGGATCTCGGACAAGTCAAATATCACGAGACAAAGGGAATTGGTTACGATGTTTATGGTTCACACAATCACTAGATTCATCGTTGAATGTGTAGGGGTCATTACGGATCTCAGGGTCCAGCTGTTGACTATTGATCGGGGAGGTGTCTCGATCATGTCTACATTATTCGTGAATCGTAGGGTGACACATTTAAGGTTTGATGACGCGATCGAGTGGATACGGAATATAGGAGAAAAGTTTCGACAACACCGAAATTGTTTCGGGGAATATTGAAATAGTCACCGGAATTGTTTCGGGGAATATTGAAATAGTTTAAGGTGGTATATGTTAATGTTTGATTAACAAATAGTTCAATGGGTAAGTGTTAATGTTTATTAATAGGATTAACAAATATTAAAAATAAAGAAATGGAATTGTTTTATTTATTTATTAAAGAAAACTCTTAGAATTTTGAGTGAGAATTGATGAGAGAATGAGTGGGTTGAGTGGAGACTCCACCCACATGATGTGGGGAGAGGTGGAGGCACCAAAATTTCATGGCTGCCTCCCCTCCTATATAAAGAGGGGTTGGACCTCCCTCTCCCTACACACTTGGTGTCATCTCCACCTCCCTCCTCCCGCTGATCCACCTCATGTTTATGCGCTTGGTGAAGCCCTGAATAAAGTTTTCTCCACCACACTACGCCGTCGTGCTGCTGGAGTTCTGAGGGATCCTCTACTTCCGCTTCCCCGCTGGATCGAGGGAATGGAGGTCGTCATCGAGCTGTACGTGTGACCGAGTGCGGAAGCGTTGCCGGATTGCAGCGTTCATCTTCGCGATCTTGAGATCGATGTGAGTTCGGCTACATCACCAACAAGATTTGATCTCGTAACGCTTTGTGTCTTCGAGGGTATGTTCTCATTAAGACTTTCTCTATGCCCGTTGCTTTCATCTCCTAGATTAGATCTTGGCCCTTCGGGTATCTCTCGCGTAGGATTTTTTTTTGTTTTCTATGCAACGAACCCTTGAGTGGTATCAGAGCCAGGTTTATGCGTAGATGATTTGTACGGGTAGAACACATAGGTGTATATGGGCATTGATGATCATGTTATTGCCTCCTTGAGTATTTTATGATCTTAGTGGCATAGTAGGATGAAGCTTCCCTAGACAAACTTTACGTGTACTTTGTATGCGAGACCTGTCTCACTTGTGACTGAGGGGGTGTCCGTTTATCCTACTATAGTTAAGATCTAATCTACGAAGGGTTGTTAAAAATATGTTCATCAACGTTGTGGTTCATGTTCGTAGGTATGAACGGTTCTATCCTCGAAATCCCTAAGCCACATAAAATATGCAAAAATAAATTAGAGGCGTCTAACTTGTTTTTGCAGGGCATGTGATGTGATATGGTCAATGTTACAAATTTGATGTATGAGATGATCTCTTTTGTAAATTGTTGACATACCGACAGGAGCCATATGGTTGTCTTATTATTTATGGTATGTGTGTTGTATATCATATCCATGTGATATGTTGTAATTTTGATGGACAATCAAGATGGAGGTTCCATGGACCTTGGTGCCATGCCGGTGGAATGATGGAGATCATACCATGATGCACAAGAAGGACCATATCATATCACATTATCCATGCATATGATGTTAATACTTTTTATGCATCTTCTTTTCCTTAGATCGTGACGGTAATAATATAAGATGATCCCTCTCACTTGATATCAAGATAATATTATGTTCTTCCTTAGTATGCACCGTTAAGAAAGTTCATCGTTTCGAGACACCACGTGATGATCGAGTATGACAGACTTAATGTTCGCATACAATGGGTGCTGATGAGCCTAGCATGTACATACATGGTCTCGGAACACACGCAATACTATGGTTCTACTTGACGAGCCTAGCATGTACAGACATGGCATCGGAACACGTAACCGAAAGGTAAATTATGAGTCATATGGACGATATGATGAACATGTCGATGTTCGCCTTTGCAGCTACATCATCTCACGTGATGACTAGTTTTGGTGTAGTGAATTTGGTTTGTGTAATCACTAAAACGACTAGAGGGATGTTGTTTTTGAGTGGGAGTTCACGTAGTAATTTTAAATTAACTTGAACTTATTTTATCATGAATAACCAATCAAAATGAATTTGCATAAATTGTAGTATTCATTGGCGTCCACAAACTACGTTACACTTAGATTGTTAATTGAGATATAATTGTTATGATCTGGTAAAACTATTTAAGATTGGTACCGTATTAGTGAAATTTAAAATTGAGTCCTATTGTAGATTTTCGGTATAACCTACCTAACTCCATATGATTAATGATTGTTTGATCTAGAGAGCAAATAGTTCCTACTTAGAATCCAGTGGCATGCTTGCTTCCATAATACTTTATCTTCAAAAGAATGTTTTATTGATCAAGGTGATTTAGGATCTGAAAAGAATTGTTTTCAGAAACAATCAAGTGAAAGATATATTGATATCTAGAAACTTATTTGTGGCAACATGACTGAGTATAATTTAGCGTGACAATGTGTGCTTATATTATTTGAATATATGCAATTATTGAAGATGCTAGGCGTTTGAATCTTCCAAGAAGCTGGGCGCTAATGTTATCCTCTAAATTCCTTTCTTCGGGCTATAGTGACTTCATCACAAAATTGTTACGATGGTATGGATTAAAAGTATGGGTAAACTTGTTTGTCTTACTTGAGGATTGCGAGGAGTGGAATCCGGAAGAATGCTATTGATATGATGATATTAGTAGAACAATCAAACTCAAAGTATGACTCAATGGGTGGTAGTATATGACTAACACGCCAAGAAAAATGTGCTAGTACGACTAGCATTGTTTGATGTTGAATTATTCTTCTATAAAGAAAAGGGAATATTGAAAATAGAATTACAAAAAAAGTATATGGCAGCAAAGAAGATAACTGGAAAGGTCCAGCTCAGGAGTATATGCTTGATATACAAGTTATAGATGTTACAAGTTAACAAAGTATTTTTAGGTATTTTAATACCAGATTGGTTGGTATGAGTTGTCATACAAAGCAACGTAATACAAGAAATACAAGGGCCTAAAAGGAACTAGTAGTAGACGTGGGATCGATCATGACAAGAACATAAATAAAGTGTTATTGTGTTCACTGTCGTATCAAACCAAACATTTAAGATTTACTTTAAGAACTTAATAAGTTGTTATTTTGTTTCGGTCTTTTGTGAGAACAAATAAGATTGTTCAAAACTATGAACATATTGCATAATTGATGGATGAGTTAATATAAATCGAGTTGGTAAAGTAAACATCTATAAGACTAAATGCTAAACGTTGCAAGACGTAAAAGAATTTCACTTAAATTGTGACACCACCATTTTAGTTCATATCGGAAAGGAAAACATGAAGGAACTCCATGTTGATGGCCTTTTGGAGTCATTTTGTTTTGAATAAATTGATGCTTGTGAGTCCTCTTCCAAAAGATGACTAAAACTCTGTTCATAGGCCAAAGTAGAATGAACGACTAATTTAGTGGATATTATACATATTGATGTATATAGTCCATTATGTGTAGTCATGTGTGGTGGATTAATTTTTTCCTTCATAAAATACCGTCGATGATTTGAGTAGATATATAAGTATATCTATTTAAAGAGAACGGAGTTTGACATTTTTGAATTGGTTCAAACTATTGTTAGTATGAAGTAAAAATCATCGTAACAAGATAGTCAAGTATTTATGATTGGATCATAAAGGATAAAGTTTGAGTTACAAGTTTTGCAAAACATCTGAGGAGTTGCAGAATTGTTCTACAAATTATCCTTCTTGAATACCCCACATAAGTATGGAGTGTTCGAGAGACAAAATCAAACCTTGTTGGACATGGTAAGATAAATAAAAATGTCATTATAATTTTATAGTTTATACATTAGAGACAACCACTTTTATACTAAAAAGGGCGCCATCATGATCCGTTGAAACTGACACCATATAAGTTATGGCTTGGGTAGTGACCCGGATTGTCTTTTTCTTAAATTTTGGTACGCATAGCATGTGTAAAATGTTTACAAGCAAAATAGAATACATATATGTTTATAAGGTTATCCCAACTAATCCATTGGGTAGTTCTCCTATCACCAAACCAAAGACAAATGTTGTTTGTCAGAAATGGTTGATTTCTCGAGAAAGTAGTTCTTGCGAAACAAGTGCGTGGGAGGACAGTACAAACTTGACGAGATTAGACAATCTTCGTTATCATGTCAAGAGTAGCGCAGCACTGGAAGTTGTTCTAGGGTTTCCTATTTTGACTAAGTAGAAGACACTACATGTGTTGTAGATACTTCGAATGAGTTTGCGAATTGAACCACAAAAGTCCTAGAACTTTGTACTTAGACCAACTTGTGGTTTGAGAGTTAAGTGTTGTTTTGGCAACAAAGGACCTGGAACTCATAAAGGAAGCAAATGATGGGCCCCGACTTCGTAAAATTGGCTATGAGTCATTATATCTGCGATAGTATCCCTGTATGACTATCAAGTATGTGACTTGGTAGTCCTTTCTATATGCATAATGCCTAACGATAGCAAACGGGTCTATATAGCAACAAATACATGGATATTTACATCCTTTGAAAGTTGTGCTTGTCGAAAAGATGTTTTTGACGAAGTTCAAAGAGTTGACTACTACAAGATTTTGATCTTCCGTAGTGATGCTTTAGTCTTTGCGGAAAGTTATAGCAAAATTTACATATTATGATATGGCAGTTGAATAACAAAATCAATTCTTCTCTCTAGGAAGTTTGATCGAGGATGTGTACTTGACACAGTTTGAGAGTTTTGTAAAATTCAAAAGGTTGCTGGACAGGTATGCAAACTTCAATGGTTGAAGTGAGCATAATGAAGTTGGAATCTTTATTTTAATGAAGTTATAAAAATTGTTTGATTCCATCATGAACGGTAAAGATGCTTGTAGAGTTACAAGAAATTAAGTGGGAGCGCTAAGACCTATTTTTAATGCTTTATGTAGATGACATATGGTTGATTGAAAAAAAAATGTATTTTAAATTAACACGGTTAAGATTTTCATATTGATGAAAGGCTTAGGAGATATTGGGCATCGATATCTACAAGAGATGGATTGAAGCGCCTGATATGGCTGAACCAAAATTACATAGATGAAGTATTGAAGTAAGTCAATGTCGAAATGACAAGAAGGGGTTCTTTTCACATGGAAAAGAATTGAGCAATATTCACGTGTTTTGACACATGCTGAGCATAATTGAAATTGAGATTTCCAAGTCATGTGTTCCATGCTATGTACACAACCAGATGAGTTCTATGCTATAGAATGTTATAGCAGGATAATTAGTATGATGATTATACAACAATGGGAGAGATCCTTATGCCATTTTTAGAAATGCTAAGGATATGTTTTCTATGTAGAAATGACAAAATATTCGTTGTAATATATTACACTAATAGTCTTGTCATCTATTCAAGTAATTTTATCTCAATTAAAATATGTTATGAAGGGTAGCACAATAGACTGGAAGAAAGTTCCAAGCTGGATTTGAATGAGTTTCAAAAATAAAGTATTGTGACGGTACTACAACAAAGACTAAGTATATTGTTGTGTGGACAACAAATAATATGAGTATTTTGTGTCAAGGAGTTCTTTATTGAACTTGGTGTATTTTCAAGAATGCTGACACTATGAAGCTACATTTTCACAATGTTAGTAGCATTAGTTTAAGCTGAGGAATTTAAGGTCTCACCAGTTAACCAAATATATACAAAGCCATCTCATTAGAGAATGAGTGATGCGTATAGACGCATAGACATGCAAATACAATAGGACCTGAACATGTTAGATCTTTTGATGTAGTTTACCACATGTGAAGCATGGTAATAACACTGGAATGTGATAACCCACAAGTATAGGGGATCACAACAGTCTTCGAGGGAAGTAAAACCCAAATTTATTGATTCGACACAAGGGGAGCCAAACAATATTTGTGAGCCTTAACAAGTGAGTTGTCAATTCACCTGCACCTGAAAGTGGACTTGATCGCAATGGTTTATCAGTAGTAACAGTTTTATAGTAGCAGCAGTAGTGAAATAATAGCAGTAGTGAAATGAAAACAGCAGCAGTAGCGTTTGAAGTAAACAGCAGGATTAAATATTATAGGCATAGGGATAGATGAATGAGCGTTGCATGGATAAGATAGTTCATATAATAATCAAGACATGGGCATTGCAGATAAATAAGATAAAACATCCAAGCACTAAGTAACCATAGGC
The DNA here is from genome assembly GCA_028641055.1 of Alopecurus myosuroides. Classification (NCBI taxonomy): domain Eukaryota; kingdom Viridiplantae; phylum Streptophyta; class Magnoliopsida; order Poales; family Poaceae; genus Alopecurus; species Alopecurus myosuroides. The sequence continues at coordinate 452,656,593 of CM054057.1, read as the reverse complement.
ATGTGTTCCATAAATAGTTGTACGTGCTCGCAATGAGAACTTGCACAACATCTTTTGTCCTACCAGCCCGTTTTCAGTGGGGCCTCAAGAGAACTACTGGTAATTAAGGTGTTCCTTTTAATAGAACACCGGAGCAAAGCATTAACACTCCATGAACACATGTGATCCTCACATCACAGCCATCCCCTCCGGTTGTCCCAATTTCCGTCACTTCGGGGCCTCGGGTTTCGGACAACGATATGTGTAAACAACTTGCAGGTATGATCAATAAACAATAATTATCATCGTGATTCAATAACATGTTCAGATCTGAGATCATGGCACTCGGGCCCAAAGTGACAAGCATTAAGCATAACAAGATGCAATAATGTCAATAGCACTAATAGAGGATACTAGGCACTATGACCTAACAATCACGGCATTATTACATGAGCAATCCCATCCAATCCCTACCATCCCCTTCAGCCTACAGCGGAACTCACACATGGATGAGGGAAACATGGATGGTCGATGGAGAGGCGTTGATGATGACGATGGCGATGATCTCCTCCAATTCCCCGTCCCGGTAGGGTGCCAGAACAGAGTTTCTGAACTCCGAAAAAGGATTCGCGATGGCGGCGAAGCTACGGACTTCTTTCTAGAAAACGATCGAACCCCCTCAGGTTTTTCGGTTTCGGGGTATATGTAGTCGAAAGGGGAGTTCGAGGGGGAGTCTGAGGGGGTGCCGCGCCTGGGGGTGGTGAGGGCACCCCCTTGCCCCTCTCCGACTCATCTTCTGGCTCCGGAAGTCTTCGGGTAAAATATGGACTTTCCCTTCGTTTCCGGGTATTTTCCTAAAAGTTGATTTTCTGTGCAAAAACGAGACACCAAAGTAATTCTGCTGAAAGCAGCGTTAGTCTGTGTTAGTTGCATTAAAACACACATGTTTAGAGGGAAAACAAAAGTGTTCGAAAAAGTAGATACGTTTTTGACGTATCAACTCCCCCCAAGCTTAGCTTATAGCTTGTCCTCAAGCAATTCAGTTAACAACTGAGTGCGATAAAATAACTTTTACGAACACATTTGCTTCATATGATGTAAATATACTCACTATATGATCAAATACTTAATTATGCTCATGATAAGATACATGCAAGATACTGTCAGTTAATAGCTATGCAAACCATGAAGAGATAACAACATATTAATAATAAACAACATGAAGCATAACTATTTGCAAGATTGTAATATTCATAATAGGATCTGATAAAGTGGTATCTCGCTTGCCCTTATGTGTGGGCCAAAACATAAAAGCCAGGGCACCTCTGAAGTTCCAGGGAAGACTAGAAGTAAAGATATCAAAAGATGCAAGTATCAAGATTATATCACAATCAACCGTGCTTTGGGACAAACACATCACACTAAGAATGACAATTATGCTCTCAAGAAGGTGCTCAAAGAATATGGTGGAGACTCTTCCTATAAGTAAAGGATTGGCCCTTCGCAGAGGGAAGCAGGGATTCACATGCGCTAGAGCTTTTCATTTTTCATGAAACAGAAGTAAAAAAAAATTTGAGAGGTGGTTGTTCATGTCAACAAATGGCAATAGAGTGCTTATTATCTTCCATACTAAACAAGTGAGAGCGGTTCAGAATTAGGAAATTATATCATGCACATATATATAGCTTGACACTCCCCCCAACCTTTGCTTTCACAAACCATGGCTAACAGAATCCTCGGGTGCCTGCCAACTTTCACATACCATGGGGGAGTGCCTATTTTTCATTATTTTTCTGTTATAGTGGTCTAACCAGCTCTTTGCAATATTAATGACGAGCAGATGAAGAATGCAAGTCAGGTGGGTACTTAATTTAGCATGGAAGATAACAAACACAATACTACTTTCTCATGAGCTAAAATAGTGTCACAAAACGAGAAGTATTTTGAAGGTTTTAAAGGTAGCACATGCAAATTTACTTGGAATGGCAGGAAAAACCATGCATAGGAATTTATAGTGGACTTTGTGGAATAACTTGGTTTTCAGCGATTTGGAGGCACGAGTAGAGCTCATACTCAGTGCAAGTGAAGGCTAGCAATAGACTGGGAAGCGACAATCAAGAGAGCAATAATTACCATAATCATGTTTACGACAAAGTAAAATTAACTGAGGCATAAAATTGATACTAGAACTCTGAGGCAAAATAAATCATCGAGGCTTATTGACTTTTTGTTTTCAGTCTTAGCATGCGTGAGCATGTACCAAGTCGATTCAAATGAAACAATCAGAGGAGGCTACCACAATGTCATACCCTTCTACGAATAGAACAACGCGAACAAATATTTATACGGCAGGTCATTTACTATTAATAAATTGGAACAAAACATGAGAGAGCTGATGCAAACGTTGATGGTGCCTTAACGGGGAGACTTCTTCATGATGATTAAGTCCCCGACAACGGCACCAGCAATTCTTGTTGCTATGGATGGTGTGTTGGGAACCCCAAGAGGAGGGTGTGATGAGTGCAGCGGTAAGAATTTCCCTCAATTAAGAACCAAAATTATCAATCCAGTAGGAGAAAGAGGATCTTCGGAAGGTTGATGCCACTGACGATGGTGATGGCGCCTCACCGGTGTCAGCAACAACGCGGAATCTGCACACAACACAACCAAAATACTTTGTCCCAACGGTACAGTGAGGTTGTCAATCTCACCGGTCTTGCTGAAAACAAAGATTAAACGTATAGTGTGGAAAATAGTGTATGCTTAGAGAAAATAAAGAAATCAGGGAATTGTAGTGGTTTGTTTAACAGTGTAGGAAAATGGACCGGGGTTCATAGGTTCACTAGTGGTGTCTCTCCATAAAAGATAGCATGCTGGGTGAACAAATTACAAGTAGGCAATTGACAAATAGAGGTTGCACCGTAGTGCACATTCATCACATGATGACTACTATGATATTTAGTGCGGGCATTACAACAATATACATAGAACGTAATCCAACTGCATCTATGACTAATAATTCACCCTCAAATTATCATCCGAACCCTCTTAGGTATTAAGTTGCAAGCAACAGATAATCGCATTAAGCAATGTGTGTAATGCAAGTAATGATTGTACACGCGGGCACTCACACCGCTGTTTTCTCCCTAGTGGCAACATCACATCCTCCCCCGTCACGTTTCTGTCACTCGAGCACATGCGAAAAGGAGGCATGAACCACTATCGAGCATAAATACTCCCTCTTGGATTCACTAGTAACTAATTGGCCAGAGCAACCACTAGCAACGGAAAGCATGCAAGATCACAAATAACATATGCAATAAAGACTATAATCAACTTGGCATAAGTTCAATATTCATCGAATCCTAGCAAACACAACACATAGAATTAGATAAGAACAATCTCGATCATGTGAGGTAGCTACGAGATCTAAACATTGAGGCATAGGAGGAGAAGACAACCATCTAGCTACTTCTATGGACCCCTAGTCCAAGGATGAACTACTCACGCATCACTCCGGAGGCAGGCATGGTGATGAACAGGCCTCCGGTGATGATCTCCTCTCCGGAAGGGTGCCGGGAGACAGCTTCAGAACCCCCCTGATCTAGGGTTGACGACGACGGCAGCTGCGGAACTTTTCGGGGATTTTTGATCATGTGCTTAGGGTTTTCCTTCGAAAGGGAATAAATAGGCGAAAGGGCAAAGGCGGCGGAGCCCTGGGGGCCCCACACCACCCCCCGGCACGTCCAAGGGGGGGCGGCACCCTATGGTGTGGGCCCCCTGAGGCCCCCCTCCGGGTCTCTTCGGGACTTCTGGATGCTTCCGGGGAAAATAGGAACTTCGGGATTCGGGGGGTCCAATTCAGAGAATATTTCCAGAACAACTTTTCTGAAATAAAAAACAGCAGAAAACATGGAACTCGCACTTGGCATCTTGTTAATAGGTTAGTCCTGGAAAACGTGTAAAAATGCTATAAAGAAGAGAGAAAACATGTAACAATTGGAATAATATCATCATGGAACATCAAAAATTATAGATACGTTGGAGACGTATCAAGCATCCCCAAGCTTAGTTCCTACTCCTCCTCGAGTAGGTAAACGATAAAACAAAATAATTTCTGAGGTGACTGCTACCACACAAAACTTGATCATCAAAATGTAAAAGCATATGTAAGCTGAGATCATAGAACTTTAACACAAACATGATAAATAGAATTTTAATAATAAAGCATAGCAATCACTTTGCATCATGAGAAGTATTTAAAATAAAAGATCATGAATAACAATGCAAAGAAAGATATATGTTTGTTTCAAGTATAGAGAAAGCATGGCAAGTGGTATTTTTCTAGTTCTTAAGAGTGGGGCAAAACATAAATGCCAGGACACCTTCAAAGTTTATGAGGAAGACTAGAACAAATAGTTTGAGAACAAGCAATAACACATCATGAATCAATTAATAATGTTTATGGGACAAATGCACATAAAACTCAGAATGGCAAAAATGCTCTCTCAACTATGCATAAAGTTAGGAGATGGAGACTCAACATAAAAGTAAAAGAAAGGCCCTTCGCAGAGGGAAGCAGGTATCATTCATGTGCTAGAGCTTTTATTTTATTGAATAGAGGTATTAAAAGTTTGACACTCCTCCCATCCATCTTACACAAACCATGGCTAACTGAATCCTCGGGTGCCTGCCAACAATCACATACCATGGAGGAGTGTCTATATTTCGGGAGATGTATGCTAATGTCAACGAATGGTAAACATAAAATACAGTACGTCACAAGCCAACTAGATTTCACAAGAGTGGCTCCCATATGAAGGACGCAACTGGTATAGAAGGTCATCCCTCTTTCTCTTTTGTTTACACAATTATGTTTTGACTGATAAATCAGGGGGGAAATAGTGAAGAGATTTTGTGTGTATTAATTTGGGGCTGGGAACCCCGCTGCCAGCTCTTCTATCAATTGGATAAGCGGATGAGGCCACTAGTCCAGGATGTGAAATCCAATCAACAAGTGAGATAAAGATTCTATATTTACGTCCTCATGAGCAAAAACAGGAACAAAAAGCAGGAGTAATTTTAAAGGTTTTAAAGGTAACAAATGAGCAATTTACTTGGAGTGGCAGTTAAATACCACATGTAGGTAGGTATGGTGGACACAATGATAAAACTTGGTTGTAGGGAGTTGGATGCACAAGTAGAATTCCATACTCGGTACATGTGAAGGCGAGCAAAAGACTGGGAGCGACAAATCAAGAGAGCATAAGATCCATAATCATGCATAGCGACATAAACATCATTAATCAAAGCATAAGTGGTATCACAAGTTCAAAAACTAAATGATCATAGAGGCTATTAGTGACTAGTTCATAGTCATAAACATGGTGTGAGCATACGCCAAGTCAACCAAATAAAACATTCAAAAGAGAATACCACAAATTTATGCTTCAATATGACAAGAACAACTCATGATTCTTTCAATGGCACATTAAACACTCTCAGCTATTTGAGCCTAATCATGCTACTAAATAATCACAAGGATTTAAAACTAAAATAACATCTAGCATGATATGAAAAAGTTCTAGCCGCAGTCTATACAAGGTTCTACTTGCACCATTAAAAATTCTACTTCAAGCAACGGTTTCTTTTTGAAGGGTATGTTGCATAGAAAACAAAAAAAATCCTACGCGCGATAAACCCGAATTGCCAAGATCTAATCTATGAGATGAAAGGCAACATGGAGAAAGAGAGTCTTGAGATAACATAACCTCGAAGACTCAAAGTGGTACGAGATAAAATCTCGTTGTTGGCGTAGTCGTACTCACGCCGATCCCGAGTGAGAAGAAGTGCACCGCAATCCGGCGGTGCCTCCGTAATCGTTCACACGTTCAGCTCGATGAAGACTTACGTTCCCTCGATCCAGTGGGTAGCATAAGTAGAGGATCCCCCGGAACTCCAGCAGCATGACGGCGTGGTGGTGGTGAAGAATCCCACGGTCAGGGCTTCGCCAAGCCGGAGACCATGGAATGGAGCAGCGGGTGGAGGGAAAAGGAAGTGGGCAAGTGTGTGAAGAAGAGGGAGCTCTCACCCTCCTTTTATAGGAGAGGGGGAGGCAGCCCAAGGGGTGGGTGCGGCCAGCCATGGGTGCCCCCACCTCTTCCTCTCTTCATGTGAGTGGAAGCACCACTCACACCCACTCATGCTCCCTTAATTTTCCACTTAGAAAATCCAAAGGTTTTTCTTTAATAAATAAATAAAACATTTTTATTTCTTTATTTATATTTGTTAATTCCATTAACAAACATTTGCATGCAACACCTCGAATCATTTGTTAATTCTATTAACAACCATTCGACGAAAAACCCCTTGAACTATTTCAATTTTCCCCGAAACAATTTTCGGAGCTGTCCAAAATATTCTTCGGTATTCCGTATCCTCTCTAACGATTCATCGTGCCTTGAGTGTGTCATCCTACGGTTCGCGAATAATATAGACATGATCGAGACTCCTCTCCGATCAATAATCAACAGTAGGATCTGGAGATCCGTGATGACTCCTATATATTCAACGATGACTCTCGTGATCGTGTGAACCTTTCAACGTCGTAATGATTTCCCTTTGTCTTGCGATATTTTACTTGTCCGAGATCCGATCATCGGTATCCACCATACCTTGTTCGATCTCGTTATCCGACAAGTACTCTTTTCTCGTTCCCGTGATATAACATCCTTGTGATCATATCACGTGCTTGCAAGCGGTGTCGATGTGATATCACCGAGAGGGCCTTGAGTATATCTCTCCGTCATATTGGATGGACAAATCCCATTCTTGATCCATGAGCTTCAACTAACACTTTCCGAATACCTAATGCCACCTTTATAGTCACCCTATTACGGTGTGACGTTTGATGTCATCAAAGTATTCTTTCGATATTAGTGATTAACATGATATCATGGTCTAAGGAACAAAGTTACTCCGAATGTAATACATAACAAAAAAACTAAATGACTTGATCGTATTGTTATACTTAGTTAGGGTCTAAGTTCATCACGTCATTCTCCTAATGACATGAACCCGTTATTAACAACATCCAATGTCTATGATCAGGAAACCTTGATCATATGTTAATCAACGAGCTAGTTAAAAGAGAGGCTTCACTAGGAACGTTGGTTTGTTTATTAATCACACATGTATTAATGTTTCCGGTTAATACAATTCTAGCATGAGAAATAAACATCTATCATAAACAAGGAATAACATAATAAACACTTTATTATTGCCTCTCGGGCATATTCCCTTCAGTCTCCCACTTGCACTAGGGGCAATAATCTATATTACATAGTGATGAATCTAACACCCATTGAGTTCTGGTGTTGATCATGTTTTGCCCTTGAGAGAGGTTTAGTCAACGAATCTTCCACATTCAGATCCGTATGTACTTTGCAAATCTTCACATCCCCATCTGCGACATGTTCACGGATGGAGTGAAAACGGCGCTTGATATGCTTGGAATTCTTGTGAGACCTTGGCTTCTTAGCATTGGCTATGGCACCATTATTGTCACAATAGATAACCATTGGATCCAACGCACTCGGAACCACGCCTAGTTCGGATATGAACTCCTTCATCCAAACTGCTTCCTGTGTTGCCTCCGAGGCAGCAACATATTTTGCTTCTGTTGATGATCTCGCCACCACGGATTGCTTGGAACTCCTCCAGCTTACTGCTCCTCCATTCATAACAAATACATACCCGGACTGAGACTTAGAGTCATCCGGATCAGTGTCGAAGCTAGCATCGACGTAACATCTTGCGACGAGCTCCTCTTCACCGCCATATATGAGAAACACATCCTTAGTTCTTCTCAAGTACTTAAAGATATTCTTGACAGCCGTCCAGTGTTCCAAACCTGGATCGGATTGGTACCTACTAGTCAAACCAATAGCTTGTGCCACATCCGTTCTTGTACATAGCATAGCATACATGATAGAACCTATGGCTGAAGCATAGGGAATCTTATTCATTCTCTCTCTATCTTCTGTTGTAGCTAGACATTGAGTCTTACTCAACGTTTTGCCTTGCAACATAGGTAAGAACCCCTTCCTACTATCTTCCATTCGGAACTTCTTCATAATCTTGTCAATGTATGTACTTTGCGAAAGTCCAATTAAGCGCCTTGATCTATCCCTGTAGATTTTGATGCCTAATATATAAGCTACTTCACCGAGGTCTTTCATCGAAAAACTACTGTTCAAATAACCTTTTACGCTTTTTAAAAGTTCTATATCATTTCCAATCAACAATATGTCATCCATATATAGTACTAGAAATGCTATAGAGCTCCCACTCACTTTCTTGTAAATACAAGCTTCTCCGTATGTTTGGAAAAATCCAAACCCTTTGATCACCTTATCAAAACGTAGGTTCCAACTCCGGGATGCTTGCTTCAGTCCATAAATGGAATGTTGAAGCTTGCACACCTTGTCAGCATCCTTAGGATCAACAAAACCTTTGGGTTGCATCGTATACAACTCTTCCTCAATGTCACCATTAAGGAACACCGTTTTGACATCCATCTGCCAGATTTCATAATCGAAAAATGCAGCAACTGTTAACATAATCCTAACTGACTTAAGCATCGCTATTGGTGAGAAAGTCTCATCGTAGTCAACTCCTTGAATTTATCGGAAACCTTTTGCGACAAGTCGAGCTTTATAGACGGTCACATTACCATCAGCGTCAGTTTTCTTTTTAAAGATCCATTTGTTCTCAACGGCCTTGCGGTCATCGGGTAAGTCCACCAAAGTCCAAACTTGGTTTTCGTACATCATGGCTTCAAGCCATTTGTTGGAATCTAGGCTCATCATCGCTTCATCATACATCGCAGGGTCATCACCTCCATCTATCATGAAGTTTAATACGGGATCTCCATACAGTTAAGGAGCTGTTCGTTCCCTGGTTGACCTGCGAGGTGCGGTAGTTTCCTTTTCTGGAGTTTCATGATCTTGATCATTAGCTCTCTCTTCAACTGACGGGGTCGGCACCGGAACAACTTCCAGCGCTGTGCTACTCGCCATTCCAAGAAGAGAAGGTTCAATAACCTTGTCGAGTTCTACCTTCCTACTATTCACACCTTTCGAGAGAAACTCCTTCTCTAAAAAGGATCCATTCTTGGCAACGAAAATCTTGCCTTCGAATATGTGATAGAAGGTGTACCCTATTGTTTCTTTAGGGTATCCTATGAAGACGCATTTTTCCGCCTTGGGTTCGAGTTTATCAGGTTGAAGCTTCTTCACATAAACATCGCATCCCCAAACTTTTAGAAATGACAGCTTAGGTTTGTTTCCAAACCATAATTTATACGGTGTCGTTTCAACGGATTTAGATGGTGCCCTATTTAAAGTGAATGCAGCGGTCTCTAGTGCATAACCCCAAAACGATAGTGGCAAATCTGTAAGAGACATCATAGATAGAACCATATCCAATAAAGTAGGATTAGGACGTTAAGAAACACCATTACGCTGTGGTGTTCCGGCAGGTGTGAGTTGTGAAACTATTCCACATTGTTTCATATGCATGCCAAACTCGTAACTTAGATATTCACCTCCACGATCAGATCGTAGAAATATAATCTTTCTGTTACGATGATTTTTAATTTCACACTGAAATTCTTTGAACTTTTCAAATGTCTCAGATTTGTGTTTCATTAAGTAAATATACCCATATCTACTCAAATAATCTGTGAAAGTGACAAAATAACGATATCCACCGCGCGCCGATACACTCATTGGTCCACACACATCAGTATGTATGATTTCCAGTAAGTCTGTTGCCCGTTCCATGGTTCCAGAAAACGGGGTTCTACTCATTTTGCCCATAAGGCATGGTTCACATGTTTCAAATGATTCATAATCAAGTGATTCTAAGAGTCCATCAGAATGGAGCTTCTTCGTGCGTTTAACACCAATATGACCTAAGCGGCAATGCCACATGTAATTAGCAATATCATCATTTAACTTAATTCTTTTGGCATTCACATTATGAATATGTGTATCAATACTATCAAGATTCAAAAGAAATAAACCATTCTTCTCAGGTGCATGACCATAAAAGATATTATTCATATAAATCGAACAACCATTGTTCTCAGACTTAAAGGAATAATCATTCCGCATTAAGCAAGATCTAGAAATGATATTCATGCTTAATGCAGGCACCAAATAACAATTATTGAGGTTTATAACTAATCCCGATGGTAGACGTAGAGGTAGCGTCCCGACGGAGATCACATCAACTCTTGATCCATTGCCGACGCGCATCGTCACCTCATCCTTTGCTAGTGGTCGCTTATTCTGCAGCTCCTGTTTCGAGTTACATATGTGAGCAACCGAACCAGTATCAAATACCCAGGTGCTACTGCGAGTACTAGTAAGGTACACATCAATAACAAGTATATCATATATAAATTTGTTCACTTTGCCGGCCTTCTTATCTGCCAGATATTTGGGGCAATTGCGCTTCCAGTGGCCAGCACCCTTGCAATAAAAGCACTCAGTCTCGGGCTTAGGGCCATACTTGGTTTTCTTCTCAGGAGCAGCAACAGATTTGCCACCCTTCTTGAAGTTTATACTTGGCTTGCCTTTCTTGAAACTAGTGGTCTTATTGATCATCAACACTTGATGCTCTTTCTTGATCTCCAATTCAGCAGTTTTAGGCATCGAGAGAAGCTCAGGAAGAGACTTCTTCATGCCTTGCATATTATAGTTCATCACGAAGTTCTTGTAACTAGGTAGCAGAGATTGTAGAACACGATGTATCCCTAGCTCAATGGGAATCGTTATTCCCAAGGCTATGAGCTTATCAGCGTACGCAGACATCTTGAGTACGTACGCACTAACGGAGTTGTTCTCTTCCATCATGCAGCTAAAGAACTTTTCTGAAACGTCATAACTCTCAACTGCGACATGGGTATCGAAAATCATTTTCAATTCTCCCATTCTAGCATAAGCAGTGTTGTTCTCGAAATGTTTTCGTAGCTCTGGCGCTAATCCGTAGAGGATGCCGCAATGAACTATGTTGTGTCTTCTTGTTGAGTCGTATAAACATTTTTATCTTCATCAGAAGCATCATCAGCGGGCTGGTCACCTAGAGGTGCATCAAGCACATAGAGATTCTTGCAAGCGGTGAGGAGAATCCTCAGGTTAAGTGCCCAGTTGGTAAAGTTGCTTCCATTGTTCGGTAGTTTTTCTCTCTCCATGAACATATTGAAATTGAAGGTGGGTGGTGCCATGATCTACAACATATTTGCAAAGACTATTTAGACTATGTTTATGATAAATTAAGTTCAAGTTAATTCTAAAATTATCCCATGAACTCCCACTCAAAAACAACATCCCTCTTAGTCATCTTTAGTGATTACACGAACCAAATTCACTACACCAAAACTGATCATTACGTGAGACGGTGTAGTTGCAAAGGCGAACATCAACATGTTCATCATATCATCCATATGACTCATGATTTACCTTTCGGTTACGTGTTCCGAGGCCATGTATGTACATGCTAGGCTCGCCAAGTAGAACCGTAGTATTGTGTGTGTTTCAAGGCCATGTCTGTACATGCTAGGCTTGAAAACACCCGTTGTATGCGAACGTGGAGTCTATCACACCCGATCATCACGTGGTGTCTCGAAAAGACGAACTTTCTTAACGGTGCATACTTAAGTAAGAACATATTATTATCTTGATATTAAGTGAGAGGGATCATCTTATAATGCTACCATCGCGATCTAAGCAAAATAAGATGCATAAAATGATAAACATCACATGTATGGATAATGTGATATGATATGGTCCTTCTTGCACTTGATCTCCATCTTGTGCATCATGGTATGATCTCCATCATTCCACCGGCGTGGCACCAAGGTTCGTGGCACCTCCATCTTGATTGTCCATTACAACATATCACATGGATATGATATACAACACACAGGCCATAAAAATAAGACAACCGTATGGCTCCAGCAGGTATGTCAATAATTTACAAAAGATATCATCACATACATAACGTTTGTAACATTGACCATATCACATCACATGCCCTGCAAAAACAAGTTAGACGCCTCTAATTTATTTTTGCATATTTTACGTGGCTTGGGCTTACGAGGATAGAACCGTTCATATCTACGTACAAGAGCCACCCTTTGTACATTAGATCTTAACTATAGTAGGAGAAACGGACACCCCCTTAGTCACAAGTGAGACAATTATCGCGTACATAGTACACGTAAACTTAGTCTATGGCAGCTTTATCCTACTATGCCACTAAGATCATAAAATACTCAAAGAGGCAAAAACATGATCATCAACGCCCACATACTCCTATGTGTTCTACCCGTACAAATCATCTACGCATAGATCCGGCTCTGATACCACTTAAGGGTATGTTGCATAGAAAACAAAAAATTTCCTACGCGCGATAAACCCCAATGGACAAGATCTAATCTATGAGATGAAAGGCAACTGGGAGAAAGAGAGTCTTGAGATAATATACCCTCGAAGACTCAAAGTGGTACGAGATAAAATCTCGTTGTTGGCTGTAACACCTGGGGTGTTCCCCCTAAGTAGAGTTGTTTGCTTTCTTTTTGCTTTGCATCACATGCATCATATGCATTGCACCATGTTTTCAAAACAACTCAAAAATTCAAACCACTTTAAACTTTCACACATGTCCATAATTTCCAATTTAAAAATTGCAACCTAAACAACTCAACTTGTTTTCAAATAGTTTGAAGTTGATTTATTCAAATGGCTTGTTAATAAAAAAATTCCCTTTTGTTGAAACCCTAGTGGTAATTTCAAATTCAAATCAATCAATCATCCATAATGGGCATGTTTCCAATTGTGGTTTAAACACTAAATTCTTGCAAACAATTAAAATTCAATAAATGTTTTCATAATTGTTGAGTTCATTGAATAAATTGTTTAAGAACCAAATCATTATGAAATGGAAATTCAAATAGCAACTTAAAACTCAAATCAATATCTCAAAATATTTTGGACTTGATGTTAACATTGCTTGACATTGCTGTTTTGCAAATTAATAAAATATATTTCATAAAAATTAAAACCCCCAAACCCCAACCTATTCTCTTCTCTCTCCTTTTCTTTCTTACAAGCAAAAAGGGAAAAGGGAAAAATTAAAAAAACAGCAAGAGAGAGGCAGCCAGCCCATTCTTCTTTTTTCCCTCTAGCCCACCTGGCCAAGCCCAAGTCCCAACCTCCCTCATCCCCCACCTCCGTACGATCCCCCCTGTCGCTTTCTCTGCAGAAAGCAACAGCACGCACCACCTCCCCCCCATGTGCACTACCCCTCCTTATCATCCCCTCCTCCCAGCCTTTCCCCCAAACCCTAACCACCCCATCTCCCTCTCCTACCTCCTCCCTAGCGCCGCCGTTCCCTCCTGCTTCTCCTCCGATCACCTCCCTCCCTCTGTAACTTTTATCTGAACCGAAACCATGGCTGCATTGGAGCTCCCCAAGGTGGCCGCCGTGGTCGTGGTCTTCGCCTCCCAGCCACGGGAATGGAACCGTGGTGGCTCCCTCTACATCCTCGCTTCCTCGCCGGGTGCTGGGAGCCACCAGGGGGGGCGCACCGTCGCCGGAAAGCCCCGCCGCTGCTGCACGTCGACACCGCCGCCATCTGCTTCCTCGACCAGCAGGTGAGCGCCTTCCTCTTTCCTCTCTCCCTCCCGCTCCGATCTGCCGCCTCCACACACACGCACGCACCAGCACCCCACACCTGCACTCCGCCGCTCCGCCAGTCGCCGTCGCATCTCCGATCACCGTCGGAACCCGCGCGCCCGTGCCTGCTATCGAGGAAGACATGCAGTTCCGTCAGGTTACTGTCAAAATTCAGTTAAACCACGGGGTGGACCTCTTAATCGTTTGAACCTGTATCCCATCACAACAGCAAGCAGCACCGCAGTGGTTCTGCTCTCCCCGCGCGCACGCATCGACCCTGGGTTCGATTCCCCTCGTCCGCGCAGAAGGCCACCACTTTTTCGCAATTTTCCACCGCGGGCTGGTCCCACCCGTCGGTGACCTTGTTCGCCGTCGGTCCTCGTCAGCATCTCGCTGCTGCAGGGCCCGCGTGTCATCCCCTGTGACTAGATCTACTCCCGGTGAGAGATGATAGCCAGATCTGGATCCAGAACTTTGCACCGAGGCCCCTGCCCTTCTACTTTTTGTACCGGAGCCCTTCCACACACTGTTTCCACACGAACAGGTCCCTGCCTTTTCTAAATAACACTCCACAATTCAAATGCACATAACTAATTCATTTAAACTCCAATTTTGAAAAATAAAATATGTACACCAATTAAAATTAAATACTCTTTCCAAATATAACATTTGTTTTCTGTTTTGGATAAATAAAATTAATGTAATTACTTAATGCTTTAATTAATTCATTCAATTTTGTGAAAATCATAACTAATTCATTTTAATTCCAATTTCAACAAATAAAATATGTTTTCTAATTAAAATTAAATGCTCTACCCAAATATAAAATTTGTTTACTGTTTTGAACAATTAAAATTGATGCAACATTTAATTCCTCATTTAATTCATTTCATATTGTTAAATTGGCAACTTGCTCAATTAAATTCCAAATTGGACAATTAAAATATGTTTGCATATCAGAAACATGCCATTAACATGTTCATGCCATTCATATCTCTGTTTGCATCTTATCTTGTGCATTTTAGGTTTTGTTATGCATGTTCATCTATATGACAACATATGGAATGTGTGGGCTAATTAATTCCAACTGTTGCCCCATTCCATTTAAATTGCCTAACTCATCTACTTTATTGTTTGCCATGCTAAGTAACAATTAAATTGATGGTTAGCTAAACAACTTGAACGAATTCCTATTTCTCCGGACTCCGGTTCCGATTAAATTGCTTAAGTTGTTTCCCCTGTTGCATCTTGCCATGCCATGCATATAAAATAGGATCATGCTGGATCTTTTGCCGTAGTAGTAATTGTTGCTTCCGGTGTTTGTTCGAGGTTCGTTGCTTCTTCCCGGATAGGACGTTGAGATGATGTGAGCAACGACAAGTTCTGCGGATGTACCTCTACTTGCTGGATTCCAGGCAAGTATACTCACTTGCTGCCAAATGGTTGCCTTTCATCATTTGTTACAGATTCTTTCTGTTGTTCTTATTCTAGCCTTATGTTCGATGCTTGTGTCTCGATCTCATTATATGTTTACCTTGCAGCCATGATATAGCCTTCCTTCCACTTCCTATTAACTGTTGTTTGTTTACCTTGTTGGCCCCGTGTCGTAGTTGCATGCTTAGTGTTGTTTGCGCTCAAGTCTTGTTGTCCGTTTTATCACCTGTTTAGTTGATAGTTGGGTTTCAATTCAATCAACAACATGTTAATGTTTTGGGGTAATAATAATTTGATGTTAAGGCACCGGCAGGAGGCCCGGGTTAGGGTTTTTAAGCCTGCTAGTGTCGACCCTAATTAGGAAAAGGGTCTTGTCTACTGATCCATGATGAGCGTGCTCACCGCATCCGGGTGGTAGTATGGGACCCCCCTCGACTTAGACCTGATCTGCAGCTTGTCTGAAGAGCCACACTTAGTTCGGGTGTTCCATTTGCTCCCTTGCATAATGGGTTGATCCCCCATGGTTACTGAGGATGATGATGATGCATATAGGGCGAGGCCTGTAGTGCCGGGTGTTGCGTCATGCGGGAGTTTTGCACACCTGCGCTGAGTATTCGGCTGCGTGGCTGGGACCTTATAGCTCCGTGGCTCCTAGGATGGGTTGTAGAGATGGTTTGGGTCGTGTCAAGCCAACCTGAGTTTTAGTTGGTGGCTTGAGTGTGTACGGGTACTGGAGCACCCCCCTGCAGGGATGAATCTTCTCGAGAAGCCGTGTTTTCCGCAGTTATGGATTACTTGGTGAAAGTACTGGCTAACAAGTACTCAGAACAACTTACACCTAACTAATGATAACTTGACTAGTAATAGTCTTATTGACACAATAAGTTGAACATCATTAATGCAACAGTGTGAGTTATCCTTGGGTTGCTTCCTTAGTAGGGGGTAACCTTGGATGGGTTTGTTTGGTGGTTAGTTGTAGTTGGTTACGATACGCTATCTTATCCCCCCTCTTTTAGCCGGATGTTGTAGTGAGTCTCTGTAGTTGGTTAGTGCAGCCCGCTGCCGCTTATTTGCAACAACCCCTTCCTTTCTGTTGAACCCAAAGTATTTGTATCTTGTGATGGCTGGTTACGCCGGTATCTTGTGAGTATGGTTTATCCACTTGCCAGTACTTAACCGTACTGACCCACGAATCATTTTTCGTGGCTGCATATTCAACATTGCAGTCAACAGGTTTGAAGTCTGACGACGTTAGCTTGGGAATCCCTCCGGCTTGGCCTGGGCAGGGATTGGACGCTCTCGGTTATCTTCAGGACTCTTAGTCCAATTTGTATCTTGTCCGTAGTCGGACGCTAGGTTGTTTCTTCCGCTGTTTTTTTTGGATCTTTGTATTGTATCAGTTGTATCCCTGAGTCTTCTTGTATATATCTTTTCTGTTGTTGTTGCGGAATATTCGTGAACTGTTGTAATGATTATCACAAGTGGCAACCTGGAATCGGTTATTATGCGGATTTGGCGGGAATGTTGAAATCTGCATAGTGCCCGATCCCGGGGGCGTCACATTGGCGTAGTCATACTCACGCCGATCCCGAGCGAGAAGAAGTGCACCGCAATCCGGCGGTGCCTCCACAATCGGGCACACGTTTAGCTCGATGAAGACTTCCATTCCCTCGATCCAGCGGGTAGCGGAAGTAGAGGATCCCCCGGAACTCCAGCAGCACGACGGCGTGGTGGTGGTGAAGAATCCCACGGTAAAGGCTTCGCCAAGCCGGAGACCATGGAATGGAGCAGCGGGTGGAGGGAAAAAGAAGTGGGCAAGTGTGCGAAGAAGAGTAGGGAGCTCTCACCCTCCTTTTATAGGGGAGGGGGAGGCATCCCAAGGGGGGGTGCGGCCAGCCATGGGTGCCCCCACCTCTTCCTCTCTTCATGTGAGTGGAAGCCCCACTCACATCCACTCATGCTCCCTTAATTTTCCACTTAGAAAATCCAAAGGTTTTTCTTTAATAAATAAATAAAACATTTTTATTTCTTTATTTATATTTTTTAATTCCATCAACAAACATTTGCATGCAGCACCTCGAATCATTTGTTAATTCTATTAACAACCAGTCGACGAAAAACCCCTTGAACTATTTCAATTTTCCCCGAAACAATTTTCGGAGCTGCCCAAAATATTCTTCGGTATTCCGTATCCTATCTAACGCTTCATCGAACCTTAAGTGTGTCACCCTACGGTTCGCGAATAATATAGACATGATCGAGACTCCTCTCCGATCAATAATCAACAGCGGGATCTGGAGATCCGTGATGACTCCTATATATTCAACGACGACTCTCGTGATCGTGTGAACCTTTCAACGTCGTAATGATTTCCCTTTGTCTTGCGATATTTTACTTGTCCGAGATCCGATCATCGGTATCCACCATACCTTGTTCGATCTCGCTATCCGACAAGTACTCTTTTTTCGTTCCCGTGATATAACATCCTTGTGATCATATCACGTGCTTGCAAGCGGTGTCGATGTGATATCACCGAGAGGGCCCTGAGTATATCTCTCCGTCATATTGGATGGACAAATTCCATTCTTGATCCATGAGCTTCAACTAACACTTTCCGAATACCTAATGCCACCTTTATAGTCACCATGTTACGGTGTGGCGTTTGATGTCATCAAAGTATTCTTTCGGTATTAGTGATTAACATGATCTCATGGTCTAAGGAACAAAGTTACTCCGAATGTAAGACATAACAACAGAACTAAATGACTTCATCGTATTGTTATACTTAGTTAGGGTCTAAGTTCATCACGTCATTCTCCTAATGACATGGCCCCGTTATTAACAACATCCAATGTCTATGATCAGGAAACCTTGATCATTTGTTAATCAACGAGCTAGTTAAAAGAGAGGCTTCACTAGAAACGTTGGTTTGTTTATTAATCACACATGTATTAATGTTTCCGGTTAATACAATTCTAGCATGAGAAATAAACATCTATCATAAACAAGGAATAACATAATAAACACTTTATTATTGCCTCTCGGGCATATTCCCTTCACCTTTCCCAACAAGCACCATACAAGATATGTTTTAACAAAAATACTCTACATGATACATCAAGAAAAAATTAGAGTGCTCACATAACACTACTAAAACTAACAGCTCTAGATAAGAGATGCATGTGAAACATGAGCTAAATAAATGCAACAACCAGACAAAGATTAAGAATACAAAGTATTCCCATGAAAAAGCGGAGCGTGTCACTCTCCATTAAAAGAATGCTAGGATCCAACCAATCTTATTGCAAAAAGAAAAACAAACTGAAATCAAAAATAAAAGACGCTCCAGGTAAAGCACATAAGATGTGACCGAATAAAAATATAGTTTCACTAGAAGTGACCTGATAATTTGTCGATGAAGAAGGGGATGCCTTGGGCATCCCCAAGATTAGACGCTTGAGTCTTCTTGTAATTTGCTGGGATGTACCACCAGAACATCCCCAAGTTTAGTCTCTTCACTCTTCTTGATCACGTCATATCATCCTCTTCTCTTGACCCTTGAAAACTTCCTTCACACAAAACTTCTCACAATCTTCATTAGCAACATTAGTGCAATCAAAATAATAAATTCACATTGTTCAGTTTCAACACAAGCCTAACACTCATAAACACATTATCTACTGTCACAACTTCTTTTATAACTCTTTTCTCAAAATAACACCAAAAGAAAGAGGTTAAGATGCAAATGCAATTATTGGCTGAAATCTGTCAAAACAGGACAGCAGGTAAAGACGATTTTTTAGAAAATATTATGTTGATCAGATAAAAAGGTGTTAAAATAAGAAAAGTTGAGTATATATCCCAGTATTATGCACAAAAAAACTCAGATCGTTTTGAATTTTTTGTGATTTTATACAAATTTAACAGTGGACAGCATAAATTTGCTTCCTGCGCAGAAATCCAAAATATAGTCTCAACTTTCCACTAGAGGCTTTACTTAGCTCAACAAAGACACAAAAGAAAAGAAACAACATGGTTGCTAAGGAAATAGAAAACACTCAGGTGCAAAGAAAACAAAAATAGGTTGAAAACGCAGAAATAAAACGAGTTGTCTCCCAGTAGCGCTTTTCTTTAACGCCTTTCAGCTAGGCATAGAAAGCAACTCAAGTATTTTCAAGTGAAGCATTCAAATCAATACCAAGAACTCTCCTTTTACTCCCCTTACCCTTCTTCTTGGGTTTGGGGAATATGTGGCCACAACCTGGTGCGAAGGCAAAATTTAACGTACCTTTCCCCACATCTATTACTGCCCCCAGGAGTTTCAGCAAGGACCTTCCAAGTGTAATTAGTCCTTCTGCTACACATTCAATAACAAGATAATCAGTGGATATTGTGCTTACCATGATTTTTGTAAACACTCCCTCGGCTATCCCAATGGGCAAAACAATGGTATTATTGATAAGAGGTATTTCTTCTCCCCCTTCAGAAAGTCTCCAAAGATTCGAAGACTCATAAATATTTTTAGGCATAAGACAAAATTCAGTCATAATGTCGCAATGAGCATGAAAAGATTCACCATTTATAACAACTTTTACTGTAGGGATCCACATTGAAGATTCAAAGTTTATTGGCACATAATCATAATAAGCACGAATATGGTTATAGACTTCTTTTAAACAGAATATATTTGTCTCAAGAGTATTTAATCTAGCCTGAAAGCTCACAAGGAATGAATCAAATTTACTAGTTGAGCTAGAAGTTGCAATCAACTTTTTAATGGCATTTAGAGCTTGATCCCCATCACAACGAATGAAGTCTCCTCCTACTGCAGAGTCTAAAGCATATCTATAGCAAAGAACAAGAGCAAAGTAAAAACTACTAAGAAACAAATTCAAGGTCATCATGGGTTCAGTTTTACTATAAGAATAAAAAAATATACCAAGCTTCCTTAAAACTCTCCTCACTCCCTTGCTTGAAAGTGACGATTGTTTCTTCCGATGACATAGTGATAGGAACAAAACTAGACATAAAAACAAGCAAACAAAAATACAACTATAAAGTAAACTAAATTTTTTTTTTGTGTTTTTGATATAAAGAAGCAAAACAAGACGAAAATAAAAACAAGACAATAAACAAAATAAAGAGGTTGAGAGTGAGAGACTCCCCTTGCCAGAAGACTTTTTTCTCCCCGGCAACGGCGCCAGAAATTCTTGATGCAAACGTTGATGGTGCCTTGACGGGGAGACTTCTTGATGATGATTAAGTCCCCGGCAACGGCACCAGAAATTCTTGTTTCTATGGATGGTGTGTTGGGAACCACAAGAGGAGGGTGTGATGAGTGTAGCGGTAAGAATTTCCCTCAGTTAAGAACCAAGGTTATCAATACAGTAGGAGAAAGAGGATCTTCGGAAGGTTGATGCCACTAACGGTGGTGATGGCGCCTCACTGGTGTCAGCAACAACACGGAACCTACACACAACAAAACCAAAATACTTTGTCCCAACGGTACAGTGAGGTTGTCAATCTAACCGGTCTTGCTGAAAACAAAGATTAGACGTATAGTGTGGAAAATGGGGTATGCTTGCAGAAAATAAAGAAAGCAGAGAATTGTAGTGGTTTGTTTAACAGTGTAGGAAAATGGTCCGGGGTTCATAGGTTCACTAGTGGTGTCTCTCCATAAAAGATAACATGTTGGGTGAACAAATTACAGCTAGGCAATTGACAAATAGAGGTTGCACCGTAGTGCACATTCATGACATGATGACTACTATGATATTTAGTGCGGGCATTACAACAATATACATAGACCGTAATCCAACTACATATATGACTAATAATCCACCCCGAGGTTATCATCCAAACCCCCTTAGGTATTAAGTTGCAAGCAACATATAATCGCATTAAGAAATGTGTGTAATGTAAGCAATGATTGTACACACAGGAACTCACACCACTGTTTTCTCCCTAGTGGCAACAACACATCCTCTCCCGTCACGTTTCTGTCACTCGAGCACAGGAAAAAAGGAGGCATGAACCCAACTATCGAGCATAAATAATCCCTCTTGGAGTCAGTAGCAACTAGTTGGCCAGAGCAACCACTAGCAACGAAAAGCATGCAAGATCACAAATAACATATGCAATAAAGACTATAATCAATTTGGCATAAGTTCAATATTCATCGGATCCCAGCAAACACGGCACATAGAATTACATAAGAACAATCTCGATCATGTCAGGAAGCTCACGAGATCTATACATTGAGGTATAGGAGGATAAGACAACCATCTAGCTACTGCTATGGACCCGTAATCCAAGGATGAACTACCCACGCATCACTCTGAAGGCAGGCATGGTGATGAAGAGGCCTCCGATGATGATCTCCTCTCCGGCAGGGTGCCGGGAGACAGCTTCAGACCCCCCCTGATCTAGGGTTGACGACGACGGCAGCTGCGGAACTTTTCGGGGATTTTTGATCAGGTGCTTAGGGTTTTCCTTCGGAAGGGAATAAATAGGCGAAAGGGCAAAGGCGGTGGAGCCCTGGGGGCCCCACACCACCCCCCGGTGTGGCCGAGGGGAGGCGCGACGCCCTATGGTGTGGGCCCCTGAGCCCCCCCCTCCGGGTCTCTTCGGGACTTCTAGATGCTTCCGGGGAAAATAGGAACTTCGGGATTCGTGGGGTCCAATTATGAGAATATTTCCAGAACAACTTTTCTGAAATAAAAAACAGCAGATAATAGGGAACTGGCACTTGGCATCTTTTTAATAGGTTAGTCCCGGAAAACATGTAAAAATGTTGTAAAGAAGGGAGAAAACATGTAGCAATTGGCATAATATCATCATGCAACTTGAGAAATTATAGATACGTTGGAGACGTATCAAGAGCACGAACTATTAATCATCCATTAAATCACATATATCTTATATGAACAAACTAAGCATGCTCACATGGATGGGTATATGTACAAAAATGAAAACAAATAGAGTTCATACCAGCCTCTCACCACAACTTGAATTGTCATAGATCGTCATTATTGCTCTTCACTTGTGGGTCGAATAATATATAATGAAAACCAAGCTCCAATGGAGTCACGGACGAATGTTGAACTCTGCAGCAAACTTTACAAAACAAAAGAAGAACAACAAATATTTTTGGGGTTTTCAAATTAAAACAAGAACAAAAGAAAACGAGCAATCAAAGCAAAATCTTTTTTGTTTTTTGAATTAAAAACTGCAATTAAAAGATAAAGCAAACCAACTAAAGAAACAAATAGAGAGAAACAACAGAAATATTTTTGGTCTTTTTGTGTTTTGGAAAGCGAAAACAAAACAATGATAACAAAAAGGGAGGAGAAAGAAACAGAAAATATGAATGTACAAAGAACCGACTGAATACGATATATATATATATGAGTGTGTGATGTCGAAATACCCCCCCCCCCAAGCTTAGGATTTTGGCCTAAGTGGGGCTCAATTCCAGCCCCTCCATGAAGTGACGTCTCCAAAGTGTGACGATGAGGGGACTCCTCCCTGGTACGAGCTTGATGCGCCTGGATAATGCGCAGTGTAGTTCTCATGGGGCGCCTCGTCGCCCTCCTGCTCCTCGGGGTCGTGCTGCTTATGGAAACCAAGCAATTGCAGCTGCTCGTCCAGCACCTCCTTGGTGTGAGACCATAATCCCCTATCAATACTGAACAAACCAAGTTGTGGCATGGGGATTTCCCTCTCATCCCCATCAGCGAAAAACATCCTATAAATTAATTTTCCCTAGCGGGAATCAGAAGTAACAAAATGATGCAGTTTCATGACAGCAAGGTCAAGCCTCTGTACGGGTAATATCACATCATTAGAACTAACAACAAGACCTAAATCAACTACAATACGTGAAGAAATAATGCCTCCATAAATACGCATCGAGTTCTTCCTCCGTTAGTGACCATCCTTCCATGTTATCAAGGTCAAACAAAGCACGTGCAGGCAAAGGGGCTACTCGCTCTCTAGTGGATCCCCACCCTGATTTCTTAGGGAATGAAATATCATATGGCAAACTATACGCGTCAGTCCCATAAGAAATAAAGTGATGTTGTAACATGGAATT
The DNA here is from genome assembly GCA_028641055.1 of Alopecurus myosuroides. Taxonomy (NCBI): domain Eukaryota; kingdom Viridiplantae; phylum Streptophyta; class Magnoliopsida; order Poales; family Poaceae; genus Alopecurus; species Alopecurus myosuroides. Next base: position 452,633,340 of record CM054057.1, on the reverse strand, counting down.
AAGATCAAGCCTCTCTAAGGGGAACTGAACATCTAAGCGATGTGGCAACACGCCATGAAAAGCTAATAAATAGGAGGCAATGAGACCTCCACAAACTCCTCCTTTCTCATGGTTAGTGGCAAGGCGATAAGAAATTAAAGCTCCTAAATTATAAGTTCTATCTTTCCTCAAGGCAGCTGACAAGAATGCTAAATCATGAGCAGATAATTTACTTGCTACCTTCCTAGCTAGAACACACTTCGAAATAAATAGGGAAAAATATCGAATGGATGGGAGATGTATATTACGGATTTTCCCATTCTCCTTCGTGAAGCTTCTCCCGTCGCAGATTTCTGCATATAAATCCGTCAATGGCTTGGGATATCCCTTTATCTTCTCCCACGTTCCCCACTGCTCCACCTTAATTACTGCACACAAAAAATCTAAAAGGCAGACTGACATGTTTGTTATAAATTTTGTAATGCACCATGGGGTTAGGTGAAGGCCAATCAAAATGAAAATCCTGCACCGCAGACATAGCCAATTTCACATATTGGCTTGGTTCATCATCAACGAAATGTGTCAATCCTGCATTAGATAGTAATGTTTTGAAATCATGCATAATTCCTGCATCAGTCATGAACCCTGGGCATGGGTAGACAGCAGGAAACACGCCCTCTTCGCGATGAACTCTCATAATCTCTGCTACCACTAACTCATGTTGGTTGAGTTGATATGCACTTGCCTCCATTTCTGAAATTTTTAACAAGCAACTTAAGAAAATTATTTGAATTAACTATATGGTAGCAACTACTATAAAGACTTGTATGAGTACTAAACATGCATCAAAACTAACTTAATCAAGCATCAAACAAGCATGCAAGATCACATAACCTGTCACCTACGACAGCAAAATATGCAAGAAATACTCCACTAAACAAAATTCTACTTGGATCATCGGAGGAGTCACATATCGGACAACAACTTCCCCAAATATCGGCAGAAAAGATGGCTGAGCAAGGAGATCGAAAATCGCGAGGAAAAGCAGCAAGAAATCAGGTTTGGATGAACTGGTTGAGTTTCTACGGGAAAGAGGAAGGTGGTAGGTGGGAGAGCAAGTGGGGGGACAGGGGGCCCCCTCACCATAGGCAGGCGCGCCCCAGGTGGCTTTCTGCCCCTTTTTACGCAAAAACTTCGAATATAAACTTTTCTGGATTTTTCGAGAAACTTTATTTTTCGGACTTTTCCAGAATTTTAATTAATAATAATATCGCTGGAAAACGAAGATGGAATGATGGAAAACGTCAGCAAAACCAAACCTACAGCAGTTCCAAGACACTCTACTAAACATATACCCATTAAAAACGGAGGAAAACACATGGAAAACGCGATTGGGGATAGCGAAAACGTGGGTAGACGATGGAAAACGAGCGAAAACGAGGTGAAAACGTGTGTGGGCATGAGTGAATATGGTGAAAACAATATGAAAACATGATATACTTTATGGAAGCACAACAAAAATGAGCATATGAATAAGAAAACATAACGAAAACATAGTGATAACATTGTTTCCTTCATTTAAAATCACTTTGTTAACAAGGTTGATCAAGTCTTGCTACCAAAATAATTTTATATGAAATAAAACTTTGTTTCTCACCAAATATTTATTTTACCTCAACCTTGATTGATATAGTCCCAACCATGACGGTCTCATATTCTTTGGATGGCTTTGGAATAGGACAATACAATTCTCCAATCTTGATGGTCCCAATATTTCCAATTGATTTAGACCATATTTCTTATCAATCTTCTTGGGAAAATAAATAGTGTGCTCTTTATCATTAACATTGAAAGTAACTTTTCCTTGATTTCAATCAATAACAACCCCTGTAGTATTAAGAAAAGGTCTTCCAAGAATAATAGACATATTATCATCTTCAGGCATTTCCAACACAGCAAAGTCAGTTAATATTGGACAATTATTAGCAACTTTAACAGGAACATCCTCACATATACCCACAAGAATAGTGGTGGATTTATCAGCCATTTGAAAATATTTGGTATCAATTTTTCTAGGAGGAGTCTTTTATAGAGTATAAGGCATGACACTAACTCGAGCTCCCAAATCACACAAAGCAGTTCTAACATAATTATTTTTAATAGAATAGGGTATAGTTGGTATACCAGGTTCTCCAAGCTTCTTAGGAACCTTGCCATTAAAATAGTAATTAGCAAGCATAGTGGAAATTTCCTCATTAGGAATCCCAAGGTTCTCTCTCATTATCATGTTTATTAGCAACAAAATCTTCCTTAGTGTACTTTGTATTTTTAGTTTGCTTTTCAGGTTCCTCTTAAATTTCTTTTTTATCAGAAGCATTATTCTCTTCGTTACCACTTTCAGTTTTAGCATCAGAGATAGATATACTATTAGGATCTTTAGCAAGTTCAGGGGATTCTACAACAGTTTTATGTTTCTTCTTCTTTTTCTTCTTAGTATGAATAACATTATTATTAGTTTGTTGAGAATCTTGTTCAATTATTTTAGGATGTACCTTAGGATATAAAGGATCTTGTGTAGCAATACCACTTCTAGTTCTTATTTCAAAAGCATGTTTTTCTTTAGAAGCATTAACTAGCAAATCTTTTTGCACTTTAGCAAGTTGATCAATTTGAGTTTGAACCATTTGACAGTGTTGAACAAGAATTTTAACATCATTAGAGGTTCTTTCTATAATACCCTGCAAATTATCAAAATCTCTAGAGTTTTCCATTAGGTGATTTTGCACTCTAATATTAAAATTATCTTGCTTAATAACATAATTATCAAATTTATCTAAACATTGATCAAGAGGTTTATTATAGGGAATATCTCTACTATCAAAATGTTGGAGAGAGTGTACCTCAATGGTGGATGAGTGAGGGATTGGCTTACATAATTCTTTTATAGGTGGAAGATTCTTCATATCTTCAGATTTAATACCCCTCTCTTTAAGAGATTTCTTGGCTTCTCTCATCACTTCATCATTTAATTCAATCATTCCACTCTTCTTGGGTGTTGGTGTTGGTGTTGATACTGGAGTAGGGGTCGGCCCAGGCTCAACCATAGTCCAATCATCATGATTTTGGCTTATTTTAGCCATTAATTCCTCAGCTTCATCTGGAGTTCTTTGCATGAAAACACAACCAGCACAACTATCCAGGTATGTCCTAGATTCAATAGTTAGTCCATTATAGAATATATCAATAAGTTCACTATTTTCTAGATTATGCCTAGGTGTAGCCCTAACTAAAGAACATAACCTTGCCCAAGATACAGGCGATTTCTCTCCTTCCAATTGCTTGAAATTAAATATATTTTGTAAAGCAACATGTTGAGCACTAGCAGGAAAATGTTTATGAAAGAAAGCATTAACCAAACCAATATGAGTATATGACTATCAATAGATCCCTGAGACAAATTATTAAACCAAGTTTTAGCTTCATCTTTTAATGAGAAAGGGAATATTTTAGCAACAAAGTAGCTACGTTTCTTAAGATCATCAGAGAATAAACTACTCAAAGAGGAGAGATCATTCATATGTTTCATAGCACTTTCATTTTCAGTACCACAAAAAGGTTCGTTCTCAACAATAGATATATAAGATAAATCAAGAGAGAAATCATAATCCTTATCCCTAATATTAATGAGAGAAGTGGTAAACTTAGCATCAGGAGATAATTTATATTTAACAGCATGACTTTCAATAAGACTTATAACACCATCTCTATCCTTCATAGCATGTATTTCATCAATAAGATCATCATTAAGTTCAATATAGGAATCATCAAAATCATCAATAGGATTCTCTCTAAGCTTAGGTGAAACAACATGAGTAACTAGATTTTTATCAGGAGTTTTAGTGTTTGCAATATTTTTAGCTTTAGCAATAGTAGCATCTAAGAAAGGACCAAGAGAATCACTTTCATCAAGCAAAGTAGAAGCATCATAAAAAGTATCAGAAATATTTTCAGATTCAGCAGAAGTAGCACGTGTAGCATGTGTATGTGGTGGTGTAAGCAGCTTACCCATAACAGACGGTGAATCAAGAGCAACAAAGGTGTTCATAGTTGTACCTCTTCTTGTAGTGGATGGTAATATAGGAAACTTTCCATCACGAGTCTTACCCATGATGAATGATTGGCAGTAGATAATAGTACTCTCTGGTGAGCTTGCAAATAAATCTATGCTCCCCGGAAACGGCGCCAGAAAATAGTCTTGATTACTGATACGTCCATTTTGCATCACTATTTTATATCATAATTTTCTGTTATTCATCGATATATTTCATGTTATGATGCATCTCTTATGTTATTTTATCTTATTTTGCACGCTTTATAGTTTTTGGAGAATAAACACCTGGACCAGAAATCTGATGGAAAAAGCACCGTCGAGATACCATATTTCAGAAGATCAGAAGAAGAATGGGGACCTTTGGGGGTTCCTAAAAGTTCATAGGAGGAACCCAGCTAGAAGGAGAGCCAGAGGAGGGCCACCGGGGGCCCACACCTAGGGGTGGCGCGCCCCCTGGCCGCGCCACCTAGGGGTGTGGCCACCCTGGCCCACCTCTGGGGGTCATCTTTGGCGTGTCTGGCCCCCAGGGAACCCTAAGCCTCATTCCATCGTCGAATAATTATTCCGCCGCCACCACGGGGCAGAAAACACCCGAGAGAGAAAAAGCTCTCTGGCAGGGAGAAATCTGTCGGGGAAATTCCTCTCCGGAGAGGGGAAATCACCGCCATCGTCACCATCATCACTTCGGGCATTATTAAGATCGTCATCATCATCATCATCATCACCACCAGCACCATCACCCTCATCATCCACCTTCATCCCGCTGTAACAATTAGGGGCCTCCATCGTTGTTTTGCATTAGATCTCTCTCCTGGTGTGGATTACTTGTTAGTAGTTGATGCTTGTGATATTTATCGGTGTTTACACTTTATGACCAGATTGTTATCATCCATTATATCACCTCTGGTCATGATCTATATGATGTGTTGTGAGTAGTTCATGTTGTTCTTAAAGACATGGGAGAAGTCAAGTTGTTAGTAGTGAAGTAATGTTGAATAATATTTAATGTTTGATATTTAAGTTGTGGTGTTATTCTTCTAGTGGTTTCATGTGAACGTCGACTACATGACACTTCACCATTTATGGGCCTAGGGGGATGCATCGTGTTTTTGTCTAGTAATTGTGGGTTTGCCGGAGTGACATAAACCTAAACCCCCTTTAGGAAATCATTACACGAGGGAGCGTAGGATCCCGGAGTTTAAAGTTGTGGTTAGATTTATTTGTTAATTACTTTCTTGTAGTTGGGGATGCTTGCAAGGGGTATAATCACAAGTATGTATTAGTCTTGGATGGGACGGTACATTAGCATAGGTTCACCCACACAACACTTATCAAAACACCGAACATTATTCGGCTGCATGGAACAAAAGCACTTGACAGAAACCTCCCGTGTGTCCTCGAGAACGTTTGTTAATCATAAGTAAACTCACCGTCTTTTCCCTTGCTGAAGAAAGGATTGGGCCACTTGCTGCAATTATTATTACTGCATTTTATTTACTCGCACTTTATTTATCTGCAATATCAAAAACCCCTACAAATCTATTTTCCAGTATTCACAGTTATTCCTTCATCAAAACTGCTTGTCAACATCTTCTGCTCCTTGTTGGGTTCGACACTCTTATTTATCGGAAGTACTGTGATACACCCCCTATACTTGTGGGTCATCAATAACCCACAAGTATAGGGGATCGCAACAATCTTCGAGGGAAGTAAAACCCAAATTTATTGATTCGACACAAGGGGGGCCAAAGAATATTTGTGAGCCTTAACAAGTGAGTTGTCAATTCACCTGCACCTGAAAGTGGACTTGCTCGCAGTGGTTTATCAGTAGTAACAGTTTTATAGTAGCAACAATAGTGAAATAATAGCAGCAGTGAAATGAAAACAACAGCAATAGTGTTTGAAGTAAACAACGGATTAAATACTGTAGGCATAGGGATAGATGAACGGGCGTTGCATGGATAAGATAGTTCATATAATAATCAAGACATGGGAATTGCACATAAATAAGATAAAGCATCCAAGCACTAAGTAATCATAGGCATGTGTTCCGTAAATAGTCGTATGTGCTCGCAATGAGAACTTGCACAACATCTTTTGTCCTACCAGCCCGTTTTCAACGGGGCCTCAAGGGAACTACTGGTAATTAAGGTGTTCCTTTTAATAGAACACCGGAGCAAAGCATTAACACTCCGTGAACACATGTGATCCTCACATCACAGCCATCCCCTCTGGTTGTCCCAATTTCTGTCACTTCGGGGCCTCGGGTTCCGGACAACGATATGTGTAAACAACTTGCAGGTATGATCAATAAACAATAATTGTAATCGTGATTCAATAACATGTTCAGATCTGAGATCATGGCACTCGGGCCCAAAGTGACAAGCATTAATCATAACAAGATGCAACAATGTCAATAGCACTAATAGAGGATACTAGGCACTATGCCATAACAATCACGACATTATTACATGAACAATCTCATCCAATCCCTACCATCCCCTTCAGCCTACAGCGGGGGAATTACTCACACATGGATGAGGGAAACATGGATGGTCGATGGAGAGGCGTTGGTTATGACGATGGTGATGATCTCCTCCAATTCCCCATCCCGGCAGGGTGCTAGAACGGAGTTTTTGAACCCCGAAAAAGGATTTGCGATGGCGGCGGAGCTACGGACTTATTTCTGGAAAACGATTGAACCCCCTCAGGGTTTTAGGTTTCGGGGCATATGTAGTGGAAAGGGGAGTCCGAGCGGGTGGCCGAGGTGGGCTCACCATGCCCAGGTGCGGGCTCACCTTGTCCGCACCTAGGGGTGGTGAGGGCACCCCCTTGCCCCTCTTCGTCTTCTGGCTCCGGGAGTCTTCGGGTAAAATATGGACTTTCCCTTCGTTTCCGGGTATTTTCCTAAAAGTTGAATTTCTGCGCAAAAACAAGACACCAAACTAATTCTGCCGAAAACAAAGTTAGTCCGTGTTAGTTGCATTCAAAACACATAAATTTAAAGGGAAAACATCAGCAAAGTGTTCGGAAAAGTAGATACGTTTTTGACGTATCAGAATGCCATATGTGTTAAGTGCTTACAGACTAGATTATTGATCCTAGTGCAAGTGGGAGACTGAAGGGAATATACCCGAGAGGCAATAATAAAGTGGTTATTATATTATTCCTTACTTATGATAAATGTGTCATGCTAGAATTGTATTAACCGGAAACGTTGATACATGTGTGTTTAATAAACAAACAATGGTTCCTAGTAATGCCTCTCGTTTAACTAGCTCGTTGATTAACTGATGATCATGGTTTCCTGATCATGAACATTGGATGTTGTTAATAACGGGGTCATATCATTGGTAGAATGATGCGATGAACATAGACCCAAAGTGAATATAGCAATGCGATCAAGTCATTAAGTTTACATTGTTATATCAAACATACGAAGTAACTCTAATCCCTAGACCATGAGATCATGTCAATCACTAACACCGGAAGAGTGCTTTGATATCATCAAACGTCACGTAACAGGGTGACTATAAAGGTGCCATTGGGTATTCGAAAAGTATTAGTTGAGGCTCATGGATCAAGAGTGGGATTTGTTCATCCAAATGACGGAGAGATATATTCTGGACCCTCTCAGTGATATCACATCGACACCACTTGCAAGCACGTGACTAGGTCACAGGGATGTCATATCACGGAACGAGTGAAAGAGTACTTGTCGGTAACGAGATTGAACTAGGTATGGTTGATACCAATGATCGGATCTCGAACAAGTCAAATATCGTGAGACAAAGGGAATTGGTTACGATGTTTATGGTTCACACGATCACTAGATTCATCATTGAATGTGTAAGAGTCATTATGGATCTCCAGGTCCCGCTGTTGACTATTGATCGGAGAGGTGTCTCGATCATGTATACATTATTCACGAACCGTAGGGTGACGCACTTAAGGTTTGATGACACGATTGAGTGGATGCGGAATATCGGAGAAAAGTCTGGACAACACCGAAATTGTTTCGGGGAATATTGAAATAGTCACCGGAATTATTTCGGGGAATATTGAAATAGTTCAAAGTGGTATACGTTAATGGTTGATTAACAAATAGTTCAAGGGGTAAGTGTTAATGTTTGTTAGTAGGATTAACAAATATTAAAATAAAGAAATGAATTTGTTTTATTTATTTATTAAAGAAAACCCTTAGAATTTTGAGTGGGAATTGATGAGAGAATGAGTGGGTTGAGTGGAGACTCCACCCACATGATGAGGGGAGAGGTGGAGGCACCAAAATTTCTTGGCTGCCGCCCCCTCCTATATAAAGAGGGGTTGGACCTCCCTCTCCCTACACACTTGGTGGCATCTCCACCTCCCTCCTCCCGCTGATCCACCTCATGTTCATGCGCTTGGCGAAGCTCTGAACAAAGTTTTCTCCACCACACCACGCCGTCATCCTGCTGGAGTTCCGAGGGATCCTCTACTTCCGCTGCCCCACTGGATCGAGAGAGAACAGAGGTCGTCATCGAGATGTACGTGTGACCGAGTGCGGAAGCGCCGCCGGATTGCATTGCTCATCTTCGTGATCTTGAGATTGATGTGAGTTCGACTACATCATCAACGAGATTTGATCTCGTAACTCTTTGTGTCTTCGAGGGTATGTTCTCCTTAAGACTTTCTCTATGCCCGTTGCTTTCATCTCCTAGATTAGATCTTGGCCCTTCGGGTATCTCTCGTGTAGGAATTTTTTTGTTTTCTATGCAACAAACCCTTCAGGTCTCCATGTCCTAGAAGTTCATCTCGGAGCGGGGATGACCGTACCGCCACACCACAACGTCGTACGCCCGGGCGGCTTGCTCCGACATCGGGAAAGTCCTGAGCCAGATCTACATGCGGTCAACGGTGATCTCGGCGGCGTAATTGCCCGAGTCCCACAGCCTCCCGCCACGGTAGCCCGTCCTGGAACCACTCGCGGGAGATGACCCACGCCTTGGATGGGCGGTGTGGCCACATCAGAGGCAACTCGGGGATAGAGATGGCGTGTGGGAGCTCGACGACGCGGAGACGGTGCAGAGGGGCTCGACGACGGCGCGGGGACGAGCTCAGAATTGGGAGGGTCGATGGCATAGGGACGGCGCGGGGACGGAGACGGTGAGGTGCGGCGTCGGACCGGAGCAATAACGACGGCGCGAGAGGTCTCGATTCGACGGCGGGGCAGCTGGAATCGAGGTAAAATCAGGAGAGCGGAGTGACGGGCGGGTGGATCTGGTGGTCTAACGTCGCTAGAGTGGACGACGGAGGCGCGGGAGGGGGGAGATGAAAAATCAGAGTGGCTGTTGGGGGTGCCCGCGCGGCCATCTCGTGTGTTTTGGCACGGCTACGCGTGACCCAAATTTTAGAGGGGTGCTTTTTTGGGTTGTTCAAAAAAACAGTTTAGCCATGGGATAGGGTTGGATAACCGCTGGAGGAGCAGTTTTTAGCTTATATGCCCTAAAAGTCAGTTTTTTGGGCACCAACCCTTTTTTAGCCATTTGTTGAAGATGCTCTTAGTGAAGTTCACATGAGTTTTATGTTTCTTCGGAATCACTAGAAAAAGGGAAGAATTTTGGAAGGTCATCCCGCACGCGCTGTGCTTGCAACAAGTGTCGCCTTCTCCTTCTTCGCATGCCCCCATGGGTGCTCGCATGTGTGACAAGTGGCAACACGAGAGAGTTTTGGTGGGATTTTCCCTTCCCTCATGGGGACAGGTGTGAAGTGTGAACACATTTATTTTTTGGGACTCGTTTATTAAAAATAAAATATCGTGAGAATCGTATTTTGAAATTACAAACCGTTTTCATATTTGAGATCCTCGCGTCGAGATCTTCAAAACTAGATCCCATGTTGATAGGTTTCGAGAAACTTTTTTTTTCCGAACTTTGTACTTCTTGTTCTACATACTTTATATTTTTACTAACAGTTTATACTTCCAGGACCAGCGTGGTTGTACATCTAGTAGCAGTCGCGTGGGTGTACACCATATACACTGTGCACATCCAGTAGCAGCGTTGATGGAGGGATGATAACCCGGTAGCCTAACGTCAAGGTGTAACTCGGCCCAAAGGGAGCTGCGCAAGACCCGGCTTAAGGAGTTTCTATAGGCCCAAGAGTGTAGGCCTCGTAACCCGGATTGTGGGTTTCGATAAGGAAACTTAGGGTTTGTAAGCGGTGCCCAGGTAGGACTCCGAGTATACCTTGGATAGGAGGCCATGGGGGCTGGATATTATATAAGCCGGCTCCTAGGGTTAGATTAGACACGAGTTTTACTAGCTCTTCGAGTATCCCCTGTAATACCAGAGTTGAGATAATAAACCTATATCGGAGACTCGGCGACTTGATTGCCGGCTACCAGATCGTTTGTCACCATGATTTCTCCTGAGCAAAACCCTCTCCCAAACACCAGAATCGAATTGCCCCAAGATAAGTTACCCCCGGTAACGTCTGCCGTGATTATCCCACGACAGTTGGCGCCCACCGTGGGGCCTGCGTCCAAAGGTGTTTACATCACGGGAGAAGCTCGGGAGAACATGAAGAACCTCGTCGTCGGCGAGATCTACACCAACCCCGAAGGAGAGAAGATGGTGGACGATTTTTGCTGGGGGCCAGAGTCGGATCTGCTCGAATCCGGATCTGTCGTCACAATCGGCCGGGTCAACGTCTTCATCGGCATGGTACGTACGTCCGGTTCAATCCCTGATGATTTTGGATGTGATTCTGTGTCAGGAGAAGCAACCTGCGTTCAGTCGGATGGAGAAGAATCGGTCGGAACGGTGGATCCGATAGAAGAGCCCACCACGAAGAGGGAACAGCCGGAGGAGCCGGCATGGATCCCGCGTGGCCGGGTCGTGAAAGAAGATGATACCGAGTCTATCCTGCACTTGCTGGAGGACCGGTACGAGGAGGATAGCTGTGATGAGAAGGAATACGAGTCTTCACCAGGCATCGCGCGCCAGGTCGCGGTCTACATGGCCCCTGCAACCAATCTCAATCAGGGGGACGTGACTACGGCCGCGGTTGGAGCGGCGCGAGCGCTAGCCCAGCAGCAAAATCCGGCTGACGGAAATCCGGTTCTGACCCGGGTCGACGGAGAATCGGCTTCGGTCACTAGCCGGGCGGCGGATAGCGAGTTGCAGGCGAATATGTTTGGGTTCATGGCGAATAGGACGCCAGGGGCGGGTCCTTCAAACCCACAACACCCGGCTATGTTCAGTAACAATCTAATCTTGGATCCCACGGTGCTAGCTACTGTGATAACCCCGGAAAACGCCGCGGCACGCGCCAGGGATCTGGATGTAGCACGCCGTGCATTGGAGCAGCAAAGGAGAGATGTGGAAGCAGAGAAGCAAGGAGTAGCCACGCGCCAACGTGAGCTGGAAGCATTGGAGAACCGGCTCCGGGTTGAGACGACTAGGATGCATCAGAGATACCAAACTAGATTATCGGCAACGGGTGGAGTTCTAAACCCGGCCATGCTATTCGTCACACCCCAAGACCAACCAATTCCGGTTGTGAACCAGGAAACTGTACACCAGCCCGCGACCGGTGGAGGACAGCCGGCGAACGTACAAGCCGGGTTGCCCACGTTGCAGACAGGGGTTGATGTCGGCAATACAGCGCCGCCACCACCACCACCACGGTTTCACACTCCGCCAGGTCACTTCAATAATCCCATGGACAACGTGTATGCAACAACTTTGGCACTGGGTCGCATCCCCGTAAGAGAGTCACCCCATGCGGAGGAAACCCGGCGGGCAATAGATCTATTGCGCACGGTAGTGGCTCAGCAAGCCAATTACCCGGATAACAGGAGCGGAATGCATGGCACGCCGTATGTAAGCCGGCATAACAGAAACACCGGTAATATTCAGACAAGCTCAGCACGGCGGAGGGCAGAGCAGCAGCAAATGCCGCCTCCTCCCCGTAGACCAGCAACACCTGCGGTATCAGCCGCGCAAGCTATCGTGGACAATTCTCGAGCCAGGCACGCAGCAGCCGGGTCTGCGGTACGAGGGCCGGTAGCGGTTGCACCCCCCGCCGCACCCGTCGCCGGGTCGCATGTTTGTCTCTAAGTTTAGATCCAAGTGTTTGTCGGACGCCATCAGGGCCGAGCCCTACCCGGATAAGTTCAAGGAACTGGGTAAAGTGGTGAACTACGAGCCGACCATGGATCCAGAAACCTGGTTGAGCAACTATGAGATGGCCATGTCGATTCGCAACGCATCTGAAAATCTTCAAGCTAAATTCATGTACTTAATGATGTCAGAGGGAGCAGCAAAGTTATGGTTCAACAATTTACCGCAAAAATCTATCAATTCGTGGAGTGAGCTGAAAATTGCGTTTGTCAAGCACTTCCATGGGACGTGCAGGAAGTTGTTCACAATCGATGATCTAGAACGATGCGTCCAAAAGAAGGGAGAGTCGGCGCGCAGTTGGGTGCGCCAGGTTATGGAGATACTTCACTCATCCACGGATATTCAACCAAAGGATGCGTTACAAGCTATGGCAAAGACATGCAAGTATATACCTTTAGTGCAAAAGCTAACACACATGAAATCTAGTCGGAATGCTTCAGAGGTTACAATGGGAGAGTTGATGGACGCGTGCAACAAGCACGCTGCTACGGATACAACAGAGGAGGATGTTGATGACAAGAAAACCAAAGCTAACGCAAACAACAGTGGAAGACCCGGCAATGGATCTGCACCGGGTAACAATGGAGGAAATAATGGAAACAACCAGAATAAGCGCCCGTACGAGGGAAATTCCGAGTTTGTCGCCAACACAGAAGCCGGGTTTGCAAGACCCAGGTCAGAAGGAAATTTCAACGGAGGAAACTTTAATGGAGGAAATTACCAAGGACCGCCAAGGCCGGCTAACCATATAGAGGCCTTCAGGATGCCCTGTCCGCGCCACAGCAGGAACGGCAGGCCGGCAAATCATTCACTGGAACAATGCGTAGATTTACAAAGATGGAAGAACGAGGAAATACAGAAAGCAATGCGAGGCGCAGGCCGGGGAGCAGGACCGGGTCCGGGTGGTAACCCGGGTAACGGCCCACCCCCAGCAGGCAACCCAGGAGGCGGTAATCCGGGTAACAATCAGGAAGGAGCTGGAGGTTTCCAGGCCAAGCCCAAGCAATTGGGCCAGTACCACGTTCACACTACGGGAACTTCTAACAAGGATAGAAAGATACTCAAGAAGGCAGTAAACTCGGTTTCCTCGGCTGTTCCGAGGTATCTGAGGTGGTCAGATCAAGGGGTAACGTGGAGCAGAAGGGATCACCCGGAAAGAATAGAACACCCGGGAGTCTTAGCATTGGTGGTCGCGCCACAGGTTAATGGTTATGAGCTGAAAAAGGTCTTAATGGACGGCGGAAGCAGCATCAACATCTTATATTGGGAAACTTTCTTATGCATGGGTCTCAAGGAGTCTCAGCTACAGAAAAGTTCAACAGTTTTTCACTGGATCGTGCCGGGTCACTCGGCGTGCCCTGAGGGAAAGATTACCTTGGAGGTTGCTTTTGGAGAATCAAAGGATAATTTCCGGGTGGAGTGGCTCACGTTTGAGGTGGTAAAGTTGCGCAGCCCTTATCACGCACTATTTGGAAGGCCGGCGTACGCCAAGTTCATGGCCAGGCCGTGTTACGTATACCTACAGCTAAAAATCCCGGGTTCCAAGCAGACCATCACCATCCATGGGAGCCGGGTTATAGCGGCTGAGTGTGACGAAGGAGACGCGGCCATGGCAGAACAAGCTTGCAGGAAGGAGGAACTCAAATATTACCGGTCTCAAGTAGACCCGGATGATAGAACAGCATTGAAGAGGCCAAACACTGAGGATGAGAGAGCAAAGTTCAAAGCAGCACAAGATACCAAGATGGTGGCCTTTGTCGAGGGTGATCCCTCAAAGCAGTTCGCTATAGGATCTAACCTGGACAATCAGCAGGAAAAAGCACTCGTGGAGTTTATTCGTTCAAATCAAGATGTTTTTGCTTGGACGCCCAGTGATATGCCGGGTATCCCTACAGAGTTAGCAGAGCATAGCTTGCATGTTGATCCCAAGTCTAGGCCCGTGAAGCAAGGCCTGAGGAAAATGAATGAGGAAAGAAGAAAAGCTATAGGAGAAGAAATTGTCCGGCTATTGGCAGCTGGCTTCATCATGGAGGTATTTCACCCGGATTGGCTGGCAAATCCGATTCTAGTCCTGAAAAAGAGTAACGAGTGGAGGATGTGCATAGATTATACGAGTCTCAACAAGCATTGCCCAAAGGATCTGTTTGCCCTTCCAAGGATAGATCAGATCATAGACGCAGTGGCTGGAAGTGACCTATTATGTTTCCTGGATGCATATTCCGGGTATCATCAGATCAAGCTCAAGAAGGAAGATTGGGAGAAAAAATCGTTTATAACCCCCTTTGGGGCTTTCTGTTACAAAACCATGACTTTTGGGCTAAAGAATGCTGGTGCAACTTATCAGAGATGCATACAGAAGTGCTTTGAGGACCAGATTGGGCGCAACGTTCATGCCTATGTGGATGATGTGGTGATCAAGACAAGGAAGGCGGAAACATTCATTGATGATCTAAAGGAAACATTCAAGAATTTGAGAAGGTATCAGATGAAACTTAACCCTACAAAGTGCATGTTTGGAGTTCCAGCAGGAAAGTTACTCGGGTTCATTGTTTCCGAGAGAGGAATCGAGGCAAACCCGGACAAAATTAAAGCTATCCAGAGTCTGAAAAAGCCGGAAAACCTAAAGCATGTTCAGAAGCTTACAGGGTGCGTAGCAGCGCTAAGCCGGTTTATATCCAGACTCGGGGAGAAGGCAATTCCATTATACCGGCTCTTGAGGAAATCCGACAAGTTTGTTTGGGACCAAGAGGCGGATGAGGCGTTTGAGGCATTAAAGAAGCAATTGTCTGAGGCACCAGTTTTAGCAGCCCCGGGTCCCAAAGAGCCCATGCTACTATACATTGCGGCCGGGCCCCGGGCGGTTAGTGCAGTGGTTGTCGTTGAGCGCAAAGAGGATGGGAAGGATCACCCGGTTCAAAGGCCGGTTTATTACGTCAGCGAGGTGTTATCAGAGGCAAAGCAGCGCTACCCACATTGGCAGAAGTTGGTTTTTGGGGTCTTCATGGCCAGCCGGAAATTGAAACCCTATTTTCAGGAACACCCCATAACAGTGGTTAGCTCTATACCAATGTCGGATATCATCAGAAACTCGGACGCAACAGGTAGAATAGCCAAGTGGGCCATCGAGATGGGAGATTATCACATCAACTACGAGCCCAGGTCAGCAATCAAGTCTCAAGCTTTAGTTGATTTCATTAATGATTGGACTCACACTAGCATGCCCACAACGACACCAAGTTCCGAGTCTTGGGTAATGCACTTTGATGGTTCCAAGCAATACGAGGGATCAGGAGCTGGAGTGGTACTTACATCACCTAAAGGAGATAAACTGAGCTACGTGTTGCAAATCCACTTTGATTGCTCCAACAACGTGGCCGAGTATGAGGCATTATTACATGGATTGAGAATAGCCAAGGAGATGAACATCAGGCGGATACGATGCTATGGAGATTCGGATCTTGTGGTGCAGCAGGTCTCAAGAACCTGGGATAGGAAGGATGCAACTATGGCAGCATATCGCAGGGAGGTGGATAGGGTTGCCGGGTGTTTTTCCGGGTATGAGGTGGAGCATATCGATAGGCGAAAGAATGAGGCAGCAGATGCACTCGCAAGACTCGGCTCGCGCAGAGAGCCGGTTCCACCCAATGTTTTCCTGGACGAGCTATGGCAGCCATCAGTTAAAACCGAGTCTGAAGAAGAGGTGGCTAACCAAGACCCGGATTTGGAGCTCGTGGCCACAATACGTGCTGTCCCCGAGTGGACAGAGCCGTTTCTGGCTTACCTATCACGGGGCGAGTTACCACAACAGGAAGTTTTAGCAAGGCAAATTCTGAGACGAGCAAAGGGCTATTCTATCATCAACGGCGAGTTATATAAAAGGAGTGCAGCAGGAGTCTTTTTGCGTTGTGTAGCACCAGAAGAAGGCCGGCAAATCCTGAAAGAGATTCATGAAGGCGACTGTGGGCATCACGCATCCACAAGATCCCTTGTAGCCAAAGCATATCAGCATGGTTTCTTCTGGCTCACAGCCTTAGCAGACGCGGAACGCTTGGTGGCAAGGTGCGATGGATGTCAAAGGTACGCTCGCCAAATCCATGTGCCGGCTATGGAGTTGCAAACAATCCCGTTAACCTGGCCGTTTGTTGTTTGGGGCATGGACATGGTAGGCCCCTTCCACATGTCACCCTGCAAAAAGACCCATCTCTTGGTGGCTATTGACAAATTTACCAAGTGGGTGGAGGTTATGCCAGTTACCAATTGCGAAGCAATCACAGCAGTCAAGTTCTTAAAAAGAATCATCTACAGGTTTGGGTATCCTCACAGCATAATAACAGATAATGGAACTAACATGTCGCTTGGTGAGATGGAGAAATTCTGTGGGAACAATGGAATCCGGCTTGACATAGCTTCAGTAGCCCATCCACAAGCTAATGGACAAGTGGAAAGGGCAAATCAGGAGTTACTTCATGGATTAAAACCACGGCTGCGAGTCCCGTGCATCAGAGCTGCTGGCGCATGGGTTGAGGAGTTACCATCAGTGGTTTGGGGAATTAACACCACACCTAACAGATCTACTCAGATGACACCGTTTTTTATGGTCTATGGCGCAGAGGCAGTATTGCCGAGTGATATCATCCATGATTCGCCTCGAGTATCGGCTTACGTCGAGGTGGAGAACGAGAAGACCCGGCAGGACGCCGTGGATATGCTAGAAGAACACAGGGAACAAGCTCTGGAAAGATCAGCCATATACCAGCAGGACCTGAGGAGATATCATAGCCGGCGAGTCAAAACCCGGGTCTTCCAGGAAGGGGACCTGGTTCTGCGCCTGGTACAGTCAAAGGAAGGAAAGCACAAGCTATCCCCACCATGGGAAGGACCGTTCATCATAAGCCAGAATCTGCACAATGGATCGTATTACTTGGTAGATGCAAGGGAAGAGTCGGCTACTGTCAATGACACCGCTCATACAACTTCATCTATGCAAGAAAGAGAAAGACCATGGAACGTGGCTCAGCTGCGTCCCTACTATACCTAGAATAGACCAGATTCACAAGTGGAATTACACGATGTAACAGGCAGCAGGTTTCAGACGCACTCTTTTCCTATCCAGGGTACCTAAGGGGACCGGAGGGTTTTTAATGAGGCGGCTTGCTGACCTAACTTTTCTCATATCAATAAAGAGATGGTTAAGCAAAATATTCCTTTCTGTGTGTTTTTTGTCAAAGTTTTTATATTCCTGCTGTTTTCTATTTCTTTTTCAGGTAAGTATCATTTGTTGTTCTTAATATGTTAGTTTTTCTAGTAAATTGCATATATCTAGGTCTTGGGGGATGATTGCTTGAATAGCACAGTTGCAAACTCAAAGACCCGGCCACGATGCCATTAGGTTATAAGGGCCGATTACTTGTAATAAGTACGGCTGCAAGCTTATAACCGGACAATAGAGCCAAATTTCCTTGACTTTTCTTGCTTAAGCTCGATGTGACTCGCACAAAAGTGGCATGCTTTGCTAGCGTGTAATTACAATCAGCCATGATGCCCAATGGGACTTGCCTGACCCTGTCTTTATACAGTTATAGCAGCATTGATCATCCACGCGAAAGCCGGCTTATAGTAAAAGAAGGTCAAAAGGGTCATCTAAACCACAAGTTATGCAGAGTACAAGGTTAATAGCCGGAAACTCAAGATATATTAAGCACAACTTCAAACCTACGTGAGCAGCTCTAGGTTTTGGGCCTTAGCAGGAACAATTTGTTCTTTTGAAAAATCCAACACCCTAGACTCAGAAATTCGGGCCTTGGGGACTTGGGAATTTGAAAAAAGAAACAAATTATCTAGCTATTCAGCTCACAAACCCAAAAATCCGAGTCTTGGGGACTTGGGGACTTAGAAAAAGTCCACTTGTCAAAACCCCCGAGACCCGGAAACCGAGTCTCACAGTAGGAAAAAGTAACGAAAAGTCGGAAAACCAGCAATGAAAAGCTCAAAGATAGGAAATATTAAGATCATGCAAAAGGCCAGAAGGGCCACGAAAGCGATTAAGGTCTTTAACGTATTACAAACCGAGGTGATAGTATCACAAAGTGCACAGGCGCACTATCAAAAGAATAATTGTTTTAAAGGCCCATTGGCCGAATAAAATGTTTGAGGCAGTAGGTGCAACTTCACTCGGCCTGTTGGGTCGAGTCTTGAGTGTTGTCCTGGGCAGCCGGGTCCTTGACTTGCTCTTCAACGGTCTTCGCGGCAGCAGCGTCCGGGTCAGCAGCAGTACCGGCGCGCGGGGGAGGAGGAACAACCGGCGTAGAGGTAGTAGGCACAGTATTGGCCTCAGCCTTCTTCTTCGCGGCCTCTTTCCTCATCTGAGCAGCTTCCGCCTTCCACCGTGCCAGCATGTCATAGGGCTTAGGAGGATCCGACTTAATTGGCTTATCTTCAGCATCGTATGGTGGAACAATCCGACTAACGTCCAGACTATCGGCAATCAGACTAGCCGAGTGACGAACCTCTGTTTGGATGGCTTTATAGTTCTTGGCTGAAAACTTGGAGCCGTCATTGTTAAACTCTGGAAACCCGCCAACGAGCTTTGCCGGCTCAAGCTTGGGAAAGTACGCTTTAGCCAGAGCAAGCCCCCGGGTTACTCCAACCCGGCATGACGAGCGTTTCCAGTGGTCGATCCACTCGGGGATGGTGGAACACGCATCAAGCAGCGTGCTCAAACTACCATGTCCAATACCCGGCCACTTCAAAGCTTGCAGAACCCATTTGGTGCCGGCACAGAGTTGCCGGATTGTGCTCTTTATGGTCTTCAGCTTCTCTATATCATCTTCATCCGGAATCTCATCATCCGGCCCTGCGGAAAAACAGAAAGGTTCAAGTAAGGAATTCCGAGTTTTTATCAGAATGAAAAATCCGGGTTACGATTAGTGAGTTGGGAATCATTACCAATCAAAGCGCGGTGAGTATCGGCAATCTGGGCAGAGAGCTTCGTCAGTTCACCCTCTGCAGCATGGGATCTCTTTCTATACTTTCTCGCAATTTTGCCCAGTTTCTTGGCATCCGCTTCAACTGATTCACGCAGCTTCGTCTCCACCTCGAGGAGTTTGGTGGTTTTAGCCAACACTTCCTCAGAGTGGGTTACGTATGCCTGCCTGGAAACACAAGGAAATGTTAGTCGGACAAAAAAGAAATATCAGTCGGATATGCTATGAAAGTTCCAAGTAAATTATGCATAAGTTCACTCGGAACTTGGGGACTAGACAAATATAGAGTCAGTATTAGTTGAATTTACCTGGTGCTTGGCTACCAAGGCTTCTAGAATTCCTTCTTCGTCAGCTCTCAGGGTGCGCAGAGCGCCAAGCATCTCGTCAAAGCTCAGACCATCAAGTTTTGTACCGGAAGAACCGGCGGCCGGGTTACTTGGAGGTGGAGTCCTTTCCTGCCTGGGGGGGGGGGTACCCGGGTCGCCTGGGTGTCAGGATTGGGATCACCCATCCTCACGCCCAGAACCTCGACGTCGTCACCCCCGGGGCCATCTGATGGAATGGGATACTCGTCCTCCTGCCCGGCCGGGTCTGTCGGCGGGTTTTTTTTCTCTGTCTTCTTCTTCAGCACCGCCAGTCGCGGCATTCACATCATCAACCGGATCCTCTGTTTCCGGGTTATCCAAGTCCATGTTGTCTGGGTCACTGATTGTGACCTGGGCACTAAGGAAAGTAAAAGAAATGGTTAGTATTAATAAGTGAAGGTTATCTAAAGAGCAAGTATATCGGATAGCAAGAAATGTAACTTACCCAGCATTCACCACGAAGTCCGTTGGAAGCTCGTTGCTAGACCCGGACGAGGCTGATAAAGATTGAGAAAGTGAGACTCGGAGTTGTCCAGCTAGGGGGTGATTGGGAGAAGGATATCTTCGAGGTGAATTGGAGGGATGAGATTGGGAAGTACCGGCGCGACGGGCTGGGGACGGAGGGATACCCGGGTTGAGGGGATCCTCACCCGGGGAATTCCGGGTTACCCTGCGCTTGACCGTAGGGGGCTCCTTCAAGCATGGTGAGTTGGACAATTGTTGATTAAGCTCGTGCATATTAGCAAATGAATACGGTTTGGAGGACATGGAGGAATATGGAACCTTGAATACGACCCCTCGGGGTTTCCTCTTGGCCCCAACCTCGGCTTCCGGTTCTGCCTCGCTTTCATCGCTCACAGTCTCCTCCGGGTCTTCCTTATCTTCCTTATCCTCCATTCCTGAGAAGCATAGTATACAGTCGGAAAAAGAGAAAGCACGGGAAGGAAAGTTAACAGAAATAAAGATGGGTGAAACCCGGATGGTACCTTCTTCCGAGTCAGCCGGCTCCTCGTCCTCTTCCAGGTTTTCGGAGGTAGGGGGAGTCTCGATCTTCCAGAAAGCGCTGCCTTCCTGAAACAAAAATGTAATGGTAGAAATTAGTGATTGCATCAGGCAAAGGTATAAGGGTAAAAGAACTAAGGCCGGATCTTACCGCTGGAGCCGGATTGTCGCGAGTGTATGGCTCTAAACCGGCTATAGTCCGGATCACTTCCGCTTTCTCAGTCAAGAAACTTTTGATTATCTTGTTTGTATCAGCAGCCGGATAATTCCTCAAAGAATAGCGGAGCGAATCCGTGACGTGCCCAAAATACTCGGACATCAGCTTGGGCCGGATGGAATTAGGTTGGATTCGGAAATTCACCCAAGTTTTAACTAAATTAAGCCCAAGGAGACCCTGGGCGGAAAGGACGGCGAGTTTGGCTAAGAGGGGTTGGATGGACTCCCTATCCGACTCAGAAGCAAAAGCATTGAAAGTATCGGATAAATCAAGGAGGCCCTTGGAGAAACCCGGCAATCTCTTTTCGCCGGGTGGGGAGATGTCCCGGCAGTAGAAGTAGGTCTTCTGCCAATGCTTGACGTGGGAGTTGAGGCTCAAAGTCGGCATCAACGAGTTCTTCCGCCTTTGAATGGATAGCCCACCACAAGCCAAGAGGGCCCTGTCGCTGCTTTCGCGGCACGGTTTGCATTGGAATAACTCGAGAAACAGAGCAAGGTTTGGAGGGACGCATAGATATGATTCACAGAGAACGATAAAATGGGTGATATTTAACATGGAGTTGGGTCCTATGTCAAAGACTCGGAGGCCATAGTGGCTAAGCAATTCACGGAAAAAGGAGTGACCCGGGGGACGGAATCCCCGGATCACATGCTCGACGAAGCAAATTACCTCGTCAGGACCGGGGGTGGGCCGAGTCTCATCACCCGGGACTCGCCAGTGAATCTCCTCCCGGGAAGGGAGGACGCCCGACTCTGCGAGCTCATCCAACTTTGCTTTGGTCACGGTGGACCTTGCCCAGTTGGCAGATATGGACTGAGTCGGCCTTGCTTTCGCCGGCTGTTTTCCCTTAGTCTTAGCATTGACCTTGGGTGCCATGTGCTTAGTCTACAAAACAGGAAGCAAATGTGCAGAGTGTAAGCAACTAAAAGACCCGGAAATTATAGATTATCCGAGTGTCAAAGAGCAGTTACGGAGAATTTTGGCAGATTGGATCTAAACTTAGAGATTTACAGAGGAATTGGTGACCACAAGTAATGGAGATATGATGTTGATCTAGTTTACACATTGGTTGAGAAGGAACGGAACATGGACTACCCAATCGTTGCGGAACAAGAAAACCATCTATGAAACGGACCTAGATCTAATCTAATTCAAGCAAAGCTTAAGGGTAAGATCCATGGAAGAAGGGGACTCACCGGCGGGGTTTGGAGGAGAGCGCGGCGGCGGCAGATGGCGCAGTTGCGGTGGCCCTCTGGATCTTCCGGTGCACAGCTCGCAGGCGCGGTGGCGGTGGTTGACGGCGGCGCGGCGCGGGCGGAAGCGGAGCGCAGGCGGCGGCGGCTCGCTTCCGGCTGCTCCCCCGTGGGCTCCGTGGCGGCGCGGCGTCGAGCTTGAGCAAGGGAGCACCGAGCGAGGTTGAAGGTGAAGGAGACGAGGGAGATGGGGGAAATGGAGCTATCGGTTTAGGGTTACCCCTAAGGCACTTATTTATAGGTGCGGGTGGAAAACCCTAGGCCTAAGGAGCGGGAGCCAAAAATTTCGGGAAGTGATACCCGCCCGGATTTGTTGGGATAAGTGATTAAGTGATTGCGCGTGATATCCGGAAAGGATCAGAGCAAATCGTCTCCGCGATATCCGGATTAACTAGCGAACAAAGTGAGCCGGGTCTTCTGTGTTTTCCTCGGAGTGTTGATCCGGGAAAACGATGTTGGGCTCGGAGAAATCTGGGTTATTATATGGACCACCTTCGGAGTTAGGCCTAGCTGTTTATCAAAGCAACCTAACCCGGTCTTTTATGAACTTGTATATTTGTTATTTTTTGCAGGGAATAGCATGCGCTTCGAGGAGGATCCCGTGAAGCCCAAGCTATTCTGGGGACTACTGATGGAGGGATGATAACCCGGTAGGCTAACGTCAAGGTGTAACTCGGCCCAAAGGGAGCTGCGCAAGACCTGGCTTAAGGAGTTTCTAGAAGGCCCGAGAGTGTAGGCCTCGTAACCCGGATTGTGGGTTTCGATAAGGAAACTTAGGGTTTGTAAGCGGTGCCCAGGTAGGACTCCGAGTATGCCTTGGATAGGAGGCCATGGGGGCTGGATATCATATAAGCCGGCTCCTAGGGTTAGATTAGACACGAGTTTTGATAGCTATTCGAGTATCCCTTGTAATACCAGAGTTGAGATAATAAACCTAGATCGGAGATTCGACGACTTGATTGCCGGCTACCAGATCGTTTGTCACCATGATTTCCCCTGAGCAAAACCCTCTCCCAAACACCAGAGTCGAATTGCCCCAAGATAAGTTACCCCCGGTAACTTCTGCCGTGATTATTCCACCACAAGCGTGCTTGTACACCGTATACTTTCAGTAGCAACGTGGGTGTACACCCAGAAGCAGCGCATGGGTGTATATACAGTACTAGCGTGAGTGTACATAAACGCGTGTGTACTTTTAGATACACCGCGTTTATACTTACAGGTACAACGTATACTTTCAACATCAACTTTTATATACTTTCACATACATGTGTGTACTTTTTAGGCGAAGCCGAGCATGCTACTGGTTGCATGAACTGCTACTGAAAGTACAAAGTGTATAGAACATGGAGTATAAAGTATGGAGAAAAAAGTTTCTTGAAACTATCAATATGAGATTTAGTTTTGAAGATCTCGACGCGAGGATTTCAAATATAAAAACGGTTCGTAATTTTAAAATACAATTCTCGAGATATTTTATTAAAAAAAACAAATCTCAAAGTAAATCCGTGCTCCTTTCTACGTTCGATCACTGCCACGTGTCAATTCCTCATGGTGGCCTCCCGTACACTCGCGAGAGGCTTCCCTTTCGCACCCATGTTTTTTGGGTGAAAAAAATAGATGTTTGACTTTTGACGGTCCAAACCAATTCAAACGGGCCGACATTGTGACAAGGTACGAGGCCAGCCCACAAGATTTCCCATCTGGATCCTATTGGGCCATATTTAATGCTTTTCTTTTGTCCTTCGGAGACATTTTCCGGAAAGTACCTCTGCGTCTTCTCTATTCCCCACTCCGCTCCCGGCCTCTCCGCCGCTCCGCTCCTCGCCGACCAAACCCTACGCGCTCGTTGCTGCCGCCCTGGGATCCGCCCGCAGCCGCGATGTACGCCGACAGGGTCTCCAAACGGAAGCGCTCCGTCATGGACCGCCTCGGCTCGGGCGGCGGCTCTCGCCCGCGGCCTGACTCCGCGAAAAGGTGCGCTCTCTCGGTTCGAATCACTGCTGGTTTAGTTGTTTCCGTGCTGCTTGATGTTTCATCGCCCGCATCCCATGGTTGGGATCCTTAATCGGTTCATGAGGGCTTCGTAATGTGGCTTTGGGCCTTGAAATCGGGGACTTCGTGCTACCGGCAGCTTGATGCTTGATTAACGGAGCTTAGTGCTCTTTTCGGTGTAAGATGATCTGATTAGGTGTAGCGTTTATAGGATCCTGAGGGTAACTATTATGGAACATATGATCAGATCAGTAGCTACTGTGTATAGTTATTTTTGTTGGCGGTGTGATTAATCAGACATAGAGGAATGTGTAATAGTTGCTTTTGCAAGTGTGATCAAGCAGTGGCCTTTCGGATTAATCAGACATAGAGGAATGTGTAATAGTTGCTTTTGCAAGTTTGATCAAGCGGTGGCCTTTCAGCATTTCACTTATTTCAAGTATGCCTAAGATCGATTGGGCAGGATGACATTACGCGCGTGCGCAAGCATTGCATGACACGGAACAATGTTGGCACTGATGGTGGTTCTTGTTGCAGCAAGGCTGGTCATTTAGATGCCAGTTGGCATCAACCGCATCTTCTCTTGCTTGAGCGTTTGTTAATATTTCAGCTAATTACAGTCTTCAACGGGTGCACTATTTTGACCCTATCCATGAACTGTGAATTGTTAATGCACTTCTTTAGAGAGGGGAAACTGATTGCTGCTATTGGTTAGTTTATATGCTTTACATCTTTCATATTAGGTGTTTTTCAGGTTTCGCCAAGTTGATGGGGCTTGGAGACGTGAGCTCTTCAAGGATTCTATAGGAACTCAAAGTTCATGTAAGGAACACTGCCTGAATAATTTCGAGTATACCGTTTCTTTCTACTTTCCCTTTGGAGATTTACTGTTAAGCTTGGTTCTTCTGCTGTGCATGGTTAAGCTGTACTTGCTTCCAGAACTCTCCAGGCAGTCCAAAAATCACATTTGAAGCAAAGCACCGAGGTTGTGAGGAAACCATCAGTTCCAGATCTTCGTGAAAAGTTAGCTGGAGCCCGACGCCCTCAA
The DNA here is from genome assembly GCA_028641055.1 of Alopecurus myosuroides. Lineage (NCBI taxonomy): Eukaryota > Viridiplantae > Streptophyta > Magnoliopsida > Poales > Poaceae > Alopecurus > Alopecurus myosuroides. The sequence continues at coordinate 452,608,222 of CM054057.1, read as the reverse complement.
CTCAGTAGTTCAATTAAGGTCCCAAAACCTGTAGCTGAGATTGCTAAGAGTGCTAAACCTGTTCAAAAGAGGAAGCTCCCTGCTGGTGCTGCTGCTGCTGCTGCTGCTGCTGCGAGGAAGCTCCCTGCTGCTGCTGCTGCTCCTCCGCTTCCTCCTCCTCCTGCCCTTCCTGTCATTCAAAAAGTAAATGCAACAACTGCACCCAAGCAAGCCCAGGAAAAGGTGGGATAGTTCAATGTTGCATTCTTACAGGCTCTTATCCTGAGTTCCTGACTAGCTATTTCAAGTTCGTTTGTTGTTCTAGTCTAATAGGTGAATATTGTATTGCCATGTTACCCTTTGATTTATTTAGCTTTAGTGTCGTCGATACAATGAAACTGTTTTCTGCCTGAACATTTAATCTGTGCAACCTTTAAATTGATCTTGATCCTTTAGGTGTGGTATAGATTCTTATCTATGTTAACCCCTGCATTTTTAGGATGTTTGCCTGTTCGGATCCAAAAGTTTCATCTGCCTAGTTTAGTAAAGTGTAAGCTGAACGGTTATTCTTGTTTAGAATACTAGATGCTTGTTGGTTGCTTTAGGGTGTCTTCATTGTGTATTCTCTAAGGAATGCTAATAATTTGTTTATTTGGAACCTGCAGGCTGATACCTCACTTGATAGATTGCTGAAGTCTCTTGATTTGGAGAAGTATTCCATGAATTTCCTGGCTGAAGAGGCATGTTTGATTTGTGTGGAATTTCAAACCGTGGATGTGCTATTAAATTTGTTGATGTATATTCACTTTTCAGGTTGATATGAAAGCATTGGTTCACATGAATGAAGAAGATATGAAGTCTTTAGGAATTCCAATGGTACTGTGAGATCTTAAATTAATAAATTGTTTATCGTACATCTTATAGAAGCTTCTCCCCTTTGCCCCAAAAAATCGTTTAAACTACTATCTCCGATCACATATAAGTGTCGGAAGCTTACACAAGCCCAAGGCAAAAAACTGACTACCTCTCCGACACTTATATCGGATCGGAGGGAGTATGTTTCTAAAATAGAAAATCTTTCTTCCTGAGAAGAATAAACCTGTATAACAGTTTATATGGTATTTGTGTCTATCTGATTTTTGTCCTGCTGAGTTTGTATCCAATGAGCTCAGTTATTAACGTGTATAATCAAGTCCGCTCTTGGGTTAACAATTTTAAGCATTGGTTGGGTAAAATGAATTAAACTGGTTCAGTAATTAGTACTACCTTATAAGCTCCAGTCTATCTATACATATACCTTCAGTATCAGACCTGTCATACTGTGAAGTAGCTCACAGCCTACATAAAGGTTCGACAAACCATTATCTCGAGTTAAACAATATCATACTCACTCAAAACTGCAAATTATATTTTACCTTCCATTTTGCTTGTGGTCTGAGCTTTTGCCTAAAGCTTAACCTCGGCCTTCTCCAGTGCACTCTAATTGTATTGTAACTTTTTCCCAAGATGTTCCATTCATATTAATTTGCTAACTTGATTATGCTTACAGGGCCCACGGAAAAAGATACTATCGGCATTGGCTTCCAAGAAAAAGAGGTCCTCGAAATCATTGCCACCTACCAGCTGAATGCATCTTTAGCTGTGGTTAGCTAGATGACTTGTTAATTTTGGATGTGCCTAACGCCACTATCATCCCTCGGAGTAACTACATTACTGGAGAGATTTCTATCTATCGAGACTAATGTATAAATATAGAACTCTGTTATCTCGCAGTGGTGTTGTAATGCAAGACACTAACAGGCAGTGGTGTTGTAATGCAAGACACTAACAGTTCTTAGGAGATCTCCGCCAACCCAGAATATATGGATCCCAGTTTACGATGCCTTGGGATTGTCTCCCGTGCTGGGCAGACCCACTTGTTGCTTATTTGTCTTAACAGTGATGTTAGGGAAATGAGCATCACCAAGTTATTCATGAATTTTTGACAGAAGAGACCACTTGCCCGATTGCAATGTCAAAAAGGACCACATGCTAAATGAATTGCCAAAAATACCGTGGCGGCATGCTCACCAGGCGACAGGTGTAACGTGCCGCCACGGAGGGGAGGGAGGCAGGCTTGACGGAGAACGGAAGGGGTGGGCCATGCCGCTGCAGGTGGTGCGTGCATACGCTGTCTCCTCGTGTGGGCAGATGGTGAGCCATGCAGACGCCGTCTCCTCGCGTGGGCAGATGGTGAGCCATGCAGACGCCGTCTCCTCGCGTGGGCAGATGGTGGGCCATGCCGCCATAGCCAAAGGCGGCATCGATTCCGGCAGACCGCACAGTGACTCCAATTCTTGTCGCCTGCACTGATTTCGGCACACCGATCGCAAATATTAGCCCGGGGTGCTGCATGTGCGCTGCTGCTGCAATCCAACACTGATAGGTAGGACGGTTGGGTATAAGAAATTAACCGTCCTCGTTCCCATGTGTTGATTCAGACGTAAAGTGTGAGATTCGTTCGCTTCGTGTTATTTTATGCGCCGAAAGAACTCACTTGATTGAGCTGGTGGTAGTAGTGGGAACGAGCAGTGTAGCTCACGCGACTCCTCTGCTGGTTCTTTTTAAACTCACTGCTCGTCCGTGTACTTCACACTGCTCGCTTGCTGTTGCTCTCTCGTTCGTGTGCCACCAAATCAGTAAGGAAGATAGAAAAGAGTAGAGTGTCTACGATTCTTAGGCATTTGTTCACCAGTTTGTGAACTAACAAGTCCAGCAACAAGGTACGAGCTTTCTGATGCGTTGATATGTTTTGGCATACAATTATAGTTACAATATCTAGAATGTATAAATTAGTTGGTATTACAGCTCGTAGTTAGCTATGCCATGTAGCTATAGATATTGTCGGGCGAGATATGTTGCAGTTAGCCTATGGTATTATGTTTTACATGCAAGATGTTGTTAAGGCTATCATTAAGTCATTTAGTAATGTTGGTTACAGTTTAGGAAGGCGTAGAATAGTCATTGTTATACTAGATATTTGTGGGTATCGTAGTCACACGTAAATAATGAGTCGTGATATTTTTACAAATGATAATAGTTTATTTTATGCGGAAAAAACAAGTGTACAAAAAATTGAACTACGATGTTTTTTTTTTTAATCTGATTGGATAGGTACGATGGAAACCTTGTCGGTGTTCTATGATAATGTCGTACGCGACGCTGTTTCTAGTGTGGATGTGTCCAACTGTGACCGTTTAAAGTAGTAATTAGAGACAAGGTCAATAAAGATTTTGTGGATGTAAGAAAACGCATCCGCAAATACTTTCCCGGCGAACATGGAAAAAATATGAAGGTTGAGACCTTCGTCTGCGTAGCAGGGCATGATGGTACCATTGGGGTCTGAAAGAGGTTAAAAGTGAAACCAACTGGAGGACGTACATGGGGTTTGCAAGCACACCTGGTTCCACCATGTATGGAGAACCGATGGTGTATGTGTGGTTTATTTCTCGTAGTGATGTTGCCGGACCTAGTAGCGGCGCTGCTGAGGTCGAGTTGGCCATCAATGCAACCCATATCACTGGCCCAACAGGGCCGGCGGACGGGCACCATGTGTCAGCGGCCGTCGTTAACCCGGTATATTCGTCTACGGTTGTTGACTGCAGCGAACATGTAGAGGGATTGGCTGAGGCGCTGGACCATGACGATGACGGTCATTCCTCCTCATCCGAAGACTCAGATGGAGAAGGTGTTGGTCCTTCTCAGAGGGCGGTTGCAGTACCGATGGACCCCCAGTTCTTACAGACCATGACCATTAACAATGAATTTCGCTCTTTTCCGAGCCTTGGAAAGTAGGGCAGACTTCCCCATACAAGGCCTCCACTAATAGGCAATCAAGAAGTATGCACTAGGCATTTCCCGCCAACATAGAGTGAAGTGGTCTGATAAAACCAGTTGAAAGTCGTATGCATCTATTTGGCTCATTGTTGTAAAGGTAGAGTGGTCGCTTGCTAGAGCCCTAGGGTATGTCAGCCCTGGAGTATCAGAAAAATAGAACCACATAGCTACGAGCTAGTAGGGGCGCTTGTAGATCACCGCAATGTAACCGCTAAATATGTGGCGGAAGTCATGACTGCGGCTATGACAACACATATAAATATGGGTATTAAGACGCTGCAAGAAACTGTGGCCCCCAGGTATTTGTGAACGATGCCCAGTCCACCCCCTTCGCGTGAGCCTCGACCACGGAGGTGAAAGTTCTCTCCATGAACAGAGACATATTTATGTACTTATGCACGAGACATTGTACCACCTATGTATGAGACATTGTACCACCTATATCTATATATGTTTGATTGCGACATTTTTTAAGTTACAATAACTCAAATTAAGATACAATATCTCAAATTAGTGGGCAAAGTTTGTAGCCATAAGGCCGAAGCAGCGAATCTGTTTCTTTCGGTGGTCTAGTACATCAAATATGTACTTTCGGTGTCGAGACATCGTAGTAGTTTTCATAGACGGGGGTGCCATGAGACTACGGTAGAGACGTGGGGTAACGGGATAGCGTAGTAACACAGAACATAGGATTTTACCCAGGTTCGGTACGTCGCGACAGTACGACGTGCCTACTCCTGCACTTCTCACTAATCGGGACTAAAGCCCGTAAACAGGGTTACAATGTGAGGGTTTTAGATCTAAACCACTCGACGAGGATGAGCTTCTCGGCGAGTTGGCGTAGAGCTTCTCTGTTTTCTCGTTGTCCGTTTGTTTATCTCCCGTCCGGCTTTATATAATAGCCGGATTAGGGCTTACAGAATAGGAAACCTAGAAAACTACGACAACTTGTAACTTGGGAAGCAAGGAATCCGTCTTCTTCTCCAAGCCAGATCACATGGGCTGTGATCCGGGTTCTTCTAGAATCCGGCTTCTGCGCGTCGGATTACTGGGCCGCCTAATGGACCTAAGCCCACTACCACTTAGGCCACCCTGGTAATCCGGCACTTGGCCCACCATCTTCTATACCCCTATTTGGTATATATCCGACAGTAGCCCCCAAGAAGGATCAAAACTCTTATTCTCCGCCTTTCGCCAAATGTTCTTTGTCCGAGAAATACTGATTCAGCAGTCTTGATTCTTCTTATTCTTCATTTGAAAAAGATGGTGACATGAAACTCGGAATCCTGAAAATCCGGCTTTTCTCTCACGATCCTTCGTGGAGAAGAAACCTTTTACGTCAGCGCACTCAACCATGCTGACGTAAGCGACGCTTGAGATTTACTCGGAAAAACCCAGAAACGTATCTCTGACAGATTCGCGCGGGAAACGAGGAGATAATCATCATTACTCCGTCGTTTCATTTCACGGATTTTCCGGCGAGCGACACGCGGCAAACATCCAACGGTCAAAATAGCCGTTGGCACGCATCTAAACGGTTTTCCGGCTATAAATAGCCGTCTTCGTCCTCAACGAAAACTTTCCTCACTCCCCCACTGCCCACGCCATTGACGCGAACGAGCTTGAGAGAAAAGCACTTGTCCCAGGCGCTCACAGCATCCAAGCACATCGAAACGCACCACCACAAGATGGCCTCTTCGCCGTCATCGCCGACCCGCGCCGCCATCAACGAGCTTATCAGCGATCTAGATCCGCAGCTGGAATCGCCCAAGCGCACCGGCGACGAGCCGGAGAAGACCACGGCCTCCGCGGCAGGTGACGCAAACCCTTCCACCGCCGCGGACGCTGCGGGATCGAGCTCCGCAGCCTCCCCGCCGTTTGCTCCAGAAACGGCGGAGGAGAAGATCCAACCCCTCGGCGATGAGCTCGCCGCCGCGGAGGCGGCCGCCTATGCCGCCGCCGGAGCAGACGAAGAAACGGAATCTGCAGGCAACTCGATTGCCTGCAGCATTCCTCCGGCTCTCCTTCCAAACCTGGAAAAGGAGGGCCTGGTTCTTAAGAAGAAATGGCGGCTGCCAGAAGACGAGACCGAGCCTACGCCAAAAAATGGCGAAAGGGTCCTTCTCTGTTCCCACCTTCTTCGAGGTATGGGACTTCCACCTTCTTCCTTCTTCCTCCAAATCCTTTCTCACTACAACATCCAGCCCATAACCTTCCTCCCAATTCCATCCTCTACATGGCCGGCTTCCAGGCTTTGTTTGAGGGCTACTTAGGGCTAGAACCTAGGTTAGATTTCTGGACTTACTGCTTCGGGGTTAAGCGGAACTCTTCGGAGGGCGCACTCCCGACTTGCGGGACCATATCTTTCACTCTTCGGAGATTCCGAGAAGATTGGTTCCCCAAGATAAAAACTTCGGAATCCGTCAAATTTTGGACGGGTTCCTTTTTTTATCACCCCGACGTGCCTTTCCTTAAGGAAGCTGTCGGGGTTCCACCTTTCGTGAACTCTGCCGCAGTTCCCCAGGATAACTGGGGAACGGAAGCCGTCCAGGTTCTGCCGCCAGATCTACTAAAGATCAAGCGGCGCATCGCCAAGCTCACCTCCATGGATCCGCCTCTAACCGGCATGGACACGGTTCTATGCTGGCTGATTAGGCGAGTCCATCCACTAGCCAACCACAGCGGCCGTCTCCTGTGCGAATACACGGGAGTCAAGGATCCGATGCGGACAACCACCAAGGATTGGCCCGCAAAGGAGCTTCGCCGGCGCATCAACCAATTGGTCGCATCACGCGACCAATACGAGGCGAGTTGGCCAATGTACACGGCCGAAAATCCGGTTCCCAAGGTAATTTTTCAGTCATTTGGGTACAGTTTTATTTTTTCTCGGATTTTCTAGCTTCTGATTTTGATCTTGTTTGTCCGACAGTTCGCGGATCTTTCAGATTCGGACTTGGTATCCGAGGCTGAGCTGGACGCGCTGCGCACCGCCGCTACAGGTGGACGCAAGCGCAAGAAGATAACTTCCTCGGAAGAAATTATCGATCTTGACGGAATCCCCGTCGCCACTTCCAGGTTCTTTCTTCTGGGTTCTGCTTTTTTTTATGGGAACTTTTCATCCATCTTCGGTTTTTTAACTTTTCCGGGTTTTTTGTTTTTAGCCTGACTCCCTCCAGTTTAAAACCAAAGAAGCTGAAGAAACACAAGGTTGTTTCCAGCCGAGGCGGTCAACCTTCTTCCGCCGTTGCCCCGAACACGCCGTCCACAGTGGCGGAAGAGCAAACTGCAGCCCCCACCACCAAGCCCTCAGAGCCCAGCCAGCCCGTTGTGTCGGACCCGGACACGAGGGAAAGGGCGGCTCCAGAGGTGGAGAAATTTTCTCGGACTTTCGACGAGGAGATTCCCACCTTTGACAAAGACTTCAAGATTATCAACGACGGCCTAAGCGCGGCCGGAACTGATTTTGCGGAATATGCAAAAGAGTTCCAGGAAAACTTGGCGGGTTTGCACCGAATGAGCCAGGTATGTATCTCTAGCCCCCAAGCATTAAACAAAATTGTATGCCTGTTTTGCTTTGATGCTTTTTGTAACCATTCTTTTCCTTGCTATGTTGCAGCAAACCGCCGAAACCATAAACATGGAAGTTTTCCACAAACTCACTATCAAGAATAAGGAGGTTAGAAATCTCCTTTCTATTCTTGAAGAGAGAGAGACGGAACTGGCATCGTCTCAGCTTGCTTTGACGGAAACATCAGGTACACATTTTTCTTCTGAGGTTTGTAATTCAATTTTTTGTCTAAGTACTTATTCCAGAAATTTTCTAAATCCGGAATTTTCTTTGCTTTTCAGCTGCTTTGGCTAAAGCCAAGCAAATAGCTGAAGATGCCGGCAATGCCGAGAATCTCCGAAAGGAGAATTTGGAGCTTCACAAGCATCTTGTGAAGGCTCAAAAGGATCTGGAAGCCAGCAACTTGGCCCTTGGAGTTGCCAACTCCAAGGCTTCTGAACAGGCGGAAAAGGATAAATCCACCATCCAGGATTTAGAGAATGCTCTGAACCTTCGCCTGGAGGAAATCTCCGAGATCGATAAGCTTCTCGGTAATTTTCCGTTACCTTTTTTATTTTTTTTCCATATCTTGTTTTTCTTCTCTGTTTTTTGCCTAACACTTTTGATTGTTTTGTCGGAAAAAACAGGAGATATCCCAGATGGTACCCGTCTTGAAGGGATCCAAGCCTTTGGGAAGATGTGGACTTCTATCCGTGCTGCTGGGATGCAGCTGGTGAACAAGTTTCTTCCCGCAAGGACTGGGGAGTTCTCGGAGGTTGAAAAACTTCCGGGAGCCATCATGGAGGTGGCGGAATCCAGGGATTCTATCCTGCGTTCCGCTGCACGGGGTGGTGTGCGTATGGCTCTCGGCCTTATGCGCATGCACTACCCCGGTGCTAAATCCTGGCGCGTGGCGTCCGGTGTCCCTCAGGGATACACGGACACTCAGCGAAATACCATCTTTGATGAAATCAAAGGCCACGCCACCCAGATTGCCTCCATGGTGAATATTTCCATCAACTATCCAGAAGAAGAGATCCCTCCAATTCCTGAAGAAGACAGCAGCGAGGAGGAATCCGATGCTTGAAGGGCTACCTTTGACCTGGATGGCAAAAAATAGACAATAGGAGCATTACTGTTCTTTCATTGTAATCTGCAATGTAATGTTTCTATTTGTATGAATGAAAAATTCCGCCTTTTGCAATTTTTAATTATGAAATTTTTTGCAAGGTTATTCGGATGTTACTATTCCTTTATCTTCTAAGTTCTCTGGCATATATGTTTTAACTGTCCTTAGTGTTTGAAATGGCTCAAATAGCAATATGAATCGTCATACCGAGTAACTGGGAGTAACCAATCAGTTTGAACTCGGAAACATGGACCATGCTAAAGGCATTTTTACTAACTAGTTCCAGTAACCCAACACATACGCAATCAGATAATGCTTAGAGAAACAAGGAATTTTTTGTCCGAAACTTGGGCACGCAGGCAATTCAAGTTTCCTTTAGCCGTTAGTAGGCTGAAAAAACATTCAGTTACTTAACGCCGAGTACGTAGGCACAATTCGGGTTAACATTGAGTATTTTGTAAGATCATTGGGAAATAGAGAAGGTGGAAACATGCTTTTACTATAATGAACTTGTAAAAAACATGGATACCAGAAATCCAACAACTTTATTTCATGATCTCAAAAGATGTTTACATAGATATTAAACTAAGTATAGAAGAGACATAACTGCTATGTATTCCAAAGCTTTGCTATCCACTTGACTTTGTCGGATTTCTTCAACAACTTGTATAGTGTTAGGATTTTAGCCCCCAGCCGACTAATAAATCTGCTAACGGCAGCTGCGGAACCCGTCAATCTTTGGACATCTTTGACACATGTAGGTTTTGTGATGTTCAAGATTGCCTTGATCTTTTCCGGGTTAACTTCTATTCCTCTATGAGAAACGATGAAACCCAGAAGTTTTCCTGAGGGAACCCCGAATACGCACTTAGATGGATTCAACTTCATCTTGTAGGTGCGTAAGTTTTCGAAAGTTTCTCGCAAATCCTCAAGGAGTGTATCTTTTTCCTTGGTTACGACAACAATATCGTCCACATAAACATGGACATTTTTCCAATCTGACTATGCAAACAACGTTGCATGCAACGCTGGTAGGTTGCACCTGCGTTCTTCAGGCCAAACGGCATGGTTACGTAGTAATACGTCCCGTATGGGGTTATGAAAGAAGTCTTAATTTGATCTTCCTTTTTCATGCGTATTTGGTGGTACCCGGAGTATGCATCCAAAAAGCACAAAAGCTCAGAGCCTGCTGTGGCATCTATTATTTGATCCATTCGCGGTAATGCGAACCTATCTTTCGGACACAATTTGTTCAAGCCTGTGTAATCTATACACATTCTAAGAGCAGTAGTGTCTTTCTTCGGTACTAATACCGGATTTGCGGACCAGCCAGTATGGATCACTTCCTTGATGAAATCCGCTGCTAAAAGCCGGATAATTTCCTTGCCAATAGCCTTCCGTCTTCTTTCGTCAAATCGACGGAGACCTTGTTTGACGGGTTTTGATCCAGGAATAACCTTAAGTTGGTGCTCAGCAAGTTCCCTGGGTACACCTGGCATGTCCGCTGGACACTAGGCAAAAATATCCCAGTTCTCACGGAGGAACTCGATGAGCTCGCCTTCCTATTTGTCAGTCATCCCAGTCCCTACGACGACAAATTTTGTCGGATCTTTGGGATCTAGGATTACCTGTCTTGTATTCTCGGATGCCTTGAAGCTGTCTGTTGGCTTCCGAGTTTCTTTTCCTGCCGGCATTTCTGACGGCGATACCTCCTTGGCTAATTCCTTTAGTTCTTCCTTTGCTATAACTCTCTGAGCGCAAAGGGCGTTTTCTTTTTCCAACTCATTTGCCAGCTTAAAATCACCAGCTATAGTGATTACTCCTCCCTTGGGTCCTGGCATCTTCAGCTTGTTATAAATATAACAGGATCTTGCCATGAATTTGGCGAAAGCTGGACGTCCGAGTATTGCGTGATACACGCTTTCGAACGGCACTACTTCGAAGGATACTTTTTCCTGCCGGAAGTGATCTTTATCTCCGAAGGTGACATCTAGGGAAATTTCTCCTAGGGATCGTGCTTGCCTGCCAGGGACAATACCATGGAAGCGTATTTTGCTGTAATTGAGCTGAGACTCGGAAATCTTCAGGTGCTTCAGTGTATCCAGGTACATTATGTTAATGTTGGATCCTCCATCCATCAGCACTCTTCTTAGCCTAGTATTTTGAACAATAGGGCTTACAACAAGAGCTTGTGTGCCGGGTTCAGGGATATTTCCAGGATGGTCAGACTGATCCCAGATTATCGGTGTGTTAGAGTACTTCAAGAATTTCGGGGTTGCCGGAACAACCGCATTTATTTCTCGAAGTGTTCTTTTTGCCACCTTTGCTGATGGGGTTGCTAAGAAGGTTAACATTGCTTCTCCATCAACTCTCGGAAACTTGGGTTCGCCTTTGCGCTGTTGTTCCTAAATTTTTTCATCAGTGTCCGATTCACTGTCTTCTTTGTCAGCTTCTGGCTTTTGTTTGGCGGGTTTCCTTTTGGAACCCTTCCCTTTATTTCCGGACCCTGCAGTGCCCTTCATGTGCTTATTCAGCCGGCATTGCGCGTTTGTGTGGGCGGGTTTCCCAAATTGCGAGTGGTGAACACAAGGTTCCGACTTAATCCTTTCCCACTCCTCTGGAGTGTAATTGATTGGATCTGGGTTGCGTCCCTTCCACTTATTTCCCTTTTCTCCTCCAAAGGCTATGTTCACCTCTTTGGGCTTTGTCGTTGTTTCTGGAGTGGCTTTTTTGTCAGAACGAGGGGTTTTCTTGGCAAGTATCAACGATTCGATATTGCCTCCTCTTGCTCTGATGTCATCCTCGGCTGCGGCATGCTCATTGGCGGTTGTAAGCATGGATCCGAGATCCTTGTGCTTTTTGGAACCAACCATGAACGGTACAAGTCCGGGTTTTAGGCCATTGACGAAAGCATGCATTGCTTGTACGTCAGTTACTCCAGAGCAACTATTCTTCACTGCTGTCCATCTGGAGATGAAATCCACGTATGGTTCATCCTCAAATTGTGTGCAACGGTTTAGCTGGTTGATACTATTTGGGCGTTTGTACGTTCCCCGGAAATGCTGAGTGAATACTCTAGCCATGTCGTCCCAGCTATCGACTGTTCGTGACGGTAATCCATTGATCCAATCTCTGGCTCCATCCAGCAGCATTAGGGGAAGAAACTTGACAGCTTCCAGGTCTGTCCCATTGTTGATCTGGACGGCTGTATAGTAATCCGAGAGCCAGGTATCCGGGTTTGTGCTGCCAGTGTATTTCTGGTACGTTGGACCAACCTTGGCAAAGCCAGAATGCAGCGTTATTCTTCGGATCCTGTCGGTAGAACATTTAGGCCCAAAGTATAGATCGTCTTTTTCTGCTCTGTCAATGTGTGCAGAATATCTTCCGGCTGAATGGACGGAAGGGGATCTGCTCCTTTCTCTACCATTGTTGCGCGAACGCGCTCTTCCGGGATTGTTTCTATCTCTTCCGTGCTCACGCCCTTTTGGATTAGGCGGAGTTCTACTCCTATGCCTTTCTTTGTCCTTAGGCGGTGTCCGGGATCTCTCACGCCTGTGAGGTATATCGTATCTTCCAGCTTTCTCGGCTGGGTTTCTCGGAGGTGGCATTGTTTTGCCGTCTTTCCGGTGTTTGTCTTCCCGATCATGGGGTTTATACCCATCTTTCGGGAGATGGGATCCGGTTTTAGACGCTGCATCCCGGTTGTCGGGGTTTTTCTTGTCTTTTCTCGGATCCTCTTTTTTATCTTTTGAGTTGTCTGAATCCCCGGGTTCTTCCGGTCCAGGTGCTCCAGCAGCGCAAGTAGCTGTCTTGCATAGGGCGCAGTTGTCATGCAGCCTCCCTGATCGCTCTTGAGCGCGCTGTTGTTGTTGCAATGCTTTTCCTAAGAAAGCATACACCCCTTGGAGTTTTTCTCCGTTGGAATACAGATCGTTGTTAAGAATCGCGAACGCTGCTTCCGCGTTTTCTGCTGCGGTCTTGTATATTGGTTCGCCCTTGGCGTCTTTGCCGTTTACCTGCTTTTGCCAAGATGGGTTATGGAACCTTTCTTTTGGCGGCAGTTCTTCCGGTCTTGCGATTCCGGGTAACCTAGTAGGTTTTAACGCGGATCTATGCTTTCTCTCGTACTCCTCTATTTCTTCCTTCATGACTTTGATGTCATTATGGGTTTGTTGGAGATGTTGCCGAGATCTAAGCAGATGTTGCTGTTGCCGTTGGAAAACTTGTCTCCTGGCTTCCAGCATCTCAGGGGGTTCATCTGGTCCCACTGGTGTTTGCAATAGCTCTTGCTCTTCCTGTTCCGTCATTGGCGGAGCAGTGATTTCCTTAGATTTCTTTTCCGCAGGCTTTGTGCCGCTAACATCTCCAACTTCCAGGTTTTCATCAGCGAGATCGGCTGATTTTTTTCTTCCGAATTTTGTATTGGAGTTTTTTAGAAGCACGGTGCTTTTTCTTGGAAGAGGGAGGTTTTTTGACAGGCTCATCTTCTGTCATCTCCTTGACATTGGGGAATATCGGAGAAGTTTCTCCGTCTTCTCTCTCTTCCACTGGCGGAGGGGTTTTAGGGCTTTCCTGGCTGCCGGCGTCCGTGGTATCAGCCGGTTTCGCCATCAAGACTTCATGGAATCCCTCTTGAAAGGATTTAACCTTTCTTACGAAGGCGTCCTCATCTTCGTCTTCGGAGTCGAAGTTATCCGATCCGGTTTCCGACTCCAATCTCGCCTCAATGGCGGCAAGCACGGATTCTGCTTCCGAGTTCATCGTCTTGTTGACGGATGTCGGATCTTCCGCCTCTGCGACGGGTGTTTGATCTTCCGTCTCCATGACGGGTGCGTTGTTATCTACCTCTTGCACGGGATTTCCATCATCCGTGTTTTCGGCGATTTCGGATTGCACCATGCCGATAAAGTGTGTATCACTTTTGTGTCGGTGATCTGAGCAGAATCCGGCATCATAGTCATCTTCGACTGGGTATAGGGCGGGTGGGATAAACTTGCTTCCACCGCAAAACCCCATTGCTTCTGCAGTTAGTCCGATAAAGATGTTAGCAGATCCTATCGGTAACACGCAGGCACTTACCAGGTGGTTTTGCGCCGGTATATAGGATCCGTTGTCGAGGAAGCGCCCGACGTCGTTGTCGAATTCCAAGCTTCCGACAGTGATTGATCTTCCGATTCCGCCAAGTATCCCAGATCGGAATCTTACGCCTGACGTCGTCTGCCCGACGGTGGGCGCCAACTGTCGAGACATCGTAGTAGTTTTCATAGACGGGGGTGCCATGAGACTACGGTAGAGACGTGGGGTAACGGGATAGCGTAGTAACACAGAACACGGGATTTTACCCAGGTTCGGTACGTCGCGACAGTACGACGTGACTACTCCTGCACTTCTCACTAATCGGGACTAAAGCCCGTAAACAGGGTTACAATGTGAGGGTTTTAGATCTAAACCACTCGACGAGGATGAGCTTCTCGGCGAGTTGGCGTAGAGATTCTCTGTTTTCTCGTTGTCCGTTTGTTTATCTCCCGTCCGGCTTTATATAATAGCCGGATTAGGGCTTACAGAATAGGAAACCTAGAAAACTACGGCAACTTGTAACTTGGGAAGCAAGGAATCCGTCTTCTCCTCCAAGCCAGATCACATGGGCTGTGATCCGGGTTCTTCTAGAATCCGGCTTCTGCGCGTCGGATTACTGGGCCGCCTAATGGACCTAAGCCCACTACCACTTAGGCCACCCTGGTAATCCGGCACTTGGCCCACCATCTTCTATACTCCTATTTGGTATATATCCGACATTCGGTGATCTACAACACAATAGAAAGCAACCAGTTAATCAATTAGTGCAACATCTCTCACACCCTTCCGGCCACCTACCAATAAATCCAAATTCCTTAATCAGTGCAGCATCCGGGAACAACGCAGTCAGAGAGCAGAGAGAAGCAACCAATTCTTCAATCAGTGCATGCGCGGTCAGAGCAGAGAGCAGGCGTGTCGCCTGGGCTGGTGGCGGCATGTGCCACATCAGACCTCCGCCTCGGCTGGTGGCGGCATGGCCCACAAACTGGTCCACCTATTTTGTTTTCCGTCCGGGAGATCCTTCACCGTCGCAGGTACTCCACATGTCGCCTGGGGATACCTGCCGCCAGCGAAAGGTGGTCCGTTTTGGCTATTATTTCAGCAGGTGGTCTTTTTTAGCGATGCACTTTTGAAGGTGGTCCTTTTTGTCAAAAATTTGATCTAGCTGTTGCATTGTTGTCATGTGTAAACTTTGCTGGTGAAACTGTTGGAACGGCTTTGCCATTGGAACTTCCTTTAACCTATTTTTTAGTTTATGGTTTTGCCTGCATTGCGGATCAATACGAGCATGATGGATGGAGATTAGAGGAGTGTGGCAGAGAGCGGGGTTAAACATAATGCGCGGCATGGCGAGTGAACAGGAAGAGGCCTAAAATATCATTCTTCAATTTAAACCTTTGTTAAAAGAATGCATTGTATCCTTTTTTTACGTATAGTTTCACCATTATTGTTGGGCAATTCCCACACAACTTTTCTTTTGGTCCATTGTACATTAATCCTTTTACAAATTTGCACTTCTTGAGCATTTTTGTGGTCTTTGGATGATCATTTTATGCTCTTATCGTCTATCGTGTGAAGTTTTCACGGTCTCAAGTCACAGCGGTAAAAGGAAGAACCAAACATGTAGTTGTCGCACCCGGACTTCTAGAGGATACTCGCAGTTCCGTTGAACAGTAGTTGATTGGATTACGGGGCTTACCGGCACCCGCATCTCTTACGAGTAGGCCAACACACGTATGTGTGACAACCAACCTCTATCTGTTCATCGTCTACGTAAACCATCCCATAGAAATCAGGATACTACCATTGACATACTTCATAGCATACACACATGGTACGTCAACGGCGTTGAACAAAGTGATAACACAACATATCTCTAAGACACAAAAGATGGAAACAAGTTGCAAATAGCTCTCACTAGAGCAGAGATAGCAAATACAATCATCCAGAGGACACATGTCCCAACATAACATCATTACATCACAGCGGAAGCATTCAACAGGTCTGAGTACAGACAAGATCCAAATAGGCTTAAGAAGCCGGAAACGAAAAGACGGAGCCCATCCACGAAGTCTCGGATCCTGCCCGGGGTCCGCTATCTACTCGTCAACAGCGTCGTCATACTCCACGTAGTAGCCACCATGGAGATCCTCGGAATCGTAGTCTGCGGAAACCACAGCCCCAAAGGGGTCAGTACATAAACGTACTGGCAAGCAAGACTCACAGTTCACCAAAGTGTAACCCGTCAACACCAAGCACAGATGCTTTGGGTTCAACGGAAGAAAGGGGATATAAAAGATGCGGCAACTGGCTGCTCTAACCAACTACAGAGTTACTACCACTTCCGGCTAACAGAAAGAAGATAAGATAGCATATCGTAACCAACTACCAGCTAACCACCAAACAAACCCATCCTGGATCTCGCCCCTTATCCAAAGAAGCAATCTGAGGATAACTCACACAGTTGGATTAATGATGGTTCAGGTTATTGTGTCAATAAACCTATTACTAGTCAAGTTATTATAGTTAGGTGTAAGTTGTCTGAGTACTTGTTAGACAGTAGTTTCACCAAGTCGTCACATAACCGCGGACAACACGGCTTCTCGAGAAGATTCATCCCTGCAGGGTGTGCTCCAGTACCCGTACACACTCAAGCCACCAACTAAAACTCAGGTTGGCTTGACACGACTCGAACCATCTCTACAGCCTGTCCTAGGAGCCACGGAGCTATAAGGTCCCAGCCACGCAGCCGAATACTCAGCGCAAGTGTGCAAAACTCCCGCAGGACACAACACCCCGGCAATACAGGCCTCGCCCTATATGTGTGCGCCATCATCATCATTCAGTAACCATGGGAGCGACCCATTCATGCGTATGAGCCAAATGGAACACCCGAACTAAGTGTGGCTCTTCGGACAAACTGCGGATCAGATCAAAGCCGAGGGGGGTTCCATACCACCACCCGGATGCGGTGAGCACGCTCATCATGGATCAGTAGACAAGACCCTTTTCCTAATTAGGGTCGACACTAGCAGGCCTCAAAACCACGCCGGGCCTCCTGCCGGTGCCTTAACATCAAATTATTATTATTACCCAAGCATTAACAGGTTGTTGTTTAAACATCGAGCCCATAGAACATAATAGAAATATGATAACAGAAAGTAACTGACAGCAGACTCGAGCAAAAAAACCCTAAGCATGCTAGTAAGACACGGGCTCAAACAACGGGGTTATGGGAGTGGAGGTGAAGGCGATATCAGGGTTAAAGGATACATGTGATAGGTTCGTAACAGAAGCAACTACTCATATGGCTAGCAGAATAGACAACGGAAAGTATCGGTATCCAATGTTGAAAGGAACACGATGGTTCATGTGAGTGATAACTTGCCTGCAAACCCAGTAGCCTGGTACTGAGCTAGATCCTCAGAAGGGGTGTCATAAGGATCGTCGGTCTCAACGTCGTCGTCTAACCGAGAAGAAGCAAACAGACAATGCAGAAAGGGGCAGACAATGATTATCATGGCATAGTGCACAATCATGGGGATGATGCATGTCATGTTAATAGTTGCATCAAAATAAACTAGTTGACATGGTAACACAAATTAAATGGACACATATGCAATTTTGAGTTGCATATGAAAAGCCCATGAATTTTGGGTTAGATTATTTGTTTTCCAACTAATCAACAGATGAAGGTGAATTAGTATGATGCATGGATGAGGAAAACAGACAAATAACAACGATAGAATCAAATGGAGTTAAGGTTTACCAATTTAGAAATTTATTTAGTAAATTAGGGAATTTTGGGTCCTTAAAGGGATTACACCAATAGTTGTTGTTTTCACCAATTGAAATTGTCCACAATAAATAACAAAATTCATATTTGAAAATAACACACAATTTTAGGTGGATTACATGTTTCAAATATTGAAAAAGGAGTTAGGATGAATTTATTATGACTTAAACAATATTAAACAAGTTTTAAATGAATTTAAAACAAGCATGAATTTTATTTGAATTTTACTTGTTCAAAACATAAATTCAAATTCATATTTGAAAAGTTTATGTTTTTCTAGTTTGAAAACATATTTTGCATGTTCAAAAATAATTTAATTTGAGCAAGTTATGATTTTATCAATTTTAAATGATTTAAACAAGGTTTAAATTATTTGGGCAATTTAAATTATTCAAAACATGAAACAAAATTTATATTGGAAAAGATTGTTTGAAATAGCATGGAAAACATATTTTATTTGCATTATTTGGATTAAGAATGAATTAGTTATGAATTTTAGCAATTTGCAATTGAATTATTTAAATTCAAATTTGAATTGCATTTTGAAAATTCAAAACAGAAAACAAATGCTATCGATAGATAGACAATTTAATTTAGAGCAGTGCACATATTTTATTTTTATTAATTGGAGTTATGAAATAGAAGTTATTCATTTTCTAAGTTTAGGGACCAAACTGTAATAAAAACTGGACTTAAATTAAAGAAAAGGGCCGAAAAAAAACAATTGCACCGTGCAGCGACCAGCCCCAGCCGCTGACAGTGGGCCAGGGCCTGCGTGGCGCCTAGGTGGCCTGGATGGGGATTGACGTGGCCTCCAGGGTCCATGACATGCGGGGCCCAGTGCGGGCGTGGAAGGGAAAAATATGGGGAGGCAAATGCCTCCCGCGGGGATCGATCCCGCAACCTCCCGCTTGGGCGCACGGGGCTCTGCCAGTGCGGATGGGATCGAATGCTTGTCAGTAGGGGGGACTCGGGGAGGTTAACCTGTTAGAGGTTATCTGAACCCTGTTGTTCAGATCGGTTTTCTGAACTTCCTAGCGGAACACGGCCATCGAACAGGAAGGCGGCCGGCGATGGTGCTGCTCGCGGTGGCCAGCCCGTGCGGTGCTCGTGCGGCCGGTGCTGCCGGTGCGGTGCGGACCGCCGTGCGTGGGCCACGAGGCAGGGAGAGGAGAGGGATCGAGGGGGAGGTGCGGGCATCACCTTGCTGTCGAGATGGATGGAGCGGTGGCGAACGGTGGCGAACAATCGGATGGCGGCGGCGATTCCGGTGACCTCGAGGGAGATGGAGGGCACGACGAGGACGAGGGGATCGGGACGTTTCCGTTCCCGGCCCTAGCTCGGCCGCTAGGGCTCCGTGACGCCGGCGGCGAGCCGGAGAGAGGCGACGGTGATGATGTTTCGGTGGGGTACAGACAGAGAAGAGGGGGAGCAGGGTGAGAGGAAGAGAGAGTGGCGGCGCTCGAGGGGAAGAAGGAGGAGGAGGGATTAGGGCGACGAGGGGAGCTTGAGGGCAAGAAATAGGAGGAGGTGGAGCTCGGGATCGCCGTTGCCTGCGTCTGATGTCGACGTGGGCAGCGTGATCTGCCTGCCGTACGAAGGTAGAAGACGATGGGGGGGGGGGGGTACCAGGCCTTCGGGGCAGTTGGCTGGCCCAAATGGGCTGCAGGCCCTATTCCCCCTCTCCCTCTCTTTTTAATCTTTTCTGTTATTTTTTTTTGCTGCAAAGGAATTAGAGAGAAAAAGGAGAGGTTGGTGCTAGGGAAAAAAATTAGGGAAATTTTATAGAGTTTTGTTTTTGGTCACCACATCATAATACCAACTTTGTTTTCCCAAATAAATTTAATTGAATGTTATTGTTTGGCAATTAAAATAATTGAGCAATGTTGGTATAGAAAGAACAATTGCCACTTAAGCCAAAATTAAGGTTTTTATTCCAAGTTTTAGTGGAACAATTTGTTTGTTTGTTTGGTAGTTTTTATTTGACACATTGTAACATAACAAGTATGACAAATAATTTTAATGTTTTGTTTGGAATTCAAATAGAAAACAGATGGAAACAGATGCAAACAATATGATGACATGATGCAAAGCAATAATAAACAAGAAACAAACATCTAGGGGGAGATTTTCATACTTGGGATGTTACAAAACGCCCCCCCTTGAAGGAATCGCGCCCCGAGATTCCTACTGAGAAAGGAAAAGGTCCGGATACTTCTTGCGAAGATCCTCTTCGGTCTGCCACGTTGCCTCTTTATCGGAATGATGCGACCATTGCACTTTCAAGAACTTGGTGCTCTTGTTGCGAGTCTTACGCTCGGTCTCATCGAGAATACGAACAGGGTGCTCATCATAAGAGAGATCATCTTGCAGTTCAATGGAATCATGATCAACTGCACGATCTGGATCTTTGAAACACTTCTTGAGCTGTGACACGTGAAACACATCGTGCACCTTGGATAGTTTTTCTGGAAGTTCAAGACGATAGGCATTTTCCGCACGCCTTGAGAGAATGTTGAACGGACCAATGTATCTCGGTGCTAGCTTTCCTTTCACACCAAAACGATGAGTGCCTCTGAGGGGAGTTACACGGAGATATGCTTTGTCACCAGGTGCATAGATCATATCCCTGTGCTTGCTGTCATAGTAGCTTTTCTGACGAGACTGAGCAATCTTGAGATTGTCACGAATGATTCGAACTTTCTCCTCGGCTTCCTTAACCATGTCAGGGCCTAAGAGTGAACGTTCACCAGCTCCAGACCAATTGATTGGACTCCTGCATCTGCGTCCATAGAGAGCTTCAAATGGAGCCATGCCTAGGTTTGCCTGGAAGCTGTTGTTGTAGGAGAATTCAGCATATGGAAGGCAATCCTCCCATTTCATGCCAAAGGAGAGAGCACATGCTCTGAGTATATCCTCGAGAATCTGATTGACTCTTTCGACTTGCCCTTGAGATTGAGGATGGTAAGCTGTGCTGAACAGAAGTTTGGTGCCCAATGCTTCTTGAAAACTCTTCCAGAAATGAGAAGTGAATATGCTTCCACGATCTGAGCTTATTTCCAATGGAACACCATGAAGAGGAACAATCTTTGTTGTGTAGAGTTCTGCTAACTGGCTAGCTGAGATTGTTTCTTTGACAGCAAAGAAGTGAGCTACCTTAGTGAGTCGATCAATAACAACGAAGATTGCATCGTTGCCCCTCTTGGACTTTGGAAAACCAGTGACGAAGTCCATTTCAATCATGTCCCACTTCCACTCAGGAATTTTCAGCGGTTGGAGAAGACCGGCTGTTTTCTGATGAACTGCCTTGACACGTTGACAAACGTCGCATTCAGAAACGTATTGAGCAATTTCACGCTTCATGCCAGACCACCAATACAGATTCTTGAGATCCTGGTACATCTTTGTACTTCCAGGGTGTATGGAAAGAGGAGTTTCATGAGCCTCCTTGAGAATAACATCTTTGAGACTTTGAACTTGAGGAACCGCAATGCGTCCTTCGAAGAACACAGTCCCCTTGTCATCAATTGAGAAGCACTCATACTTCACATTGCCTGCTTTGATGATATTTGCGATCTTCTTGATCTCAGCATCACGAAGTTGTTCAGAACGAATCTTGTCCTCGAGAGTTGGACTGGCTGTCAAGCTCGCAAGATAACCTTGAGGAACAAGACCAAGGTTCAGCTTCTGGAATTCTTCATGAAGTGGAGGTTGGCTTTCCATGATCATGAGATTATTGCAATGCGACTTGCGACTGAGAGCATCGGCCATAACATTAGCCTTTCCTGGAGTGTAAGAAATGGTAAGATCGAAGTCTTTGATCTTTTCAATCCATCTCCTTTGCCTGAGGTTTAGATCTGGTTGAGTGAAGATGTATTTCAGACTCTTATGATCGGAAAAGATTTCAGTGCGGTTACCCAACAAGTATTGCCTCCATTTCTTGAGGGCAAACACAACTGCTGCAAGTTCAAGGTCATGTGTGGGATAATTGAGCTCATGGGCGTTCAACTGACGTGAAGCATAAGCCACAACTTGACGTTCTTGCATAAGAACTGCTCCTAGACCTTGGAGAGAAGCATCACAGAATATCTGGAAAGGTTTGGTAGTATCTGGGCCAACCAGAACTGGTGTAGAAGTGAGTTTAGTCTTGAGGAGGTTGAAACTTTCATCACACTGTGGAGACCAAGCGAACTTCTTGTCCTTCTTTGTGAGATCAGTGAGAGGTTTGGCAATCTTTGAGAAGTTTTGGACAAAACGACGGCAATAGCTAGCCAAACCAAGAAAACTTCTGACTTGCTTCACCGTCTTAGGAGGTTTCCAATCAACAATTGCCTTAACCTTTTCTGGATCAATGGCTATGCCCTTGGCAGAGATGACATGACCAAGGTAAGCAACTTCTGGAATCCAGAACTCACATTTGGAGAATTTGGCATAAAGACGATGCTCGCGAAGTTTCATGAGAGTGAGACGAAGATGTTCTCCATGCTCTTCCTCGGATTTTGAGTAGACCAGAATGTCATCAAGATATACCACAACGAACTTGTCGAGGTATTCATGGAAGACAGAATTCATGAGTCTAGAGAATGTCGCCGGTGCATTGGTGAGACCAAAGGACATGACGGTGTATTCATATAAACCGTACCGAGTGGTGAAATCTGTCTTTGGAATATCTTCCTTTCTGATCTTTATTTGATGGTAACCCATCCTCAAGTCCAGCTTGGAGAATATTGAGGCTCCAGCAAGTTGATCAAAAAGATCATCGATACGAGGAATTGGATACTTGTTTTTGATGGTTTTCTCGTTGAGAGGACGATAGTCAACCATGAGTCTCTTTGTTTGATCCTTCTTCGCAACGAACAGAGATGGGCATCCCCAAGCCGAGGAACTAGGTTGAATGTAACCTTTCTCCATGTACATATCGATTTGCTCCTTCAACAACTTCAGTTCAGGAGGAGCTATCTTGTATGGATGCTTAGAGATTGGAGCAGTGCCTGGTTCAAGTTCGATCACGAACTCAACTGCTCTGTCAGGGGGCATTCCTGGCAATTCTTCTGGAAAGACGTCAGGGAATTCACAAACCACCGGAATAGTTTCAATAGATGGTAGAGGATTTGCATTGAGAGTGTAGAGTTGAACAACTGGATTTTCAGCATGGAAGTAGACTATCTGGCCAGAAGGGTGTGTGATTTTGACAGACTTAGCAGGACAATCAATGACTGCTTTGTTGGCTACCAGCCAATCCATCCCAAGGATGACATCAATATCTGAAGAGTGGAGAGCTACCAGAGATGCCTGGAATGGAAGGTTTCCAATTGTGATCTCGATGTTCTGGCTAACTTTATTGCTTTGCCAGCTAGATCCCGGTGATTTCACTAGGAAAGGGATAGACAACTCTTCGAAGTTGATTTCACTGTTGTTTGCAAAGCATTGAGAGATGAAAGAGTGTGAAGCACCAGAATCGAACAAGACTTTAGCACGGAACGAGTTCACAAGAAGTGTGCCCATTACAACCTCTGGAGATTCTTCTGCTCCCTGGGCCTTGACATGGTTCACCTTCACAGTTCTCAAGACAGACTTGTTCTTGTTGCGGGGCCTAGGCGAAGAAGTGTGTACCACCACATGATTGACCTTAGAGATAGGTAGTGATGGTCGCTTGTTCTGCGGGCACTTGTAGGAGTAGTGTCCTGATAGACCGCACTTGAAGCATGTACTAGCAGAACGAGGAGCTGTTGAACTTGGCTGAGACGGAGCACCTCCTGAAGATACCACTGGGGTGGGAGGGAGGGCAAGAAATCCTGCCGGGCTTGGCAAGCAGATGGGCGGTGTTGGAGTGGTATATGGAACCCAAACTCTTCGTTTTTGTGGAGGCATGGTAGCTTTTGAGAGATTAGTCTGTTCACGAGAGTGCTTACGAGATTCCTCAACCAATTTGCACCCATGCTCTTCATTTAGAGCGATGTTGATGAGGTCCTCAAAATTCTTGGCCTTGACGTTGGTGAGAGCATACTTGAGTTCCGGGTTGAGACCCCTGCGGAACTTTGCCATCTTTCTCGCTTCCGTTGAGATTTCATCTCCGGCGTAGCGAGCTAGACGATTGAACTCTCTTTGGTATTCGAGAACGTCCAGATTGCCTTGTGTGAAAGAATAGAATTCCTCACGCATTCTCTCCATGAGCCCATCGGGAATGTGATGGCGCACGAAGGCTTGCTTGAAATCCTCCCATGTGATTGCCACACTAGAACCTCTCATTTCTTGGAAATTCTCCCACCAAGACATAGATTGCCCACGGAGAAGGTAGGTCACGTAAGGAACACGGTCCTCGTCAGCCACATGAGCTACCACAAGAGTACGGTTCATTTCACGGAGCCAGTCATCAGCATCCAACGGCTCGGAGGAGTTATCAAACGTGCGCGGATTGAGCTCAAGGAACTCCCGAATAGACACCCGGGCGTTGCCATTACTCCCAAGGTCTTGGTTCTGCTGCATCTGCTTTATAACTTGTGTCATCTGAGACAGCACTTTCCCCATCTCAGGTGGCAGTGTGTGTTCTTCGTCACCACTTTCCATCCTGAAGAGGATACCAAGATTAACACGCTAACCGGATAACAAAATCCAATATAAGTGCTTAAAAGGATTACTTCAGACGGTAAATCGACAGCATAGAACAAGGATGGAGGTTAACAACGGATCAACAGATAAGTTGTTACAACGGAAGGGAAAGATTTGTGAAGGGCGATATCGAAGCAACAACTGGGAAACAGGAGACCACAAACACCTGAGTTACTATGGAGTAAAACCCATCCGGGCTTCTAAAGGATCAATATCTACTTCTTAAGGAATAGAGGATCTGCTTCCGGGGCTTATGTGCCTCCGTTCTCAATCGTGAGTAGGCAACATGATAAATCATGTCACAACCACCTCCATTCCTATGGTCTAGTAGATATAACCATCCTAGAGAAACCAGGATTCGTGAAAACCTAACTTGAAAGTTTAGATGAGAAGAGAAAACAACGTTGCACTTCCTGACCAGAAAAGGGAGGGTGGGTGGGGAAAGAAATAAAATGGCAGAATTCCTACTCTCACGTTTCATTTTTCCTATATAGCTACAAAATAGTTTCTAGACTCAACTGCGACCAGTAAAAGGGATCCTACAGGCAGACAGGCTCTGATACCATTTTTCGCACCCTGGACTTCTAGAGGATACTCGCAGTTCCGTTGAACAGTAGTTGATTGGATTACGGGGCTTACCGGCACCCGCATCTCTTACGAGTAGGCCAACACACGTATGTGTGACAACCAACCCCTATCTGTTCATCGTCTACGTAAACCATCCCATAGAAATCAGGATACTACCATTGACGTACTTCATAGCATACACACATGGTACGTCAACGGCGTTGAACAAAGTGATAACACAACATATCTCTAAGACACAAAAGATGGAAACAAGTTGCAAATAGCTCTCACTAGAGCAGAGATAGCAAATACAATCATCCAGAGGACACATGTCCCAACATAACATCATTACATCACAGCGGAAGCATTCAACAGGTCTGAGTACAGACAAGATCCAAATAGGCTTAAGAAGCCGGAAACGAAAAGACGGAGCCCATCCACGAAGTCTCGGATCCTGCCCGGGGTCCGCTATCTACTCGTCAACAGCGTCGTCATACTCCACGTAGTAGCCACCATGGAGATCCTCGGAATCGTAGTCTACGGAAACCACAGCCCCAAAGGGGTCAGTACATAAACGTACTGGAAAGCAAGACTCACATTCACCAAAGTGTAACCCGTCAACACCAAGCACAGATGCTTTAGGTTCAACGGAAGAAAGGGGATATAAAAGATGCGGCAACTGGCTGCTCTAACCAACTACAGAGTTACTACCACTTCCGGCTAACAGAAAGAAGATAAGATAGCGTATCGTAACCAACTACCAGCTAACCACCAAACAACCCATCCTGGATCTCCCCCCTTATCCAAAGAAGCAATCCGAGGATAACTCACACAGTTGGATTAATGATGGTTCAGGTTATTGTGTCAATAAACCTATTACTAGTCAAGTTATTATAGTTAGGTGTAAGTTGTCTGAGTACTTGTTAGCCAGTACTTTCACCAAGTCGTCACATAACCGCGGACAACACGGCTTCTCGAGAAGATTCATCCCTGCAGGGTGTGCTCCAGTACCCGTACACACTCAAGCCACCAACTAAAACTCAGGTTGGCTTGACACGACTCGAACCATCTCTACAGCCTGTCCTAGGAGCCACGGAGCTATAAGGTCCCAGCCACGTAGCCGAATACTCAGCGCAAGTGTGCAAAACTCCCGCAGGACGCAACACCCCGGCAATACAGGCCTCGCCCTATATGTGTGCGTCATCATCATCATTCAGTAACCATGGGAGCGACCCATTCATGCGTATGAGCCAAATGGAACACCCCAACTAAGTGTGTCTCTTCGGACAAACTGCGGATCAGATCAAAGCCGAGGGGGGTTCCATACCACCACCCGGATGCGGTGAGCACGCTCATCATGGATCAGTAGACAAGACCCTTTTCCTAATTAGGGTCGACACTAGCAGGCCTCAAAACCACGCCGGGCCTCCTGCCGGTGCCTTAACATCAAATTATTATTATTACCCAAGCATTAACAGGTTGTTGTTTAAACATCGAGCCCATAGAACATAATAGAAATATGATAACAGAAAGTAACTGACAGCAGACTCGAGCAAAACAACCCTAAGCATGCTAGTAAGACACGGGCTCAAACAACGGGGTTATGGGAGTGGAGGTGAAGGCGATATCAGGGTTAAAGGATACATGTGATAGGTTCGTAACAGAAGCAACTACTCATATGGCTAGCAGAATAGACAACGGAAAGTATTGGTATCCAATGTTGAAAGGAACACGATGGTTCATGTGAGTGATAACTTGCCTGCAAACCCAGTAGCCTGGTACTGAGCTAGATCCTCAGAAGGGGTGTCGTAAGGATCGTCGGTCTCAACGTCGTCGTCTAACCGAGAAGAAGCAAACAGACAATGCAGAAAGGGTAGACAATCAATATCATGGCATAGTGCACAATCATGGGGATGATGCATGTCATGTTAATAGTTGCATCAAAATAAACTAGTTGACACGGTAACACAAATTAAATGGACACATATGCAATTTTGAGTTGCATATGAAAAGCCCATGAATTTTGGGGTTAGATTATTTGTTTTCCAACTAATCAACAGATGAAGGTGAATTAGTATGATGCATGGATGAGGAAAACAACAAAATAACAACAATAGAACCAATTTAAAATAGGGTTTACCAATTTAGAAATTTATTTATTAATTTAGGGGATTTTTGGTTCCTTAAAGGGATTACACAAAATAGTTGTTGTTTTCACCAATTTAAATTGTGCAAAACAAATAAAAAAATTCATATTTGAAAAGTTTATACTTTTCTAGGTTGAAAACATATTTTGCATGTTCAAAAATAATTTAATTTGAGCAAGTTATGATTTTATCAAATTTAAATGAATTAAACAAGGATTAAATTATTTAGGCAATTTTAATTATTCAAATCATGAAACAAAATTTATATTTGAATTGGTGGTTCAAAATGGTATGGAAAACATATTTTATTTTCATTATTTGGATTAAGTATGAATTAGTTATGGATTTTACCAAATTGCAATTGAATTATTTGAATTCAAATTTGAATTGCATTTTGAAAATTCAAAACAGAAAACAAATGCTATAGATCGATAGACAATTTAATTTGGTTCAGATTACATATTTTATTTATTTTAGTTGGAGTTGGGATTTAAAAGTTATTTGGGTTTGAAGTTTAGGGACTAAACTGTAATAAAACTGGACTTAAATTAAAGAATAAAGGGCCGAAAATGATAGGTGCACCGCGCAGTGGCCAGCCCCAGGCACTGACAGTGGGGCCATCGCCTGCGTGGCGCCTAGGTGGCCTGGATGGGGATTGACGTGGCCTCCAGGGTCCATGACATGCGGGGCCCAGCGCGGGCGTGGAAGGGAAAAATATGGGGAGGCAAATGCCTCCCGCAACCTCCCGCTTGGGCGCACGGGGCTCTGCCAGTGCGGATGGGATCGAATGCTTGTCAGTAGGGGGGACTCGGGGAGGTTAACCTGTTAGAGGTTATCTGAACCCTGTTGTTCAGATCGGTTTTCTGAACTTCCTAGCGGAACACGGCCAGCGAACAGGAAGGCGGCCGGCGATGGTGCTGCTCGCGGTGGCCAGCCCGTGCGGTGCTCGTGCGGCCGGTGCTGCCGGTGCGGTGCGGACCGCCGTGCGTGGGCCACGAGGCAGGGAGAGGAGAGGGATCGAGGGGGAGGTGCGGGCATCACCTTGCTGTCGAGATGGATGGAGCGGTGGCGAACGGTGGCGAACAATCGGATGGCGGCGGCGATTCCGGTGACCTCGAGGGAGATGGAGGGCACGGCGAGGACGAGGGGGTCGGGACGTTTCCATTCCCGGCCCTAGCTCGGCCGCTAGGGCTCCGTGACGCCGGCGGCGAGCCGGAGAGAGGCGACGGTGATGATGGTTCGGTGGGGTACAGACAGAGAAGAGGGGGAGCAGGGTGAGAGGAAGAGAGAGTGGCGGCGCTCGAGGGGAAGAAGGAGGAGGAGGGATTAGGGCGACGAGGGGAGCTTGAGGGCAAGAAATAGGAGGAGGTGGAGCTCGGGATCGCCATTGCCTGCGTCTGATGTCGACGTGGGCAGCGTGATCTGCCTGCCGTACGAAGGTAGAAGACGATGGGGGGGGGTACCAGGCCTTCGGGGCAGTTGGCTGGCCCAAATGGGCTGCAGGCCCTATTCCCCCTCTCCCTCTCTTTTAATCTTTTCTGTTATTTATTTATTTTGCTGCAAAGGAATTAGAGAGAAAAAGGAGAGGTTGGTGCTAGGGAAAAAAAATTAGGGAAATTTTATAGAGTTTTGTTTTTGGTCACCACATCATAATACCAACTTTGTTTTCCCAAATAAATTTAATTGAATGTTATTGTTTGGCAATTAAAATAATTGAGCAATGTTGGTATAGAAAGAACAATTGCCACTTAAGCCAAAATTAAGTTTTTGATTCCAAGTTTTAGTGGAACAATTTGTTTGTTTGTTTGGTAGTTTTTATTTGACACATTGTAACATAACAAGTATGACAAATAATTTTAATGTTTTGTTTGGAATTCAAATAGAAAACAGATGGAAACAGATGCAAACAATGCAAAGAATATGATGACATGATGCAAAGCAATAATAAACAAGAAACAAACATCTAGGGGGAGATTTTCATACTTGGGATGTTACAGTAGTTGACACATCCATTTGTTCAGTTAGATAGTCCATGGACCGAACTCTCGTGCGTATGATGGGTTAGACACGAATTCTTTTTTTGCAAGGAGTTAGACACGAATTCGGTTACATCATTGAGGACATCGGGAGAATATGCATGGACTATGTACATATGCATGTAAATTGTTTGGTAGCTCTTTGATTCTCACAAGCAAGTATTATGTACATATTCTCAGTTACATATCAACAAACTAAATCGTCTCAGCATTATGGCACACGGACATACTCACATCTCTCATCCAAACAATCCCTTCTTGCGCACTTGAGGGTTATTTGCCGTGACCACCCTATATCATTTTTTTAATACTTGGTGTCAGTAACTAAGGATTGATGCTATCAATCTTTCTTTCTTGTGAAAAAAACTATAAATTATCTCAAGTAGCTTTTCTTTCCAGATTTGATAAAACGTTGCTGAATCAACTTTTAACATAGGGACCCGAAGACAATTTATATTCATTCGCATCATTTTGAGATCCAATATGAAAAGTTCTTGTTTGGTAATTATCAGGTTTACTGGAAACGAAACCGAAATAGAATCATTGAAATCTCATGTCTCCTCTAATGATTTTGGTGATGATAACAACACGGGTATGTCTACTAACCTTGTGGTTTAAGTGTTCACAGCTGGCCTCATGATATCTATCTTGATCAACAATAATATCTTCGAGAAGATTCACAAAGGATTTTCTGAGATGAGCAAATATATGCAGCCGGATTATTCAGTGTACTAGCCCGGAAATTCCGGTGGTTATAGGGCGGAAATTCCGGCCTCAGCACCGGAATATTCCGGCCTACTCGAGGCTCCAGATGGTGAAGTCCTGGCATCCAACTGCCCGCTCTCACATGCAGGGGCGGAAATTTGCCCGGAATATTCCGGGGCAAATTTCCGGCGCCTGGTCCTTAGCAGAAATTTGGACGAGTCGCTGCTGCCCGCTCTCATATGCAGAGGCGGAAATTTGGCCGGAATATTCCGGAGCAAATTTCCATCCTCTGGTCCTTAGCAGAATTTTGGACGAGTCACTGCTGCCCGCTCTCAGATATGGGGCGGAAAATTGGCCGGAATATTCCGGCCATCGGATTATTCAATAATCCGCCCCCCGGACTTTTCAAATTTCCGGCCCAGCTACCCCGGAAATTTCCGGTACTAATACCGAAATATTCCGACCCTGTAAGGCAGCAACGGCTAGATTTAGGAGGAGGCTATAAATAGTTGTCTTCTTCCTCTAGACAGCTAGTTCGTCCATTCCTCTCTCTCCTCCATTGTTCAAGAACTCAAAACGCCTAGATCTCCCTCCTCTTCCAACCAAACTCGATGCCCTTCAAGGATCTGATGGAGGAGGCCTATATCTACACTTCAACCAAGCCATAAATCGTTTTCCCTTACCATACCTCTTGAGATCTTGTAAATATCTTGGTTTCCTTGTCATCCTAGAGAAACCCTAGTGCTTGTAGTTTCCACCTTGTAGCAAGAAGCTTCAGATCGTTGAGAGCCTCCATCTCACTTGTGGAGTAGCCTCAACCACTTTTAAAGGTTTGGTCAATGCCTTCAAGTAGACCTCATAGTGGAAACGAGAATCTCCCTCACCGGAGAAGCTCAAGGAGAACAAGGTGTGCACAACCGTGATATTGAGGAGCGCCTAGGTGGCTCCCCACCTCTTCAACATAGACGTACTTATTTTAAGAAGGAACTACGGGAAACATATCCTTGTCTCCGTGTTTACATTTGTGGTTATCATGTGCCTTGCATATTACTTCCGTTGCATACTTGTTTCTTATCACATAGGGTGTCTATCTAGTTGCACACCTAGATAACCAAGTTGTTTACTTGGTAAAGCCCATCTAAAAGTGAAAAGGATTAAAATTTGTAGGTCACCTATTCACCCCCTCTAGTTGACCATAGTGTACTTTCAATTGGTATTAGAGCCTCGGCTCTTATATAGGGCTTAACCTCCTAAGAGTATCATGGACAACAGAGACGATACCGATTCTTCTAAGGAGGAGCTCTCCAAAATGGCCGAGACTATAGCTAACCTAGAGACAACGGTTGTAACCATTCAAACCCAATTGTCCAAGGTTAGCTCTAGTGTTGGTTCGACGGTTTCCTCCATCAATAGGATGTTGGAGAACATGATGGGTAAACCTAAAGGACACGTGAATTCTCCCCATGTATCCGATGAGGAAAGTTCAGAAGAGGAAACTATTCAGAACAATACCGAAATCGAAGATAACATTACCAAAGCCAAGGCGAAACCCGCACAAAAGGCTAAGGCAAAGGAGAATTTCGAAGGCTCCAAGTCTCAAACGGCTAATGGTTCGGGGTCCAACTCAAAAGCATTGTTCAAAATATCATTCGATATACCGATTTATCGACCGATTTATCGCTTATCGGGTCGTGACCGATAAGATAAATGAATATCGGTGGAGTTTATCATTCAGGCCATTGTATCGGTCTTACAAGCGATTTATCGGTCGATATGCCGATAAATTGGCCGATATATCAATTTTCCATCACTGGAACATGTGATTAATGACATCCATCATAGAATTTTTAGTGTTATTGAATACAATATATCTATATATCATAATTTAGAGATTTTAGTGCCGATATGATATATTTTTATAGCATATTTTATATGTTTTAGTGCTACAATTTGGGATTTAAAAGAAAAATGGCCGATAAATAGTCGACCGATAAAATCGATTTATCGCCCGATAAGCCAATATATCTCTTATCATGGGCCGGCCGATAAGTTAATGATAAGCGATATCTTGAACATTTCTCAAAAGTTCCACCACCTCAAAATTATGACTCCATCCATCCAATAGTTTCAGTGCCACACATTCTTAATGTTGGACTTCCTCCCATGCTTAACACTAATGAATTCTTTTCTTGGAAGTTTGAAATGGAGTCACATATTTCCGGCTCGTGCATCGCTTTGTGGAGGAGCGTGGTCCATGGGTTCCATCCCCATGGCCCAAGAAACTTGACCCCTAGGGAGGATGTGGAATCTCAACTCGACAAGACCGCCCTTGTCATCATTCAAAAGGCTCTTCCAAGGGAGCATCTCACTCACATTCGTGGTTGCGAGACCGCCAAGGAAGCTTGGGACAAGCTTGACACTTTTATTCAAGGGAATGATAGCATCCAATCATCCAAGTATGATGTGGCCATTTACAAGTTCAAAACATTGTTATGCAAGAGGATGAGTCACCCGAGGAGCTATATAGAAGAGTTGTCACCCTTGCCAATCAATTGAGGGACTTTGGAAAAGAAGAGATCTCCGATGAGTGGATAAAGAGGAAGTTCATCAAAGCAATTACACCCTTCGAGAAGAACATCTCCACTATTATACGGACAAGAGAGGACTACAATTCCCTCAACTCCATTGGTGTTCTTAGTGAGTTCATTTCCATATCCCTATCGCAGAAGAGTGCGAATGATGCTCTCGCTCGCTCTAGAGGAATGGGAAAGTCACCCAATCTAGCTTTAAAGTCAAAGGCAATTGCTCGAGTTGAAGAAGTTGAAGAGGAGGATGATGATGAGGAAGACTATGAGGACACTTACACCGGCGCTCACAAGTGCATTGCCCTTGCCATGCAAGGATATTGGAAGAGATGGGAAGCTCACAAGGCCGGCTCTCCAAGACCTCCTCGAAACAAGAACTAAAATAAGAAGGGGGAGAGACCAAGGACATGCTACAATTGTGGAAGTGCAAACCATTTCGTGAAGGAGTGCCCTTTTGAGCCAAGAGAAGAAAATGAGGGCAAGCTTGTTCGCAAAAACAAGGCCAAGGCTCCACAAAACAAGAACTTCGCTAGAAGAGTGCCAAGGGCTCTTTTCGTTCAAGAAGGGGCAGGTGTTGGAAACCTATATCTCCGGAGATGAAGGAGAAGATGAAGTGGTAGGTGTAGCCCATGTTGCCATAGCTACCGCCTCATCTCCATCGGTCTCTCTATTTGAATCCCCCAATGAGATTGCGGCTATCCGACCTACATGTCTTATGGCAAAAGCCACTTTGGTATGCTCTCCCAACTCCAAAACCATTGTCACTAACCCTCCTTCATTATTGGATTGTGTTGAAAATGCTTGTGAGGAGGATAGTGAGGCAAAGGAACTAGGCATTTGGTTAGCTAGCCTCAAAGGTGAGACTAAGGAGAAAGTGAATGCCCTTTTGCGGCAACTTGATGATGCTAACTCTCTTGTAGATGAAAAGGAATAAATTATCATGACCTTGGAAAACCATGGAGGTAACTCTTGCAATGATAAAGAGCTTGAAATGACTCTTGAAAATGAGCGTTCCATTAGAGCCTCTCTTGAGGAAAAATTATCTAGTCTTGAAGAGACTTTTGCTATGAGTGTCTCTAAGCTTAGGAAGGATAATGAATAATCTCTTGCTCTTGTTAAAATACTTGAAAATGAAGAGTTGAAGCTAGTAATTGCTCACGAGGAACTTGTTGCTCGTCATGAAAAACTAGAAAAGGAGTTCACATCTCTTAAAGAAATTCATGACAAGCTAACCAAATCTCGTGACAATCTCCTAGCTCAACAATCAAATAAGCAAGTAATGTCCTCTTAATCTACTAGCATTGGTATTTTGCCTAGAAATTCTTGTGGTGCAACTAATCTTGTAGGAAGTGAGAAGACTCTCCATGAAATGGTTCCTCAAAGAGTCAAGAATGGAAAGGAGGGACTTGGCTATGTAGCTAAGCCAAGGAAGAAGTACAAGAAGAACAAGAAGAAGGTCACCTCTTCATCACAAGAAGTAAAATTTGTGAAAGAGGGAGAGGTGATCAAAGAGAAGGAGACCAACACCATTGTGGGTGGTGATACCTCTAGGGGGAGCACCACTCATAATGACTTTGCCGGCAAATATAACCCATCTTATGTTCTTATGGAATCTAGAGATGGTCATGTGTATGCTAAATATGTTGGTTCTTCTTATGGTGATGACTATCATTGGACTATTTGCGTTCCAAAGACCCTTGTTGCTAACAAAAGAGGACCCATTCAACGACGGGTACCTAAATCAAGACACTAATCTATTGTAGGGAAGTGCTTCCGGGTCAGGCAAATGGACGATGGATAGTGGTGCATACCAACATATGACCGGAAGTAAGGACGCAATGAGTGATTTTAATCCTCCATCACCTCATCTCAATTGCGTCACTATTGGTGATAACTCCGAGCTAAAGGTATTGGGATGACGCAAGGTATCTATCTCAAATGATTTATCAATTGAGAATGTTCTCCTAGTAGAGTCCCTTGGTTACAATCTTATGTCGGTACTTCAACTTGCAAATTGTGGTTTTACCTCGTTCTTTAATAAAGAGAATGTGATTGTCACTTGGGAGACGACTCTTAAAGTAGCCTTTGTTGGGCATGTCGAGAACGACATGTATGTAGTGGACTTCTCTAAAGGAGACACATGTGTCACGACATTCCTAATGGCTAAAGTTGATGTGGGTTGGCTATGGCATCGCCGGTTATCTCACACCAATATGAGGACGTTGCATGACCTTCAAAGTGGCAATCATGTTCTAGGACTAACAAA
The DNA here is from genome assembly GCA_028641055.1 of Alopecurus myosuroides. Classification (NCBI taxonomy): domain Eukaryota; kingdom Viridiplantae; phylum Streptophyta; class Magnoliopsida; order Poales; family Poaceae; genus Alopecurus; species Alopecurus myosuroides. Next base: position 452,573,904 of record CM054057.1, on the reverse strand, counting down.
TGCTAAGTTTGCCAAAGATCGTGTGTGTAGCTCTTGCGTTCTTGGAAAGCAACATGGAGAATCTCACCCCACCAAGACCACCATCACCACCTCAAGAATCCTCGAGCTCATTCACTTGGACCTTTTTGGTCCCCTATCATATGATAGTCTTGGAGGCAAGAAGTATTGCTTGGTGATTGTGGATGACTATTCAAGATATTATTGGGTGTATTTCTTCAAGAGGAAGAGAGAGAGACTCAAAAGAGAGTCATCGAGTTCATCACTTTGGTAGAGCGCCAACACAATACGAGCATCATGGCGATCCGGAGTGATAATGGCTCCGAATTCAAGAACTACACCGTGGAGGGATTTCTTAGCGAAGAGGGGATTGCTCATCAATATTCCACTCCCTATACCCCTCAACAAAACGGTGTGGCGGAGAGGAAGAACCGGACACGAATGGATGCGACAAGGACCATGATTGCATAATTCTCTTCTCCATACAATTTTTGGGCCGAGGCCATCTCCACCGCTTGCCATGCTAGCAACCGGTTGTATCTCCGCAAGAACTTGAACAAGACTCCTTATGAGATCCTCACAGGAAAGTAGCTGGATGTATCATACTTCAAGGTCTTTGGTTGCAAGTGCTTCATTCGTAAGAGAGGCAAACGCTTTTCAAAATTCGAGACCAAGTCATATGGGGTATCTTTGTTGGTTATGCCACAAACTCTCACGCCTATAGAGTCTACAACAAGTCCACCGGACAAGTTGAAGAAGCTATAGATGTAGTGTTTTATGAGGATAATGGGTCCCACGGGGGGCGTATAGATCATGGTGTTCTAGGATATGCAATTCCTCCCATAATCATAAGAAGAATGGGAATTGGTGAAATAATCCCCATTGAGGGTTACCGGATGACGGAGGGAGAAGGGCTATGCTCTACTCAAGTGGAGCAATTGACTACACCCATTGATACACAAGCTACCCAACAAGATGCACCAAGCCCTCATGCTACAAATCAAGGCCGAGCTAATGATCAATATCACTCCATCGATCAAGGCCAAGCTAACAATCAAGGCCAAGCTCATAATCAAGGCCAAGCTCACAATAAAGGACAAGGACCAGACACTCATGTTGGTGATAGAACCCAACACATAAGAGATCCATCTCCCGTTGATGAACAAGATCAAGGGAAAGATGGACATGACTCCGATGATGAAGGTGATGCTCAAGCCATACCGAAGGAGACTTTGGAGGAGATGCTAGCGCGTAGGGAAAAGAGAAGGCTAGAAAATCTTGCGCGTGCCGGTCACACGGAGGACATGATTCTTGGACAAGTTCGTGGAAGGGTAGTCACGAGGAGGCAATTGGCGTATTTTAGCAAGGCACATGCTTTTGTCTCTCACATTGAGCCCAAGAAGGTCTATGAAGCGCTTGAAGATCAATATTGGCTTGAAGCTATGCATGATGAACTCAACAACTTCGAGCGCAATAAAGTGTGGAAGTTAGTGCTAAGACCCTTGGATTGAAAGAACGTCATCGGCACCAAATGGGTATTGAAGAACAAGAAAGATAAAGATGGAATCATCATTCCCAACAAGGCGAGATTGCTGGCTCAAGGCTTTTCTCAAGTCGAAGGTGTCAATTTCGGTGAAACTATCGCTCCCGTAGCTCGTCTTGAATCCATTCGTATCTTGCTTGCCTATGCTTCTCATCATAATTTCAAACTACAACAAATGGATGTTAAAAGTGCTTTCCTAAATGTCTTATTAATGAGTTGGTATATGTCAAGCAACCTTCGGGTTTCGAGGATCCCAACCACCCCGATAATGTCTACAAACTCGATAAGGCGCTCTATGGACTTAAACAAGCTCCATGTGAGTGGTATGAGCACCTTAAAGAGTTTGTAGTGGATCATGGGTTCAATGTTGGTTTAATCGATCCCACCCTTTTTACCAAAAAGGTTGGAGGTGACTTGTTCATGTGACAACTCTATGTGGATGATATCATCTTTGGTTCTACTAACACCAAATTCAATGATGAGTTTTGCAAGCTTATGACGGATAAATTCGAGATGTCTATGATGGGTGAGTTGGAGTATTTTCTTGGCTTCGAGATCAAGAAACATCCCGAAGGCACCTTCATCAAGCAAGCCAAGTATACACAAGATATGCTCAAACGATTCAACATGCATGACGCCAAGCCCATGAAAACCCCCATGTCAACAACTCTTGACTTGAAACCCGACCCGAACGGTAAAGAGGTAGATCAAAAGGTATACCGCTCCATGATTGGCTCTTTGCTCTACCTTTGTGCATCTAGACCCGATATTATGTATAGTGTAGGTAAATGTGCAAGGTTTCAAGCCTCTCCGAGGCAAAGTCATTTTGAATCAGTTAAATGTATCTTTCGCTATTTGGTCCCTACCCCAAACTTTGGTCTTTGGTATCCCAAGGGTTCAAGCTTTCAGCTCATTGGGTACTCGGATGCGGATTATGCGGGAGAGAAGACGGATAGGAAGTCTACATCTGGGGGTTGCTAGTTTCTTGGTCGCTCTTTAGTATGTTGGTCTTCCAAGAAGCAAAATTGCATCGCTCTCTCAACCACCGAGGCCGAGTACATAGGCAAGTTGTTGTGCTCAATTGCTATGGATGCGGCAAACTTTGCGAGATTATGGTATCGACTTCGACAAGGTCCCTCTCTTGTGCGACAATGAGAGTGCCATCAAGATTGCCTACAATCCCGTTCTTCACTCCAAGACGAAGCACATTGAGATTCGGCATCACTTCATTCGGTATCATGTTGAGAAGGGCGATATTGATCTCTCTTATGTGCCGACCAAGGATCAACTTGCGGATATCTTCACGAAGGCCCTTGATGAACCAAGATTTCGAGGTTTGAGGAATGAACTAAATGTCATTGATGCGTCTAACTTCACTTGAAACCTTGCATAGATACCTTCACTACACATGCTATCTAGGTTTGGATGTAGGCATGGACATAGGGGGAGCGTACTTCAACTCATGAACCAACACTCCTCCTATCATGCGCAAATCAATCAAAACTGCATGCATATCTAGTCATTTTGTGACTTATTGTGCTTCAACGTGAGTCATGCTTTTGGGCCCAAGATATATCTTCGCGGCTCCTTGGCATACACTCAAACACGGTGGCTCCGGCCACCAACATTTTCCTCTTCGGTGTGTTGTTTGTCTCTTTCGCTCTTTTTTCTCGTTTTATGTTTGAATTTCCATTGTCCTCATTTTTATCTTTCTCGTTTTTGGTGGCTCATGTCATGTTCCTTCTTTGAAAAACTCTGTGTGCGGGGACCCCGGAAATTCTGGCCTAGTGCCCGTAAATTTCCGGCCACCTGATACTTGTCCTGAAAAATTCCACCATTTCCCCCATGCCCCCTCTCTGGACACAGCCAGTAATTTGGGAAGAATTTTCCGGGCCAAATATCCCGGGGGCCAGAATATTTCGTGTACTGAGCCCGGAAATTTCCGGTGTTCGAGATTTTCCTAGAAATTCGTCCCCGCTGCGTTGTGCCTCCTTGCAGAAGTCGCACCGGATTTTGGGGGGAATTTCCGGCCAAATCTCCGGCCCCTAGAAATTTCCGGCCTACCCACCGGAATATTCCGGGGTAAGCAGTTGGAGCCTATAAATAGGCGACGGGAGGGGCTCTCTCAGCTCTTTTCCCCTCCCATCGCCTGCTCTCCTCTCCCCAACTGCAGCCTCCGCCACAGAGCTCCCCGGGAGGCTCCGCGCCTCCCCTCTTTGTCTTCCGACCCCTCTTTGTGGATCAAGAGACTACGCATCCGTGCCAATCCCATGGATCCTGGTATGTGCCAAGTTTTCTCCGTGCTCTAGTGTTTTCGGTTGATTTGATCTCTCAAGTTCTTAGGGTTCGATCTCACACCATCACGATTTTCTTCCAGTGTTTCACCACTGTACCATCTCGTGCACCCTATATCTAGTTCTAGATTCTTTGCAGGCCTAGATTCGCAACCCTAATGCAATTTTTTTAGGGCCATAAATTTCCGTCCCCAGCCTAGAATTTCCGCCCCCTGGAAGTTTCAGCAAGGATCGGAATTTCCGGCCTGCTCTGAATCTTTTACAGAGATCACTTTATTCCACGCCACAAGATATGAGCCCCATTTTTTTATGTTGTTTTGCTTTTCTTTGCACTTGCTTTCGCTTTTCTCGATGATGGTTCAAGCTCTAGGCCCAAGGCTACTAGCTCCCGCAAGCGGTGGCGCTACTTCCAACAGAATGAAGATGGGGTGTTTGTTGATGAGACCGTGATTCATCAGCGTCAGCGTGAAGAACAGTGTGAGTATGAGCGTCAGCGCAACGCCGACAGGGCTGCTCCTCGTGCAAACAAGCAACGGGGCAAGACCTCTCTCAACTGGCCACCATGTCCATAGCTGAGTTTAAGGTCTGGCGCACCTAGGCATGGTACACTGAGGGCCCTCAGGACCCCACTATCGATTCCTGTTTCTGGCATGTGGCATGTGGAGCAGGAGACTCTATACAAGCAGGTATACACAGTTATGAGCAAGCATGTATGCCCTATGAAGTACATCAACTTTCCACACATGGTTGTCAACCCTGCTTATTTTAGCAACTCTGTTAATCTCTCTGAGCTCCTTGGTTTGCGCCCTCTGATGGAGACCCAATGCTCCTATAATACCACTTTCATTCAGCAGTTCTTTGCTACCCTGGTTTTCAATGATGCTGAGGAGATTGGGATGACATGGATGTCTAGACCTCACTTTCTCACAGCCACATTCCATGATTTTGCTTCTGAGCTCGAGCATCCTTTTGCTGGCCTTAATGTTCCACAGGGTGCTCGCATGCACGTCCATGGTGTGGAGTATGAAAAGAACAAGTTGGTTGAGTTGTATGGTCCTCGAGGTACTATGGGTTCCGGCAAGGGTCTCTATGCCATCTATAAAATGCAGGAAGGATGGTGCGCCATGTGTGGTGCCCTAGGGACCACCTGGCAGCCCCAAAATTGGGTGCGGATATGAGGGGCATTCCTGCCCCCCTCGGCACTCCCCTCTTCTTGGTTTTTGTCTGGAACTCTTCCGGAACCATGTGACCCTTATAGATTAAATCATCAACCTTATCTAATGGTGTCATAAATATATTTACGACATCCCGAGACTTCCCATACCCCATGCACTTGTTGGAGGTATGCCCTAGAGACAATAATATTCAGTTATTATTCTATCTCCAAGTTCAGAATTAAGTTTATGTCATCATGCTACAACCGCTATAGCACTTGAAAAATGAGTTTTCAAATGAAAATCTTTGCGTGGGTGTGAAGACATAAACAAACAAGAGTTCCTAATCTTGTCTCTAAGATTGGAATATGGTTTGTGAGATGGTCATTTTTTCGTGATAATGGACTTAGAAGAAAGTTTAGCAAAACATAAGAGTTTATTGTTAGGGAAACAATAGTACTGAACCGACCCAAGTGTATATTGTTGCTAAAAGAGACTAAAAAATCATTATGTATTTTAGAAAATGCATATGAAGTTAAGATTGACTATAATTCCTAACTGTGAGAATATCTACTGACTGCATGATCGAAAGTTATATTTTGGATATCATCAACCGTCTTGCTGTAACTGGGGATTATAACGGTGATATTTGGGTATGACCTAGAAAGTGTAATGGAACTCAGATTATTCAAGACTAGTACTTAACTCCTCTAGACGATAGATAGATACATTCTATAGCCCCTCTCATTATTACTGATAATATATCGGCTGGCCAAACACAGTGTGATTTATCACATGATCATCGGGGATATTGATGAGAAACGAGAACGATGTCGGTAGACGAGTTGTACATGTTATGATCAGACCAGATCACATAGTATCACCTCTTGATATCGTTGGTATCATGAAGTTAAAGTAATAAGTGCAATGGGTGACTTATAAGGTTCCTTCGTTTTTAGGGAATACACATGAGCCAACATGGACGTCCACGGTCCTGTTGTTGGTTATTGTTCGGTAAGTACCTGAACATGGTTGTGTGTTATCGAGCCTTTACGGGTCACACGCTTAAGCCGTGCCAACCTTTTATTAAGAGAAATAATACGTTTTTATTGGTTTTATGAATGTTCGATGTCGTTATGATACACAGAAACAAGTCTGGTGTCAATGAGAGTGGTTTCGGGGAAGTTACTATAATAGAGAAATTATGCCGGTGTTAGGCAGAAATTATGTCGGGGAAGTTACTATAAAAGTTCTCAACACATGAGAGAGAATAGATAATGAGACCTAGCTCTAATTATCTATTCTCTCTCATGTGTTGAGAACTTTTATATTCATAATAGCTCTAATCACAGTTGATTAGAGATACCAATTGTCAACGATGGAAGGCTTGAACGGACAACAATTTCGCCTAGAGGGAGGGGTGAATAGGCGATAAAAACTTTTTCGGTTAAGGCTTGCTAAATGCGGAAATAAACTAGGTGTTTAAATTAACAAGCACACAACCTAAATATTCTAGGCTCAACTAGGTGCACCAACAACTTATGCTAAGAAAGACAAGTAACAAGGTGATAGCAAGATATATAACTTCAAGCACGAAGGATATCACAATGTAAATTGCATAAGTAAAAAAGCTCGGGTATAGAAATAACCGAGGCACACAGAGACGATGATGTATTCCCGAGTTCCTCCTTTTGAGGGGAGTACGTCTCGTTGGAGGGGTGTGAGCTGGCCACAAGAGGCCTACTCAACGCCACAAAGGTCTCAACCTATTCTCCGATGAACCTCTCCACAAAGGCCTGATTCACCTTCCACTATTGGCAACCTTCAATATCGATGCACGCATCCAAAACTTAACTAGAGGCTCTCGATATCACCATAATCTTGGGGCACACATCCACAACTCAATTGGAGGCTCCCAAGAACACCACAAATCTTCTAGGGTCCAAGACCCAAGAGTAACAAGTCCACAAACTTTCACTTCCACGAATCCTCGTGGATAGAGCAAACCGATGCAACCAATGCAAATGGCAAGAGCACAAGTACTAAAATCCTTCACTCTCAAATTCCAACAAAGAAAAAAAAAATCTTATGAGGGAATAAGAGAGGAAGAACAAAGGAGGAGAAACACCAAGAACTTCAAGATCAAGATCTACTAGGTTTCCCTCACTAAGAAGGAAGATGGATTGGTCGAAATCTAGATCTAGATCTCCTCTCACTTTTCCCTCAAAGAGATGCAAGAATCATGGGGAATGAGAGGGGGAAAGCTTTTCCAATGTCAACAATGGTGGAGAGAGAGGGAGGGGAAAGATGTGCTTGGGAAACTTGGGGACCAATGAGGAAGAAGACCCCCTTAAATAGGTCCCCTAAAAAACTAGTCATTTTGAGTGCAGAAAAGGGACCGGAATTTCCGGTTCAAACTTGAACCGGATATTGCGGTTGCCTGTTCTTTTTCAGATCTGCAAACCACAAAGGAGTTGGCTAAATCAGAAATTCTGGTTTCCCAGAATTTTCGAGTGAAATTTCCAGTACACTCCAACACCAAAATGTTCGGGGACTTAGCCAAAATCTCGAGTCTTGGAACAAACCGGATATTCTGGTTGGTTTCAGAACCAAAAACCTTCTAGTCCTTAGCTGATTTTTGAGCTTCTCGTCAGAACCAGATATTCCGGTTGGACCAAAATTTCCGGTCACCTTTTGAATCATTGAGGCAGAACCTAAAACCCCATAACTTTTGCAAACAAACTCCGGATGAGGTGAGTCCAATTGCGTTGGAAAGATAACAGCAAGGAGTATCCAAATATAAAGTGAAAATATTTAAACCTCAAATAATGGAGAAGTTATCACATGTGATAGGTGTGGGAACATTCTCAAAGACGAACCGGATATTTTCACCATCGAAAATGCAACAAGTTTTTCTTATGAAGTTCGTTTTTTGGTAAACCTTGGCTTGTCATGAAGATCACGACAAGCACCAAAACCCAAGGTCATCATAGTCCTTTTCTTCAAGACATACTTGCAATATGCACAACTCTATACATTACCATTCTTCATATATATCCTTGAACATAACAATGGTCATCATGAAAGCTTCTAGAGTCCAACACATGAACTTCAATCTTTCCTATGGACAAGACATATAAGGATAACTCAATGCAAAAATTAGTACATAAGGATTATCATTAATTACCAAAACCACATATGGGGGCACCATGCACTTTCAAGACCGTCTCTCTTCGTCTGTGCGGAGTCCTAGACGACGGAGCGCTGCCGGGTTGACACTTGCGTACACATGCACACAATAAGAGGGATTACACGTGTGACCCTTGACGAGGGAAGACTTAGCGACATCCTTGCAACTAGGCCTAGTTGTGAGGATCCACAATTGTTCGGAACTCTTCTACGACTACATCGAATCTGCTGCCCGGTGAGTCGTGATCCTAATCCTCATGGGCATGCCTCGTTATCTGCATAGTGATCTTGGAAGACTACATAGAGCAACAAATTTAAATTCTGCAGCGTAGACTAGCAGCACCTGCTTCGTAAAGCGTGCAACCTCATTTTCTCTCTCAAAAAACTCCGGAATAAATTCTGGTAGTAATAGAAACGGTTTCTATCACTCTGGACATCTAATGCTCGGTTTATAAATTATCTATGATATGTAAAATATATCTATCATGAAGAAACACCGTTCCAATGGTACTCTTTGTTGATCCGAACCTACCGATATACACATAAACCAGTCCTAACTTAAGTGTGCTTCCCCTATAGGTTCAATAGTGTGTGGACATGAAGCTGCAACTCTTTCCTTTTGATAATCAATAGTGGGGCCATGGACGCCCATATTGACTCCCACATACTATATGAATAAAATTCTGAACCTGTTGGCTATTATACAATATTCCTATTGCTCATGATACCATATTTACCCTAGACTATGGATTCTGGTATTGCCGTGAAACAATCTAGTTCACTATACCTTTGTCTATCTCGTTAACTGGTTAGATTCCTTTTACTTGCTATTGTATTATGATATCCCACATGATGTATCATCATCATGTATTGTCCGCAGAACTTATGGATATAAATAATACCGAGTGGGCCTAGGGTTCTATCTCTCTTTTTACGGTGGAGTAATTCCCATCTCGGAACATCTAGGTAATATACTCCTTTAGCCCAGTGGATACCGTTATGTTCACCCAGTTTACGGTCTGATGCTAGATAGTATAAGAGTAAAACCTCCAAAATATATAACCCCGATAACCTCATGGTCAAAGGATGAATCATAATATAACTGTGTTGTGATATGATACTAAGGACAAGGATGTCTTAATGGAATCTCTTAGCATATCAACTACTAGGGTATACTTAGACATATTGTTCCCCTCCAAGAATATGTTATTCATTGACGCTGACATAAACAATGTCCATGCCAAGGAAAACATAACCATCAAGCATCCAATGAATTAGTCGTAAAATGCAAGACCAGGGTTTGATACTTTGTTCATCTTTCTAGTACCTCACAAGTACTAAATCCCTTTTCAAAAACCTCCTTTTTGAAAACATTGACACAATGCTAGCTACAGGCCATTCAACTGTCCATATCCAAGGACATGGCTATTCTAAATAGTTTTACTCTGCAGAGGTGTACATAATCCACAAGATCCAGAACATCCGTCGTGAACAACCACGGACTGTCTCCGACAATATGCGAACATCAGTTAACTGGTCCTAACCTTCCACTATGTTCAATCTAGTATATGACTATCTCTTCAATTGGGTTTCTTCTCCCTGGCATCGTGTCCCACATCGCCATGACAAGAGACCCAACTGATGCGGCCGGAGGGAAAATTAATCACACACTTTGCATGCCTCATGTTTCATAACTTGGCGACATTTTGGTTCAACGGATCCCATTCCTTATAGCAATTTGAGATAGAGCACCCACTAACGAGAACAAGGTTCTAGCCAAGCCCCTTGCCCATATTGGAGTAGAGTGGCACTATGTTAAGGTTGTCCGGCGAAGACTAGGTTATGTGTCATTTTCGAAAACACCTTTTTCCAAAAATGATCACCTCATAATTCTCCCGTGGACAAGGTCCCAACTTTCCACTGGTTTTCCATAAAGCCTTGGTTTTGCAAAAAAATCACATTTTTAGGGTGTCCACTTAGGGACTTCAGGTTATTTTATTTTTGGTGGTAAATATACCATATGGTGGCTTATGTCTTGGTAACACCAAGTTTTGACTACTGGCAAGATAATAATTTATATAGTATTAATAGTAGCAATAGACACAACACAAATAGTTTTGTTAATCAGAGTTTTCTAAAACTTCAGAAGTAAAAACATGCATGATAGATAATCATAAGTGTAGTAGCAAGCATCAGGATGGCTTGCCTTGAAACTCCTTGGGTCCCTGGCTTTGAAGTAGCTCGAACTTGACACACAGCTCTACGACACCTTCTTCTTCTTTGTTTTCTAACGTCGCAAAAAGAATAAAGGACACACACTCAGAACCAACGAAGGCTAACAACAATACAAAACAACACATACATCAAGCAACCTTATGCTAAAACAATCACTCAAGTTGTTATCGAGAAAACTACCAAACAAACACACGTGGCACAAATGATAATACTAGAATGCTTATGGTTGGGATACCATATCCTGCAACCTAAATGTCATGTGTTTAGTGGGTGTACCCCTCTCATCCCAAGACATTGAAGAAGCTAAAAAGGCCTTTGGTCACAAGGGTGAGGCTACTAAAGTAATAACAAGCATCAAAAGTAATACCCATGCATGTGGGCATTAACAACAACGCAACCAAGCATCAACTAGATAGGTTTCCCATTAACCAAAAGAATAGACAACTAAATAAATCAAGTCATAACAATAGCACGGGTACCCTACTCATGCTAAGGTAATTCACTGAGATAGTTTTAGATAACCAAGCAAACCATAGACAGACAAGATAGCTGCTGAATATGCATAGATTCACAAAGTGCTTTAAAGAAACACTTAATCACAAAAGTAACTAACAAACCAGTGGCTCCAACATTTGTAATAAGCCATAAGGCACACTATAAAACACACCAATTACAAGAGAAGAATATTTCTATAAATAGGATAATAGCAGGGGTTCACTAGTAACATGCTAGTATGGAAGATTACTACACAAGCATGCCTAAGAAAATAGTGTTTTCACAACAAAGACCCACTTGCAACCAAAAGAGTCATGCCATAACGGCAGGAGTGAGAACATGCTAAACAAGCTAGTCTAAACATACACCAATAAAAATAGGAAGGCAACATTAATAGGGCAACTCATAAATTCTAGGGGTGCCACCAATACATTAATAGTGAAGCAGTCAACACTACAAGAATGCATTTTTCCTTAACAAGCAACACATGCTTATAAGCACCCAATAACAGTAACACACACCCTACACATCCTAGTAGATAACTATACTAAAACTAATTCTATAAGAACAACTACTCCCATAAAACCACAAGAATCAACTAAGCCTAATTAACCATGCTTTTTCTAACATGAAAGGAACAAGCAGCAAAGGTGACATGTTATAAAATCAGTAGCTATGTACTCTCCTCATGCTCAAACAATACTTTCTAAAATTATGCCACTCAAAGGAATTTTATCCACAAATAATTCCTCAATACTAGGGAATATTCCTATTAGTGCAAACAACTCTTAAACTAATCAAATGCAATACCAATCCCTTCCTAACATGATATTCACAAGGAAACACCACATCACAGAGAGTATAACATCTACACATGCCAGGAGTCAGAAACCTAGCACTAACACACTTCAAAAAGAGTTCAGTAGAACAATACTCAATTTTCTTTGGCAAAACTTACTAAGCAGCCATAAAGTGAAAAGGCTACTAGCAAGTATGTTTATGGTAAGGAAAATTATATCCCTAACCAAAATGCAATGGAATCAGTGCGTGCTTCACTAACATTCCAAGGCATTAATAGGTCACAATGCCTCTGGTCATATTTGAGAGAAAAGAAATCACACTAAACAAGTAATCAAAAACATTACTGATGCTAGTGATATTCATAGGAATTTATTTAACACGACAATACTACCCATGCTCTATATAAATAAAAATCCAAGCTAGCAGAGGTAACATACTAAAAAGATCAGTACCAAAGTGGTAATGGATCCACCATATAATTCACAAAAAGAAACCAAACCTATAGTTAAAAATACGACAATTTCTAGTACTCAAGAAAAGCTACAAAACAACTATGCCCAACATATTTATTCTAAGCGTCACCCAATATACTAAACCTCTTCTAACATGATAGTTCTACAAGAAAACATCAAGATAAAAGAAAGGAACACATTAATCATGCTAGAAAACATAACTCTAGTACTAAAGTATTTAACACAAAATATTCACATAAGGATAAACAATAACAGAAAAGTGCAAAATCTAGTTATGCACACCAAAACTATTATATAGCTATAAAAATTACAACAAGCTAGGGTTAGGTAGTTCTAAGAATACACAAGCTAATCCAATTAGATTTACATAAAAAAATCATCACCAAATAACCTACAAAAATCCTAGAAGTGCTCTCTGGTCATTTACCAAAATGCATGGCATTTTCTCTAGGAAGATTTCCTTCAAGCAAGGCCAAGTCCTACTGGAAGGTATCACTAAGGGCTATCCAAAAAAGTTGAGTTCGCATTTTTAGGATTCTTATTTTTTAAGTTATGCGAAAAATGGATAAACAGATAGGTTCTGCCAAAACAGTGACTATTGCAAAAATAATGATCAAAAAGTAGATCTATCACTTGGATCTGGTTAAGAAAATGTTAGCGTACAGGCATGATTTTTGGTTTGGCCATATTTGCATTTTTACTATTTTCACAGGGCAAAAGCAATGCCTCTGTTTCTGTCTATTTTCAAAAAGGAATAAAACACACAGGAGAAAAACGCCGCGGGCCAGATCTAACGGGGTCAAAGCCCAACAAGGACCAAAGAGGCCCACGGGCATGCGCGCTGCACTGCGCGGGAGCGGTTGGGTTCAAAGGGAGCCGTAGATCTCGCGATCTACGGTCCACGCGTCGTCTTCCTCACTCTCCCTCTCTCACATTGCGCGAGCAACCGAGGACGGCTTCGAGTCGGGGCTCACCGAGGGCGGCAACGCGGGGCCGAGGTGGATGCAGGTGGTCGAGGCCTTGTAGGTGCGCAAGCAGCAACATCTGCGGTGGCCCCAGTCGACGGCGGCGAGCAGCGCGTCCGCGACGGCTCTGTGGATGGCGGCGGTGAATCTGCGAGCAAACGGGCAAGGCAAGGGATCACGGGGATGCGCACGGGTACGGGGAGCACGACAATGCTGAAATGGCGGTGTTTGAGCGGTTGCATCTATGACTACCTCGAAATGGAGCTCACGGTGGTCGGCGGCGCTTTCCTCTTCGCGGCGCTCACAGAGAGCAAGCGGGGAGGAATGGGGCGGCTGGGGGCGTGCGGTGAGACGTGGAGGGTGGATGGCAAAGTGGGAGGGCGCGACGTGGTCTATACCCGTGGGGCACGGGCTGTGCTCCATGGCATGGGCTCGGGCATGCATGGAAAGGGCTCGGGGCGGCGCTAGGCGTCGTGCTACGGGTGGCAAAGGGCTAGGGTGGGAAGGTACTGCAGCTGGGCGGCGATGGAGAGGTGAGCACGACAGCGGAATGGCCACAATGGCGGTGCACTATGTGCCCCCCTCCGTGTCTCCCTCCTCTCTCTCGGCCTCTGTTTCTCTCCCTCAAAACTCTCTCTCTTTCCCTCCAAAATGGCAACCAAAACACACATGGCTAGTGGAAACATAGGTGAGCGGAGTGGACATGGTCTCTCCCCCCAAATTGAACAAAAATCAACCAATTCAACACTCAAACTTCTGTCCAAACTGTTTTCAGAAAAAATCAGAAAACAAAGACTTAGCAGAATTTTACTAAGTGTTGAAATAGACAGAAGCATCAAAAAGTTCAATCATGAATAAAATAGCAAAATGAATTCCAATTGTAAAATTTAAAGTTGGACATGGTTAAGCATGCTATGAACATCCAGAAACACATTTTTATTATTTTTTTGAAAATGTGAAAGGCTATGAAAACAAGTGGGAAAAAGGTATCTTTCTGTTTTCCTCTGTTATGAAAATTCTCTGTTTTTCTTTGTTATTTTCTTGACACAAAAACAAGCATGCAACAATTTGTTTTCAAACTTCATAATTCAAACCAAGGTTATGGATTTGTAGTCCACGTACCAGAGAACAATTATAAACCAAGAGAACATATAATTGTATAATTTAGCTAATTAAAAACAAGTGCTAGAAATGGGTGTTTTGCTAATTTTTCAAGGAAAACTGTCAATAGGAAAATTAAAGAAAATCATTCATTTTTACAAATGCCATTTTTTTCTTGGATCAAACAAAGCCAAACAATATTGTCAAGTTGAAAACAAGCATGATCCAAGCCTTGGGCAAAAATCCCTTAGGGTAACATATGGAAAACAAGAGAGAAAACAATTTACACTTAGGGAAAAACACTAGGGTGAGTTTAAGGGGAAAAAATCTTGCAATTCTTAGATGGTTTTGCAAACACACAACTTGTTCAACCAAGCAAAACATCATTCAAAAAGTTTTTGTTGGCCCAAAAGTTTGGGTTCCACTGACACTACATAGAGGCAGAAATTGGGGTGTGACAGATCTCCCCCCCTTAAAATGTATCTCGTCCCGGAGATTCGCAAGTAGGGAAAAAAGAGAGTGTGGTAAAAACAAAATTGTTAGAACTTCAGTCTTCAACTCCAGCTGCTCGGTGGTTGGTAGCATTGATGTGCAGGTGCTTCCCCCCTTTGACTAATCTTACGAAAATATGTCGGTAGGTTAGTTTTCAAAAGGGTTTGGGTGCCATGTTCGAAACCTCGAACTTATTGTACCTCAGATCCGAAGTAGTCATCCATGTGTTAGCCTTTAGACCTTGATTTTACTAATATCCACTACCATATCTCTGATAAGGCTTCCACTATCAACTAGCTATTCGAACCATAACTTTGATACCAAGCTAAAAATCCTTCGTCCACCATCATCTTCTTGGGGCATAAAATTGCCTCATCATTCTATAGTTCAATCTATCGGATATCCACCAAACTCCTCAAGCAAGAACTTCCCATTCCCTTCTCTCACAAACTCCTGGTGGTACACTACCCTTTTCTTGATTTAATTTTCCCTTAGAAAGGCATGTCCCAAATCATTTGACTCCCTCAATTGTTATTTGTTTCACGATAATATTGTTAATGATAAACCAAGAATGCAACAATCATATACCCACATTAAAAGGAACCTGACTATTTTCTGACCACGTCCATGATTTGTTTCAAAACCTACAGACTCTGAGCTCATCATCAAAACTAAGATATTTTCCTAATGGTGAAGCAGTCAACACTACAAGAATGCATTTTTCCTTAACAAGCAACACATGCTTATAAGCACCCAATAACAGTAACACACACCCTACACATGCTTGTAGATAACTATACTAAAACTAATTCTATAAGAACAACTACTCTCATAAAACCACAAGAATCAACTAAGCCTAATTAACCATGCTTTTTCTAACAACAAAGGAACAAGCATCAAAGGTGACATGTTATAAATCAGTATCTATGTACTCTACTCATCCTCAAACAATACTTTCTAAAATTGTGCCACTCAAAGGAATTTTATCCACAAATAATTCCTCAATACTAGGGAATATTACTATTAGTGCAAACAACTATTAAACTAATCAAATGCAATACCAAACCCTTCCTAACATGATATTCACAAGGGAAAACCACATCACAGAGAGTATAACATCTACACATGCTAGGAGTCATAAACCTAGCACTAAAACACTTCAACAAGAGTTGAGTAGAACAATACTCAATTTTCTTTGGCAAAACTTATTAAGAGGCCATAAAGTGAAAAGGCTACTAGCAAGTATGTTTATGGTAGGGAAAATTATACCCCTAACCAAAATGCAATGAAATCAGTGGGTGCTCCACTAACATACCAAGGCATTAATAGGTCACAATGCCTCTGGTCATATTTGAGAGAAAACAAATCACACTAAACAAGTAATCAAAAACACTACTCATGCTAGTGATATTCATAGGAATTTATTTAACAGAGCAATACTACCCATAATCTTCTATAAATAAAAATAAAAGCTAGCAGAGGTAACATACTAAAAAGATCATTACCAAAGTGATACTATATCCACCATATAAATCACAAAATTTAAGCCACCAAACCTGTAGTTAAAAATACTACAATTTCTAATACTCAAGAAAACCTAGAAAACAACTATGCCTAACATATTTATTCTAAGCATCACCCAATATACCAAACCTCTTCTAACATGCTAGTTCTTCAACAAAACATCAAGATAACATAAAGTAACACATGTAATCATGCTAGAAAACATAACTCTAGTACTAAAGTATTTAACACAAAATATTCACACAAGAATAA
The DNA here is from genome assembly GCA_028641055.1 of Alopecurus myosuroides. Taxonomy (NCBI): domain Eukaryota; kingdom Viridiplantae; phylum Streptophyta; class Magnoliopsida; order Poales; family Poaceae; genus Alopecurus; species Alopecurus myosuroides. The sequence goes on along the minus strand of CM054057.1, from coordinate 452,557,389 downwards.
ACAATAATAGAACAGTGCAAAATCTAGTTATGCACACCAAAACTATTCTATAGCTCTAAAAATTACACCAAGCTAGGGTTAGGTAGTTCTAAGCATGCACAAGCTAATAAAATTGGATTCACATCAAAAATCATCACCAAAAACCTACAAAAATCCTAGAAGTGCTCTCTGGTCATTTACCAAAATGCATGACATTTTATCTAGGAAGCTTTCCTGCAATCATGTCTAAATGCTACTGGTAGGTATCGCTAAGGGCTATCCAAAACAGTTGAGTTTGCGTTTTTAGGATTCTTATTTTAAAGTTAAGCCAAAACTGGCTAAACAGATAGGTTCTGCCAAAACAGTGACTACTACAAAAATAATGATCAAAAAGTAGATCTATCACTTGGATCTGGTTAAGAAAATGTTAGGGTACAGGCATGATTTTTGGTTTGGCCATATTTGCATTTTTACTATTTTTCACAGGGCAAAAGAAATGCCTCTGTTTCTGTCTATTTTCAAAAAGGAATAAAACACAGAGGAGAAAAACGGGATGGGCCAGATATAACGGGGTCAAAGCCCAACAAGGACCAAAGAGACCCACGGGCGCACGCGCGCGCTGCCCTGCGCGGGAGCGGTTGGGTTCAAAGGGAGCCGTAGATCTCGCGATCTATGGTCTACGCATCGTCTTCCTCACTCTCCCTCTCTCTCTCTCATCGCGCGAGCAACCGAGGACAGCTTCGAGTCGGGGCTCACCTAAGGGGGGCCAGGGGCGGCGACACGGGGTCTAGGTGGATGCAGGTGGTCGTGGCCATGCAGGCGCGCAAGCAGCAACAGCAGCGGTGGCCCCAGTCGACGACGGTGAGCAGCGCGTCCGCGGTGGCTCCATGGACGGTGGCGGCAAATCTGCGAGCAAACAGGCAAGGAAAGGGATCAGGGGGATGCGCACACGTACTGGGAGCACGAAAATTCCATAATGGCAGCGTTTGGGCGGCGTCATCGTCGGCTACCTCGAAACGGAGCTCATGGTGGCCGGCGGCGTTTTCCTATTCGCGGTGCTCACAGAGAGCAAGCGGGGAGGAATGGGGCGGCTGGGGGCGTGCGGTTAGACGTGGAGGGGTGGGTGGCAAAGTGGGAGGGCGCGGCGTGGTTTATACCCGTGGGGCACGGGCGGTGCTCCACGACATGGGCTTGGGCATGCATGGGAAGGGCTCAGGGCGGCGCTAGGAATCGTGCTACCAGTGGAAAAGGGCTAGGGTGGGCAGGTATTGCAGCTGGGCGGCGATGGAGAGGTGAGCACGACGGCGGCATGGCCACAATGGCGGTGCACTGTGTGCCCCCCCTTCGTGTCTCCCTCCTCTCTCTCGGCCTCTCTTTCTCTCCCTCAAAACTCTCTCTCTTGACCCCCAAAATGACAACCAAAACACACATGGATAGTGGCAACATAGGTGAGCAGAGTGGACATAGTATCTCCCCCCAAATTGAACAAAAATCAACCAATTTAAACACTCAAACTTCTGTCCAAACTGTTTTTAGAAAAATTCAGAAAACAAAGACTTTGCGGAATTTTGCTAAGTGTTGAAACAGACAGAAGCATCAAAAAGTTCAATCATGAATAAAAGAGTAAAATGAATTCCAATTGTAAAATTTCAAGCTGGACATGGTTAAGCATGCTATGAATATCCAAAAACACATTTTTATTTTCTTTTTTGAAAATGTGAAAGGCTATGAAAACAAGTGGGGAAAAAGGTATCTTTCTGTTTTCCTCTGTTCTTAAAATTCTCTGTTTTCTCTGTTATTTTCTTGACACAAAAACAAGCATGCAACAATTTGTTTCCAAACTTCATAATTCAAAATAAGGTTATGGATTTGTAGCCCACATACCAGAGAAAAATTATAAGCCAAGAAAACATATAATTGTATAATTTAACTAATTGAAAACAAGTGCTAGAAATGGGTGTTTTGCTAATTTTTCATTGAAAAATCTTAATAGGAAAATTAAAGAAAACCATTCATTTTTCCAAATGCCATTTTGTTTGCTTTGATCAAACAAAGACAACCAATATTGTCAAGTTGAAAACAAGCATGATCCAAGCCTTGAGTAAAAATCCCTTAGGGTAACATATGGAAAACAAGAGAGAAAACAATTTACACTTAGGGGAAAACACTAGGGTGAGTTTAAGGAAAACAAATTATTGCAATGCTTAGATGGTTTTGCAAACACACAACTTGTTCAACCAAGCAAAACATCATTCAAAAAGTTTTTGTTGGCCCAAAAGTTTGGGTTCCACTGACACTACATAGAGGCAGAAATTGGGGTGTGACAGTATAGTACTCCCTCCGTTGCTAAATATAAGATGTTCTAGCTATTCCTCATGGTGTCTGGATAAAAACTAATATGAGTGAACATATGCACTAAAAGTTGTCTAGATACATGTAGAAATATGTGAATTTGGAAAAGAGCTAAAACATCTTACACTTAGGAACAGAGGGAGTACAAGATAGTGAATGGATGACCACCAACACATACTTTATAAGCAGGAGGAAAACATGAACCTCAAACAAAAATGTGGAAAATGGGCTCAAATCTAGGTGGGCACAATAGCAGCACATGCACATCTTAGAGCAATTCTAGCAGAGCCCTTAAATGGGGCGAAACTGAAAAATTTCGGCGGGTATGTGGGCTCGGCCAGTTTTTTCGGTGAGAGCAAAGCCCGTATACCTAGATCAGACTGAAAACCCTTTTCAGTCGCCCCCAAATCCCCTCCCAGACCGCTATATGTTGTGGATGAAGACGCATTCACATGACGCAATCTGAAAACCTAACCCACCACCGACGAGAATCCCGCCCCCTCCGACAAGCAATCACACGATGATCAACATGGCGCTTATCGAGGTCCTCCACGCGGTAGCCATGTGCCCACATTGGGGCACCACGACGAGAGATCCTCTTACGATAAGGAGTACAAGAAGACCTCCGGTGCTTCTCGCAAGCGTAGCGCCCGCAAGTTTACCAACTCGGGGCTGGCGCCGCCACCGCGCTTCAGCTACATTGTACTAGAGGAGCTCAAGCGCAAGCGGGCAGAGCGACGCCGCCTCGCAACCATCTCTGGTGTGGGATCCTCCTCCGATGCAGGCTCGTCCGTCGCCGCGCACTGCTTCCTCATGCCTAAGAGGAGCAGATGGAGGCTGAGCTCATGCTCCACGCCGGCCCTACGCCCGGCCCCACACTTGGGCCAGAGGACTTCATTGGGGAGGGCGAGGAGGACTGATACGTTGCAAACATATCTATCATTTTTTATTATCCATGCTTGTTTTCTATCAATTGCTACATGTTTTATTCACACTTCCTAGAATTTTTATGCATTTTATGGGACTAACCTATTAACAAGATGCCACAGCGCCAGTTCTTGTTTTCTGTTGTTCTTGTATCTTAGAAAAGTTGTTCTAGAAATATTCCCGGAATTGGACGAAACAAAAGTCGAAGTCCCTATTTTTTCTGACACGTCAACAGAGTCCAAAGCAGAGACGGAGGGGGGCACCGAGGTGGCCACACAATAGGGCGGCGCGGGTCCCCATGGCCGCGCCACCACATAGTGTGGGCCCCTCGGGCGCCCACCGACATCGCCTTTTCGCCTATATATTTCCCCCGGTGCAAAAACCCTAAATCAATTAGCCTACATCCACGAAAAGTTCCGTAGCTCCGACGCCATCGAAGACAAGTTTTGGGGGACAAAAATCTCTGTTTCGGCACCCTGTCGGGACAGGGAATTGCCCTCGGAGCCATCTCCACCGACTCCACCGCCATCTTCATCGCCGTTGTTGACTCCCATGATAAGGAGGGAGTAGTTCTCCCCCGAGGCTGAGGGCTCTACCGGTAGCTATGTGGTTTGTCTCTCTCTCCCATGGTGTGATCTTTATGTGATCATGAGCTTTGTAATCTAGTTGAATAAGTAGATGTTACTCTTCATCTATTATGCTACTTAAGTGGTTTTATTAATGTGAACTCCGGAGTCACCTTGTCCCACGGTGTGAAGGTGGCAGTGTGTCGAGACATCATAGTAAGGATCATGGACAGGGGTGCCATAAGCCTACTGGTAGAACCGCAGGGAGACGTGGAAGAACTATAAACGAGAACACCGAGTTTACCCAGGTTTGGTACGACGTAACTAGGCGACATTCCTACTCCTGCAAACTCACTAAATCAGGGTTGAAGTCTGAAGTATACAAAGTACAATTGTGAGTATGGTTTCGCTAACTCGGCGAGGATGAACTTCTCGCCAAGTTGGCTTCTAGCTAATTTTGTCTGTCTTTTCCTTGCTCCCGTCCGGCTCTATATAGATAGCCAGACTAGGGATTACAGAAAGGAAACCTAGAAGACTACGGAAAGTATGTAACTTTGATAGTAAGGAATCCGTCTTCTCCTCCAAGTCGCATAACTTTGGGTCGTGGTCCGGGTTCTTCTAGAATCCGGCTTCCTGTGTGTCAGCTTACTGGGCCGCCCAATGGATTATGCTCCATTGTCTGTGGACCACCCTAGTAATCCGGCCTTCGGCTAATGTCGTATATACCCCTATTTGGCATATATCCGACAGTAGCCCCCAAGAAGGATTAAGACATCATTCTATCGTCCCTTGTGGATTTGTATTCTCTTTAGAAATGTTGGTGTTTTGTCTTGATTCTTCTTTCAACAAAATCCTTCAATGCCAAACTCGGATTCACCGAAATCCGGCATTTCTTCCGCGAATCTTCATGGAGAAGGAAACTGCGACGCAAGCGATTAAATCTCGCTTACGTCACGAACATCGGGGTTCAATCAAAATCCTGAACCCTTATCTCTGACAGATTCTCGCGCGAGAAGCAAGGAGATAGCAATAATCACCCCACCTACTCGTTTCCCGAATTTTCAGGCGTTACACACGTTGAACATCCAACGGTTAAAAGAGACTTTGGAGCCAATCTCAACACATCTGGGCTATAAATAGCCGCCTCGGGGTCTCCGGCTCACCTGTCGCACCATCTTCCTCCTCGAGTCTCCAGAGCCCAGAGCACTGCAACTCCTAGTCCTCGAGCGAAAGAACGCAGAGAAAACGCGGACCCGAGCCCCGAATCCTCACAGGAGAAAACCATCGGTGGTACTTTCTTACGGTTGCGCCGCCCACAAATGGACACCGGAAACTCTCCGCGCGCCACCGAGATCGCCAACATCGACGCCACCATCGAGGACCTCATCCAGGACCTAGACCTCGTCGTCGGAGCTTCTCCGAGCTTTTCTGCGAACGCACTGGAGGCGTCCGCGAGTGCTCCGGCGGGCGGGGATCTCACTCCCGCCGCTGGAACTATACCGCTGCCTTCGGCCACTCCTCCTCCTCCTCCCTTCCCTGATACTGAGAAGGGGGAAATTCAACTTGCGACGGCGAGAACACGACGGCCATTATCATTGTCGGAGGCAAGGAAGATGATGAGGGAGATGCCGGCAACTGGAGCCACTGCAACATGGGCTCTTCTCCAGGCCATGGAGAAGGACGGGTTTGTAGTGAAGGACAAATGGTTACTGGATGAGGACGACACCGATCCCTCTCCAAAAGACGGAGAACGGGTGGTTCTGGCTTCCCATATCAATCGAGGTATGGGTTTTCCACCATCCGCGTTTTTCATCCAGGTTCTCAAACATTATAACATCCAACCCCACAACCTTCCACCCAACTCATATTGTACATAGCCGGGTTCCAGGCCCTTTTCGAGGGTTACTTAGGGATAGAACCCCGTCTAGATTTATTCCAGTATTGTTTCAAAGTGAAACGCAACACCACCAAGGGTGTTCTCCTGATTTGCAGGACCATTTCCTTTAATCTCGTAGGAATAGAGAGGAATGGTTTCCCAAAATTAAAACTTCTGAGTCGTCAAATTCTGGACGGGCTCTTTTTTCTATCATTCGGATGTCCCTATCGTGGAAAGGATACGGGAATTACGGATTTCACCAATTCCGCGGCCACGCCCCAAGACAATTGGATGTTGGACGCGGTCCAGAATCTGCCTTCAGACCTGATGAGAGTCAAAAGAAGGATCGCAAAACTTGTCTCCTCCAATCTTCCTATGATTGGCATGGATACAGTTCTATGCTGGCTTGGAATGAGGATTCAACTTCTTGCTCATCGTGGCGGCCGGCTTCTTTGCGAATACTCGGGGCCCGAAGATTCGTTCAGGACGACAAAGTCCGCTTTGTCGAAAAAAGAGTTCAAGAAGCGCGTCAACCAACTTGTGGATACTCGTGATCAATATGAGGAAAGCCTACAAATGTACAACGAAGGAAACCGGGTTCCCAAGGTACGTCTTTTGGGTAACTGTTCGAACTTCGTCTTTTCTCGGATGTTTTGATACTAATCTGGATTTTACCTTTTTTATAGCATCTTGATCTTCTAGAGAAGGATCTTGCCACTGATGATGAATTAGCGGCGCTAAAAGCCCGCTTTCAATCAGCCAGAGGGCGGAAGCGCAAGAAGGTATCTTCCAGCCAGGAAGTAATCGATCTTGACGGTGTACCCATTTCCACTTCCAGGTAAAACCCAGAATTTCACATTAGTATGTCTTTTATTGTGTATCTTCTTTCTCGGATTTTTAGTCTCGTATTTTCATTCTTTTATCTTTTCTTGCCTTGCTCCTGTCCCTTTGAAGGGAAAAGGCAGGAAGAAATTGAAAGTTGTTTCTCTTAGGGGGGGGGGCAAATCCATCCCCCACAGCTGCCCCAGACACTCCAGTAGCAGCTGGAGAAGAGAACGTGGCTGCTCGGGAAGAATACCCCTTGCAGTCTAGCCAGCCTGTTGCAACCGACATGGATGTGCGGGAAAGGGTGGAACCTGATCAAGGCGGACCTTCAACTCTTCCAGAGGCGGAACCAATGCCGACCTTTGACGATAAGTTTAAGGTAAAACAAGAAGCCTACTTTGATGAACTCAGATATATTCATCCATGGGCGGAAAAGTTTTTTTTGCCTGAGCCCGCTTTATTCACCCTTGGCCAAAAGGTGGATTAGTAGTCCGGAATAATTACGTGTTCTCACCTCGTCAGGTTATCCAAGATGGAATCCTCCATATGAGGATTACCTTCGCGGAATACGCCAAGGAATTCTCCGAGAACTTAAGCAGTTTGCAAAGAATGAGCCAGGTAATATCTCTAGCCCCCAAGTATTAAGACAAAACCATTCTTTCTGTTTTTTGTATTAATGGTTTTCTCTTTTGCCTGCTTGTTTTTGCTTAAGCAATCTTTTCCTCTGTATGTTTTTTAGCAAACTGCCGAAAACATAAACGTGGAAGTTTTCGAGAAGCTGACCATTAAGAACCAAGAAGTGAGATCCCTTCTTGGTATTCTTAATGAGAAGGACTCGGAGCTATCCAAAGTTCAGAAGCAGTTCTGGATATCGCTTATCGTTAACTTATCGGTCGGCCCATGATAAGAGATATATCATCTTATCGGCTGATAAATCGATTTTATCGATTGACTATTTTTGAGCCATTTTTCTTGTAAATCCCAAATTGTAGCACTAAAACATCTAAAATATGCTATAATAATATATCACATTGGAACTAAAATATCTAAATTATGATATATAAATATATTGTTTTCAATAATACTAAAAATTATATGATGGATGTCATTAATCACATGTTCGAGTGATGGAAAATTGATATATCGGCCAATTTATCGGCATAACGACCGATAAATTGCTTGTAAGACCGATAAAATGGCCCGAATGATAAACACCACCGATATTCATTTACCTTATCGTTCACCACCCGATAAGCGATAAATCGGCCGATAAATTGGCATATCGTATGATATTTTGAACAGTGCTTGTAAGCATTCTTTTTTCCTTTCCTTGATTCTGATTCTGAAATTTTCTAAGGACTTTTCCGATTTTTGATCCTTAGACTCTTTTTCTCCTCAGCCTCTTTGGCTAAGGCCAAGCAAATTGCCAAGGATGCTAGGAATGCCGAAACTCTCCGGAAGGAAAAACCCGGAGCTTTACAAAATGATTGTAAAGCTTTAGAAGGATCTGGAGGTATACCTGGCCTTCTCAGGTCGGCCCTATCAGCCCACCTAGGCCCGGCCCTAAAATCCAGGGCCTAGGACCTTTGGGCTTTCTCGTGGGTCGGGCTTGGGCCTGATTTTTGAGCCCACCAGCATGGCATGGGCTTGGCATATTGGGATTTTAAGGAAGAGGCTCGGCCCACGGCCCTATGCCCTAAGGGCTTTGGTAGGGCTTGGGCTTGAAAACTAGGCCCGTTGGTAGGGCCTGGGAGGGCCTGGGCCTCAGTTTTCTGCCATGGGCTTTTTTTAGACCCAAGCCCGGCCCGGCCCATGGCCAGATATATCTGTAGGCGAGCCAGCTGACCCTAGGATTATCCGAATGTCGTGCTTCCCTACAAGCCAAGAAGGATCAGAAGACTATCCAGGATTTGGAATCTGCCCTTCACCAGCGCCTTGAGGAAGGTGCTGAAATGTACAGAATCCTTGGTAAGTTTTCTGACTTTTACCAAGTTTTCTTTCACTTTGCATAATGCCTTCTCTTATAATTCCTCCCAATGAGATGCATTTACATAGGAATTACATTTATAATTTTCTTCCTCGTGATGGAGAAAGCATTGCTCAAGCTTGGAGGAGACTGAATATTAATACTCAAATGTCCTAACCATGAGCTTCCTGAGGAAATAATTGTTACTAATTTTTATGCAAGGCTTCCTGGACATTGCAAGGATTATCTAGATGCCCGTTCAGAGGGTTCTTTCACAAGTAAGACGGTCGAAGCTAAGTGGGATCTTCTTGAAACAATTCAAATCAATAATGAAGATTGGGATAACGACAAAGGTAAAGAATCAGGTATAAATTATGAGTATGATTGCATTAAGTCTTTTCATTGAAACTACTGATTTTCAAGAGCTTAGTGCTAAATATGGTCTTGATCCTCAAATTATTGTTGATTACTGTAGAGCCTTTGCTTCCCATATCAATGTTCCTAAAGCAAATTGGGACATGTATCATGAACCTTTTAAAGACACTTGCATGAAAAATGGAGTTGTTATTAATGATTGCAATAAACATGCTCAAACTTCTGAAAGTACTATTTCTTATAAGCATTTAATTTTTGTGGACCACTTAGATCTTATGAAAAGAATCAAATCAAAGAAGAATATTGTACCCATCACATGAATGAAAAAGCTAGAATGTGGGATAGGGCTCTAAATGATCTTGGTTCAAAAGTTTTTGCCCTCTATCCTTTTATTTGTGAACTTTCCTACAAAGTGGGTCATTTCAATTTTCAATGCTCAGGCTATGATAATAGCCTTTCAAATCCAATGAGTACTACAAGTTTGTATTGTGATAACATGATCACTCCTAATAAGTATGGTGAACTTACATTATTGTTAGGGTGTGAATAGTTATCAAGAAAAACTTCTTTGGTAGGTATGAGTGCTTTTGATATGAATAGCATCCTGCATGGATGTCATCTTTATTGTGCTGATAATTTCCACGCAAATACTTACATACAAAATATTATAAAAGATGAGACTTTACCAAAATATTACAGGACTAATGTGTGTTTTGTTCTTATTAATGAAGAGGAGGAATCCTCCAAAGTTTCTTCTATTGTTTCTGACAATAAATCAGGGTATGTGGAGAAGCTTCCTTTCAAGCCTTTCCCTCCTAAAGAGGGGAAGAAGAAGAAGAGGAGGAGGAGTAAAAGGAGAGAGGAAACAGTATCTTGTCCTAAGCATGTTGCTCCTATTATAGTTGTCGCCGATAAGTCTGAACTCGATGATTATCCTATGCCTGTTACTTATTGTAGTGATCATGATTGGGAAAAGCACACTACTTTTGATATTGAGAATCTCTTTGGTACCAATTATGAAAATGATGATGTTAATAATTTTTATACTATTAGTACTATCCAAGTTCCTTCCAATGATGATATAGAAAGCTCTAAGCTTGTGGATGATGTATTTGAAAATGCTTTTCCTATTGATGATTATATGTTTGATACATCTCCTTCTAGTAAAAATGATAATATGTTTACAAATGAACACACTTTGGAATATAATTATTCTATTGCTTATGACAATACTATGCCTCCAGTCTTTTATAATTATTATAAAGAATACTATGACATAGGATATAGTCACAATCATCCTCATGAAACTTGTCGTGGTTATGGAGGGATTACCCAAAACATCTCTCTAATATACAACTTTTCAATCATGTTCGAGTTCTTTATGATGATCCTACACCCAGTACTATTAATAGGAATGACTATGCTTATGTGGAGAGTATAAATTATTTTATGCATGTGGCTCATGATAAGAATGTTTTATGTGATAGTTATATTGTTAATTCTATTCATGATGCTACTGAAAAAGTTATTATGAGAGAGGAAAACACAGTTTTATGTATCTCAATAATATTAAGTTTCCCCTCTTTATGTTGAAATTTTTGAACTTGCACTTATTTTGTCTTCCTATGCTAGCCACTTTGTGCTTTATTGACTTCTTTTTCTACAAGATTATTTTGCATAGGAAGTGGGTTAGACTTAAATGTGTTTTATAGTTGCTTCTTGATCCTCTCTTATTTGCTTCAATTCTTAATATTATGTGAGCATCTTCAAAATTCATTTTGCCTAGTTAAAAGGCGTTAAAGAAAAGCGCTTTTGGGAGACAAACCCATTATATGTTTGCTTTCAGTTTCCTTTTGTTTTCTTTGATTCTTGTAAGTTTTTACCTCTATAGCAACCTCTTCTTATCCTTCTTATTTCGTTTTTGTGCCAAGAGTAGCCTCTAATAGGGAGGAAGTCAGATTTGCGGAAGTTGTTGTCCTGAAAAAGATTTTGTGCTGCAACAAAAAAAAAATCTCTCAGCCAGAACGTCGAATTGATATGAAATTGTTTGTGCACATGCTCTCGGTTGTTATCTAACTTTCATTAGTTTTGCACTTTTTTATTTGAGCAACAGAAGATTTTCGAAAAAGATGTTCTTTACCTGATGTCCTGTTTTGACAGATTTCTGCCAATATTTGCATTTGCCTCTTAATCTTTTTCTTTTGGTGTTCTTTTTAGGGGAAAGGCTTTAAATAAGTTATGGCAGTAGGTAATGTTTTAATGGGTGTTAGACATGTGTTAAAACTGAACCAAAGTGGATTTATTATTTTGATTACACTAACATTGCTAATGAAAATTGTGTGAAGTGAGTTTTCAAGTGTATGGAGAGAAGAATGATACGAGAAGATAAAGAATGGATGTCGGATATATACCGATTAGGGTTATGTCCGGAATTGGCCTAAAGAGCCGGATTACCAGGGTGGTCTGTTGGTAATGGTTCAAAGTCCATTGGGCGGCCCAGTAAGCTGATGCGCAGGAAGCCGGATTCTAGAAGAACCCGGACCACGACCCAAAGTGGTGCGGCTTGGAGGAGAAAACGGATTCCTTACTTTCCAAGTTAGATACATTCCGTAGTCTTCTAGGTTTTCTTTCTGTAAGCTCTAACCCGACTATCTATATAAAGCCGGACGGGAGAGACGAAACATAGACAACAATTAGCTAGAAGCCAACTCGTCGAGAAGTTGATGCTCGCCGAGTTGGCGAATCCATACTCACATTGTACTTTGTATACTTCAGGCTTCAGCCCTGATTTAGTGAGATTGCAGGGGTAGGAATGACGCCTAGTTGCGTCGTACCGAACCTGGGTAAAACCTGATGTTCTCGATTGTCGTACTACCACGTCCCCCACGTCTCTACCTGTAGGCTCATGGCACCCCCGTCTATGATCCTTACTATGATGTCTCGACGGTTGGCGTCCACCATGGGGCCAGCGGCGTCAGGAATTACGTTTCGATCAGGAATACTCGGCGGAATCAGCAGTATAATAACTGTCGGAAGCTTGGATTTCGACGGCGATGTCGGGTGCTTCATCGACAACGGATCATACATGCCAGCACGGAATCACCTGGTAAGTGCCCACGTTTTACCAATCGGATCTGCGAATATTTTTATCGGATTAACTGCGGAGGCTATGGGATTCTGTGGTGGAAGCAAATTTATCCCACCCGCTCTATACCCAATTGAGGAAAACTATGATACCGTATTCTGCTCAAATCGCTAACACAGTGTTGAAATTGCCGCCTCTCCGGAGATGCCTGCAATCAGATCTCACTTTATTGGCATGGTGCAATCTGAGGTTGCGGATAACACGGAAGAAACTAATCCCGTGGAAGAAGCATAAAACAACAACCCCACGGAACAAGTGGAAGATCCGACATCCGCCAGTGAAACGACAAACTCGGAAGCTGACTCCGTGTTAGCTGCTATAGAAGCAAGATTGGAGTCGGAACCCAGATCTGAAGACATAAAGTCCGAAGATGAAGATGAAGGCGCTTTCGAGAGAAAGGTCAAATCAATGCAGGGGAGCTTCCATGAGGTACTTATGGCAAAACCGACTGAAAACTCGGATGCCGAAAAAGATGAAGACCCCAAAACACCTCCGCCAGATGAGGAAAGAGAGGACGGCGAAACCAGTCCAAATTATCCTGATGTCAAGGAATTGATAGAGGAAGAACCTGGAAAAAATCCACCTTCTTCCAAAAAGAAAAAGAAGACGACCAAGAAACTCCATTACAAACTCCAGAAGAAAAAGTTGGCAGATATTGCTAATCAAAACCTGGAAGTAGGAGGAGGAAGCGCAGTCACACCTGCGGAGAAGAAAAAGAAAAAAAACCATGTTCCCCAAATGTCGGAACATGACGAGATCGATCTGATCAAAACCTGGGTTGGACCTCACGAACCACCGGAAGTGGTGGAAGATAGAAGGCAAGCCCTTATGCGGCAGCAGCAACACCTATTCCAATCTCAAGAAAACCTCCTCAAATCCCAACCTACTGTAAAAGCAAAGTAGGAGGAAATTGAAGAATTCGAAAGACAGAATATGTCCGGGATAAAACCCACGAGATTACCCGGAATTGCAAAGCCGGATGCACTTCCAGCAAAATAATGGTTGCAAAACCCTTCTTGGCAAAGACAGGTTAACAATGTAAACGCTAAGGGCAAACGCATCTACAAAACCGTAGTTGAAAACGCGGAAGCCGCATTCGCTATCCTTAATGATGACCTGTACTCCAACGACAAAAAACTTCAGGGAGTGTGTGCTTTCCTAGGAAAAGCATTACAACAGCAACAACGAGGATAGGAAAGATCAGGGAAGTTTCATGATGACTCGGCCCTATGCAAAACTGCCACATGCGCTGTTGGAGCACCTAGACCTAGCGAACCTGGAGATTCAGGTGATTCTAAGGAAAAGAAGAGAGATCCTAAGAAGGATAAGAAAATCCTGGACAATAGGGATGAAGCTACGATAATCCTCACAGGCGTGAGAGATCCCGTACTCCTCCTAGGAACAAATAAAGGCCAAGGAGTAGAACTCCATCTTATTCCAAAGGAAGCGACAACGGACGAAATAGGGATAATCCTGGAAGAGCGCACTCGCGCAACAATGGGTCAGAAAGAAGCAGATCCCCTTCTGTCCATTCAGCCGGCAGATATTTCGCACAAGTCGATAAGGCGTAAAGATACGATCTATACTTTGGACCTAAGTGCTTCACTGACAGGATCCGAAGAATTAGTCTACATTCTGGTTTCACCAAAGTTGGTACAACTTATCAAAAGTATACCGGAAGTACAAACCCGGATACGTGGCTTTAAGTATACTATACTGCCGTCCAGATTAACAAAGGGACAGATTTGGAGGCTGTGAAGTTTCTTCCCCTTATGTTATTAGATGGAGCCATAGATTGGATAAATGGGTTACCATCAAGAACTGTCGACAACTGGGAAGATATGGCGAAAGTATTTGCTCAGCACTTTCGAGGCACGTACAAACGTCCTAAGAGTATAAACCAGCTGAACCGTTGCATACAATATGAGGACGAGTCATACGTCGACTTTATCTCAAGATGGACAAGCAATGGAGTAAGTGATGTACAAGCAATGCATGCTTTCATCAATAGCCTGAAACCCGGCCTCATACCGTTCATGGTTGGTTCGAAAGAGCACAAAGATCTTGGATCTATGCTTACCACCGCCAATGAGCACGCAAGAGGTGGAAATATTGATGCTTTGGCTCAAGCAAAAAGACACCCCATTCTGAAAAGAAGGCTACTCCAGAGGCACAACCAAAACCCAAAGAAGTAAACGCAACATTTGGAAAGGATAATGATAGCAAATGGAAAGGAAGAAGCACATAACCAATCTCCTACTCTAAGGAAGAGTGGGGAAAGATAAAGTCGGAAAACTGTGTCCACCATTCGCAATTTGGGAAGCCTACCCATACAAATGCGCAGTACCGCCTCAAAAAACATATGAAGGGAACTACAGAATCCGGGAATAAAGGAAAGAATTCCAAGAGGAAATTCAACAAGCAAAGGCCAGAAGCTGAGAAAGAAGAAAGTGAATCGGACACTAACGATAAAATTTAGGAACAACAACGAAAAGGCAAGCCAAAATTTCCGAGAGTTGAAGGAGAATGTAACCTAACTTTCCTGGCAACTCCCTCAGCAAAACAGGCGAAAAGAACACTTCGAGAAATCAACGCGGTCGTTCCTCCAACACCAAAATACTTGAAGTATTCAAATACGCCAATTACCTAGGATTAGTCAGATCATCCCGGAAACATCCCAGAACCCGGCATGCATGCTTTGGTCGTAAGACCTATTGTTCAAAACACTAGGCTCAAAAGAGTGCTGATGGATGGAGGATCTAGTATCAATATCATGTACCTGAGTACATTGAAGCAGCTGCACATCTCCGAGACCCAGCTCAGGCACAGTAAGATACGTTTTCATGGTATTGTTCCTGGCATACAATCACAATCCCTAGGAGAAATTTCCCTAGATGTAACCTTTGGAAAAAGAGAATACTTCCGTCAGGAAAAGATCTCATTCGAGGTGGTGCCGTTCGAAAGTGTTTATCACGCAATACTCGAACGTCCGGCTTTCGCCAAATTCATGGCAAGATCATGTTATATCTATAACAAGCTGAAGATGTCAGGGCCAAAAGGAGGTGTAATCACCATAAACGGAGATTACAAATTGGCGAACGAGCTGGAGAAAGGAAATTGGCGAACAAGTGATTCGGAAGGAGGAGTTGAAGGAGCTAGCTAAGGAAGTTTTGCCGATGGAAATGCCGTTAGGAAAAGAAAGTCAGAAGCCGACAGATAGTTTCAAGGCCTCGAAAAATACAAGACATGTTATCCTAGATCCCAAAGATCTGACAAAGTTTGTCGTAGTGGGAACCAGGATGACCAACAAATAGGAAGACGCGCTCATCAAGTTCCTACGTGAGAACTGGGACATTTTTGCCTGGTGTCCTGCTGTGACGCCCCGAGATCGGGCACTATGCAGATTTCAGCATTTCCGCCAAATCTGCATAATAACCGATTCCAGGTTGCCATTTATGATAACATTACAATAGTTCACGAATATTCCACAATTACAACAGAAACAGGTAGATACAAGATGACTCAAACGAGTCAAGGATACAACTGATACAACACAAAGATCCAAATAACAGCGGAAGAAAACAACAAGGTGTCCGGCTACGGACAAGATCCAAATTGGACTAAGAGTCCTGAAGATAACCGAAGGCGTCCAATCCCTGCCCAGGCCAAGCCGGAGGGATTCCCAAGCTAACGTCGTCAGACTTCAAACCTGCTGACTGCAATGTTGAATATGCAGCCACGAAAAAGATTCGTGGGTCAGTACGGTTAAGTACTGGCAAGGGGGATAAAACCCATACTCACAAGATACCGGCGTAGCCAGTCATCACAAGATACAAACAATTTGGGATCAACGGAAAGGAAGGGGTTATTGCAAATAAGCGACAGCGGGCTGCACTAACCAACTACAGAGAGATACTACAACTTCCGGCTAACAGAAAGAAGATAAGATCGAGGAATTGTAACCAACTGAAAGATAACTTCAAGCAAACCCATCCGGGATCTCGCCCCTTATCCGAAGAAGCAATCCGAGGATAACCCACACAGTGGTATTAAAGATGAGTCAAGTTATTGTGTGAATAACCTATTACTAGTCAAGTTATTAATCATTGGGTGAAACATGATTGATCATTATGTTGAAGTTGTCCTGAGTACTTGTTAGCCAGTACTTTCACCAAGTAGTCCATAACCGCGGAGAACACGGCTTCTCGAGAAGATTATCCCTGCAGGGTTGCACCAATTTAGCCGTACACGCATGAATAACCCGCCAGATGGGAAATCACCCCACCAAGCGAGGTACTCAACACAACCAACCCTTCTTCGCATCAAGCCCAAAGCACCGCGTGCTGTGCGTGCGCGGCTAATCGATCCCCCCGAAGAAAAGGAGGACCCTCATAGCACTGGAAGACCACGCCGCCCTAAATGCCGACTACGAAAGTTCCACCCGGGCGCCAAGGGCTCGCAAGATCATGCATGCAGCAAATGGAAAGCCCGAACTAGTACGGCGATTTGGACGAGATGCGAATCGGGTCAAGTTGAGGGGGGCGCCCATACTCGCTTCCCACATGCGGGTAGTGCGCTCATCATGGATCAGTAGACAAGACCCTTTTCCTATTAGGGTCGACACTAGCAGGCCTCAAAACCACCCTGGGCCTCCTGCCGGTGCCTTATCATCAAATTTATTATTAATAGTAACATTAGCATGATTGATTGATTAAACATTCGAGCCCCCGGTACAAATATAATAGTAAAAGGAGTAACCGACAACAGAATCGAGCAAAAGCAACCCTAAGCATGCAACTACGACACGAAGGAGAACAGGGTAACCAAACAACAGTTATTAGGAAGTGGAAGGGAAAGGCTATATCATGGCTGCAAGGTAACATATAATGGGATCGAGACTCAAGCATCGAATCAAAAGGCTAGAATAAGAACAACGGGAAGAATCGGTAACAAGTGATGAAAAGCAGCCATAAGTAGCAAGTGAGTATACTTGCCTGAGATCCCGCAAGGTAGCAGAACTTGTCGTTGCTCACATCATCTCAACGTCCTATCCGCGAAGAAGCAACGAACTAAAAGAAACACCGGATGCAACAATTACTACTACGGCAAAAGATCCAGCATGATCCTATTTTATATGCATGACATGGCAAGATGCAACCGGGAAAACAACTTAAGCAATTTAATCGGAACCAGAGTCCGGAGAAATAGGAATTGGTTCAAGTTGTTTAGCTAACCATCAAGTTAAATGTTGTTTAGCATGGAAAACAATAACGTAGATGAGTGAGACAAGATTAAATGGAATAGGGCAACAGTTGAATTAAATACCCCAACACATTCCATATTTATTTATTAGGTGAACATACATAACACTACTACAAATGCAACATGCAAGGTGCAAACATGAACATGGATGGCATGAACAGATTAAGTGCATTTTTTCGGTATGAAAACATATTTTATTTGTTGGATTTGGAATTAAAATGAGCAAGTTATCAAATTAGCAATTTTAATGCATTAATTAAGAAATAGTTGTTTTCAGCAATTTAATTTATTCAAAACAGAAAACAAAGTTTATATTTGCAAAGTTTAGAGAATTTTGATTGGAAAACATATTTTACTTTTCAATTTTTGAGTTAAATGAATTAGTTATGATTTATGCAATTAAATCAATTTAAATTGAGCCGGAAGCCCAACATTTAATTTAGGAGGTTCGAGTTATTTATTTACCCACAAAAATGCAATGCAACACATGAATGAGATGACATTTTAATTATAGTTGATATGTTATAGAAATGGGGCATAGGTATAGGGGTTTTAGGGTGCACACGTGTGGAAAGAAGATCTTCGGGTTCGGCGCCGGTGTCTTCGGGATGAAGAAGAAGAAGACGACGAAGAGGGAGATAGACGGTGGCGAGGAAGGATGGAAAGTAGACGTTCTCGCGTCGTCGTCGAGGTAGTCGAAGTAGGCGTAGTCGACGTCTTCGGGTAGAGGAAGTAGTCGACGTCGGGGGCGTAGGCGTTCCGATGTCGATGTAGTAGCGGAAGTAGTCGTTCACGTCGTCGTTCCCGTTCCGTAGCCGAAGTAGGCGTAGTAGTCGTGGGCGAACCGCTATATCCTTGTCTTCGAGGTCGATGGCGAACTTGGCGGCTCTCCGGTCTTCGGGGTTCACGACATCATCTCCCGAACACGCACGAAGGCGGCCAACGCAAGCGAACATGACGAAGGAGATGTAGTCGTTCACGGTTCGTCGAGGAAGTAGTCGTGGTCTTGGTTTGGTCCGAGGTCCTCGGGGTGGCGGTACTTGTCGACGGAGATCTCGGTGTGCTCGACTCGACGGTGTACGAACCATAGCTGACGGGGTCGTTCTTGTCGTTGCCGTTCGGGTGCCGATGGCAAGTGTCGCGCGGTGTAGGATCACCGATGAGTGCACGGCGCTGCGGAAAGGGTCCACGGGACGCAAGGGCACGACAGCCTCGACCACGACAAACAACTCACAGGCATGAACCAAGTGCCATCTTGGGGTACTTCCGTCGAACACATGGTGGGCGTCAACATGGAGGTGGCGTGCACGTGGATGGAGCCGGCAGGACGAGGTCGTGGCGGAGCTCGGGCACCTACGCGCTGGTCAGTTCAAAGAAGAGGTCGTCGGGGACGGAGCTCCAGGCGCGCACTGATGTCCATGGCGCTGCAGTGGAGAGGCCGAGAGCGTCCATGGCGCTCGGTGCGGGAGGACTCGAGAAGAGGGAGCAGCAGGGGCATTCGGTGGCGGGAGGAGCTCGGGGACGGGCAGGGAAGGCCATGGCGGGGCGGAGATCGTCGTGGCGGTTGCCGGTGGGAGCGGCGGCGGCGCGAGCAGCGGCCGCGGGAGGAGAGGACGCGCGGCGGAAGGGAGGCGGTGTGCGGGAGGAGGCGAACGGCGGCCGGAAGGAGGGGCTGCGGGAGGCGAAGGGGAGAGCTCGGAGGGAGGGCGGCCAGAGCAAGAGGGAGAGGAGACAGCGAGCGGGGGGGGAGATCGAGCGGGAGGTAGGGGACGAGGATCGATCGGGTTTCTCCCGTGAGCGTGCGTGCGTGTGTTTCTTTCTTCTTCTTTTTTTGGAGAGGTGGAGGGACCTAAGCAGAAATAGGAGAGACGGCTGGGGGGTTTCGTGAGGGGAGAGAAAGAATTAGGGTTTGAGGGGCTGGGATTTCGGTGGGGGGTGCTGGGCTGCCGGTTGGGCCTAGTTGGGCCGAAAAAGATGGGCAGGCTGTGCTCCCTCTCTTCCTTCTCTTGATTTTTTTTTTGTTTGCTTATGTTTTTTTTTCCCAGAAATTGTTTAGGCTCCATTAAAAAAAAGATTTAAGCACCAAACAAATTCCAACAAATTTTAGAAAACATGTTTTGATTAATTTACATTAGTTTGTAAGTTTTAAATGAAGATGATGCAGTATGCCATGCGATGCAAAAAGAAAAACACCGATCAACTCTAATTGGGAAAAACCCGGACGTTACAGACGACACCACTAACAAGGGATTGCGCCCTCGCAATCCACCTGCTAACCCGGGAGGGGAAAGAAGTTCGACTATCGATTCTTCATGCTTCCAGCTGATTTCCTCGACACCACTAACAAGGGCTTCTCGACACCACTAACAAGAGATTCTTGCTCGGCGTGACGACGATGTTCTTCCACCAGGAATCTTCCGATGATCGAACCTATTAGGTTAAAGGCTCAGAAAACGTCCACCCACGTAGGATCCTAACACTTTGAAAGATAGACAAGGGGGAGACTCCAAAACAAATAAGATTGGGAGGGGAAATAGAATAGGGATAAGGAGAAAACAAGAATCCTATTGAGATGTTTTTTCCAAAATAGTTTAGCAGAAATAGTTTTTGACACTCTAGAAACAACGACCGTTAGCTAGGTTATCCTACAGGCTTTGCGGACCCGTTGCTTCGATAACCATTCGTATCGAAACAATATCGGGAATCGGAACCAAGGCTCTGATACCATTTGTGACGCCCCAAGATCGGGCACTATGCAGATTTCAGCATTTCCGCCAAATCTGCATAATAACCAATTCCAGGTTGCCATTTATGATAACATTACAATAGTTCACGAATATTCCACAATTACAACAGAAACAGGTAGATACAAGATGACTCAAACGAGTCAAGGATACAACTGATACAACACAAATATCCAAATAACAGCGGAAGAAAACAACAAGGTGTCCGGCTACGGACAAGATCCAAATTGGACTAAGAGTCCTGAAGATAACCGAAGGCGTCCAATCCCTGCCCAGGCCAAGCCGGAGGGATTCCCAAGCTAACATCGTCAGACTTCAAACCTGCTGACTGCAATGTTGAATATGCAGCCACGAAAAAGATTCGTGGGTCAGTACGGTTAAGTACTGGCAAGGGGGATAAAACCCATACTCACAAGATACCGGCGTAGCCAGTCATCACAAGATACAAACAATTTGGGATCAACGGAAAGGAAGGGGTTATTGCAAATAAGCGACAGCGGGCTGCACTAACCAACTACAGAGAGATACTACAACTTCCGGCTAACAGAAAGAAGATAAGATCGAGGAATTGTAACCAACTGAAAGATAACTTCAAGCAAACCCATCCTGGATCTCGCCCCTTATCCGAAGAAGCAATCCGAGGATAACTCACACAGTGGTATTAAAGATGAGTCAAGTTATTGTGTGAATAACATATTACTAGTCAAGTTATTAATCATTGGGTGAAACATGATTGATCATTATGTTGAAGTTGTCCTGAGTACTTGTTAGCCAGTACTTTCACCAAGTAGTCCATAACCGCGGAGAACACGACTTCTCGAGAAGATTATCCCTGCAGGGTTGCACCAATTTAGCCGTACACGCATGAATAACCCGCCAGATGGGAAATCACCCCACCAAGCGAGGTACTCAACACAACCAACCCTTCTTCGCATCAAGCCCAAAGCACCGCGTGCTGTGCGTGCGCGGCTAATCGAGCCCCCCGAAGAAAAGGAGGACCCTCATAGCACTGGAAGACCACGCCGCCCTAAATGCCGACTACGAAAGTTCCACCCGGGCGCCAAGGGCTCGCAAGATCATGCATGCAGCAAATGGAAAGCCCGAACTAGTACGGCGATTTGGACGAGATGCGAATCGGGTCAAGTTGAGGGGGGCGCCCATACTCGCTTCCCACATGCGGGTAGTGCGCTCATCATGGATCAGTAGACAAGACCCTTTTCCTATTAGGGTCGACACTAGCAGGCCTCAAAACCACCCTGGGCCTCCTGCCGGTGCCTTATCATCAAATTTATTATTAATAGTAACATTAGCATGATTGATTGATTAAACATTCGAGCCCCCGGTACAAATATAATAGTAAAAGGAGTAACCGACAACAGACTCGAGCAAAAGCAACCCTAAGCATGCAACTACGACACGAAGGAGAACAGGGTAACCAAACAACAGTTATTAGGAAGTGGAAGGGAAAGGCTATATCATGGCTGCAAGGTAACATATAATGGGATCGAGACTCAAGCATCGAATCAAAAGGCTAGAATAAGAACAACGGGAAGAATCGGTAACAAGTGATGAAAAGCAGCCATAAGTAGCAAGTGAGTATACTTGCCTGAGATCCCGCAAGGTAGCAGAACTTGTCGTTGCTCACCTCATCTCAACGTCCTATCCGCGAAGAAGCAACGAACTAAAAGAAACACCGGATGCAACAATTACTACTACGGCAAAAGATCCAGCATGATCCTATTTTATATGCATGACATGGCAAGATGCAACCGGGAAAACAACTTAAGCAATTTAATCGGAACCGGAGTCCGGAGAAATAGGAATTGGTTCAAGTTGTTTAGCTAACCATCAAGTTAAATGTTGTTTAGCATGGAAAACAATAACGTAGATGGGTGAGACAAGATTAAATGGAATAGGGCAACAGTTGAATTAAATACCCCAACACATTCCATATTTATTTATTAGGTGAACATACATAATACTACTACAAATGCAACATGCAAGGTGCAAACATGAACATGGATGGCATGAACAGATTAAGTGCATTTTTTCGGTATGAAAACATATTTTATTTGTTGGATTTGGAATTAAAATGAGCAAGTTATCAAATTAGCAATTTTAATGCATTAATTAAGAAATAGTTGTTTTCAGCAATTTAATTTATTCAAAACAGAAAACAAAGTTTATATTTGCAAAGTTTAGAGAATTTTGATTGGAAAACATATTTTACTTTTCAATTTTGGAGTTAAATGAATTAGTTATGATTTATGCAATTAAATCAATTTAAATTGAGCCGGAAGCCCAACATTTAATTTAGGAGGTTCGAGTTATTTATTTACCCACAAAAATGCAATGCAACACATGAATGAGATGACATTTTAATTATAGTTGATATGTTATAGAAATGGGGCATAGGTATAGGGGTTTTAGGGTGCACACGTGTGGAAAGAAGATCTTCGGGTTCGGCGCCGGTGTCTTCGGGATGAAGAAGAAGAAGACGACGAAGAGGGAGATAGACGGCGGCGAGGAAGGATGGAAAGTAGACGTTCTCGCATCGTCGTCGAGGTAGTCGAAGTAGGCGTAGTCGACGTCTTCGGGTAGAGGAAGTAGTCGACGTCGGGGGCGTAGGCGTTCCGATGTCGATGTAGTAGCGGAAGTAGTCGTTCACGTCGTCGTTCCCGTTCCGTAGCCGAAGTAGGCGTAGTAGTCGTGGGCGAACCGCTATATCCTTGTCTTCGAGGTCGATGGCGAACTTGGCGGCTCTCCGGTCTTCGGGGTTCACGACATCATCTCCCGGACACGCACGAAGGCGGCCAACGCAAGCGAACACGACGAAGGCGATGTAGTCGTTCACGGTTCGTCGAGGAAGTAGTCGTGGTCGTGGTTTGGTCCGAGGTCCTCGGGGTGGCGGTACTTGTCGACGGAGATCTCGGTGTGCTCGACTCGACGGTGTACGAACCATAGCTGACGGGGTCGTTCTTGTCGTTGCCGTTCGGGTGCCGATGGCAAGTGTCGCGCGGTGTAGGATCACCGATGAGTGCACGGCGCTGCGGAAAGGGTCCACGGGACGCAAGGGCACGACAGCCTCGACCACGACAAACAACTCACGGGCATGAACCAAGTGCCATCTTGGGGTACTTCCGTCGAACACATGGTGGGCGTCAACATGGAGGTGGCGTGCACGTGGATGGAGCCGGCAGGACGAGGTCGTGGCGGAGCTCGGGCACCTGCGCGCTGGTCAGTTCAAAGAAGAGGTCGTCGGGGACGGAGCTCCAGGCGCGCACTGATGTCCATGGCGCTGCAGTGGAGAGGCCGAGAGCGTCCATGGCGCTCGGTGCGGGAGGACTCGAGAAGAGGGAGCAGCAGGGGCAGTCGGTGGCGGGAGGAGCTCGGGGACGGGCAGGGAAGGCCATGGCGGGGCGGAGGTCGTCGTGGCGGTTGCCGGTGGGAGCGGCGGCGGCGCGAGCAGCGGCCGCGGGAGGAGAGGACGCGCGGCGGAAGGGAGGCGGTGTGCGGGAGGAGGCGAACGGCGGCCGGAAGGAGGGGCTGCGGGAGGCGAAGGGGAGAGCTCGGAGGGAGGGCGGCCGGAGCAAGAGGGAGAGGAGACAGCGAGCGGGGGGGGGAGATCGAGCGGGAGGTAGGGGACGAGGATCGATCGGGTTTCTCCCGTGAGCGTGCGTGCGTGTGTTTCTTTCATTTTTTTTTTTTTTTGGAGAGGTGGAGGGACCTAAGCAGAAATAGGAGAGACGGCGGGGGGGTTTTCGTGAGGGGAGAGAAAGAATTAGGGTTTGAGGGGCTGGGATTTCGGTGGGGGGTGCTGGGCTGCCGGTTGGGCCTAGTTGGGCCGAAAAAGATGGGCAGGCTGTGCTCCCTCTCTTCCTTCTCTTGATTTTTTTTTTTTTTGCTTATGTTTTTTTCCCAGAAATTGTTTAGGCTCCATTAAAAAAAGATTTAAGCACCAAACAAATTCCAACAAATTTTAGAAAACATGTTTTGATTAATTTACATTAGTTTGTAAGTTTTAAATGAAGATGATGCGGTATGCCATGCGATGCAAAAAGAAAAACACCGATCAACTCTAATTGGGAAAAACCCGGACGTTACACCTGCTTATATGCCAGGTGTACCCAGGGAACTTAAAGTAATTTCAGGGTCAAAACCCTTCAAGCAAGGTCTCCGTTATTTCGATGGAAGAAGATGGAAGGCTATAGGCAAGGAAATTATCCGGCTTTTAGCAGCTGATTTTATCCGGGAAGTTATACATACTGATTAGTCTGCGAACCCAGTATTAGTCCAGAAGAAAGACAATATTGTTCTTAGGATGTGTATAGATTACACTGGCTTGAACAAATTGTGTCCAAAAGATAGGTTCGCGTTACCACGAATCGATCAAATAATAGATGCCACGGCTGGCTCTAAGCTTTTATGCTTTTTGGATGCTTATTCCGGGTACCATCAAATACGTATGAAGGAGGAGGATCAAATAAAAACTTCCTTCATAACCCCGTATGGAAAATACTATTACATAACCATGCCTTTTGGCTTGAAGAATACCGACGCAACTTATCACCGTTGCATGCAAAGATGCTTGCATAGTCAAATCGGCAAAAACATCCATGTTTACGTGGATGACATTGCCGTAGTTCCCAAGGAAAAGGATACACTCCTTGAAGATCTACGATAAACTTTCGAAAATTTGCGCACTTGTAAGATGAACTTGAATCCATTAAAGTGCGTATTCGGGGTTCCCTCAAGAAAGTTTTTGAGTTTTATCGTTTCTCACAAAGGAATAGAAGTAAACCCGGAAAAGATCAAGGCAATCTTGAATATCACAAGACCTACGTGCTTAAAAGATGTCCAAAGACTGATGGGTTCTGCAGCCGTAGTTAGCAGATTTATAAGCCGACTAGGTGACAAAGCTCTGCCATTATACAAATTATTGAAGAAATCCGACAAATTTGAATGGACAGAAGAGGCGGACAAAACATTAACCCAGCTAAAAGAAACCTTGATGAAAGCTCCGATTTTAACATCCCCAAAAGACGAAGAACCCATGTTACTGTATCTTACAACAACAAACAGGGTTATTAGCGCTGTGATAATTGTGGAAAGATGAGCAA
This sequence comes from Alopecurus myosuroides, assembly GCA_028641055.1. NCBI lineage: Eukaryota > Viridiplantae > Streptophyta > Magnoliopsida > Poales > Poaceae > Alopecurus > Alopecurus myosuroides. The sequence continues at coordinate 452,532,252 of CM054057.1, read as the reverse complement.
AGCGTACCAGATCAACATCTAGTGTACTACGTCAGCGAAGTGTTCTCCGAGTCAAAGCAAAGATATCCACATTATCAAAAACTGGCATATGGCTTGTTTTTTGCATCTCGAAAACTCCGCCATTATTTCCAAGGACATTCCATAACAGTGGTAAGCAAAGCACCACTAGGGGATATCATCAATAGTGCGGACGCAACAGGACGAGTCGCCAAATGGGGCATTGAGCTACCTGCGTTCGACATTAAGTACCAACCCCGGACGACAATTAAATCTCATGTGTTGGCAGATTTTATCGCTGATTGGACAGAAGCAATGGAAAACACACCAATGCCGGAGTCGGAATATTAGATCATGCATTTTGACGAATCCAAAATGAAAGAAGGCGCTAGAGCTGGTGTAGTGCTCTCCAAAAGGTGACATAATGGAATATATATTACAAATACATTTTAACGCCAGCAACAATGTGGCAGAATACGAAGTTTTGCTTCATGACTTGCATATTGCAAAGGAGATAGGCGTCAAGCGTATACTTTGTTATGGTGACTCAGACTTGGGGCAGCATCAGCTAAACCAAACATGGGATGCAAAAAGCCCCATTATGGCCGAATATCGGAAAACTGTGGACGAGTTCGCCATTTGCTTCCTAGGATTTGAGGTACTTCATATCAAAAGGGAAGAAAATTGGAACGCGGATGCACTAGCCTGCTTGGGATCAGAAAGAGTGAAAACCCTACCACCTGGTGTGTTTGCCCAACACTTGCATGAACCATCAATCAAAGGTAGAGATATTGATTATCCTCTCGTTTCCGAGTCAATTGAAGTCATTCTTGTTAACCCGGATTGGACAATTCCATACTTAAACTTCTTAGTCGATCAGAAGTTCCCGGATGGAGCAGAAGAAGTCTTGCAAAGGCAGATATAACGCCGATGCAAAGGATACACGGTAATTAATGGTTGCCTATATAAACGCAATACTATCGGAATTTTTCAGCGGTGTATTTCGCCAGAAGAAGGACAAGAAATCCTGCAAGAAATCCATGCAGGAGATTGCGGACATCATGCTCAATCAAAAAGCATAGTCAAAAAAGCATTCCGGGCGGGGGTTTTCTGGCTCACAGCCAAAACAGATGCGGAGCACATAGTGAACACATGTGCCGGATGTCACTATTACACCAAGCAGACGAATATGCTAGCTCAAGCAGTCAAAACTATCCCTATAACATGGCCATTCGCGGTTTAGGGGCTAGATATGATGAGACCATTCAAAACTGTAAGAGGCGGACTTACACATCTACTCGCCGCAGTAGATAAGTATACCAAGTGGGTGAAGGGGAAACCCATCAAAAAACTTGACGGTGTGACTGCCAGAAATTTCATCATTGATATAGTCATGAGATATGGCGTTCCACACAGCATAATCACGGATAATGGAACAAATCTCTCTATTGGAGAGTTGGCAAAATATTGCCGACAAACGGGAATTCGCCTAGATCTAGCATCTGTAGCACACCCACAATCCAATGGACGGGTGGAACAAATGAATAGTTCTATCCTGCAGGGAATACGCCCAAGACTCGAATCTGCTCTTCATAGAGCCGCTGGAGCATGGGTAGAAGAATTACCTTCTGTGCTTTGGATTATTCGAACGACGCCAAATAGATCAACTGGAAAAACTCTGTTTTTCTAGGTTTATGGTGCAGCAGCAGTGCTTCCTACAGACATGCTCCATGATATCCCAAGAGTGCTAGCATACAAAGACTCAGATGCCGAAAACGCACGTCAGGATGCCGTCGATCTCTTAGAAGAAGAACGAGAGCTTGTGCTACAAAGATCTGCCATTTATCAGCAAGGATTACGACATTATCACAGTTGGAACATCAGACACCGTTCTTTCAAAGAAGGTGACTTGGTACTACGATTGGTGCAGGAAAGGAAGCACAAATTAGCCCCAGTTTGGGAGGGACCATTTGTCATTAGCAAGGCTATAAAAAATGGATCTTACTATCTTGTAGATATTTGGGATACAGAAGATGATCCTAAAAGACCGAATCGCAAAAGAAAGAGAAAGATAGATGTAGAACTGGGAGAAACAAAGAGACCCTGGAGCATCTAGCAGTTATGTCCCTTTTACACTTAGTTCAAATTCTATGTAAACATCTTTGAGATCATGAAATAAAGTTGTCAGAATTCATGCATTTTTATTTTTCCTTGTTGTTATTGTTCAAAACATAAATACCATCTTATCTATTTCCCAATGATCTCTCAAATTTCTTCAATGTTAACCCGATTTTTTCCTGCATGCTCGGAGTTATAAATCTGAATGCTTTTCTAGCCTAAGGAGGCTTAAGGAAACCTAGATTGTGCCTGCGTGCCTGAGTTTCATACTTTTTTAAAATTCCTTACTTTTTCCTAAGTATTATCTGATAGTTTGTATGTTGGGTCACTGGAATTAGTAAGTAAAAAATGCCTAAGTACAATCCATGTTTCCGAGTTTCGACTGATAGGCTAAAACCCAGTGACTTGGCATGAAGATTAAGTACTATTGGGCCATTTCAACACTAAGGATAGTCAAAACATATAAACCAGAGAACTTAGAAGGAAAAGGAATAAAAACCCAGAAAGCTTGCAAAGACTAAATTTTTTACTGCAAAAGGGGAATACTTATTTATACAAATGATAGATAGAATTACAATAGATGTTACATTGAAAGAATAGTAATGCATCTATTTTGTTCCTGCCAACTACTCAGGAATCAGGTGGCCTCCTCAAAATCCGAGTCTTCTTCGTCGTTGTCGCTAGGGTTCTCGGGAGTTGCCGGAATCTCTTCCTCCGGGTAGAAGGTTGAGATCGACACCATTTGTGCTATCTTGGTAGCGTGCCCATTGACAGAGTCGAAGATGTCGGCTCTCTGTGATTCCGTGTATCCTTGAGGGATACCGGTCGCCACACGCCAGGACTTTGCGGTGGTGTAATGCATACACATTCTCCTTCTGGTTCGCCACCTCCTCAATTGCCTCCGGAAGCTTGCCAACTTCCGAGATTTCTTCTGCTTTGTCGGGAATGTACTTGTTCACAAGTAACATCCCCGCAGTCTTCAGGGCGGAGAAGATCTTCCCGAAAGCCCAGATTCTGTCAATCTGGGTAAGCAAGGGGTTCCATTCTGTTAAAACATAATAAGAAAAAGTTAGAAACTTGCAGAAGGAGAAACATACTGTAAAAAGTATAAGGAAAAACCCCGGTAAAAGAAGTAAAAACTTACCGAGAATCCTATCCATCTCAACGCCTTCCTCAAGATGTTGGTTGAGAGCATTCTCCAGGTCCCGGATAGTCGCTGCATCTTTCTCAGCTTGAGAAGATGCGCGGGACTCGACAATCCCAACAGCCAGCTGGCTGGCCTCCAGGTCCTTCTGAAGCTTTACATTCATCTTGTAAAGATCCAAGTTTTCCTTGCGGAGGTTCTCGGCATTGCCAGCATCTTCAGTTATTTGTTTGGCTTTCGCCAAAGAAGCTGAAAAGCAAGAAAAATGAAGAGCTTAAAAATCGGAAAATTACTTAGAAAAATTATCATCAAACAGCAGCGCGAATAGACGAAATATTTACGTGCTGATTCCTTCAGCTTCCGCTGAACAGAGGCCAACTCCGAGTCTGTATCTTCAAGAATGCCAAGGAGAGTTTTAACCTCCTTGTTCTTGATGGTAAATTTATTAAAAACTTCCAAGTTGATTGTCTTGGCAGTTTGCTGAAACATGGATAAGAGAAATATCGCTTAAGTAAAAAAACAAGCAGGATTGTGAAAAAAAAGCATTAAGTCAAAAAGTATGCATTTGTCTAAATTCTTGGGGGCTAGAGGTATTTACCTGGCTCATTTTCTGAAGGCTTGTCAAATTCTTGAAAAATTCCTTTTCATACTCTGCAAAGAGGATTCCGACATGGCAAATGCCGTCTTGAATGACCTGGCGAGGCGAGAACACGTAATTATTCCTAGCTATAAGCCCGCCTTGCGGCCAGGGACGGATTAATGGAGCACGAGCAAAATGTTTCTTCGCCCACGGTTGAATATATCCGTGTTCGTCGAAACAATTTTCTTCCTTTACCTCGAACTCGGGATCAAAGTTGGGGATGGGATCCTCCTTCGGAACGCTAGAAGGACCTCCCTCTTCTGGCACCGCCCTTTCCCTCGCGTCCGACTCGGGCGCAACGGGCTAGCTGGACTGCAAGGGATATTCGGCATCCCTAGCAGCCGAGTTTTCCTCCCCCGCTGTTGTAGGAGTATTTGGTGCAGCAGCGGGAGACGGCTTTGCTCCTCTTTGAGCAACAACCTTATGCTTCTTCCGGCCTTTTACCTTCAAAGTGGTAGGGGCAAGGCTGGAAATAAAAAGGAAAGAAAAAACTCCGAGAAATAAGATTCCGAGAAATGAAAAACATGCGATAAAAAGCATAGAAATAAAAAGCCTGGGATTTTTACCAGGAAGTTGCGACGGAAATGCCGTCAAGATCGATTACTTCCTGAGTGGTGGAAGGCTTCTTGCGCTTCTGTCCGCCTGACTGAAAGTTGGCACGAAGCGCGTCCAACTCGGCATCGGAGGCAAGCTCAGCCTCACGAAGGTCGAGAAGCTGTAAAAAGAAACAAAGTTCGAGTAAGGAAAAATCCGAGAAAGAAAGTAACTCAAGAAAATTACCAAAGGAGTTGAAACTATACCTTTGGAGCTAGGTTTCCGGCATGGTACATTTGCCGGCTCTCCTCGTACTGGTCACGAGTAGAGACCAGCTGATTTAGCCGCTTCTTGAAGTCCTTTTTTGTTAGAGCTTTGTCCGTCGCTCTCATCGCTTCTTCCGGGCCCGAGTAGTCGCACATGAGCCATTTCCCGCGATGAGCCAAAGGCTGAATCTGCCTTCCGAGCCAACACATAACGTTATCCATGCGGGTAAGAGGGGGAGTGGCGGAAACAAGTTTGGCGATTCGCCTCTTGCTCCTCATCAGATCTGGAGGCAGAGTCTGGACCGCGTCCACTGCCCAATTGTCTTGGGGAGTGGCCGCAGAAATGACGAAAGGTGGAATGCCCGTCTCCTTTCCAGGAGACGGGACATCCGAGTGATAGAAAAAGGAACCCGTCCAAAAATTGACGGATTTCGAGGTTTTGATTCTCGGAAACCAATCCTCCCTAAACCTACAAAGGGTAAAGGAGATGGTCCCGCATGTCGGAAGGGAACCTTCGGAGGGACTGCGTTTCACCCCGAAGCAATATTGCTAGAAATCTAACCTAGGTTCTATTCCTAGGTACCCTCGAATAGGGCTTGAACCCCGGCTAGGTAAAGAATAGAATTGGGAGAAAGATTGTGCGAGTGGATCTTATAATGATCTAAGATCTGAAGGAAGAAGGCGGATGGCGGAAATCCCATACCTATGTTGGCGTGAGAGGCGAGGAGAACCCGTTCGCCAGATTTCGGGGATGGCTCGGAGTCGTCCTTGACGTATCGCCATTTCCCTTCTAGCACGAATCCTTCCTTCTCCATAGCCAGAAGAAGGGACAGAACCACGTTGCAGTGGCTCCAGTTCCCGGAGTTCTCCTCCGTTTCTTCTTCGCCTCTGGCGACGTCGGAAGCGGCGACCTCCTCACCGCTGGGAGTAGTATTTTCCTCCGTGGGCGTGGAGAAGTGTGATGACCCAGCACACCACTGCATGTGTAGTGCGCAAGTCGGTGACATAATACTCACAGAAGGACTTATCCGTGAATATTACATCTCTCAGAGTGGTACAACAGAAACACAGCGGGACCAGGCAAAATTATAGGATACAAACTTCATTACAAAATCTTGAGAATCTCCTTAACGAATCAAGAAGATCTCCGGCAAAAGAAACATCAGAAGAAGCAATTCGAAGCTCCGAGCCGGAGAAGAACTCTAGCTCAGAACTAATCCACTACGGCTGATGTCAGCCCTAAAATATGGCTAGTAAATGCTAAGTCCAAGAATGGTCTCTACCTACACCTTGATAGCTTCTCCTCCACCAGCGTTGTTGATGACGATACTTTACCGACTAAGTAGTATAAGACTCCACCTAGCTTCATGAGGTAAAGATGGCTTCACGATGACGACTTCCATAGGATTCAACTCTAAGCAGGGGGTCAAATGGGATAGAATGAGTAACGAGCGTTACTCAGCAAGTTCATGATATATAGTGGGTGGTTGATGCACTAACTACAGCTTTAGACTCGAAAGAGTCATAAAGTAATGCAAGGTTTTTTAAAACTTTCTTCAAGAGGTTGCTTTTAATTCTGAAAACTATGCCCGCCATTCTTCACAGGATTAGAACTTTCATGGAGTTGCCTTTCCTGCGGCGTTCGCAGCTCCTTCCCGGAACAAGGGGTAACATGCCACATCCTTTTACACTCTGCAGAGGTGCGTTACTTTACCCATGGACGACCAAGACCATGTTGCACAACCAGGCGATCGTTCCTGTCCACGCCCACTCAGGTGTGGGGCCCGGTAGTTGGTCCAAGCCAAACCGTGCTTCTCCGCACAACGCATGCCCACCCATTTCTGCCAGTAGGTTGAACGCCTGATTCCACCCCTCACGATGGAGATCTACGCGCCCCTGGCAGACACTCATAGACCCCAGAGTCCGTGGGACGTAAGGGCTCCCACCCATGTGCATGTAGTCCCGCAAGACCTACATCGTACGTCTCTGGCGCGTCCGTTGACATGCGAACGAGAAAAGTATCACGGTTGACTTACTCCCCCCATAGAAGATCCATGGTCAACGCGAATTTACGGCGCAAGAATCCTGACGGCAGTTGTTGTTAATTCCTAGGTAATACGTTCCCGTGCAGATGGAACCTTCCTTTGACCTATTCATCTTACCATGGTTCCATCCGCCCACCAAACAGAACACTACCACTCGGGTAGCCATTCAATTAGTCATATTATTATAAAAATAGGATCATGCATTCTTTTGGAGAACATGTGATAATATGATAGGGTTTTTGCAATTAGTTTGTTATGAGATACTGCAAAGGATATGAACAAGTGATGAACTTGCCTGAGATTGAAATAACCATAATAATAATCCAGGTCTTCAGGGTTCGAGGGTCGCGTAGAGAAATCCAAACATATGAAAGATAGCAAAGTAGTCCCGGTAAGGACTACAGGAAACACTGGCAAGATGATACATGCATAGTAATGAGATGCATCGCGAAATACCCTGGAAAATACCCCAGCTTACAAGTGTAAGCCACGTTTGATACAGTATCGTAATCACACAGGTCTTAGGTGAATGATTTCATTATTTGTGGTGATGTGGTTATTAGTTCTTTTAGACTTACATGTGTTTCACTTTTACTTAGCAAACCATTGTTATCATGTTGAGGTAGAAGTGTTTATTACTTGATTAGATAACAAAACAATAACACATAGAAAACAATTATTAAAAAGATAGCAGACATATTTTATTTCATATTTTAGAGTGTAGAGCTTATGTCAAAGGTTGAATGAAAAATGAGTAACTAATACAACCAATTCTATTATCACATAACTTGCTATTGCCATGTGATGATAGGTTTAGTAGATGTGAAAATATGAGGGTTTTATTCATTAGAAAAACAATATTTATGGTAATTGTTTATGGTTATAGTGGTATATTATAGAATTTCCATTATGCCCTTTAAAACAATTTTATAAGTTGAACAAATGTTTTATGTTTAACATATTTGAATTGGAAATGCTTTTCTCTTTAATTTGATATCTCATTTGAATTATTCTGAAAATATTTGAATAAGATTTTAATTTATTGATTTTAAATGAATTAAAGGATAAGGCAAAATATTGCACCCATGAAAACATGGTCAAATGACCTTAAAAACATCATAGATGAGTTGTATATGTTATTTGGAGCATTTTGGTATATAACTTGTATTTTTCTGATTTTATGAATTATTTCTTATTTTTCTCAATTTTAAATGATTTAAATTAATTAAGGAAAATGTTTAATTTTAAACTTTATCAAATTATTTTTAAAAGTTGATAAATAAATAGGTTTTATTTTTCTGAACACAAATATATTTTATTTACATTTTTCTGATATGTAAATTAAAAGTTATTGCTTTAATAAGATTTATTCTTTTTCTGCCTTTTTAAATTGACAGGTGGGACCCACCTGTCATATATGATTTAATAAAAAGAGAAAAGAACAGGATAATGCTCCTGACGTCATGCTGACGTCAGGGTGACATCACCACGGGAGGGGATTCCTCCAATTCGGATGAAATCCGTGGATTCCGTTCGAATTTAATGAATTCCTTCGCAACCATTCGATTGAGACGCTCACAGGGAATCAATAGGTGGCGGCGCCGCTGCCTGGTAGTCACCGGAGTGGCCACGGCGAGCAATGGCGCGGCGGCGGCGTACGGTCTCTGGCGAGGAAGCGATTTCGACTGTAATTAAAGGAACAGAGGACATGGTGAGGTGAATAAGCTCACCCTGATCGCCGTGGAGCAAGCGAGGAAGCACGGAGAGGTCGGTAACGACGGCGACGTCAAGAATTGGCCGGCGGCCGGAGTTGGAGGAGAGGACTCGATTCGGCCCCCTCAAAGCTTCCCAGCAAACGAGACTTGCGTGAGGGGTAGAGGACGGTGAGGCAAAGCTCCAGGTGGCTTCGGTTTTCTCTGGGACGGCCGGAGTCGACGGTGGCGTGCGGCGGCCGTATGGGTTAGGGTTAGGGTTTTCCTTTCGAGCTCGTACAGAGAGAGAGAGCAAGCGAGGGAGAGCGAGTGAGGAGAGGAAGAGAGACACGGCGTCGGGCTCCTTCTTATCCTCGACGAGGCGGCCAAGCAAGACGTGGCAGAGATGGTGTTGCCACGGCGTTGCTCCTCCTCTGCCTTCTGGCAGAGGTAGAAGAAAGGAGAATTAAACGCCAAATTTCGATACCCCCCTGCAAGTTCTAAAATTTACGGATAGGTCCCTCTGTCTTAAAAACTGAGAAGAAACTCTTGTTTTCTGGACTTTTTTGTGAACATAAAAATAATAAAAATCAGTTTTGGAATCCTTATTGAATTTCCAAGCTCACCATATTTTTATTTTTCAATTTTGAGCAAGATTTGAATTTTATAGTTAGGGTGCTAGATTAAGTGAATTTTGTTATTTCTCACCATTTATTTGATTAAATGGATTTAAAATTATTTTAGGCATGATTATTATGATCGAACACAATAATCATGTGGTTAACAAAGTGGTGTAATCATAATTGGACAAATTTGGATACAATCCCTTTTGGAAAATAGTTTGATAACACTACATAGTGGTGTTTTTATGTGTTATGGAAAATTCACCAAACATGGAATATTCTTCCAAGTCCTACACAATACTTTGGTTAGCAAATGTACTTGTTTTGTTTTATAAAACTTTGTAGTTTTCATAACTGAGCTCTTCACAATTTTAATTGAAATTCTCTTAGGAAAGAGTTTGGTAATTTACTTAGTAGTGTTTTTCTTTTATGAATTGTTCATAAAATCACCATGTAGGGAGTTTTATTCTAGAGCATGCCAAATGATTTTAGTGGATGAATAGACTTGTTTTCCTTCATGTATCTTTGTGTTTTTTATAGTCCTTGATTAAATGGAAACATGTGTGGCTTTGGAACCTTGTTGGTTGGTTTTCCACACAAGTTCCAAGTATGGCTTTTATGCTCTGTTGGTTTTATAACATGTATTTAGTTGCATACTTATGAATAAATGAATTTTTGTGATTACACTTTTGTCTTATGGATGAGAATGATCTGAAAATAAGGTGTTCATCTTGCTACCATTAACCTCCACATATCACAGACATGTGGATGTAATGTCTTCTTATTATATCATACTTAATAATTGTTTTCCCTTGAAGTGATTATTAATTGTTCCCTTACTGAGGCAGTGTTGCTTCTTGTGGTCTTCTGTTGCTTGATGTTCTTCTCTCTAGTAGACACTAGTCTTCTGTTTTCACCTTGTATCAATTGCAAGTAATATCATCTCTTGGATTCAATCTTCAACTATCTCACCCTTGTGGTGGGAACCAACAGTTATTCCAAGCAAAGATTTTTCTTAGATAATTATATTGTGGTTTCTTGTTTCCTTGGTGTTATTCTTTCTGTTGGTTGATGATAAAAGGAGTGTAGGTGTAGTTTATAACATCAGTTAGCCTTAAGCATATAAGAAGAATCTGTTGACAAGTTTGCAAGACTTGCCCTCAAATACCTTTTCATATACAAATGGCTGATAGATACAAGATTATCAAACCTTATGTTTATTTGTATATGACACTCAATTGTTAGAGCCTACAAAAGTGATTTGTTAACAAGGTTGCAAACTTGTTTCCAAACTACTTCTATATAACACCAACATTAGAATACCACACTATTTCAAGAGGTTAATAAGTTCAGATCAAGTTATAAGAGTTTCCAAGTACTCTTATAATAGCTTAGAGTAGCACTTCTAGCACACACTAAATAATCTTCTTGAAGATCTTCCTGTGGTAGTTCCTCTGCTCTTGTGGATGCTTCTCTTGCAGAATAACTTAGAGAAGATTGGGAAACAAGATAGAATGGTCTAGACAACATATCAAGATCTAGATTAAGAGTTAGCTCAAGCTTTTATTATCCTTCCATAAACTTCTTATTTTATTTCCCATAAGATATGTTCTTATATCATACATGATTGGTTTACTTAATTTTCAATTTACTACCACTCTATTAGAGGTTAATTTTGTTGTTACTCAATACTTGTATCCAAAGATACTTTATTTGTTGGAGATTGATTTGAATAGAAGTTTGGAATGCTTATGGAATGATGACTTAATAGTAAGCTTATCAAAGGGTTTATTGAGGTGTTGAGATTTCATATGCTCACTTGTATAAGATGATTGAAACAATGAGAATGTGATAGTTATTGAGGTTTAAGAACTTATGTCAAAGTTGTTATTTATTCTCCCATGTGTCATGATCTACTTTATATTCATAACTTTCTTAACTTTGTTATTCTTAATGCAGATATAGAGATTTGGGAATATCATATGTAATGATCAAGGTTTTAATATTAGTTGAAGAAGATTTATTTCTTCTTTTAGATACTTCTTTTATGGTTGAGGAGATATGTACATATTAGATAAATATGTTATTACAATTATTATATCACTTCCCACTTGTGGGGCTTAAGTTAATACTTATTTGTATCACTTGTGTTCTATTGAACCTTTATTATTTACATGTGAAGGTTAACTTAGTAGTTACTAAATAATTTGGAAAGATGTGGTGTGAATGGTTGATAACTTAAAGAGTTGTTGTTTTATAGAAGATCACATCTCTGTTGATGAGATGGTTCAATTAGGTATTACTTATTTGTGGAAGTATGATCATCAGATATGGGATTTGGATACTCTCCTCTCTTTGAGTTCTAAATACCTAGTGAATTATCCCAAGTCACTTATAGACTTGAGGTTTAGATGGTGGAGAATTTGTGTTGGTCACAACCAATTATGGTTTGTGTAACCAGATGATTTGGGTTTTGTAAAGATGCTATGTTATAAAGATCACTCCAAAAGTACTCCTGACTAGATGAACTAGACCTATTTCATCATGTCAAGTGAAACATTGGTCACTTTGATTCTTTTAAACTTTCGCGCCAAAATTTCCCGTACTTTTAGATGCATGCTATGCAAAGGCACATATTAAATTTAGATCCTTATAACTTCCCAAACACTGGGATATTACAGTATCTCCCCCTTAACAAGAACTTCGTCCCGAAGTTCAACCTTTCTCACGTAAAGATAGGTAGAGAGAAATTCTATAGACCGTTGAATCTTCACATCTTTTTCTGGTGTTGACCTTGGCATGTGTAGCCTCTTGTCTTGATCGTTCACCTTCCACTGTCTTGCATAATAATCTAATGGTATGCCAGTTGTTAGGACAACTCTGTCTTGTTACTAGGCCTTCCTAGTAGTCTCACGAAGAACACGTGGTATTTCCACCACATAGTGGATACTAAGTTTCGTTCTCCGATGAATAGGTATGGTTTCCTATCCCTCACAACTTTCTGAAGAACATTTGGTACATTCACTAGGTGATGAATAACCAATAATATTCATCCGATACACTGGATATTGTCTATGGTTTGGACTCCATTTGGTTCAGTCTAATGGTATCAAGATAAATATTTTTCCAAGAATCTTGTACAAAGTAGTGTACACTGACTTAGACTCAATTATTAGTGAAAATATCTTCGAGTTTCCTCGAGTTTTAACTTTTTCCTACAGGTGACTATAACCTATTCCACTGGTTATTTCCTATGGTCCTTCTATATCTTTGGGTTTTGACTTCTATGGACAATTCTATAAGTTTATATATCAGCTTCTACATGTTTTCTTCTAAGATATAACTACCCATGATATTTTCCTGGCATGATTTGTGGTAGCTCACCATGTGTTGATGTAGTAGCTCACCAACTCCAAACAAGATGTGAATGTGGTCCATTCCCATCAGTGATTTATGGATTTCTGCCTTCTTGACTTCAAGGACTTCCAAAGCTTTGATAGTTGCTTCAATCAGTTTAGATTTCAGGCCGCTCTCATACTAATCCTATACCCTCTAGACCAGTAACATCAAGATAGAACTCAATGTTTGCACATGCATTTGCACGTCAAGTTCCAACTTCATGTACAGATCTAGTCAATCAAAGATCCAAATAAGAAGCAATAAATCCCAAATGCAGTTCTCACTCATGCATCAAAAGCCTATGAAATAACAGTACTAAGAGTAAAACATCTCAAGTACCAAGGCTCTTAAATGATGTACACTACAATTAGGCATATATTACCTTGTTATCCTATTCTACACACCCACCCTTTGACTTGGTAATTACTCCAATTGCATGCCTTACTGCAATGGAATAAACCACGACAAAATGATCCTATAGTAGTTGTTGTCTAACTTGGTTCCATATAGAACTAAGTACCATACTGTTTGAAGTACTTCCTCTTGGTTATGATAAGCTTCTCATAACATCTGTTGGTCCTTCATGGTGTTGATCAGATCGTAGGAGTAATAATGTAGCTTCCATTAATGCTTATGCCTTCTCCTAATTCTACATTATACTATACTATACTAATTCAGCTCTAGACTTGATAACAAAGGATATGGTATATATCCCATAGTTACCATGGTTTAATGACTCCTCATGATTCTAAATCAACCCTTCTTGATGACTCCTATACTTACTCTACACCATGTTCTACTCCATCCTATTAATTCATAGAATGGGGTAATCATATGTGTGACTTGATCATCTCTGACTACGTCAGAATTCTTTTTCTTAATGGAACTAGTACTTACTAACTTCTAACTATGGATACCTAGGTATTAAGAAAATAGATAAGTATCTTTACTCAAATTGAGTAAGAAGATTCTATACAAGTATGATTGCATCATTCTCAAGTGGATGATCATCATAATGTAGGAAGTGTGGTTTAGATAAGATGGTTTCCTATAGTCTTTACCAACCTACAGATCTCCTAAAAGGTTTTAAACCTAAGGTCGCTTCGCTCTGATACCACCTGTGATGACCCAGCACACCACTGCATGTGTAGTGCGCAAGTCGGTGACATAATACTCACAGAAGGACTTATCCGTGAATATTACATCTCTCAGAGTGGTACAACAGAAACACAGCGGGACCAGGCAAAATTATAGGATACAAACTTCATTACAAAATCTTGAGAATCTCCTTAACGAATCAAGAAGATCTCCGGCAAAAGAAACATCAGAAGAAGCAATTCGAAGCTCCGAGCCGGAGAAGAACTCTAGCTCAGAACTAATCCACTACGGCTGATGTCAGCCCTAAAATATGGCTAGTAAATGCTAAGTCCAAGAATGGTCTCTACCTACACCTTGATAGCTTCTCCTCCACCAGCGTTGTTGATGACGATACTTTACCGACTAAGTAGTATAAGACTCCACCTAGCTTCATGAGGTAAAGATGGCTTCACGATGACGACTTCCATAGGCTTCAACTCTAAGCAGGGGGTCAAATGGGATAGAATGAGTAACGAGCGTTACTCAGCAAGTTCATGATATATAGTGGGTGGTTGATGCACTAACTACAGCTTTAGACTCGAAAGAGTCATAAAGTAATGCAAGGTTTTGTAAAACTTTCTTCAAGAGGTTGCTTTTAATTCTGAAAACTATGCACGCCATTCTTCACAGGATTAGAACTTTCATGGAGTTGCCTTTCCTGCAGCGTTCGCAGCTCCTTCCCGGAACAAGGGGTAACATGCCACATCCTTTTACACTCTGCAGAGGTGCGTTACTTTACCCATGGACGACCAAGACCATGTTGCACAACCAGGTGATCGTTCCTGTCCACGCCCACTCAGGTGTGGGGCCCGGTAGTTGGTCCAAGCCAAACCGTGCTTCTCCGCACAACGCATGCCCACCCATTTCTGCCAGTAGGTTGAACGCCTGATTCCACCCCTCACGATGGAGATCTACGCGCCCCTGGCAGACACTCATAGACCCCAGAGTCCGTGGGACGTAAGGGCTCCCACCCATGTGCATGTAGTCCCGCAAGACCTACAGTGTACGTCTCTGGCGCGTCCGTTGACATGCGAACGAGAAAAGTATCACGGTTGACTTACTCCCCCCATAGAAGATCCATGGTCAACGCGAATTTACGGCGCAAGAATCCTGACGGCAGTTGTTGTTAATTCCTAGGTAATACGTTCCCGTGCAGATGGAACCTTCCTTTGACCTATTCATCTTACCATGGTTCCATCCGCCCACCAAACAGAACACTACCACTCGGGTAGCCATTCAATTAGTCATATTATTATAAAAATAGGATCATGCATTCTTTTGGAGAACATGTGATAATATGATAGGGTTTTTGCAATTAGTTTGTTATGAGATACTGCAAAGGATATGAACAAGTGATGAACTTGCCTGAGATTGAAATAACCATAATAATAATCCAGGTCTTCAGGGTTCGAGGGTCGCGTAGAGAAATCCAAACATCTGAAAGATAGCAAAGTAGTCCCGGTAAGGACTACAGGAAACACTGGCAAGATGATACATGCATAGTAATGAGATGCATCGCGAAATACCCTGGAAAATACCCCAGCTTACAAGTGTAAGCCACGTTTGATACGGTATCGTAATCACACAGGTCTTAGGTGAATGATTTCATTATTTGTGGTGATGTGGTTATTAGTTCTTTTAGACTTACATGTGTTTCACTTTTACTTAGCAAACCATTGTTATCATGTTGAGGTAGAAGTGTTTATTACTTGATTAGATAACAAAACAATAACACATAGAAAACAATTATTAAAAAGATAGCAGACATATTTTATTTCATATTTTAGAGTGTAGAGCTTATGTCAAAGGTTGAATTAAAAATGAGTAACTAATACAACCAATTCTATTATCACATAACTTGCTATTGCCATGTGATGATAGGTTTAGTAGATGTGAAAATATGAGGGTTTTATTCATTAGAAAAACAATATTTATGGTAATTGTTTATGGTTATAGTGGTATATTATAGAATTTCCATTATGCCCTTTAAAACAATTTTATAAGTTGAAAAAATGTTTTATGTTTAACATATTTGAATTGGAAATGCTTTTCTCTTTAATTTGATATCTCATTTGAATTATTCTGAAAATATTTGAATAAGATTTTAATTTATTGATTTTAAATGAATTAAAGGATAAGGCAAAATATTGCACCCATGAAAACATGGTCAAATGACCTTAAAAACATCATAGATGAGTTGTATATGTTATTTGGAGCATTTTGGTATATAACTTGTATTTTTCTGATTTTATGAATTATTTCTTATTTTTCTCAATTTTAAATGATTTAAATTAATTAAGGAAAATGTTTAATTTTAAACTTTATCAAATTATTTTTAAAAGTTGATAAATAAATAGGTTTTATTTTTCTGAACACAAATATATTTTATTTACATTTTTCTGATATGTAAATTAAAAGTTATTGCTTTAATAAGATTTATTCTTTTTCTGCCTTTTTAAATTGACAGGTGGGACCCACCTGTCATATATGATTTAATAAAAAGAGAAAAGAACAGGATAATGCTCCTGACGTCATGCTGACGTCAGGGTGACATCACCACGGGAGGGGATTCCTCCAATTCGGATGAAATCCGTGGATTCCGTTCGAATTTAATGAATTCCTTCACAGCCATTCGATTGAGACGCTCACAGGGAATCAATAGGTGGCGGCGCCGCTGCCTGGTAGTCACCGGAGTGGCCACGGCGAGCAATGGCGTGGCGGCGGCGTACGGTCTCTGGCGAGGAAGCGGTTTCGACTGTAATTAAAGGAACGGAGGACATGGTGAGGTGAATAAGCTCACCCTGATCGCCGTGGAGCAAGCGAGGAAGCACGGAGAGGTCGGTAACGACGGCGACGTCAAGAATTGGCCGGCGGCCGGAGTTGGAGGAGAGGACTCGATTCGGCCCCCTCAAAGCTTCCCAGCAAACGAGACTTGCGTGAGGGGTAGAGGACGGTGAGGCAAAGCTCCAGGTGGCTTCGGTTTTCTCTGGGACGGCCGGAGTCGACGGCGGCGTGCGGCGGCCGTATGGGTTAGGGTTAGGGTTTTCCTTTCGAGCTCGTACAGAAAGAGAGAGAGCAAGCGAGGGAGAGCGAGGGAGGAGAGGAAGAGAGACACGGCGTCGGGCTCCTTCTTATCCTCGACGAGGCGGCCAAGCAAGACGTGGCAGAGATGGTGTTGCCACGGCGTTGCTCCTCCTCTGCCTTCTGGCAGAGGTAGAAGAAAGGAGAATTAAACGCCAAATTTCGATACCCCCCTGCAAGTTCTAAAATTTACGGATAGGTCCCCTCTGTCTTAAAAAACTGAGAAGAAACTCTTGTTTTCTGGACTTTTTTGTGAACATAAAAATAATAAAAATCAGTTTTGGAATCCTTATTGAATTTCCAAGCTCACCATATTTTTATTTTTCAATTTTGAGCAAGATTTGAATTTTATACTTAGGGTGCTAGATTAAGTGAATTTTGTTATTTCTCACCATTTATTTGATTAAATGGATTTAAAATTATTTTAGGCATGATTATTATGATCGAACACAATAATCATGTGGTTAACAAAGTGGTGTAATCATAATTGGACAAATTTGGATACAATCCCTTTGGAAAATAGTTTGATAACACTACATAGTGGTGTTTTTATGTGTTATGGAAAATTCACCAAACATGGAATATTCTTCCAAGTCCTACACACTACTTTGGTTAGCAAATGTACTTGTTTTGTTTTATAAAACCTTTGTAGTTTTCATAACTGAGCTCTTCACAATTTTAATTGAAATTCTCTTAGGAAAGAGTTTGGTAATTTACTTAGTAGTGTTTTTCTTTTATGAATTGTTCATAAAATCACCATGTAGGGAGTTTTATTCTAGAGCATGCCAAATGATTTTAGTGGATGAATAGACTTGTTTTCCTTCATGTATCTTTGTGTTTTTTATAGTCCTTGATTAAATGGAAACATGTGTGGCTTTGGAACCTTGTTGGTTGGTTTTCCACACAAGTTCCAAGTATGGCTTTTATGCTCTGTTGGTTTTATACATGTATTTAGTTGCATACTTATGAATAAATGAATTTTTGTGATTACACTTTTGTCTTATGGATGAGAATGATCTGAAAATAAGGTGTTCATCTTGCTACCATTAACCTCCACATATCACAGACATGTGGATGTAATGGCTTCTTATTATATCATACTTAATAATTGTTTTCCCTTGAAGTGATTATTAATTGTCCCCTTTCTGAGGCAGTGTTGCTTCTTGTGGTCTTCTTCTGTTTGCTATGATGTTCTTCTCTCTAAGTAGACACTAGTCTTCTGTTTTCACCTTGTATCAATTGCAAGTAATATCATCTCATGGACTTCAATCTTCAACTATCTCACGCCTTGTGGTGGGAACCAACAGTAATTCCAAGCAAAGATTTTTCTTAGATAATTATATTGTGGTTTCTTGTTTCCTTGGTGTTATTCTTTCTGTTGGTTGATGATAAAAGGAGTGTAGGTGTAGTTTATAACATCAGTTAGCCTTAAGCATATAAGAAGAATCTGTTGACAAGTTTGCAAGACTTGCCCTCAAATACCTTTTCATATACAAATGGCTGATAGATACAAGATTATCAAACCTTATGTTTATTTGTATATGACACTCAATTGTTAGAGCCTACAAAAGTGATTTGTTAACAAGGTTGCAAACTTGTTTCCAAACTACTTCTATATAACACCAACATTAGAATACCACACTATTTCAAGAGGTTAATAAGTTCAGATCAAGTTATAAGAGTTTCCAAGTACTCTTATAATAGCTTAGAGTAGCACTTCTAGCACACACTAAATAATCTTCTTGAAGATCTTCCTGTGGTAGTTCCTCTGCTCTTGTGGATGCTTCTCTTGCAGAATAACTTAGAGAAGATTGGGAAACAAGATAGAATGGTCTAGACAACATATCAAGATCTAGATTAAGAGTTAGCTCAAGCTTTTATTATCCTTCCATAAACTTCTTATTTTATTTTCCATAAGATATGTTCTTATATCATACATGATTGGTTTACTTAATTTTCAATTTACTACCACTCTATTAGAGGTTAATTTTGTTGTTACTCAATACTTGTATCCAAAGATACTTTATTTGTTGGAGATTGATTTGAATAGAAGTTTGGAATGCTTATGGAATGATGACTTAATAGTAAGCTTATCAAAGGGTTTATTGAGGTGTTGAGATTTCATATGCTCACTTGTATAAGATGATTGAAACAATGAGAATGTGATAGTTATTGAGGTTTAAGAACTTATGTCAAAGTTGTTATTTATTCTCCCATGTGTCATGATCTACTTTATATTCATAACTTTCTTAACTTTGTTATTCTTAATGCAGATATAGAGATTTGGGAATATCATATGTAATGATCAAGGTTTTAATATTAGTTGAAGAAGATTTATTTCTTCTTTTAGATACTTCTTTTATGGTTGAGGAGATATGTACATATTAGATAAATATGTTATTACAATTATTATATCACTTCCCACTTGTGGGGCTTAAGTTAATACTTATTTGTATCACTTGTGTTCTATTGAACCTTTATTATTTACATGTGAAGGTTAACTTAGTAGTTACTAAATAATTTGGAAAGATGTGGTGTGAATGGTTGATAACTTAAAGAGTTGTTGTTTTATAGAAGATCACATCTCTGTTGATGAGATGGTTCAATTAGGTATTACTTATTTGTGGAAGTATGATCATCAGATATGGGATTTGGATACTCTCCTCTCTTTGAGTTCTAAATACCTAGTGAATTATCCCAAGTCACTTATAGACTTGAGGTTTAGATGGTGGAGAATTTGTGTTGGTCACAACCAATTATGGTTTGTGTAACCAGATGATTTGGGTTTTGTAAAGATGCTATGTTATAAAGATCACTCCAAAAGTACTCCTGACTAGATGAACTAGACCTATTTCATCATGTCAAGTGAAACATTGGTCACTTTGATTCTTTTAAACTTTCGCGCCAAAATTTCCCGTACTTTTAGATGCATGCTATGCAAAGGCACATATTAAATTTAGATCCTTATAACTTCCCAAACACTGGGATATTACAAGAAGAGAGGCGGAGGAGGGGCAGTAGAAGTTGACGGCAGTGCGGTTCCGACCGCGAGAGGAGGATCCTCGCGGGCTGGCTCGTTGGTGGCCCCCTCCGGCGTGGTCGCCGCTGCGCGAACCGGCGAGTCGAGGAGGGGTCCATGTCTTTGATGATGGACTCGATGTCCACGGCGGTGTCCGCTACGTCCAAGGCGCGGGGAGATTCTCCGTCGACCATGTTTGGGCGGCACGACCGTGAGCTGGATCCTCCGATGGTTATCTCCGGGGAAGGCTTGGGAGTTCGTTTCTCTGTGCTCGCGCTCGGGCTCTGGTTGCTGGCTATGGCGCTGGGGGATCGAGGAAGAAGATGACGCGAAAGAAGAACCGGAGGCCCCGAGGCAGCTATTTATAGCCGGGTGCGCGGAGATTAGCTCCAACGGCTATTTTGACCGTTGGATGATCGACACGTGTTACGTCCAAAATTTCCCGGAAATGAGGGGACGGGGTGATAATTGCTATCTCCTTGTTTTCCGTGAGAATCTGTCAGAGGATACGTTTCAGGGTTTTGACTGAACCCAAACGTCCGTGATGTCAGCAGGATTTCATTGTCGACGTCACGAAGTTCCTTCTCCACGAAGACTCGTGGAAGAAAAGCCGGACTTTGACAAAATCCGAGTTTTGAGTTAAAAGATTTTGGGAAAAAAGAAGAATCAAGACAGGACGCCAACATTTCTCGGAAAAGATCGCTAATCGACAACAGGCGGTAGAATGAAGTCTTAATCCTTCTTGGGGGCTACTGTCGGATATATACCGATTAGGGATATGTCCGGCATTGGCCTAAAGATCCGGATTACCAGGGTGTCCTGTTGGTAATGGATCAAAGTCCATTGGACGGGCCAGTAAGCTGATGCGCTGGAAGCCGGATTCTAGAAGAACCCGGACCACGACCCAAAGTGGCGCGGTTTGGAGGAGAAGACGGATTCCTTACTTTCCAAGTTAGATACTTTCCGTATTCTTCCAGGTTTCCTTTCTTTAAGCCCTAACCCGGCTATCTATATAAAGCCGGACGGGAGAGACGAAACATAGACAACAATTAGCTAGAAGCCAACTCGCCGAGTTAGCGAATCCATACTCACATTGTACTTTGTCTACTTTAGGCTAAAGCCCTGATTTAGTGAGATTGCAGGAGTAGAAACGCCGCCTAGTTGCGTCGTACCGAATCTGGGTAAAACCTGGTGTTCTCGATTGTCATACTACCACGTCCCCCACATCTCTACCCATAGGCTCATGGCACCCCCGTCTATGATCATTACTACGATGTCTCGATAATGGACATAAGCTCAAACTTGGGGATTCCCATGCCCAAGATATATCCAAGAAGTACACACGTCAAAGCTTGGGGATGCCCAAGGCATCCCCTTCTTCATCAACAAAAATATCAGGTCCTCTTTCAAGACACTTTATTTTTATTGCTTCATATATTATGTGTTATTCTTGGAGCGTAAATTATTTTTTGGTTTGTTTTGTTTTCTTTGCTGTTGTATATGGTTGGATCCTAGCATATTTTGTTTGGAGAGAGACACGCTCCGTTTTTATTGCTTAGAACACTCTAATTTTCACTCTTATTGTTCTGTGAGTGTTCACTTTTTGCTAGTACCGTGTTTAGCTCTTGTTTTACACTCGTGTTTTATTCAGATCTTGTTAGTTTGCTTCAGTTCTCTCTGGTCCTTAATAATTATTATCTATGAGAGTTGTTTCAAACAAATTGATTGATGTTTGAGAAGAGTAAAATATTTCATGCCTATAGCGGTGCAATAGGAACCTCGTCTAGACTGTGGCTTAGACTTTATTATGTCATGTTAGATGTTATTTTAATTATATTCTTAGTATTTTATGATGTAGCATGACTTGTCTCAAATAGCTGAGAGTGCTTAATGTGCCATTGAAAAAAATCATGTGTTATTTTTATCATATCGAATCATAATATTGTGGTATTCTCCTTTGATGCTTTATTTGGGTTGACTTGGCACATGCTCATACCATGTTATGATTACAAACCAGTCACCTCTAGCCTCTACGATCGTTTATTTTTTTACTTGTAATATCATTTATGCTTTGATTAATAATGTTTTGTCGCTATGCATGATTATGACCGTTATTGCTCTCTTAGTTGGTCGCTCACAGTCTCTTGCTAGCCTTCACCTGTACTGTGTATGAGCTCTACTCGTACATCCAACTCCCCAAAACCAAATTTTGTCAAATGTGTCCATCATACCTACCTATATGTGGTATTTCACCGCCACTCCAGAGTAAATTGCTTGTGTGCTACCATTAAACGTTCAAAATTATTAAACCTGTTTTGTGCTCTGTTTTAGCTCATGAGGACGCGGGTAGACGGTCTTTATTTTGCTTGTTGATTATAATTTCCACACCTGTACTAGTGGCATATACATCCGCTTATCCAATTCGCTAGAAGAGCTGGCAATGGGGTGCTCAGCCCCAAATTTGGTTATTACAAAATTCTCTTCACTCGTTTTGCCCCTAATTTATCAGTTAAGCAAAGTTCACAAGTGTGTAAACAAAAGAGAACATGGATGATCTACTAACCATAGTAGAAAGGACTTCCTTCATGGGAGCCACTCTTGTAAAGTTTAGTTAACTTGTGACTTAATGTATTGTCTATTTGTTGATACGTTGACATAGACATACACCTCTCTTAAAATTATATTTTCAATACCTCTATTTTATTCAAATAAAAAGCTCTAGCACATGAGTAATCCCTGATTCCCTCGGCGAAGCGCCTTTCTTTTACTTTTATGTTGAGTCTTCATCTTCTAACTTTATGACCAGTTAAGAGAGCATAGTCGTCATTCTGAGTATATTGTGCATAGTCCCAAAATTTATTATTGATTGATTCATGATTATGTTATTGCCTGTTCTCAAATTATTTGTATCTAGTCACCATTTGAACTTTGAACGTGTCATGGCATTTATGTTTTGCTATTCCATGAAGGACAACCTGAATACCACTTTGCAATGTTTTCTCTATACTCGAAACAAACGTATAACTTTCAGTGCATTATTATTCATGATCTTTTATTTGTGTTACTTTTCATGTTGCAACATAGTTGCTAAGTTACATTGTTTGAATTATATCTATCATGCCTATGTTTAGAGTATTTTGATCTCAGCTTACAATACTTTTACATAACGTTGATCAAGTTTGTGTTGGCTGCATATCACCTTAAAAATTATTTCGTTATCACTTACCTACTCGAGGACGAGCATAAGTTAAGCTTAGGGATGCTTGATACGTTGCAAATGTATCTATAATTTTTGATTCTCCATGCTTGTTTTCTATCAATTGCTACATGTTTTATTCACACTTCATAGCATTTTTATGCATTTTCTAGGACTAACCTATTAACAATATGACGCAGTGACAGTTCCTATTTTCTGTTGTTCTTGTATTTCAGAAAATTTGTTCTAAAAATATTCTCGGAATTGGACGAAACAAAAGCCGAAGTCCCTATTTTTTTTGACACGTCAACGAAGTTCAAATCAGAGACGGAGGGGGCACCGAGGTGGCCACACCATAGGGCGGCACGGGCCCCTCGGGCGCCCACCAATATCGCCCTTTTGCCTATATATTGCCTCTGATGCAAAAACCCTGAATCAACCAGCCTCTATCCACAAAAAGTTCCGTAGCTCCGCGCCATCGAAAAAAAGTTTCGGGGGACAAAAATCTCTGTTCTGGCACCATGTCGAGATGGGGAATCGCTCCCGGAGCCATCGACTCCACCGCCATCTTCATCGCCGTTGCTGACTCCCATGATGAGGAGGGAGTAGTTCTCCCCCGAGGCCGAGGGCTCTACTGGTAGCTATGTGGTTTATTTCTCTCTCCCATGGTGTTATCTTTATGTAATCATGAGCTTTGTACTCTAGTTAAATAAGTAGATGTTACTCTTCATCTATTATACTACTCAAGTGGTTTTATTAATGTGAACTCCGGAGTCACCTTGTCCCACGGTGTGAAGGTGGCAGTGTGCGCCCCGTGTGTGACTCTTAGGCTAAAGTTTATAGAAATACTTATCATGAGTTATAATTTGTGTTGGATGTATCTATGAAATTGTGGTGTTTGTCTGGAACCATCTAGGGTGCTCAAGGTGACAGTGTGGGGTTACCTAGATGGGGAATGCGACTTTAATGTATGCTTTTACAGTCTTACGCGGTGAATTGGTGTTCGTTATCCAACTGGAGAGTAGTTGAGTGTAGCATAGTGAAGAGAAGATATTTATGTATTCAATTATGATATCATTGTTTAGAGTGTCCACTAGTGAAAGTATAATCCATAGACTTGTTTCTAAGCATTGAAATACCGTTTACAACCAGTTATGCTACATGTTTGCTTGTTGCCATTTTTATTTTAGATTGCAATTACCATTTATAATCATCCATATTACTTGTATTTCACTATCTCTTCGCCGAACTAGTGCACCTATACAACTGACAATTGTATTATGTGTGTTGGGGACACAAGAGATTTCTTGTATCTTAATTGTAGGGTTGCTTGAGAGGGATATCTTTGACATCTAGCTCCCTGAGTTCGATAAAGCTTGGGTGATCCACTTAAGGAAAACTTGCTGCTGTTCTACAAACCTCTGCACTTGGAGGCCCAACACTATCTACGAGAATAGAAGCGTGCGTAGATATCAAGGACATCGTCTTTAACCTGCTGCTCGCACGTAGCGCCCGTGAGGAGAAGGAGAAGCGGAAGAGCCGCCTCGAGGCGGAGGCCCTCGATAAGAAGCTGCTGGCGCAGGGGCTGGCCCTGGCGACGGAGTTCGACGAGAAGGCGACGGACTAGGAGCTCGCGCCGAGCAGGACACAAAGTTCCTCGAGCTCGACCCCGAGCATTAGCTCGCCGTAAATTAGGTTACTTTGGTCGTCGGTAAGCTCTAGCTAGAGTGAGATGCCAAATGTGCTGCCGACGACTTGCTCCGACGAATGTCTGAAGAAAAAGTTATTTGAATGTTCCCGGGTTTTGTGCGATTCGCAAAAGTCCAGTTTACGTTTTGCGTTTGTAATATGCTACGCCTACTTTTGGACTGAAAACGTGTCAAAACACGATTTTTATTTTGGCGTTTAGGGTCCGGTAGAGTTGCTGTTACAAGAATATCCTAGTTATCTATAGTACATTAAAAAATGCCTCCTGAAAAGGGAAAGGATGGGGAGCCCCCGGGGGATGAACCTCCGGGTTCGGCACATGTGTGGCCCCCACCCCACCTTATCTTCCTCTTCCTCCACTCCCGCACTCAACTACCCAGGTCTCTCCACTATGCGCACGCACGACACCGGGGAAGGAGCAGCGCGCCGCCACCGTCCTTCTCCAACCAGTAACCAGATCCCGCACCGGCCGGGCTCACCTTGTCCGGTCTCTTCTCCGTCCACCAGCGCAGGGCGGCGCCCTCAGGCTCATCCGCCTCTCCTCGGCCCGAATTCGTCCTCTGGCCCAAGCTCTGCCCCGACCTGAGCTCGACGCCTCCTTCGCATCGCCATGCACGCGCTGCCGTTCTCCTCGAACCAGCATCCATCGAGATGCGCTGATGCCCCCGACTCCGGGGAGAGACCCCAATCCCTCCAGCTCCCCATCTTCCCAAACGGGGAGGCCCGTCCCTCTACACGGGAGAGGTTCATCAAGGGCGTCGGGTCGCCGGAATCCTGCACTACTATGGCTGTGCTCGAGGGATGGGTGGTCGATGCTGCTACGAGCCATGGTTTTGATCTCCGCCGGAGCAAGTGTCGAGTTGCTACAATACATTTTTCTTTTGCTATTTTTTTATAATTTTTTTGCTACGACCACTCCGGCGATAACTCCGACGAGGTCGTCGTTTTGTTACAATATATTTTTATTTTTGCTATTTTTGTATAATTTTTTTTGCTACGATAACTCCGGCGATAATTCCGACGAGGTCGTCGTTTTGGTACAATACATTTTTATTTTTGCTCTTTTGTATAAGTTTTTTGCTATATCAGTACAAATTGTTTGCTATGAGATTCTCCGGCTACGTCTCCCGCGAGAGTCTCCCGGCGTGTTTGAGGCGAAAATTATTTTTTGCTACAATAGAATATTTTTTTCTCCCGTATCTCCGGCAAGGTCTCCGATGAGATCGACTTTTTTCTTTTATGTTTGGCGACGAACCCTTTTTTGCTACATACTCCCTCCGTCCACGATAAAGTGTACGTTTTCCTTTTTCGTGGGTCAAATTTATTAAACTTTAACTAACTTTATCGAAAAAGTACTAGTATTTATGACAGCAAATTAGTATCAATAGATTTGTTTGGACATGAAGTTTTAAAATATATCATTTTGATGTCATATATATTGCAACAATTTTATATAAATTTAGTCAAAGTTTAAAAAGTTTGACTAAGTGTAAAAGTAGATGTAGGACGGAGGGAGTAGGAGCAAAAGTGAGATTTTTTTCCTACGTACTCCCTCCGTCCTGAAATAAGTGTACTTTTTCCTTATTGGGAAGTCAAATATTTTAAATTTTGACCAATTTTATAGAAAAATGTAACAACATTTATGATACTAAATTGGTCTCATTGGATCCGTTTTGAAATGTAGTTTCATAATATATATATTTCATATCACATATATTAATCATATTTTCTACAAAGTTGGTCAAATTTTAAAAAATCTGACCAGGATCAATTCTAGAAGTACATTTATTTCAGGACGGAGGGAGCAGGAGCAAAAGTGAGATTTTGAGGGGGAAAAAAAATGACATGTCAGCAGAGCATCCGGGGCTGGAAAATTTGGAGCCCCGGGACGCTCAGCACTACCCGAAAATGGGTCACGCACCGCACTGGATTAAAAAAAAATACCCCCCGCATTCTGAATCGGAATTCGGACGTCCCCCGTTTCGCCACAATGGCCGCTCCGCCGCCGGTGCTCACCCTGGCGGTGGAGAAGGGCCCGCGCGAAGGAGAGACCCGGCAGTGCCGCCCGGGCGCCGCGCTCCGCGTCGGCCGCGTCGTCTCGGGCAACGAGCTCGCCGTGCGCGACGTGGGCGCGTCGCAGCGCCACCTCGCCATCGAGTTCCTCCCGCCGCCCGCAGCCCGGTGGGCCGTGTCCGACCTCGGCTCCTCCAACGGCACCTTCCTTAACGGCTCCCGCCTCGTGCCCTCCGTCCCCGCCCCGCTCTCCCACGGGGACCGAATCATCCTTGGTGAGTCCACCGCGCTCGCCGTGTCCATCGCGCCCGATTCGGAGATCAAACCCGGCCCTAGGCGCTCCTCGCGCCGTGCGGCTGCAGTGGCGGTGGTGGAGGAGAAGCCGACCCCTTCAGTGATTCGCCGGAGCACACGGAAGAAGGCGGGGGCCACGGGGGAGCCCTCAGAAGCTGAGAAGGAAGAGCGGGATGCAGCGGTAGTGGTGGCGGTGGAAGAGAAACCCCAGATGGTTACTCGCCGTAGCAAACGGAATAAGGCGGCTGCAACGAAGTCCCCGGAAGCGGGCAAGGAAGAGATCGAGGAGGCCGCAGGGGAGACACGCCGCGGTAGGAAGAAGAAGGCTGTGGAGCCCCCTGAACCGGAGAAGGTGGAGGAACAGAAAGAGGAGAAGGCAGCGGTGGAGGAACCAGAGAAGGTGGTGACACGCCGCACGAGGAGGAAGAATGCTGATCCCTCTGAACTGGAGAAGGGAGAAAAGGGGAAGGATGCATTGAGGGTCACCCCTTCACCACTGCCTCCAAAGCCAAGGTCCAGAAGGGCTCGGGGACGGGCTTCTGCAAAGATGACTGTTCCTGAGGAGGAGGTGGCTGCACCGAGAGAGGAGGCTGATAAGGTGACAGGTGGGGATGGAGAAGTGGAGGGGACTGCGGAGGCATCGGAGGAAGTGCAAGTTGCTCTGATAGGTATGACCAATGCTCAGTGTGCTGCTTCTGACAATGTCGGTAAGGAGATAAAGGGTGGTGGAGAAGTGGAAGAGGATGGCAAGAGGGAAGCGGTTGTCAGTGGAGGAAAGGTAGGGGATGTGGAGAATGCGGAGGAGCGTGCTGGGAGAAGCAGCCTGTCGACCATGCCAGTTGCTCGGAGAGAGCAGGCACAAAGAGCGCCAAAAGGGATGACCAATGCTCAGTGTGCTGCTTCTGACAACGGGGGTGAGGAGATAAAGGGTGGTGGAGAAGAGGAACAGGATGACATGATGGAAGCAGCTGGCAACGGAGAGGTAGAGGATGTGGAGAAGGCAGAGAAGCATGCTGGGAGAAGCAGCCTGGAGACTATGACATTGGGCGAGTGGTTTGAGCGGATGGAAAAGTACCTTCCAAGAGTGATCAATGAGGCTGCTGATGAGATGATAGCGACTATGGATGAGCAACATCGGCGAATCTATGAGTACATTTCGACGCTTGGAAATAGTTCCAATCCTTCTTGAGATTATGACAACAAGGGTACCTTTTTGCATGTTCGTGCAAACAGTAGGTTTTAGGTAGTACCACCGTTAGCTGTGTGATGATCACATCAGAAGTTCTCGAGAAATGTTACCTTTTCTGTTCGATAGCACTGCACTGGCCATGCTAGTACTAGTAGTAGGTTAAAGCAGTAAAATGGAACTCTGTTATTGATGATGCATCTTGTAGGTTCACTTCTGATCAGATGTACTAATGTATCATGTTCTTTTGGACAGCGCTGTATCAGCTCTGACTGGGAAGCAACATTCCCATGAATACCATGTTCATAGCCTTGAATCTTCCTATGAGATCCCTTTTTTTATGCTAACAGTAAATTGGATGAAACATGAATTATAGGAAATAAGTCCTGCCTAGGATTCTCATACTTCCCTCTGTGCCTACTGATGTTATCACAACCCCCACTCCCACCACCCAAAAAAGAGGAAAGTTCAAGTTGTTTTTTTCCTTTCTTTTTTATAATCTTTAGTTTTGTTATTTTCATTTTTGCAGAGATAGGCCACCTTCAAGTGTAATCCGAATTTTTTTTCCTCATGTCTATATTGGCCGTGTCAGCACCTTTTCCTTCCTTAAAGTCCAAGCTTGCGTTGACGGGCAGCAGAATCCTGCATTTTGATGGCTCCCAGTAATTTTTATCTTCAAAATCTGACAGGAGTCTTTATACTATACATTAGCTCAGTTTTGCCTGATGATGCTTTGTTTGTTAGATGAAAACATGATCGTTTCTAAATAACCTATCCTTAGACTGCTGGTTGCAAAATATCTTCCCTGTTTTTTCCTCTTTGAAACACAGGCAAGAACGCTCCAATCACTTAAACTTCTGCAGAGCTGTATCTTAGTAGCTTCTTGAGCTCAGCACTGCCCAAATGCTGTGACATTTATCTCCAATTGTTATTAAGATTTTTACATGTTAGTTTCATACCCGGGTAGGATGTAAATGGCTGATAAATGGCGCCACAAAGGCCGATTTAGTTGGATCCGTAGTTTATTTTTGTGGAACTAAGAAACATTTATTGAACTGTTAGAAAAATAAGTGGGTTTAAATGAGCTTAAACGGGACCCAATTTTCATCCCTACCCGGGTCCCCTAATCTTTCCCAAGAAAAGAATATGTGCTATTAGCCTCTGGAGGTCAGGACAGTTGTCACCAAATCAGGTGGTAGAGAGAAGTTCAGTTAGGAGTTAAATCTTATTCTAATAGTCTTGGTCACTTTTTAGGAAAACTGATTGTTCCCATCCCTGGACTCAAACTCAATTCACCTTTTGCCAATGCTCTAAAATATCAATGATACAGAGGAATCCATGACTTGACAGGCATACAATAGATTGAACAAGATTCTTTTTGTTCTGTGTTCAGTTTGTGTAATTCATGCAATGCTGACATGTTATATGTGCAACTTAGGTTAATTGCATGCTGATAATCACCGTCAAATACTTGAAGTACAGTTAAGTTATAGTTCACATTTTGATTAGTGTCTAATTGAGTTCCCATATTGATTTTCTATAAGCATGTCCAAATGAAGGAACTGAGGGAAATCCTAAGTGGGAAGGAAGGTATAAGCAACTGGAAGAAGAAAGAAGTCGCTTGAGTTTCCTGAAAACCATTTGGGAAGACAAGATAAGAATGAAGTGCAGATGAAGCAAAGCTGTAACCCTCCTCAGATAATTTTCCCATGCCCCTCTCCATTTGTAGTAACACATTGCTTCATACCCTACTTATAGAGGGTTGTACACCAACTTGGATCCAAAGTTACCAAGTGTGGAAAAAAACTTCGAAAAAAGGTAAGAATTTCTGTTAATCATGCATCATGTTGTCATATTCAAAGTTTCAATGCATCCTGAAACCTGAATCACTTCTTCAAACAACTTAGATTATATGCGTTCCATTGGGTCCCTCATTCTTGTTATGCAGACCTGTGATGCAAAATTGTGTGATTTGTCCAAGTTGTGCCATCATGGCCCGTGTTTCTAGTTTATACTCATCAGGCAGTGTGGTTCAACTGATCTACCGAGTACGGTTATTAAGGAAAATAGAGTAATGACTAAGATCAGCTTATCAAACGGCTGCATATCCTGATTGCATAATGTGGTAACTAAAGCTAGAAACGAAACAGAAGTGTTATCATATACTCCCTCCGTTCCTAAATGTAAGATGTTTTAGCCCTTTTCTACATACACACATGTTTACATGTATCTAGACAATTTTTAGTGCACATGTTCACTCATATTAGCATGTATCTAGACAACATTAGCAATAGCTACAACATCTTATATTTAGGAACGGAGGGGGTATATATCTTATTGTGAGCTCAAAATATATAAGATAATGGGTACACTCACTTTATCTTTATTTCCTATATTTTCTGCTTACAAAGCTGTTTTGTCTATTTAATGTAATATGTGGCAGGTGAGCTAACCTCTTTCATAAGTCGAATTTCCCCCCTTTTCTCCCCCTCTTTTTTTTTGCATTTGTGGCAATTGGCATGCTCTTATTCTTATTCATATACTTCTAGCCATGGCTGTCCCACAAGTTGACAAGAAAATGCTTGGTGAACTTGAAGTTATGGGATTCCCCGCCATTCGTTCAATTAGGGCACTCCATTATTCTGGTACGTCTGTTTCAAATAAGAATAGAAGGTAAAGATCTTGCATTACATTATCTTCCAATCATAGTTAGGCTCACAGTCAATCAATTATCACTGCAGGACATTTGGTTCTATGGTCTCACCAATTATATTTGTACTGATTACTGAACCATCGTACTATTTATGTTCTTAAAAATTGCAAAGTAATTGATATTACTGCAAAGCTATGGTGTCACGTTTCTTGTAAATATTCATTCTTCTTCTGTATCTTTTTGAGTGAACTGGAGAAATAATCCAATGTCTCTATCAGGTAATTCCAATCTTGAATCTGCGATAAATTGGCTTCTGGAACATGAAAGTGACCCAAATATTGACCAGCTACCGTTGGTAGGTTACTTCTTAATAATGCAATTATTATTTGTTAACAGAGATCTGTTCTAATGTGGATTACTCTGCACACACTTGATATGGTTCTCAAAAGAGCTATTCTCTAAATACTCCCTCCGTCTCAAATTAATTGTGTCACAAAGATGGACAAAAATTGATGTATCTAACACTAAATTATGTCTAGATACATCCACTTTTTTTCAACTTTATGACAATTAATTTGAGATGGAGGAAGTATATAACTGTGAATTGTTTTCTCTGATACAGCATGCAACCTTTTTCTAATTTTGTTGAATAATTAAATCTGAAGCAACTTACATGTTGGCGTATGTCTGTGTGGCAGTTTGTAACCTAATGCTCTCTAGTGCTAGAAATCCCAATATATTTTCTTTATTCTATGTCTACATTTCTGCATTGTCATATCAATTTTTTTTTTTCAGAACATGTTGTTCTGACTTCTGGGTACTCCTGTGGATGTTTTAGGTTCCAAGGGAAATCAGCATTGAGTGTGGTGACACATCAAACGAAGTGAGAAACATCGGTCAAGGAGTGAGGTTAGATTTTTCCAGACTGCTATAGAAAAGAAAGTATGAGAATGCTGCTCGCCTTTTCCAAGAGCCTAAGCTTTTGGATTGAGTGGTTATTGTATAAAATTCTCTAAAATAAAATCAATATGATATCAGAACGGCCATGAGTCTGAGACTTGGCTGGACAACCCTAGATGCAAGTGGGAGAGTTGAAGTCTGAGTATACTGCACACCTTTTCCCAAGAGCCTAGCCTTTGAATGAATCTGTTGTTGAATAAAACTCAATGGGAAATATCAAGTATTATTTCACTGTAACTCTGTAGGGCACCAAATGTTATTTAGCACTGTTAAATAGATATTATGCCAACCATCTGGAAGTATGCACTTGATAATCCGTAGCACTTTCCAATAATGTCTGTCATCCTGCATGCTCAAGGGAAAAACTGTCGTGTTTGGAATAGCCCAAGGTGTAAACAGCCTTTTTAACCGTCCTTCCTTTTTTTTTACAAAATAAAATAGCTGCTTGGGGAAAATGTGCTGTTAAGTCTGCCCACTTACTAAATTAATAGTCTGATGTCATGCACTGGAAAAATGGAAGTTGCAAGTGAGCATAGTCTGATGTCATGCACTCCTACTAGTTTATATATTTTTTTACGAGGGAACTAGTACTAGTAATGTCCATAAGGCAAGTTATGTGCCAGGATTAAATGCTTACTTCCTCCCTTTTTTACTCAAGGGTTAGAGTTACATGCTTGCTCCCTTTGTTTTTTATGCAATGCAACCATGCATTTGAAGAGTCAACCTTGACAACGTTTATATCATAAAATGTGGGTTCTACACACAAAAATTATATCATCACAAAAATGTTGTTGAATATGAATCCACAGTATCACTTTTGTGCCGCGTAACTTAATATTCTTGATATAATTGCTAGTCACTTGGTCAAACATCAAGCTTGGAATGCGTGAGTAACTTGCTTAAAGTAACGGAGGGGGTATTATTGCAATTTATTAACTACTGATAATGACTTTTAAGGCGTCGCCTTATGGATGCTTAGGCGGTAAGGCGCCCTGACAGGGCCTTAGCATATTGCCCGCCTTAAGCGCTTAGAAAAATCTTGCTACTGATGGAGATAATATAATCATGAAAACCCTATGTACTCAAGTAACTCAACGCATGTACTGGTTGGTATCTATTTCCATTCGCTTTGCTGTTTTAGTATAAAATACATCGTCAGATGGCATTGTTGTCTTGTAGGACTCATTCACAGGAGAGAAAACCAGAAGAGGAAACTGCAGCAGGAAGTCAGAAGGTGCCATCTAAACATTTCTTCATAATTTTGATATCTCGTCCTTTCTTATTATGTTAGTATGCTATGGTTAAGCGGAGTCTTTTTGTCTTTCATGGAGGACTAGGACCTTAATAACTATTACTGGAAAAAGTTAAAGCAGGTGGAAATTTAATTCAATTCCTTTCCTCTCACAACCTCAGACTCAATAAAGGATTTCTCGTACCACATTGAACTAAACATATTATGTCTGTAGACGAGATACAAATGCACATGTTTTCTATTGTCCCTGTTTCCTTACTCTTACATCATGTAAATACCATAGTCAAATATTGACTAGCAGGTGCCACATTGCATCCACCTGCCACTTCACCAGCATTTTGTTTTTCTGCCTCACCTAATCCGGGCTAGTGTTTTAGTTGACAATCTTTTGTCACACCCATATTTCTTTTATCAGGAGACTTCACAGGTGGATAGAGAACCCAATGCAGATAAACACGAGGAAGAGGATAGAAAGAGGTTTGTACCTGCTTCTGAATAGATACTGTTCGGCGAGGTGCTTGCATTTTGTTTACCATTCCTGCAAGACTGCAACTCTCCTACTCTTTGCAGGCTTTTAGCACTATACAAGTCAAAGCATGACGGGGAAGAAAGAGCGAGAGCCAGAAATAAAGTCCAAGAGGATAAGGTCTGACAACCTTTCCATGCTATTAAGAAGTAAAGATCACAACAATGTAAAAGGGAAGAGAAAAAAGTGCTCCTTGTGGTTTTATTTATCATATTTCACTTTAGCAGCTATCATGCAATAACTTCATGTTGGCCCTGTTCACCTGCACTGGTCTGTGTTAGGATTTCAAATCTTCCACTGGTGGGGAACCCTTTTTGTTGTAACATGTCGCTTGTCGACCATTTTGCACTGTGTTGCATACTGCATGCAGAAGTAGTATTCAGGAACACTACTTGTTGAAAAATGATGACATATCAACATGAAAACCATTTACTTTGATTTGCAACGAAGGGAGTCAGTTACGAGAGATCCTACATCGAGCAAGTGTTACATGATAGAGTATGATAGAAATTATAACGTACTATGGTCGATAATGAGCAGGACCTCTGTGCTAATATTTTGATGTTTTTGCAGAAGTGTTTGTTGGATTCTATTACATATTCTACGACCATTATCTTTCATGTGGAATTTATTTCTTGTTTTTGTGAAGAGGGAGAGGATTCAAGCTGCTAAAGATATTATGGAAGCAAAACAGACTCTTGAAGAAAATGAAAGAAAACGGTCCGTTTTGTATGCAACTCATAAAGTATATCCAACTCAAATGTACTCATTGGAATAATATTTTTATTTAATGCAGCATAATGGAAAGTCGAAAAGCAGACCGTGAGGAGGAGAAAAGAGCAAGAGAAAGAATTCGTCAGCGTATAGATGATGATAAGGTCTCACCTATTCTAATCTAACTACTCCCTCCGTTCTAAAATAGATGACTTCCATTTGTCCAAATAGGCATGTATCTAGACATGTTTTAGTGTATAGATACATTCATATTTAGACAAATGAAAGTCATCTATTTTGGAACGGAGGGAGTAATATATTTAAACTTTGTTTTTTCATTCCATCCGTTCATATAATGTCTTATAGGACAATGGTCAGTGAATCTCCTGCACTACTTACAGTTGCTTCTTGGGTTTCCATATCGATAAAGTTACTGCCGTGTGGAGATGTCTACATCTTGTGTCCATAAACCCACAGCTACATGCAATAACATGTCCCCTTTTGTGTGTGAACATCTTCAAATTTAACCTAAACAAATTTGATCTCCTTGCAACGGAGCAAACCTTCCGTGCAATGATCAATTCTGTACACTTATGCCATTATTATTATCAGTGTGATTAATATTTCACGCATGTTCAGACTGATAATTTCCTTTGGTGCTCATTCACCACTACTTTCTCCAAAACTTTCTACTTCCAGCGAGATACTACATTGCTTGTTGTGCTGCTAAAAAGCCCTAAATCCTCTATGCAGGCAGAAAGGAGGAGAGGACTTGGTTTGCCTCAGGAAAGTATAGTAGCATCACCCCCAATAGTAACTCCCCAGAAGGTCTAGAGCCCCACATAATAGTACATCTCATGAGCAAAATCTCGACAACACATTCCTCACCTTTTTTGACTTCTCAGGTAAAGCCTACTGAACCTGTTGTAACATCAGAACAGCTGAGAGACTGCCTGCGTACTCTGAAAAAGAATCACAAGGTAAAATGACCGTCCTGCAGATATAGTTTACTATCCAAAATATGATGTTTCACAAATAGCAAAATAAACCCTCTTTGATCTTCCCTATCACAATCCTGTTTACTGTTCCACACAAATGCTGCTGTTAAACTTCTGTCCGTGCAGATAACTGAAACTAGCCTTTGCACATAATCACATACCAGATGTTCAGTTTCTGCATCATGCGCTGTTGCAGGCTATCTTTTGTAGCCTGAGACTGGGCCTTCCATTTCGCCTCTCATCAGCAACCTCTTAGAATTCAGCAGTTTGCCTTGTGCAAGACATGTAAAACGAAGCTGTATAACGCAATAACCCCTGACTGATCGACGTGTTTGTTTGCAACTTCTGTCTGTAGGATGACAGCGCTAGAGTCAAAAGAGCATTCCAAATACTGCTGAGGATAATCGCCAACGTAGTAAAGAACCCAGAAGAGGACAAGTTCAGGAGAATTCGACTAAGCAATCCTGTTTTCAAGGTAACTGCAGAACGCGATACAGCTTCTACTTGAGAAAGCTGCCTCAGTTCATCCTGAACCTAACCACTATGCTGTTTATCAGGACAAGGTGGGTAATCTGCAGGGCGGCGTAGAGTTTCTGGAGCTGTGCGGGTTCCAGAAGCTGAGAAACAACAGCTACCTGTTCATGCCGAGGGGCAGCGTCGACGTGGTCCTCCTCAACGCGGCAGGGGTTGAGATCTCGTCTGCCATGGAGAATCCCTACTTTGGGCTGCTCTCCAAGTGAGCGGGACAGCCCTCATTCATCTCTGTCTCGCCGTTAAGAGCTCATCTACTTCGTACGAGCTCTTGTGGCAGCGGAGTGGGAGTACTGGTGAATGGACGGTAGGCACTGTCGCCAATTGAATCTCTCTCTCTTGTTGCCGTCAAATTATGTATTTACTACCATAGCAGCATTGTATTCCAATAAATTCTAGTATTTCTTGGCAACATTGGTGTGGTGTGTACAAAATCAAAGTCATGATGTTGAACGTTAACCATGGCTCTTGCTATTTCTTAGCTTACCAAAGAAAGCGGTGTGTGATCTCAATTGTAATCGTGAATGCTCACCGATCCAGGAGAAATCAAATCATGTCATTTAGACATTTACAGTGGCATAAAGTCATGTTCATGCCTGTTCCTGCTTGACAAGTAATAGAACCTGTGGCTTGATACTGTTGCTCATGGAGCAAAACATTGAATGCCTTTTATTCTCCGGGTAGAGGAGGAGAAGGGAAAAGGACCCTGTCCCTGGGCATGCTGCCGTCGGCACATGGCCATGCCGTCGATCGAGCTTTGTGTGTGCCCTGTACTGTACTTTGGAGCTTCAATTCTGCATGTAGAGGGACCGTCCTAGATTCAGAAAGCTGCTTCGGTATTGATAGCTGCTTCTGGGACATGGGTTTTTCTGCTCTAATCGAATGAATCGTCTGCCCAGTAGACGAACCTTATTGGAATCAAGTTACATGCAATGGGTTGCCGAAAGTTTTGTCTCGAGCGAGAATGTTGTCTGATGGAGATCTTCAGCAAAGGATTGAGACATCTGCAGGGTTGGATGTAGTGGCAGCAAGAGTCCAAGATCGTTGCATGTTCCGTGGAGTATGTAACATGGCGACATAAAACAAAACCGTTCAGTACTTCCGTCGTACTCTTGGTGTCCCTGCTTGCATTAAGCGTTATCATTACCCCCTTAAACAATGCTCATGCACGAAGTTACAGGACTGCTCTCGGACGTAGACGCTCTACTAAAACCCATTCAGAGTGCGGAAATTTCACAGTAACCATTTCAAGTCCCCCGCGAACGTGTTTCAGTCTTTGAGATTTTTTTTTCACTGTATGATTTGGTCATCGATGGAAGGAAAACGTGCACCGAGGAGTAACTAACATTCCTTTTAAGAACATCAAATAATTTCCTCCCTCCACTTTTATAAGTTATGGCGCATATTTTAGTTTGATCTGCATTCATATCAAAATAAGTGTACTTTTAGTTATGTGTACTGTTTCTTATAAAATTAAGCGGAGTGAGTACAAAATATCGACGCCTTTATAAGCTATATTAGGCACATGGTGTCTACCGAAACCGAAATTGCAGAGTTTGAAGATTGACGAATCCGCCAAACTCGATAAACAAGAATAATTTTACTTAACAAAACATCAAACAGACCGTGAAAAAGAAATAACGAGACACCAAATACATGGTTTGATCTTTGGAACATGGTCTGATCTTGTATTCCAAAGGTACAACCATCTGCAAACTCAGGGCCTTTTTTATTAGTAGGATAGAAACAAATAAATAAAGAAAACACATGATTACAATGTTACGCACACTCGAATCCTACAAGATTTTGTATGCAACAAATTTGTTTGATTAAAAAAATTGTATGCATCATGAAAAGGAAATAACGAGACCTTTAGAGACATGGTAAACGTTATTTCCTTTTTGTAGGAATGTTAGGTCCACTTCAATCTTACAAGAGTTTTTTGTTCGATAAACACTGTACGACGCAAGTACTCATAAATACACACATAACTCACCACTATGAACGCACACACGTACACCCTACCCCTTTGAGCATCTCTGAGAAACTGAACCGGTGGGTCTGAAAAAAATATTCCACCAATATGCGACACACAAGCGTCGAAACTTAGGGTTCAAACTCTAGTGGGTTAAGGGTACATCCATCCTTGTAACCATCCAACAACACGTTGATTCGCTCTACAAGATTCTATATGCACCAAAATTCGTTTGATTAATAAAATAAGGATTATGAAAAAAAAATGTGTATAAAATCTGGTGCAAAGGATATTTCTTACTCCCTCCGTCCACTTTTATAAGACTAACTTCTTACTATTTCAATAGTAAGAACTGAGCCTTATAAAAGTGGACGGAGGGAGTAGCAAAAATTCATATGGAATTCAATACTGCAGATCAGATAACCGCTATAGGAAATAGAAATCCTTCAAAATTTCTTTGCCAATCTTTTGAACCAAAGAGCCCGTGATGAAACCTGCCGGTGCGTGGCCTGAAAAAGAAATCTCTACGGTGATCAGCCTCATCTCAATGGAATGGTACGTTAAAAAGGCGTACATGTAGCCCTTGATTTGCCTTTTACAGAGTAGAGTACCTGGAAGCAGAGGATCGGATCGCACGGCCGAGGCGATCTTTGCCTTCCCGCCTGATCGAACGAACTGATAATTGATGACCAGAGAGATCCAACGCATTCTTGAATGCTCGAACCAAGATCTCGGTACACCCGTGCAGTGACACTGCACGGAACGCAATAATTCTTCGCATGTGCACGCAGGAGGAGCGAGGAGGATGCATTCAGCAGGCGAGGTTCATAAAACTGGAGTAGAGTTGCAGTCGTAGTAGTAGTAGCTCCGACAAAGGAGGGAATGGATTGGACGTGGGCTATGATTGATGGGGATGGGCCGAGGCATTCATCGCACATGGAATCCTGTGCCGCCGTCTGCTCTGCTCTCTCCCCCCAGTTCTACAAGAGGTCCTAGATCGAGTAGAAGTCTAGAAGAGATGGCGGATCCGGACCAGAAGTGAATGCACCCGTACGCTCTCGCTTGGTCGATCCGTCCAACAACAGGGAAGCAGGTGCGTCGGACGCCGTCGGTGACGCGACGCGGCGATCACTGTACTACTGGATCTTCCACGGCGGCAATTTCCCGTCGGCGCTCTCTGCAGTGCGCCGGAGGGCGACCGAGCGGTAGGTAACACGAGGGCAGCAGACGACTGTTCTTCATGGTGGAGCCATGCATGGCACAAGGAGAAGAATGCTACGTGTACTGCCACTTATACGGATAGGTTGGCTTCGAAACTTTGAAAGATGAACATAAACTCTAACAAAGAAGAGAAAAAAGAATGCTGTAAGTGAGGTCCAGTCGATCCAGGGGCGGAGGAAGCGTGGTCGCGTGCAGAATTTCGAGGAAAAAGGCTGGACGTCTTTCCTTCGAGATCCATGCTTTTACTACCACGCTAGTATATGCTAGCCTAAGCCTAGGATGATATAGTAGACTAGGAGTAGATGCACCTTTTGACCAACGACAATTCTAAACAATCGATTTTGTCATCTGGTTCTCGCATACTACTACTTGATACTCCTCGGATTCATAATGTCCAACATTTTAGCAAGTTACTATAGCTTAATAAAAAAAAAACGGTTACATTATGGAACGGAGAGGATATTTTTTAGGCATTTCGTGCCTCCTCCCATGAGTATGCATACTAGGAAGGTAGGAACAATCGGGTTTCTCCCTGGTTCTTCCATACTACTTACTTGTGTTTGTTCAAATAGGGATGTATCTATATACTAAAAGATGTCTAGATATATCTCTATTTAGACGAACACAAGTCATCTAATTCCGAACGGAGGGAGTAGAAAGGATGGAACCAATCCAATAACGACAATTGCGCATAAAGTAATAAGATCAATGCAAACAACGTTCATGCCAATTGGAGGGGGTGGTAATCCTCTACGAGACCATTTAAGAACTTGAAAGATAGAAAAATGGATGGTGTTATTTTTAAAATTAATTTTAAGAAGGCCTGTGACAAGGTTAATTGGCCTTTTCTTCAACAAGTAATACGAATGAAAGGATTCCATCCTCTTTGGTGTAGGTAGGTAATGCAATACATGCAAAGAGGTAGTGTCGGAATAAGAGTTAATTATGATATTAATCATTATTTTCTCCATCGGGGGATCCGCTGTCTCGAAAGCTTTTTATATGGTTGTTGACATGTTAGTTGTTCTCATCCTACGTGCCAAGGAAGACAGTCAAATTAGGGAACCCATTCCTAATTTAGTTGAGAGAGGGGTTTCCATCTTACATCCGGTGACCCACCACACCACTTCATGTGTAGTGCACAAGTCATTGACATAATACTCACAGAAGGACTTATCCGTGAATATTACATCCCTCAGAGTGGTACAACAGAAACATAGCATGTCCAAGAAAAGCTATAGGATACAAACATATTTATTACAAAATCTTGATAATCTCCCTTTGATGAATCAAAGAAGATCTCGTGCGAATGAAACATCAGAATAACCAATTTGTACTCTAAGACGGAGAATAACTCTAGCTCAGAACCTAATCCATTAGGCTGATCACAACCCTAATCTATGGCTTATAAGAAACTAAGTCCAGGAATAGACTTCACCTACACCTTGCTAGCTTCTCCTCCACCAGCATTGTTGATGATATCGCTTCATCAGTTAAGTAGAATATGACTCCTCCTAGCCTCAGTAGATGGTGATGGCTTCACGATGAAGATCTCCCTTGAGGCTTCTACTCTAAATAGGGGGTCAAACGGGAACGAATGAGTAACGAGCGTTACTCAACAAGTTCATTATATATAGAGGGTAGTTTGATGCACTAACTACAACTTTAGACTCTAAAGATTCATAAGCTAATGCAAGGTTTTGTAAATCTTTCTTCAAGAGATTGTTTTTAATATCGAAAACTATGCCCGTCAAGTCATCACAGGGGTTAGAACTTCATGGATTTCCTTTCCTATAGCGTTCGCAGCTCCTTCCCGGAACAGGGGGATACAATGTCACATCATTTTACACTCTGCACAGGTGCGTTACTTTACCCATAGGCGATCAAGACCATGTTGCACAACCAGGTGTACATTCCTGTCCCCTCCCACTCAGCTGTGGCCGTGTGGGGCCCGGTTGTTGATCCAAACCAAACCATGCTTCTCCGCACAACACATGCCCACCCATTTGCCACGTAGGTTTACCCCTAATTCTACCTCCTCACGATAGATATCTTGGCTCCTCGGACAGACCATCATAGACCCCAGAGTCCGTGGGACGTAAGGGCTCCCACCCATGTGCATGTAGCCCCGTCAAGACTTACAACATACATCTCTGGCAGTCCGTTGACATGTGAACGGGAAAATATCACACCTGGCTTACTCGCCCCATACAAGACCCATGGTTAACGCGGTATTTACGGCGCACCGAGCTCTGACGACATTTGTTCTTAAGTCCTACATAATACTTCCCCATGCAGATGGAACCTTTCAATGACCGATTCTTCTTACCATGGTTCCATCCGCCCACCAAAACAGAACACTACCACTCAGGTAGTCATTCAATTATTCATATTATTACAAAAATAGGATCATGCATCTTTTTGAGAATAAGCTGGTAATACGATAGTGTTTTGCAAATAGTTCTTAAGAAATATTGCAAAGGATATGAGCAAGTGATGAACTTGCCTGAGATAGAAATAATAACAATAGTCCATATTCTTCGGGTTCGAGGGTTGTGTAGAAATCCTGAGATCTGAAAGATAGCAAAGTTGTCCCAGTAAGAACTACTAGAAACACTAGCAAGATAATAACATGCATAGTATAGAGATGCATCGCTAAATACCCTGAAAATACCCCAGATCACAAGTGTAAGCCACGTTTGATACAATAACTTAATCACACAGGTTTTAGGTGACTTAGAGTTGTTTCACAATTTGTGGTGATGATGTTGTTCACTTAAAGAGTTAATAACAATAAGGTTGGAGTTGAAATGTTTTACTTAATTATGTTAAATTGTTACTTCTTTTACTCTCACGCGTGTTTCACTTTTAATTAGCAAATCAACTGTTATCATGTTTAAAGTAAAAGTATTTATCCCTTGGTTAAGCAATAAGACCATACCATATGGAAAACAACTTCTAAAAGATAACAAACAAGTTGTCCTTTAGTTTGTTGGAAAGTGTAGATCGAAGGCAAAGGAACGTAGTTTAAAGGGAGTATATAACACAATCAACTCTACCATCTTTTAATTTGTTAATGACTTGTGATGAGAGTTTAGTAGGCGTGAAAATATTGTGTACTCACTATTAAGGAAAATAGTGTTATGAAGGTTTTTCATAGTTATATTGGTATAGTATAATTTGCATTATACTTTTCAAAATATAGTTTATTCCTATTTCTAAAACTTGCAACTAAAGATCTTAGTTTCACTTTTAGCATTATGAAATGTTGGTAGACCAAGTATTTATAAAACACTATGTTGACTCGAAACATGAGGTAGTCATATGTTTTCCTATACTCACCAATAAGATGAAGATAACATAACCCGTAACACATGACACTATTTTCATGCACAAATAATTTGGTTGTCATGACATGTTATTAATATTGAATTTGAATTGCTGAAAACATTATTAGTCTTTATGGTGGGAGTTAAAGCGTTTCAATAATTGACTCGTTATAATTTCCATGATTAAAGAAATGGTTGAACACTTCTGTAACATAGACATGATTCAAAGTTGTTTAAACATGTATGATTTGGCACAATTGGTTTGAATTTTTTTTATCTTTAATTTGGTATGTTATTTGATTTTTTATAATATTTGAATAACTTATTAATTTCCCAATTTTAAATGAATTAAATGGCTATACAAATATATCTCACTTTTAAACTTGATCAAATGACTTTGAAAAGATCATAAATGAGTTGCATTTGTCTTTCTAAGCATTTTGGTATATAACTTGTATTATTCTGAATTATACCTTATTTTTCTCAATTTAAAATGAATTAATTTAAATTCAAATAATGGTCAAATTTAAACTTCATCAAACATTCTTTTTAAAGTTTATAAATCATTATATTATATTTTTCTAAACAATTCCATATTTTATTTGTATTTTCTGATAAATAATTTAAAATATATCGATTTATTAAGTTTATTCATTTTATGCCTTTTAAATTGACAGGTGGAGCCCACCTGTCATATTCCATTTTTAATTCAAAAATAAAATAAAAAGAGAAAGAAAAATCCTCACGGCATCATGATGACGTCATGACTACGTAATCAGTGGAGGAATCCTGCTCTGTTCAATTTGATTCCTGTGACTTGGCTTGAATTGACGCGATTGGTTTCTACCAGGCGCTATAGAATGACATGGTGAACCAAGCGGGGGTGGTGCCGCTAATAAATGGACATCGGAGTTGCGCCGGTGAGCACAACTGCGGCAGACGACGGTGGAGCACCGCGACAGCTAGCTAGAGTGGCGATAAATTCGAAATAAAAGCTCCCTGAGATACCCAAGCTCACCAGGAGAAAGATGAAGTGGTCAATGTCGCGAGGCGTGGACAAACAGAGGCTAATTCGACGATGATGTATTTTACGGCCACAGAGAAGAAGACTCTGACTCCGGTGGTTCTCGGCTGCTCGGTGGCCAGGCATGCTCAGGGCTAGAAAGAGGACCACGGGGACCCCAGAGGTGGTCTTGGAATATCGCGGGGACGAGCAGAGCGTCAGCGACGAGCGACATCTATAAATCTAGGGTTACGTTTTTGGGGTCTCTCACGTTGGAGATACAGAAAGAGTGGGAGAACATAGAGTGAGGCGAGAGAGAGAAGAGACAGCACAACGACCTCGCTCTACTTATCCGTGAGAGGAGGCGGCAAGCAGGACGTGGCCATTGACGGTGCCACAACATCGCTCTCCTCTTCCTTCTGGCACAGGAAGAAGAAAGTTAAATAACGCCACTTTTTGAATACCCCCAATAACTTCCTATAATTCGTAGTTTAGCCCTTTTGTCTTCAAAACTGAGAATAAAAACCTTGTTTTCTTGGACTTTTTGTGAACTTAAAAATTAGTAAAAATGATATTTGGAATCTTTATAAAAAATGCAACCTCACCATGTTTTGTTTTGGTGAAATTGAACTAGATTTGAATTTTAAACTAAGGATGCTCAATTGAGTGGTTTGTTGTTATTTTCTCTCCATTTAATTTTTAAATGGCTTTAAAATTATTTTAGGCATGATTATCATCAGCACACAAGAAGCATGTGGTTAACAAAGTGGTGTGTTTTAATCGTACAATTTTAGATACAAGTCTTCTAGGGAATAATTTGTAAACAACTTGGTAGTGTTTTTTTTATACATTGTACTCAAAATCACCAAATAGGGAATTATATTCCAGGTCACACCAAATGATTTTTGGTTAGAACATGGAATTTGTTTCTCTTTATGTGGATTTGTTGCTTTCATAGTTGCAACTATTATTAATTTTGGTTGACATTTTAATTAGGTGTCTGTAAGCCATGCTTGATATATTAAGTACTTAATCAAGTGGAAAACATGTGTGCCTTTAGATCTTATTAATACTTATTCTCAATAGAATCTTATTTGTTTTGTTTTCCACCCAGGTTCCAAATATAGCTATTAACCTATGTTGGTTTAGAAACATGTTTTCATTTGCATGGTTATATATAGATAACTTTTTGTTATTATCCATTTTTATGTATGAGAAGGATCTGGAAAACAAGGTATTAAGCTTGTTACCATCAACCTCAACATATCACAAGACATTTAAATT
The DNA here is from genome assembly GCA_028641055.1 of Alopecurus myosuroides. Lineage (NCBI taxonomy): Eukaryota > Viridiplantae > Streptophyta > Magnoliopsida > Poales > Poaceae > Alopecurus > Alopecurus myosuroides. The sequence goes on along the minus strand of CM054057.1, from coordinate 452,487,716 downwards.
TAATGAATTTTTATTATTTCTTACTTGATAATTGTTTCCATTAAAGAGATTATTAAGTGGCCCTTGTCTTTCATGAACTTGACAGGGATAAGAGGTTCTAGGTTGTCTGAGGTAATCAGATGGTACTAAGGATAGTTGCTCATGCTATGCTTCCTTACCGAGTCAATGATGTTCCTTGTTGACTTCTGTTGCCTAATGATACACTGAATGGTTTATCATTCTTTGGATTCCAACCTCAACTGTCTCACCCTTGTGGTGAATACAACCAATTACTCCAAACAAAGATTTCTCTTAGATGATTATAAAGAATGTAAGTTTATTTTATGACATCAAGTTACCATATGCATACAGGAAGAATTTGGTAACAATTTAGCCATACTTGATTACTATTCATATACAAATGGCTAAGATGCACTTGGTTATCTGATTCTTATATTCGTTTGAGTATGAAACTCAATTGTTTGAGTATACAAAAGTGATTTGTTAATAAGGTGTACAAGATTGTTACCAAACTACTTCTATATCACATGAACATTGGAATATCACGCAATTTCAGGAGGAATTAATAAGATCAGAGTAAGATATAAGAGTTTCAAAATACTGTTATGATAGATTGGAATAGCGCTTATGTAACACTCTAAAGAATCCTTCTGCAGGTCTTCTTGTCGAAGTTCTTCATTTCTTGTGGGTTGCTTCTCTTGCAAAATGACTTCGAGAAGATTGGGAAAGAAGATAGTAAGATGATATAGGCAAGGTAAAAAGATCTAGATTAGGAGTTAGTTAAACTTTTATTATCCTTCCATATACTTCTCATTTTGTTTCCCATATAATATGTAATTGTTTCATATATGATTAGTTTTACCCATCTTTCAGCTCAATTCCTCTTTACAGAGGTTATAACTTGTTGTTATTCCATTAATGGTATCCACGGATACTTTAGTTGCTGATCATTGGGTTTGGATAGAAATGTGGAGTTCTTGTGGAATGATGACTTAAGATAATAAGTTTGAAAGTTAGTGTTGGGCACAACCAAATCTGATTTTCCTTATCAAATGATTTGGTTTGTAAGATATTTGTTATAAAGATCACTCCAAATGTACTCTTGACTAGATGATCTAGACATATTTCATCTTGTCTAGAGAAACATTGGTCACTTTGCTTCGTTTAAACTTTCGCGCCAATATTTCCCGTATTTTAGCTGCATGCTTTGCAAATCCAAATATTATATTATGATTCTAATAACCTCCCAAACACTGGGATGTTACATTACAATATGCCCACAACATAATTTTATTGATGGAGAACGATTTGGAGAAATCGGTCAACATAAAATTAATTTTGGATATTTTTGAGCAGTTACCGGGTCTAAAATTAACTTCCATAAGAGTGATATATTCTGTTTTCGAAGGCAAAGGAGGACGAGGAACATGATAAACAATTTTTGTTGTTGTGAATCTGGTTCCTTACCATTTAAATACCTTGGGGTACATATTCATCATAGAACACTCAATGATGCGGACTTGTATCCAGTTGAGTGTCATTTTGAAGGTAAGTTGAGTTGCTGGAGAGAGAAGATGTTATCTTATAGGGACCGTCCTGTCTTAGCAAACTCATTCCTGACAAGCCTTCCTATGTTTATGTTGTCCTTCCTCGAAATACCTAAAGTGTAAGAAAGAGACTCGACTTCTATAGATCGCGTTTTTTCTGGCAGAGTGATGAGAATAAATGTATATATAGGTTGTCTAAGTGGAACATAATATGCAGGCCCAAAGACAAGGGAGGGTTAGGCATAAAGGCGTTGGAATTAAAAAAACAAATGCCTTCTCATCAAATGGCCGTTTAAATTATTAAACGAGGAAGGCGCATGACATGAATTACTTTACAATAAATTACTCAATAATATAACCTCATCTCAGGCTAGAGCCAAACCAACTGATTCTCCCTTTTAAGAAGGACCGACGAGAGTTAAGGATTACTTCTTTAGTCGGGGTTTTTCAAAATTGGAGATAGGGTCGTTGTTAGCTTTTGGGAAGATACCTGGTTAGGAGATTCACCTCTAAAATATTGATATCCATCCTTATATAACATTGCTAGAAGAAGAAATGATTCCGTTCAGGATTTGTTGTCGGTTGTACCACCTATAAATATTAGCTTTAGGAGGGAATTACTTGGCGATTTTTGGGATTCATGGTATGATCTTTGCCACGCATTGATGAAGCTCAACTTCACAGAAAATCTGATGTTTTGTGTGGAAATTAACTCACACTGAAGTGTTTTATGTTAAGTCTATGTATGAGGACCTCATGAACGGTCAGGGAAGGTATCTTCACAAGTATCTTTAGAATATACATTTTTGTTGAAAATTGAGGTGTTTATGTGGTTCCTTAATAAGAAAGTCTTGTTCATTAAATATAACCTGATAAAACATAATTGGAAGGGGTGCATGCAGTGACCTAACACACCACTACATGTGTAGTGCAAAAGTCGTTGACATAATACTCACAAAAGGACTTATCCGTGAATATTACATCCCTTAGAGTGGTACAACAGAAACATAGCAGGTCCAAGAAAAGCTATATGATACAAACATATTCATTACAAAATCTCGAGAATCTCCCTTTGAAGTATCAAAGAAGTTCTCGAGAAAAAGAAACATCAGAAGAAGCAAATCGCAACTCTAAGCCAGAGAAATAACTCTAGCTTTGAACCTAATCGGCTACAGCTAATCACAACCCTAATTTCTGGCTTCAGAGAAACTAAGTCCAGGAATGGACTCCTCCTTCGACTTGTCAACTTCTTCTTCACCCGCATTGTTGATGACGATGCTTCACTGGCTAAGTAATATATGGCTCCTCCTAGCTTCAATAGATAGTGATGGATTCTCTATAAAGATCTCCCTTAAGGGCTTCAACTCTAAGCAGGGGGTCAAACAGGAACGAATGAGTAATGAGTGTTACTCAACAAGTTCTTTATATACAGTGGGTAGTTTGATACACTAATTACAGCTTTAGACTCGAAAGAGTCATAAGCTAATGCAAGGTTTTTGCAAATCTTTCTTCAAGAGATTGCTTTTAATATAAAAAACTATGCCCGCCAAATAATCATAGGGGCTAGAACATCATGGAGTTCCTTTCCTGTAACATTCGCCATTCCTTGTCGAAACAGGGGGTAAGATGTTACCTCATTTTACACTCTGCAGTGGTGCGACTTTACCCATAGGAGATCAAGACCATATTGCACAACCAAGTGTATATTCCTGTCCGCGTCCACTCAGGTGTGGTTCCCAGTTGTTGATCCAAACCAAACCATGCTTCTCCGCACAACACATGCCCGCCCATTTCATCCCACACAAGTTTACCCCTGATTCTACCCCTCATGATAGATATATAGGCTCCCCAGGCAGACCATCATAGACCCAGAGTACGTAGGAATTAAGGGATCCCACCCATGTGCATGTAGTCTCGCAAGACCTACAATATATGGCTCTGGCGGCCCGTTGAAATGTGAAGGGAAAAAATCACAGCTGGCTTACTCGCCCCATACAAGACCCATGGTTAACGTGTTATTTACGGCGCATCGAGCTCTGATGGCATTTGTTGTTAAGTCCTAGGTAATACTTTCCCATGTAGATGGAACCTTCCAATGACCCGATTCTTCTTACCATGGTTCCATCCGCCCACCAAAACAGAACACTACCACTCGGGTAGTCATTCAATTAGTCATATTATTATAAAAATAGGATCATGCATTGTTTTGATAATAAGGTGGTAATACGATAGGGTTTTGTAATTAGTTCTTAGGAAACATTTCAAAAGATATGAGCAAGTCATGAACTTGCTTAAGATAGAAATAATAATAATTTGGTGTCCTTCGGGGTTCTAGGGTTGCGTGGGAATCCCGAGATCCAAAAGATAGCAAAGTAGTCCTAGTAAAGACTATTGTAAACACTGTCAAGATGATATAATGCATGGTAATGAGATGCATCGTGAAATACCCTGAAAAACACTCCATCTTACAAGTGTAAGCCACGTTTGGTACGATACTTTGACCACATTGGTCTTAGGTGACTTAGAGTTGTTTCAGTACTTGTGGTGATGTTGTTGTTCATTGAAAGAGTTAATAACATTAAGGTTCGCAAGTTTGAAATGCTTTACTCATTTATATTAATTGTAACTTCTTTTAGACTTATGTGTGTTTCACTTTTATTTAACAAATCAATTGTTATTATGTTTAAATTACAAAGATTTACCATTTAGTTAGGCAACAAGACAATATCATATGGTAAACAACTTTCAACAGATAACAAACAAGTTTTTCCCTAGTTTATTGAAAAGTGTAGAGCTGAGGCAAAAGAACCTAATTGGAAATGAAGATATAATACAATTAACTCTACCATCTTATAATACAATAATGTTTGTGATGAGGGTTAGGAAGTGCAAACTTATTAGGAGTTTAATGTTAGTGGAAATAGTGTAGTGATAGTTATTTATGGTTATCTTGGAATATTAAAGAATTCCCTTATACTTCTGAAAATAAAATTCATTCTTAAATTTGAAACTTTTAGGTCACTAGAAATGATTTGTTTTTGACAATTTTGAATTGAAAATACTTTTCTCTATAAATTGGTATATGGTTTGGAATTTTCCAAAAATATTTGGATAAATTATTGTTTTCACCATTTTATATGTAGTAAGTGACTATTAAAATATTTCTCATATAAAAACTTTTTCAAATGACTTTGAAAATATCATAAATGGTCTGCATTTGTCTTTTGAGGAATTTGATATATAAGTTTTACTTTTCTAAATTATTAAATTATTCAATATTTTATCAATTTTAAAATGAATTTAAACAAATTCAAATAGTGTTCTAATTTCAAATTTGTCGACCACATTTTAAATATCATAAAAAAATATCATATAATTTTCTAAAGAATTTGGTATATTATTTATAATTTTCTGAAATTAGTTCAATAAAATATTATTTTCTCCATTTTCAAATCAATTAATTCAAATTCAAACAATTCATATTTTTAACTTTGTCAAACATGTTTAAAAATGACATGAATAGATAAGATTTATTTTTCTAAATATTTTCATGTATTATTTACAACTTTCGAAAATACAACAATTAAGCTATTGCTTTTCTAAGATTTAATTGGTTTCTGGAATTTAAAATAATAGGTGGGCCGGGGAGGTTATGGATTTTATTTTTATTTTTATTTATGAATTTGATTTATCTGACGGACCGGCCCCAGCATCACGTCAATGTGACACCAGCATGTTTGTCGGAGCTGGTCGGGCTCGCTCGCCGGCGGTGATTTTCGGCGAACCAACATACGCAACCTAGCTCAGTGGAACAAGAACCTTGCGGGCGACCATATAGTGGCGGCGCCGCCCGAGAAGGTCACCGGAGGCTCGCCGACATGCAGCAATGGCGGTGGTGCCCACGGAAGACGACGATGGCGTTGTTTCGACGCGCAATATATCGAGAGGGGGTCATCTAGAGGTAGATGGGCTCACCCTCAATGTGTGTGCATGACTAATTGGAGCTGAGTTGGCCAGGGCTCGTCGGAATCGCTTACAATGGCTAGCAGCCGGAGATGGAGAGGATGACTCGATTCGTCTCCTCCTGGGCGTTCCTGGAAGTGAGACTCAACGAGCATACAGAGGAGGAGGAGGACGCGAAGCTTCTGACACGCTCGGCAAGGCCGGTTGTGATCGGAGACGACGACGGCGTGCATCAACGATGACGGGTTAGGGTTTCACCTTTGCGGAGATACAGAGAGAGAGGAAGCGAGAGTGCGAGGCAGGTGAGGAGAATGACAGGGAGAGGCACAACTTCTCTCGAGGTTATCTCAGCGCACGACCACAAGCAGGAGGTGGCCGTGCAGTACGGCGCCTGTCGACACGCAGAGACGACCTTTTGGGTGGAGGAGGAAGAAACGAAAAAGCATTTCACAGAAAAGCCCCTCGTACTTCTATTAATTACTAATTAGTCCTTTGTTACTAAAACTGAAAAAGAAATGCTATGTTTTCTTGACATTTTTGAAAAGATAATATTTGGCAAAAATAAGTTTTGAATTCCTTATGAAATTTCCATGCCCACCATGTTTAGTTTTGTCCAATTTGAAAATGTTTTGAATTTAAATTTGGGTTAAGCATTTTAAGTGGTTTTTGTCATTTCTTACCCAATTTCAAATTTAGACATTAATTAATTTATTATTTATGCATTGAATGACATGATCACAAATTGTTTCTATTTTGAATTAATTTGTCACTTGTAGTGAATTTACTTATGTTGGATTCATTTATTGTTTTAAGATGTGTGGCTTATGATTCCTGTTTTTGCTATGCATGATTGGCGATATAAATATATATTGCTACATTCAATATTTGTGACTTTTAGTTATTTAAAATTACTAAAGGTTATTTTCTTTCCTCACTTGTAGATATAAAATTTTATATAGGATTTAAAACTTGTGCATTGGAGACTTTAAGAATTTCCTAGGCAACACCAAATTTTTATCTAACAACATTTACCTGATTTGTTCAATGTGATGTCTATCGATAATATTCACATTGCTTAAAATCAAACACACGTCAAGCATGGTACAATGTCGTAATGGTGCTTTGATTGGGGTTACTAGACAATTAGATCATGTGAAAACATGATCAGATGGCTGTGGATGCATCATTTACAAATGTCCTACCAGTGATGAGGTCCTATGGCAAGGTAGGTGCATAGACTGATGAGAATATAATCCTTCTTGATCCCATTACTCATTTTAAAGACAAAATATTTATGAAATCCTCCTTGATATAAGTTGATGCTCTAGAGTGTGGAAACAACTAGTTAGAACAACTACTGAGTAAGTAATCCATGTAGTTCTATTATCCACATGACCAACTTATCTCTTCGTGAGAAAGATCCCAGAAATAAGAGAAATGGCTCTCTTATGAGACTTGTCCACTCACAAAATGTGAGGGTTAATTCATGTCATTGTACTTGTGGGTGGTGATTATGTTGCTTTACTTTCTCCTTGGATTTCATTGCCTTGGAGTAACACCATATATCTCCACACATCTTCCTTACTTGGAAAATTGAATATGTTGCCGAAGTTACCATGTGGTTTATTATTTCCACACTTTTGTACTTCCCCTTGTATGGATCATGTTTATATATTATCATAGTTTCCTACTTGAATCAAAATGATCCAAAGTCCATTGTGTTCTTTAATTTGTTGTTGATCCCTCCAGTCAATACCTGGACCAAGGATAACATCTTGATGTTCATTCTTGGGATTCCAACCTCAACTGTCTCACCCTTTTGGTGATGACAACCAATTACTCTAAGGAAAGATTTCTCTTAGATGATTATTAAATAATGTAAGTGTATTTTATGACATCAAGTTTCCATATGCATACAAGAAGAATTTGTTAACAAGTTGTCTTGACTTGCCTCCAAATTATTATTCATATACAAATGGCTGAGATATACTAGGCTATCTAACCTTTTGTTTATTTGCATATGACATTAAATTGTTTGAGTATACAAAAGTGATTTGTTAACAAGGTCTAAAAGCTTGTTACCAAACTACTTCTATATAGCACAAATATTGGAATATCACACTATTTCTGGAGAATTAATAAGAATAGATTTTAATACATGGGATTCAAAATTATCCAGGTTAGATTGACTTAGCAATACTAGAACAATCTAAAGAATCCTTCTGAAGATCTTCTTGTGATAGTTCCTCCTTTCTTGTGGGTTGCTTCTCTTGTAGAATGACTTCGAGAAGATTGGAAAACAATAAGATAAAATGGTCTAGACAAAGTAACAAGATCTAGATTAAGAGTTAGTTCAACCTTTTATTCTCCTTCCATATAATTATCATTTATTTCACATAGATATGTTATTAACAATTATTATGTCATTTCCCACTTGTGGGGTTTTGATTTAATGCTTGTTTGTATCAATTGTGTTCTATTGAACCTTGGTCATCTACCTCTAAAGGTGCACTTAATACTTATGAGATGATTTGTAAAGATGTTGTGTGAATGGATTGATAACTTAAAGATTCCATGTTTTTATAAGGACATAAAATCTCTGTTGATGAGATTATTAAAATTATGCATTACTATTTTGTGAAGTATGATCATTAGTTCTATGGTTTGAATGCTCACCCGTCTTTGAGTTCTGGATATTTAGATGAATGCTCCCAAGTCACTTATAGACTTGAGGTTAAGGTTGTTGGAAGTTGGTATCGGTCACAACCAAATCTGATTTGTCTTATCAGATGATTTGGTTTACAATATACTTGTTACAAAGATCACTCCAAATGTACTCTCGACCAGATGATCGAAACCTATTTCATCATGTCAAGAGAAACATTAGTAACTTTTGAAAGATAATTTCCCCATATTATGTTTTGATGTTTGTTGACAACACAATTAGAGCTTTAATGTGTGCTAAGTGCTACAGGTAATTCGTGTGCTTAATCTCTACATTTATTAATAGTATGATCTTTTGCAAAAGCCCGTTGATATTACCTTGAAGAAACAGTCATTTTATGGGTTTTCTGTTTGAGGCGGTACTACTGGGTTCGTCCGGTACTACCAGGTTTTCCAGTAAATTGTTATTGGAACCAGCGCACGAATCTCGGCACTATCGGAGTGGCTCGGTAGTACCGACAACGTGGTACTAGCGGCCTTGTCCGGTACTATTGTCAAATATAGAAGCGGGCTCGAAGTTTCAGTAGTCGAAGAGGAGCCGTTGAGCGGTACTACCGGGCTCGCTCGATAGTACCTGGATCGCGGCACTATTGCTACCGCGTAGTACCGACGAGATTTACAGTATTGAGAATTGTATTTGCCAAGTTTTCTTGTCCCGGATTCGGCACTACCGCTCCCGTGCGGTAGTATTGACTGTGAAGATCTGCCTGTGAATACCATCGTTGACCAGGTGAAGATATGTGAGGGTGGTACTACCGATGTCGTCCGGTACTACCAGATGAAGCAATAAATGCTCAAATGGTCAGATTTGAGGGGGTAGGTATAAATAGCCCATCCTCTTCTTCCCCAAGAGGTAGCTCGTCCAGCATTGAAGTCCCATTTATTGAGCTCACCAAAAGCTAGATTCCTCCTAATCCCTCCACCCAAACTCGTTGATCTTCGGAGGATTGAAGGAGAAGTCCCCGATCTACATATTAACCAACCCGTTCTTCATTTCTCCTTCATTCACTTGAGGGAATCTAGTATAGGGTTTCCTTGCAGAAACATAGACCCCATTGTTTCTCACTTGTTATTGGAGCATGGTTGTTGGTGTTCTTGGGATCCCCCAATTTGGCTATGGGTGTGTGTCTCAAGCTCATTGTAAAGGCACTGATTTTTGCCTCGAAGGGAACCAATAGTGGAAGGTGAACTAGGCCTTTGTGGCGAAGTTCATCGGAGAATAGGGTAATGCCTTTGTGGGGTTGAGTAGGCCTTCATGGAGAAACTCACACCCCTCCAACAAGACGTACTCCCCTCAAAAGGAGGAACTCGGGAATACATCCTTGTCTCCGCGTGCTTCCCTTATCGGTTACCTTATTACCTCTCCTTTACTTTGTGTTTGTATCTTTCTTAGTGTTGTGCTTGTCATATAGGTAAATTCACCGTAGTTTCATATCTATAGAATATAACTTTGTGTCAAGCCTAAATCGAAAAAGGTTTAAAATTTGAAGTAGAACCTTTTCACGCCCCCCTCTAGGTGACCATACTATCCGTTCAATTGGTATCAGAGCCTCGACTCTTATTTTGGTGTTAACCGCCTAAGAGTTAGTATGGTCAACGAAGGGGAAACCACCGCACCCGCGACACAAGTCACTATGGACGATCTCAAGGAAATGAAAGATTTCTGGATCTCATCCATGGATGCCAAATTGACGGAGTTGTGTGATTTAATGACACAACAATTGAAAGCCAAGGGTGCGGAATCTTCATCTTCTATTCCTTCGGAAGAAATTCCGGATAATAAGGAACATGAGGAGGGGGTGGAGGAACTAAAAGTGGAACTCATTCCTCTAAAAACACTACATCACCTAAGGAAAAGGATGAGAAGGAAGAGTACCATGTGGGTAGGATAAAATGAATCCTGCAAGTAGACAATGGTTGTGGCACTACCGGTTAAGTCATATTGGAAAAGTGATGCATTTGAATCCACTTCAGTGGGTTGTTGTCAACTAATCATGAATCTCATGATGCATATAAACTGTCTAATGGAGAATGACCGAAACCCCGTTCAGAGACCAAGAAGAATGGACAACTGACTTAATGAAAATCATACCCATGGTTGTGTGATACGTCCATTTTGCATCACTATTTTATATCATAATTTACTATTATTCATTGATATATTTCATATTATGATGCACTACTTATGTCATTTTATCTTATTTTGCATGTTTTATAATTATTACACAATAATCACCGGAACCAGAAATCAGCCGAAAAAGCACCGTCGAGATACTATATTTCAGAAGACCAGAAGAAGAAGAAGGGGGATATCGTGAAGTTCCTATTTCACCAGAAGGCAGAACCAGTCAGAAGGGGAGCCAGAGGGGGGCCTAATGCGTGTGTAACACACGTTTGTTAGGAGACCCCAAGAGGAAGGTATGAAGAGCACAACAGTAAGTTTCCCTCAGAAAGGCACAAAGGTTGAATCGACCATTAGGAGAAAGAAATCACTTCCGAAGGTTGATGCAGCTGATGTGGCAGGGTGATACGTCATAAGTGTATCCATAATTTCTGATGTTCCATGTTGTTTTCATGCTATAGGCTACATGTTTGCTATACAATTTACGCCATTTTATCGATTTTCTGGGACTAACATATTGACAAGATGCCACAGAGCCAGTTCCTGTTTTCTGCTGTTTTTAGTTTCAGAAAAATTGTTCTAGAAATATTCTCGGAATTGGAAGACTCGAAGCCCGGAAGTCATAGAAAGTTGTCGCGCACACGGAGTCTGGAGGAGACCCGGAGGGGGGCCACAGGGGCCCCACACCATAGGGCGGCACACCCCCTTGGCTGCGCCCAGGGGTGGTATGGCCCCCTGGCCGCCCACCGACGTTTCCCTCTCGCCTATTTAATCTCCTCGAAGGGTTAACCCTAAATACAAAAGTTTTTCCCATGAAAAACACCCGAGGCCGCCGTCATCGTCAACCCTAGTTCGGGAGGGTTTTGGAGCTCTCCCCGGCACTGTGCCGGGAGGGGGAATCATCATCGGAGTGCTCTACACCACCATGCCCGCCTCCGGAATGATGCGTGAGTAGTTCATCCTTGGACTACGGGTCCATAGCAGTATCTATATGGTTGTTCTCTCCTATTTATGCCTCATGTTTAGATCTTGTGAGCTGCCATACATAATCAAGATCATCTTATTGTAATTCTACATGTTGTGTTTGTTGGGATCTGTTGAATATTGAATGCTATGTCTCTTGATTATCAATCTATCATGTTTTATTCATGTGTATGTTATTTATGATCTTGCATGCTCTCTGTTGTTAGTAGATGCTCTCGCCAAGTAGATGCTAGTAATTCCAAGAGGAAGTATTTATACTCGATAGTGGGTTCATGCCTCCCTTTTACTCACGCTCGAGTGTCAGAAACGTAACGGGCGGGGGATATGCTATTGCCACTAGGTAGAAAACAACAATGTTTACATTGTTTACATTACACACTTTTCTTAATGCAATTATCTGTTGCTTGCAACTTAATACCCAAGGTTTGCTCGGATGACATTCTGAGGGTGGATTATTAGTCATAGATGCGTTGGATAACGTTCTATGTATTTTTTTGTAATTCCCGCATGAATCACATAGTAATCATCATGTCATCCATATGCACTATGGTGCAACATTTATATCTGTCAATTGCCCAGTTGTAATTTTTTTACCACACATGCTATTTATCTATTTTGGAGTGACACCACTAGTGAACTGTGGACCCCGGTCCATTTTCTTCATACTGATAATCCAACCACTGCAATTAACGTTTTCACACTGTTACTATTGTTCTCCTACTATTTTCTATTGTTTTCCACACCATATGTTTAACCTCTTTGTTTTCAGCAAAACTGGTGAGATTGACAACCTCACTGCTTCGTTGGGGAAAAGTGATTTGATTGTGTTGTGTAGGTTCCATGTTGCTTCTGAACCGGTAGTACGCCCTGCCACATAAGCTACATCAAACTTTGTAAGTGATTTCTTTCTCCTAATAGTCGATTCAACCTTGGTTTCTTTCTGAGGGAAAACTTGCGACTGTGCTCTTCATGCCTTCCTCTTAGGGTTTCCCAACGAGTGCAAGACCTGCACCATCAAGCTATTTTCTGGCACCGTTGCTGGGGAGAAAGAGGATTTCTGCAAGGGGAGTCTCTCACTTCCATTCTCTTTACTTTATTTTTTTTGTTTAGTTTATTTTATTGTGTCTTGTTTTCTACTCTATATCGAAAACACAAAAAAAACTAGTTCCTATTCTACTTTTTATTTTTATCCTATTTTAATCTTGCTTTATCATGCTTGCTATCAATGTTTAATGTCTTTGAAACTAGATCTTATTTGCAAGGTGAGTTCACAGAAGAACAACACCAATATTATAAGGAACACCGCTTGTCACAAAAATGGATACACTTATGGGAGAAAATTAATAAATTGCATAACTGTGCTAAAAACTTGTGCTCTACTTATAATGTTACTTATTGCTTTGATAAATCTTTTTTCTGTAGGAGGTATAAATTCCTCCCTTTTCAATGTGAGTATAATTATGAATTTGATGATGTGGAACAAATTGAGGAATTTATTCTTGCAAGGGTGCATTCAAAATTGCTTATTTGTTTGAAAACGTTGATGATGAACCTTATAAATTTGAGATTTATGATATACTTGAATATTTCTTTGATAATTACAAGGATTATAATTACTACATAATTAAATATCTTAAAAGATGCTCTCCACCAAATGAAGTAACCGATGCCATGCAGGAGCCTATGGAAGAAGAAATTGCTGAATCTGGAAGCTCATTGGATTAAAAAGAGGAGGAGAGTGATGATCAAGAGGAGGAAGAATGGAGATACCCATGTCTACCTCTCAATGAGAGTAACTCTTTAACTCATAGTTGTGATGATCATATTGATTCTTTTGAAATATCCCTTTTTGATAAAGTTGATACTTGCTATAATTGTGACCTTGATACTACTATGAATGAAACTTGTGAGAATGATATTACTACTGTTATTTATGATAATCCATGCTACTTTGATAAATATTATGATAATCCTCTATTTATTCCAACTATTGATATGCATGATAACGAGGAAGTTTGTTTAGAAAATTTATATGATAATGATCTAGATGATGGTCATATGTTACTTGATGTTATAAATTATAATGCTACTGAAAATAGGATTGCTATAATGTGTTCTATACCTTTTAACAGTGACCAATCATCTTGTTTTTCTATTGCTAAAAGTGGTAAAAGAGGTTTTTAATTTTAATTTGATCCCACTATTTTTGAGCTTGATATGAATTGTGTGCTTTTAGACCATGACAAACATGCTTTATGTGATAATTATGTTCTTGAGTTTGTTCATGATTCTACTGAAAATTATTACGAGAGAGGATAATATGGTTGTAGAAATTTTCATGTTACTAAAACACCTCTCTTTTTGTTGAAAGTTTTGAAATTGCTCTTGTTCTACCTTCCCATGATTTCTAGTTTGAGTTTCTTTAATTTATTTATTTACAAGATTCCTATGCATAGGAAGGGGGTTAGAATTAATTTTTTTTATATTTTCTTCTTGATGCTCTCTTTTGCTTAATTCATATTTCGTATGTGAGCATCTTCTTTCGTTCTATGCCTAGCTGAAAGGCGTTAAAGAAAAGCACTTTTTGGGAGACAACCCATGTTTTTATTTTGCTATGTTTTTATCTATTTTATTTGAGTCACGATGTTGTATAATTATGTAGAAACTCCTTTGTATCTTTATTTTCATGTATTAGTTTTGCCAAGTAAAGTTTCTAGCGAAAGTTGGCGTTAGTTTTGGATTTCTGCGGAGAAAACAGATTTCAGCTGTCCACCGTAAAAAATCGTATAATTCACAGAAAGATCAAAATGACCTGAAAAGTTTTGTTATTATTCCTAAGACAATTACGAAACTTTTTAGTTCTTTATGTTTTTCTATTTTAGCAACTTAAGTGCCCCCGAAAAAATTCGTCATTACAGATTGTTCTCATTTTGGCAGATTCTGCCATTTTACTGGCATTCGTTCTTCTACTATATCAAGTGGATTTCTTTGCTTCACGAAACATGAATGGCTGTAGATAATGTTTAAAAATATTAATAACACTTGTTCCCATGCAGAACACATGAATTTTTGATTGTGCACTAACCCTCTAATGCAAATTATTTTGGGTGTGGTGTGAAGGAAGTTTTCAAGGGTCAAGAAAAGAGGATGATATAATGTGATCAAGAGGAGTGCAAAAACAAATCTTGGGGATGCCCCAGTGGTTCATCCTAGAAAATTCTAAGAAGACTCAAGCGTCTAAGCTTGGGGATGCCCAAGGCATCCCCTTCTTCATCAACAATTTATCAGGTCACTTCTAGTGAAACAATATTTTTATTTGGTCACATCATATGAATTTTGCTTGGAGCATCTATTTGTTTTCTTTTGTTTTCCTTGCTGCAATAAATATCATTGGAACCTAGTATTCTTGTTTGGGGGAGAGACACGCTCTGATTTTTCATATGAATACTCGTTATGCTCGTATTCTTAGTTTTTCATCTAGCTGTTGCAATCCTTTTAGCTCCTGTTATTCATGCATCTCTTATTCAGAGTTGTTAGTTTTAATAGAGTTATGTTAGTACTCTCTTGCTTAATTTATGTATCATTTGGATAGTTTGTGTTAAAATATATATTGAATGGTGCTTGATGGAAATAGAAAATGCTACATGTGGTAGATGGTATAATGGAAAAAACTTTCATATTCTTGTAGATCACAAAACTGTTTCACTTGATTATTTGTTGTTGTTTTGAGATAACAATATGATTAATGGTAAACTTTATCGTCTAGTAGATTAAAAACAATTCATGGTTGGTCTAAAATCTTGAAACTGTGCCACACTCTAATAACCAGCTGATAGGATAATGGTATATGACTTCCTTTGTTGATAGAAACCGTGATGGCTTTTTGTTACGCGCTACGGTCGGGGTAGCCAAAAGTGAATTGTCACTACCACATACCCTCTTGGAGTGATTTCATTATGCCTTGTAAGATCACGATTTTAGTTGTAATCTTTTAACTTGTGACTTCTACGTTACGGTTTTCTGGCACTTCCACCATCCATATTTGCTAGCCTCTTTGGTACTGTGCATTGCTCATTCTCACATTGAGAGTTGGTGCAAATTTCGCCAATGCATCCAAACCCCGTGGGAAAACTTTGTTCTTCTACACATAAGCCAAAAATTATCTTCCTCAAAACAGCCACCATACCTACCTACCATGGCATTTCCATAGCCATTCTGAGATATATTTCCACACAACATCCATCCTCATTATGTTACTTGATGTCATGCTTCATTGTTATTTTGCATACTGCTACACTGGCAGGAGCATTTAGTTTTATATACATCAGAGAAATTCCAGTTTGAGTTATGAGTACTAAAACTGTGATGATTCATTGTAAAATAGAGTGTTGTCCCTACCAGTGAGGCTATATAAAAAAAGAGAAAACATCCAAAAATATATAAATAAAGAAAGGAAAAAAGAGAGACAGTAAAGAGAGAGGGGGCAACACTACTATCATTTATTCCACACTTGTGCTTTGTTAGCACCAATATTTAAGTTTGGAGAGATTTTTCATATTATGACTTCCATAACTATGTGGGGAACTTAACGTTGTAGAGCTTGGCTTGTATATTCCAATGATGAGCCTCCTCAAAAGTGCTCTAGGTCTTCGTTAGCAAGAAAGTTGGATGCACCCCACTAGTTCCATTGGAGATATTTCATGCACTTATAGCTCTATGTGCATCTGTTGTCTGGCAATGAATACTCCTTGCATAAACTTCGATTATAAGACTTCCTCTTATCTAATGATCACTTTCAGTTGTGTGAGACTTTCTTCCATTGGCCATCCAAACCCCCCATAATGTTGTTTTAGCCATAACATCCTGGTGCGAGGGACCAATACAGAACGCCTGCATTTTTGAATGCAAAAATATCTTAATGATTTTCCTACGTGCATATTGTTATTGTTCGACTTGATCAACAGGAGTTGTTGTGAGAGTTTGATGCCTTGGATGATTATATTGTTTTTCTTGAAGCTTAAATCATCTTTAATAAACCATTGCATGGTTGATTGTATCTTAGTATTGATTCATTGAAAAGTTTTACTTTGTTATTCTTAATGGTTTATACATTATTCTATTTGATATCAACTATAAACCAAAGACCTTATTCATTTGATCCTAGTTTATATGCTTTACATTACTATGATGATCAAGTTTATGTTGGTAGCATGTCACCTTAGAAATTATTTTTTTGTTTTATCGTTCACCTACTCGAGGACGAGTAGGAACTAAGCTTGGGGGTGTTGATACGTCATAAACGTATCCATAATTTATGATGTTCCATGTTGTTTTCATGTTATATGCTACATGTTTTGCTATACACTTTATGCCATTTTTATCGATTTTCTGGGACTAACCTATTGATAAGATGCCACAGAGCCAGTTCCTGTTTTCTGCTGTTTTTAGTTTCAGAAAAGTTGTTCTGGAAATATTCTCGGAATTGGACGATTCGAAGCCTAGAAGTCTTAGAAAGTTGTCGCGCACACGGAGTTCGGAGGAGATCCGGAGGGGGGCACAGGGGCCCCACACCATAGGGCGGCACGCACCCCCTGGCCGCACCTAGGGGTGGTGTGGCCCCCCTGGCCGCCCACCGACGTTGTCCTCTCGCCTATTTAATCTCCTCGAAGGGTTAACCCTAAATACAGAAGCTTTTCCCACGAAAAACACTCGAGGCCGTCGTCATCGTCAACCCTAGTTCGGGAGGGTTCTGGAGCTCTCCTCGGCACCCTGCCGGAAGGGGGAATCATCATCGGAGGGCTCTACACCACCATGCTCGCCTCCGGAATAATGTGTGAGTATTTCATCCTTGGACTACGGGTCCATAGTAGTAGATAGATGGTATTTCTCTCCCCTTTATGCCTCATGTTTAGATCTTGTGAGCTTCCCTACATGATCAAGACCATCTTTTATAATGCTACATGTTGTGTTTGTTGGGATCTGATGTATATTGAATGATGTGTCTCTTGATTATCAATCTATCATGTTTTATTGATGTGTATGTTATTTATGATCTTGCATGCTATCCGTTGTTAGTAGATGCTCTGGCCAAGTAGATGCTAGTAACTCCAAGAGGGAGTATTTATGCTCGATAGTGGGTTCATGCCTCCCTTTTACTCATGCTCGAGTGACAGAAACGTAACGGGTGGGGGATGTGCTGTTGCCACTAGGGAGAAAACAACGATGTTTACATTGTTTACATTACACACTTTGCTTAATGCAATTATCTGTTGCTTGCAACTTAATACCCAAGGTTTTCTCGGATGACATCCTGAGGGTGGATTATTAGTCATAGATGAAGTTGGATTATGGTCTATGTATTTTTTTTTGTAATGCCCGCATGAATCACATAGTAATCATCATGCCATCCATATGCACTACGGTGCAGCCTTTATATCTGTCAATTGCCGAGCTGTAATTTGTTTACAACACATGCTATCTATCTGTTTTGGAGAGACACCACTAGTGAACTGTGGACCGCGGTCCATTTTCCTCATACTGATAATACAACCACTGCAATCAACTTTTTCACACCGTTACTATTGTTCTCCTACTGATTTCTACAATTTTCCACATCATACGTTTAACATCTTTGTTTTCAGCAAAACCGGTGAGATTGACAACCTCACTGCTTCTTTGGGGAAAATTGATTTGATTGAGTTGTGTAGGTTCCACGTTTCTTCTGAACCGGTAGTGCGCCCTGCCACATCAGCTGCATCAACCTTCGGAAGTGATTTCCTTCTCCTACTAGTCGATTCAACCTTGATTTATTTCTGAGGGAAAACTTGTTGTTGTGCTCTTCATACCTTCCTCTTGGGGTTTCCCAACGAGTGCAAGACCCGCACCATCACATGGCGCACTACCGTTTTAGAAGCAACATGGAACCTACACAACACAATCAAATCACTTTGGCCCAACGAAGCAATGAGGTTGTCAATCTCACCGGTTCTGCTGAAAACAAAGAGGTTAAACGTATGGTGTGGAAAATAGTAGGAAAACAATAGTAGTAGTTTGAAAACAGAGATGGCAGTGGTTGTATTATCAGTATGAGGAAAATGGACTGGGGTCCACAGTTCACTAGTGGCGTATCTCCAAAACAGATAGATAACATGTTTGGTAAACAAATACAACTGGGCAATTCTGCACAATAGTGAATATGCATGACATGATGGTTACTATGTGATTCATGCGGGCATTACAACAAGATACATAGACCGTTGTCCAACTGCATCTATGACTAATAATCCACCCTCAGAATGTCATCCGAGCAAACCTTGGGTGTTAAGGTGCAAGCAAAAGATGATCACATTAAGCCAAGTGTGTAACGTAAACATCGTTGTTTTCTATCTAATGGCAACAAGACATCCCCCATCCGTCACGTTTCTGTCACTCGAGCACAAATGCAAAGGAGGCATGAACCCACTATCGGGCATAAATACTCCCTCTTGGAGTCACTAGCATCTACTTGGCCATAGCATCAACTAACAACGGAGAGCATGCAAGATCATAAATAACATACACATGAATAAAACATGATATATTGATAATCATTGGACATAGCATTTAATATTCATCGTATCCCGGCAAACACAACATGTAGCATTACAATAAGATGATCTTGATCATGTAGGGCATCTCAGAAGATCTAAACATGAGGTGTAAAGAGGGGAGAACAACCATCTAGCTACTGCTATGGACCCGTAGTCCAATGATGAACTACTCACGCATCATTCCGGATGCGGGCTTGGTGTTGTAGAGCCCTCTGGTGATGATTCCCCCTTCCCGCAGTGTGTCGGGGAGAGCTGCAGAACCCTCCCGAACTAGGGTTGACATTGGCGGTGGCTACGAATATTTTTCGTGGAAAAGGCTCTGATATTTAGGGTTAACCCTTCGAGGAGAATATATAGGCGCGACGGAAACATCGATGGGCAGCCAGGGGGAAACACCACCCCTGGGCGCGGCCAAGGGGGGGCACCGCCCTATGGTGTGGGGCCCCCTCCGGGCTATTGGAAATCGTAGAGATAAACAAAACTTTTTCCTACGCGGTACTTCCAAGATCTAGCCGAGGTAGAAGGCCACGACTATTACCACTAGACGCGCGGTTGCGGATTATCGATGAAGCGCGTCGGGGCAGTGCAGTCCCACGATCCCATCCAGCTGATCCGATCCCACGAACGTCAAAGTGCTGAACGTACAGCACCTCTGCCGGTATCCACACGTACGAGGAGGAGCTCCGACAGTGGACTGCTAGGTCCGGTGCGACGGGTGGACTGATTGGGGCTAGGGTTCCCAACGCATGGGAGTGGACTAACGTGCCCGCTGGGCAACCTGCGCCCCTCTTTATATAGCGAATGGTATTGGGCTTCACAACACTTGTGGCCCATTCACTCTGTGAGTCCGACTCACAAACTCAGCCCATTTCCGGTTCGGGTCCAACCCGACCAATACTTGCTCCCGCTCTTAAGTGTGCGACCCTGCAGGCTCATGGCGACTTGGACACGATTGGAGTCCAACTCCCAATCGATCAATCGATAGCGGCTCCTACCAAAACGTGCCGACTCCCAAGTCCCATTGAGTCATTACGACATACCTTTCAATGTGATATTCATCTTAGTCCCTTTTGCCTCACGATATACCTTGTCGAGCTATAGGCGATTTATCGTCATCCCTTAAATAGCTCAACTCTGTCCGTGATATGTGATTCATCTGACTAACTCTTTAGTCAATAGACACAGTTAACACTTAACTGAGTCGCGCATGGCCATGCTTCCTGAATCATATCACTCGAGAGGGCCAGAGAATATCTCTCCATTCGGATGGGCAAAATCCCATCTTGATTATCCATATCACGCAGCTTGCTTCTCATTCGACCCGAACTCTGCCTTTATAGCTGCCTTGTCACAGAACAACGTTTGACAGAACCTAAGTCGGTGATCCACAACTCGGATTGTGCGACAACCTCAGGTCTAAGGATTACATTGATTGAGACATGCAAATGACGACTTGCTCGTTGCATCTCAATGTGGGTCAGTCCGACTTGCTAAACTCTTTAGCCAAGTCCGTGAACATTGGAATGGCATCACCATGCCCATGACAAGTGGAACTGTGTCATCATCCAACACTCACATTAGTCTAGGGTGTGTGTCCAGCACAACCTTTAATGACCAAGGACAATCTAGTATGAACAATATGAATACATAGTTCCACAATCGAATCACATATTAAATGACATGTATCAGATGTTCAAAACAAGGACAACTTAATAAATTTATGAATACAGTGGGAATTACATCATACATGATTGCCTCTAGGGCATATTCCCAACACGGGCCCCCTCCGGACGTCGTGTGCGCGACATATTTCTAAGACTTCCGGGATTCGAATCATCCAGTTACGAGAATATTTCCAGAACAACTTTTCTGAAACTAAAACAGCAGAAAACGGGAACTAGCTCTGTGGCATCTGTCAATAGGTTAGTCCCATAAAATTGATAAAAATGGCATAAAGTGTAAAGGAAATACGTAGCATATAGAATTAAAACAATATGGAACATCAGAAATTATGGATACGTTTATGACGTATCAACATGCCCAAGCTTAGTTCCTACTTCTGAGGTGACATGCTACCAAGATAAACTTGATCATCTAAATTGTAAAAGCACATGTAAAGCTGATATCATAGTTCTTTAAACACAGGCATGATAGACATAATTTTAAGAATGAAACTTCGCAATCACCTTGCATCATGAAAAGTAACACAAATAAAAGACCATGAATAATAATGCACTTGAAAAGTTATACGTTTGCTTCGAGCATAAAGAAAACATAGCAAAGTGATATTTTTCTTGTCCTTAAGAGTGGGGCAAAACATAAATGCCATGAAACCTTCAAAATTCAAGTGGGTGACTAAAACAGGTAGTTTGAGAGCAAGTAATAACACATAATGAATCAATTAATAATAATTATTGGGAAAAATGCACATTAAACTCAGATTGGCAACTATGCTCTCTTAACTGTGCATAAAGTTAGAAGATGGAGACTCAACATAAAAGTAAAACAAGGCCCTTCGGAGAGGGAGGCAGGGATTAACTCATGTGCTAAAGCTTTTTATTTTATTAAACAGAGGTATTGAAAATATTTTTTTAGGAGGTGTATGCTTATGTCAACGAATGGTAAACAGAAAATACAGTACGTCACAAGCCAACTAGACCTTAAAAGAGTGACTCCCATTGAAGGATGCTAATGGTGTAGTAGATCACCTCTCTTCTCTTTGTTTACACAATTATGCTTTGACTGATAAATCAGGGGGGGAAATAGTGAAGAGAATTTAATAGTAACCAATTTTGAGGTTGGGAACCCTGCTGCCAGCTCTTCTATCATTTTGGGGCTCGGCTGGCCTCCTCGGGGCGGAAAACAACAGACATAGAAAATCTCTCCGGCAGTGAGAAATATGTCGGGGAAATAACTCCGCGGATAGGGGAAATCATCGCCATCGTCACCGTCATCGCTCCGGGCATCATCAAGATCATCATCGTCATCGTCCTCACGACCAGCACCATCATCCTCACCGTCCACCTCCGTCCCGCTGTAACAATTAGGGTTCTATATCGTTGCTCTTTGCTAGATCTATCTCCCTATTTGGATTACTTGTTTGTATTTGATGCCTACGAGATTTATCGGTGTTTTTACTTTATGACCAGATTGTTATTCATCATTATATCACCTCTGGTCATGATCCTTATGATGTCTTGTGAGTAGTTCGTTTAGTTCTTGAGGACATGGGAGAAGTCATGATGTTAGGAGTGGAATTATGTTGAACTAATATCTAATGGTTTGATATTTAAGTTGTGGTGCTATTCTTCTAGTGGTGTCATGTGAACGTAGACTACAAGACACTTCACCTATATGGGCCTAGAGGGGTGCATTATGTGTTTGGCTACTGATTGTGGGTTTGTTGGAGTGACAGAAAATTGAACCTCCGGTTAGGAAACCGATGCACGAGGGAGAGTAGGATCCCAGAGTTTACGGTTGTTGTTACATTTATCTTAATTACTTTCTTGTAGTTGCGGATGCTTGCAAGGGGTATAATCACAAGTATGTATTAGTCAAAGTAGGGCGGTGCATTAGCATAGGTTCACCCACACAACACCTATCAAAACAATAAATTTTGATCAACTGTATGAAGCAAAAGCACTTGACGAAATCCCCATGTGTCCCCGAGAACATTTAGTCATCATAAGTAAAACAACCGGCTCGTCCTTTGCTGTAGAAAGGATTGGGCCACTCGATGCAATTATTATTACTATCTTTTATTTACTCGCACTTTATTTACCAGCTATACCAAAAACCGCTGGAAACTTGTCTACTAGTGTTACACTGAATCCTCTATCCAAACCGATTGTCAACACCTTCTCCTCCTCGTTGGGTTTGACACTCTCATTTATAAAAATTACTACGATACACCCCCTATACTTGTGGGTCATCAAGACTATTTTCGGGCGTCGTTGTCGGGGAGTGAAGCGCTATTGTTAAGTGGAATTGGTAAGAGAAACTTTTACTGTGAGTTTTGTTTTTATTTCTGTGTGCTGCTTTATTTTATTATGGAGAGCTCTCCATTTGGTTCCCTATTTGGGACTACTACTGTTCCTGCTAGGGTAGTAGATGACCCGCTTTCTGCTCAATTGGATCCTTTTAAAAATACCTATGAAAATTGTTGAACGTGTTATGGATAACTCCTATTTTGGAGATGGAACTGCCCATCCCGGTGATCATTTACTCTTTGTACATGAATTATGCAAGTTGTTCACGTGTGCAGGTATTTTAATGGACCAAGCTAAGAGGAAGTTATTCTCTTTATCACTGAAATGCACAACTCCGGAATGGTATAAAATGTTGAAGAATGACCAATCTATTGGATGGGAGGAAATTGTACCTCTCTTTTATTCTAAATTCTATCCTCCCAGTGAGATTCATAAGGATAGGGATCAAATATATGATTTATGGCCTCATGATGGAGAGAGTATTGCCCAAGCGTGGGGAAGTTTGAAGTTATTAATGCTCAAATGCTCCATTCATGAGCTCCCTAGTAATATTGTTATAAATAATTTCTATGCAAGGCTTTCTCTTCATGATAAGGATTTATTAGATGCTTCTTGTTCTGGATCATTCACACATATGAAGGGAGAAGCTAAATGGGACCTTCTTGACCGTATTCAGGAAAATACTGAAGGACGGGAGAATAACAAAGGAAGAAAGTTAGGTATAAATTATGTTTATAAATCATTAAATCTTTTATGAGAATCGACGATTTCCATAATGTTAGTGTTGTTTATGTCCTTGACGCTCAAATTCTTGCAAACTGTTATAAAGCTTTTGCCTCCTATCTTGATATTCCCCAAAAGGAATGGAACAAGTACCATCCACCTTATAAAGATACTCTTAATTGTGTTCCTACTAGAAATATAGAAATTCATACTGTTAATCCTGTTGTGCCTGAACCTTATATTGAGAAAATGCCTTTCCCTGCTAAGGTAAAGGAACATTCTATTATGGCTAGTGTGGTTAACAAAAGTACAAAGAAATCTATAGAACCTACTGAATAAATAACTGTTGAGCCTACAGTAGCAATAGTAAAGGACCTTGTCACTAAAAGTGTAGATGATGGACACATTATATTTTGTGAAGATGCTTCTAATATTGTTTCACATCCTAGTAGATTTAAGAAAACTAGTGTTCCTACGCTCTCTGTTAGGATAGTTGATCATTGCTATTATGGTTTATGTGATATTGGTGCAAGTTCAAGTGTTATCCCTTATGATCTTTATAGAGAAATCATTCATGAAGTTGGGTCTTGTGAACTTGAAGAATTTGATGTGGTTATTCAGCTTGCTAATAGAGAAACTATCTCTCCGATTGGCATTCTTAGAGATGTAGAAGTTTTATGTGGTAAAACTAAATATCCTCCTGATTTTCTAGTACTTGGTGCAGCTGCTAGTAAAACTTGTCCTATTATTTTTGGTAGACCTTTCTTGACCACTTGTGGTGCTGTTATAGATTGTAAGGAGAAAATAGTAACTGGATTTGATGGAAAATCTTTTGAGTTTAATTTTTCTAAATTTGCTAAAGCTCCTTATGAAACCAAATTGCCTAATGAAGATTTTAGAGTTCAACAACTTGCCTCTATAGCTCTTGCTCCTAACAATGCTTTGCAGCAATACATGAAGGACCACGAAAGTGAGGTCTTTATGGAAGAAAGAAATAAGATTGACGATATTCTTCTTCGTCAACCAACGATGCTGAAACATAATTTACCCGTGGAAGACTTGGGTACCACGCTTCCATCCAAGGAGGATCATGTTTTCGATTAAAACCTTTACCTGATGATCTTAAATATGCTTATATTAATGACAAGATAACATATCATGTTATTATTAGTTCTAAACTTTCAGGTAAATAAGAGGAATGGTTATTTGAAATATTGAAGAAACACCGCGGAACTATTGGATATACTCTTGATGATTTTAAAGGGATTTACCCTACTATATGTCAGCGTGCTATTAATATAGAACCTCATGCAAAGCCAGTTGTTGAACATTAATGCCGTTTAATTCCTAAGATGAAGGAAGTGGTAAGAAATGAGGTATTAAAACTCCTCGATGCTGGTATTATTTATCCTGTTGCTGATAGTAGATGGGTAAGTCCTATGCATTGTGTCCCTAAGAAAGGAGGATGACTGTTGTGCCAAATGAAAATGATGAGCTTATTCCTCAAAGAGTCATAGTTGGTTATAGAATGTGCATTGATTTTAGAAAAGTTAACAAAGTTCCTAAGAAGGATCATTATCCTTTACCTTTTATTGATCAAATGGTAGAAAGGTTGTCAAAGAAAACTCTTTTTTGCTTTCTTGATGGTTATTCTGGGTTTTCTCAAATTGATGTTAAAAAGCAAGATCAAGAGAAAACAACTTCTACATGTCCTTATGGAACTTATGCTTATAGACGTATGCCTTTTGGTTTGTGTAATGCTCCTGCTACATTTCAAAGATGCATGTTTGCTATTTTTCATGGTTATTGTGAAGAAATTGTGGAAGTATTCATGGACGGTTTCTCTGTCTATGGGACTTCTTTTGATAACTGCTTGCACAATCTTGATAAAGTTTTGCAGAGATGTGAGGAAACTAATCTTGTTCTTAATTGGCAGAAATGCCACTTTATGGTAAATGAAGGAATTGTTCTTGGACATAAGGTATTGAAGTTGACAGAGCTAAACTTGAAGAAATTGAGAAAATTCCCTAACCCAGGGATGTCAAAGGTATTCGAGTATTCTTGGTCATTTTGGTTTTTGTACGAGGTTTATTAAAGATTTCTCTAAAATTTCAAAGCCTCTTACTAATCTTCACCAAAAATACGTACCTTTTGCTTTCGCTGATGATTGCAAAGAAGCTTTTGAAGCTCTAAAGAAGGATTTATTTACTGCTCCTATTGTGCAACCACCTGATTGGAATTTACATTTTGAAATTATGTGTGATGCTAGTGATTTTGCTGTAGGTGCTGTTCTTGGACAACGTATAGATAATAAGTTGAATGTTATTCATTATGCTAGGAAGACTCTTGATTCTGCTCAAAAGAGTTATGCCACCACTGAAAAAGAGTTCCTAGTTATAGTTTTTGCTTGTCGTAAATCTAGACATTATATTGTTGATTCAAAAGTTACTATTCATACTGATCATGCTGCTATTAAGTACCTTATGGAAAAGAAAGATGCTAAGGCAAGGCTAATTAGATGGGTGATGCTTTTACAAGAGATTGATATGCATATTGTAGATATAAAGGGTGCTGAAAATCCTGTAGCTTATAATTTATCTAGATTGGAAAACATTGCTTATGACCCTATTCCTGTTAATGATAGTTTTCCAAATGAACAATTGGCTGCAATAAAGGTAAGATCGCGAGATAGTCCTTGGTATGCACATTGTGCTAACTTTATTGTTTCCAAGTACTTGCCTCCAACCTTTACAACTCAGCAAAGAAGAATATTGTTTTATGACTTAAGGCATTATTTTTTTGGGATGACCCACACTTATATAAAGAAGGAGTAGATGGTATTATGCAAAGACGTGTTCCAGAATATGAACAACGAGAGATATTGATAAAATGCCATGGTAATGCTTATGGAGGACATCGCGCCGAAGATAGAACCACGCAAAAGGTTCTACAATCAGGTTTGTATTGGCCTACTCTCTTTAAAGATGCATGAAAGTTTATTTTATCTTGTGATGAATGTCAAAGAGTTGGTAATATTTCTATACGCAATGAAATGCCTATGAATTTATTCTGTTGTTATTGAACCATTTGATTGTTGGGGATTTGACTTTATGGGTCCGTTTCCTCCTTCTAATGGTTATACTCCTATACTTGTTGTTGTTAATTATGTTACAAAATGGGTAGAGGCTATACATACAAAGAGTGATGATGGTGAAACCTCATTAAAAATGCTTAAAGATGTTATTTTTCCTAGGTTTGGTGTGCCTAGATATCTTATTACTAATGGAGGTTCTCATTTTATTCATTGCGGTTTTAGAAAACCCTTGCTAAATATGATGTTAATCATAGAATTGCTTCAGCTTACCATCCTCAAACCAGTGGGCAAGTAGAAATATCAAATAGAAAAATTAAATCTATCTTGAAAAATACTGTTAATAAATCTAGGAAAAATTGGGCTAGTAAGTTGAATGATGCTTTATCGGCTTATAGAACTACTTATAAAATTCCTATCGGTATGTCTCCTCATAAAATGGTTTATGGAAAATCTTGTCACTTGCCTTTAGAATTAGAACACAAAGCTTATTGGGTAGTGAAAGAACTTAATAAAGATTTTAAACTTGTTGGTAAGAAAAGGATACTTGACTTGAGTTCTTTAGATGAATGGAGAAGTGAATCTTATGAAAATGTTACTCTTTAAAGAGAAATTTAAAAAATGGCATGATAGGAGAATTCTTAAAGGAGGGTTCCATGTTGGTGAGAAAGCTCTATTGTATAGGTCTTGTCTCAGATTTTTTGCAGGAAAATTACTCTCGAGATGGGAGGGACCTTTTATTATTAAAGAGGTGTATCGCTCGGGTGCAATAAAGATTAATTCACTTGATGGTGACAGACCACAAGTGGTGAATGGGAAGAGACTCAAACATCATATTTATGGAGATTCTTATAATGAATATGTTGATACTATTCAAGTGGTGACTCCGGAAGAGTTCATCAAAGAGAACATTCCAGAAACTGCAGAGTCCGTTTTCGAATAGGTAACATTTCTGTTAAGTAAAAGTTCGTGTATTACTTTCCAACTTATATTTTTGCTGTTTTTAGAAAATATGAAAAATATTGAGCCAAAAAAGGGTAGGAAATGGAGCCCGAGGGCACCACACCGCCTAGCGGCGCGGGACCACCCCTGGTCGTGCCACCACATAGTGTGGGCGCCTCGGAGCCCGTCTCCGACCCGTTTTCGCCCTGCACTTTCCTTTTGTTATAAAACTTTTAGCTATATAATTCGTCGGATCCCTAGAGGTACGTATATCATTTTCTTGTCGTGTTTTTGTTTCAGTCTGTTTCTGCCAGATTTCATCTTCAAATTTAGAGCCACGATGTCCTCTTCCGGACCTGCCAAGGATAGCTTCTTCGTGAACGTCGTCAACCCGTACATGAATGAGTTGAGGATGCACCCCAAGGAGTTTCTGCTCAAGGATGGGATGGTGCAGAAGGGAGATGTTCGGGGTCCTAAAGGGGAAGGAGGTTTAGAAGCTAGGATGGAAGAGCTAGAGCAAGAAGTCTTTAGGTACAAGAAGATGGCGGAGCGTGAAGTGGACATCATCCATAGAAAAAATGCAGAACTCATTGCTGAGCACAAGAAGGAGATTTCCAAGCTTTGGGAGCATATCTTATCTCTCCACGAGGCCACCAACAAATTACAATCACAACTCTACGACGTGCAGAATCAAAACTGTGAGTATGAGTTCAGGTTTAAACGTATAAGTTTTGCTGCCAGTTTCAGGATATTGGAGACCAAGTCATCATTTGTTGATGGAGAGCCTTTACCTTGGAAGTCTGATGATGGGAAGGGTTCACCACCACCACCGAAGAAGTAGTTCGTCATTGGTATTGTCATCCCCTCGGCTTGTTCCAAGCTTGGGGGAGTGTCGCGGTATCACACCTTTATATTTCACCTTTTTTACTTTTTAGTAGAGTCATATCATGAATAGAGAAGTTATCATATAGGATGGTTTATAGTGTGGAAATATATCTCTTTAGTTGGTTATCTATGTATCCCTTGGTGTGAGTTGCCATTATGAAATATTAATGAGAAGTTTTATCATTTACTCTTTATGCTTTATTTTAGTTTGCAATTTCTGATATATGGTTGATCTTGTTATTAGTATTGGTATCAATTTGAAAGCATCAAGTTAATCTATTTGGTTTTGGCAAACTTAATATTGGTCAATAGCAACAATACTTTGAGGCTTAAGTAGAAAATAGGGAGGTGCATGTAGATATATTATTCTGTTATCTTTCTTTCTTGTTGGCTCATAAGCCTAGTATTCTCAATTTAAGATTTTTTGTACTTCCAAGGAAGATTGCATGATTGTTTCTATCACATGTGTATTTGTTTGTTTTCTCTCAACTCTTATGCTTGCTACCCAACCTTGCTAGCCAAAAAACCTGTACTGAGAGGGAATGCTTCTCGTGCATCCAAACCTTGAACCCAAAACCATGCCATTTGTGTCCACCATACCTACCTATATGTGGTATTTAACCTCCACTCCAAGTAAATTGCTTGTGTGCTACCTTTCAACCTTCAAAATTATAGTTGTTTTGTGCTCTGTTTTAGCTCATGAGGACACGGTAGACGGTCTTTATTTCACTCGTTGATTGGACTTTACACACCTGGACTAGTGGCACATCCTCTTATCCAATTTCTAGAAGAGCTGGCAGCAGGGTGCCCAGCCCCAAAATTGGCTACTATAAATTCTCTTAACTCTTTTTGCCCCTAATTTATCAGTCAAATCATAATTGTGTAAACAAAAGAGAAGAGAGATGATCTACTGAATCCATTTAGCGTCCTTCAGTGGAAGTCGCTCTTGTGAAGTCTAGTTGGCTTATGACGTATTGTATTGTCTCCTTCTGATTCGTTGACATAGACATTCACCTCTCTAAAAAACTATTTTCAATACCTATGTTTATCAAATAAAAAGCTCTAGCACATGACCAATTGTTTGCCTTAACAAATTGTTATTTCCTTTTTGCACCTTTATCGTGATTCCCTCTACTTGTTTCAAGTTAAATTATATGAGAGGAAGTTGATATTTAGAATGACTTGTGCATTGATAGATGTGATGCTTCTTGTCCATATTTGGTTTATCGACACTTCACTCCAAAAACTTGTGGTCATGTTTACCGAGTTCAATTCCGCTTGGGGACAAGCGAGGTCTAAGCTTGGGGGGAGTTGATACGTCCATTTTGCATCACTATTTTATATCAAAATTTATTGTTATTCATTGATATATTTCATATTATGATGCACTACTTATGTTATTTTATCTTATTTTACATGTTTGATAATTATTGGAGAATAATCACTGCGACCAGAAATCAGCCGGAAAAAGCACCGTCAAGATACTATATTTCAGAATACCATAAGAACAAGGGGGATATCGTGAAGTACCTACTTACCCAGAAGACGGAGCCAGCCAGGAGAGGATCCAGAGGGGGGCCAAACAGGGCCCACACCATGTGGTCGTGCCCACCCTTGGCCGCGCCTCCAGGTGGTGTGGCCACCCTGGTCCACCTCTGGCCGAGCCCTTTCGCGTACTTCTTCTCCAGGGAACCATAAGACCTATAGAACCATCGAGGAAACATTCTGCCACCTCCTAGGGCCGGAAAACAACAGTGAGAGAAAAGCTCTCCAGAGGGAGAAATCTGTCGGGGACATTCCTCCCCAGAGAGGGGAAATCATCGCCATTGTCACTGTCATCGCTCCGGGCATCATCAAGATCATCATCGTCATTGTCCTCACCACCAGAACCATCATCCTCATCATCCACCTCCGTCCCGCTGTCACAATTAGGGTTCTATATCGTTGTTCTTCACTAGATCTCTCTCCCGGTGTGGATTACTTGTTTGTAGTTGATGCTTGTGAGCTTTATTGGTGTTAGCACTTTATGACCAGATTGTTACTATCCATTATATCACCTCTGATTATGATCCATCTGATGTCTTGTGAGTAGTTCGTTTAGTTCTTGAGGACATGGGAGAAGTCATGATGTTAGCAGTGAAGTTATGTTGAAGTAATATCTCGTGGTTCGGTATTTAAGTTGTGGTGCTATTCTTCTAGTGGTGTCATGTGAACGTCGACTACATGAAACTTCACCTATATGGGTCTAGAGGGATGCATAGTGTGTTTGTATACTGATGGTGGGGTTGCCAAAGTGACAG
Source organism: Alopecurus myosuroides (assembly GCA_028641055.1). NCBI lineage: Eukaryota > Viridiplantae > Streptophyta > Magnoliopsida > Poales > Poaceae > Alopecurus > Alopecurus myosuroides. The sequence goes on along the minus strand of CM054057.1, from coordinate 452,456,857 downwards.
AAACCTAAACCCCCGGTTAGGAACCCGATGCACGAGGAGAGTAGGATCCTAGAGTTTAAGGTTGTGGTTAGATTTATCTTAATTACTTTCTTGTAGTTGCGGATTCTTGCAAGGGGTATAATCACAAGTATGTATTAGTTCAAGTAGGGTTGTGCGTTAGCATCGGTTTACCCACACAACACCTATCAAAACAATAAATATTAATCAACTGTATGAAGCAAAAGCACTTGAAGAAATCCCCATGTGTCGTCAAGAACGTTTAGTCATCATAAGTAAAACAACCAGATTGTCTTTTGTTGTAGAAAGGATTGGGCCACTTGCTGCAATTATTATGGCTGCCTTTTATTTACTTACACTTTATTTATCTGCTATATCAAAAACCATTGGAAACTTGTCTGCTAGTGTTTACAGTGAATCCTCTATCCAAACTGCTTGTCAACACCTTCTGCTCCTTGTTGGGTTTGACGCTCTTATTTATCGAAAGTACTATGATACACCCCCTATAGTTGTGGGTCATCATTGTGCAGTTGGTAGAGCTATGTGTGGTGGATTATATTACTTCATATCCTCATTGGATAGTTTGAATATTTCTATTCAAAGAGACATAAGAGTGAGAAGATTTGATTTGTCAAAAAAATTCAGCGTAAAGTAACAATCATTTTGTAACAAGATATATTCCTGTCTTTGTCATGGAATTGAGTTACAAGGGTTAGCAAACATCTAGAAAGTTGGGGAAATATTCTACAACTTTGGTCACCAGGAACACCATGAGTTTATGGAGTGTCCAAGTGACATAATCAAACCTTATTCGATAGAATGGATTAAGGATGTCAAGATGCCATTATATCTTTCATAGTCACGCTTTAGAGACTAATGCTTTACACTAAAAAAAATATAGCCATCTAAATTTCATTCGTGACGTAAAGATCTTACAAGAAATCACAAAATGAATGTTTTCTTCTTTAAAGGTTATCCCAAGTATAGGGAATTATTCCCATAACCAAGGACAAAGCTTTTGTTAGGGTATACTGGAGAAATTACTTCTTCACAAAGTCAATGGAAGAACTGTACAATTCAACGAGATTAGTTCTCCGTAATCATATCAGAGTAGCACAACACCAAAATTAATTTTGGTGATTTCCATCATGAATTATACGGAAGTGTTTATATGTGATGTAAAACTTCGATTGAGCTTAGTGACTGAACCAAGTAGATCAAAATACCATTGTCTCACAATGATGAGAATGTGATCTAAGGGAAGCAGTGATGGACCCTAACTCCAAAGATATGGCTAGACGCCATAAAATCTGAGATAGACTCCAGAAACGAAAGTCAAGTTTGGAACATGGTATCGAGTTTTATGCTCTTTAAGAGGGGCATAATACCTACCTTTTGTTAATATATTTGTAAAAAAGAATGGATGGAAGATTTCATGAAGCCTTGGCTTGTTTAAAAGTTCAAGGAAATGACTATGATGAGATTTAATCTCATGTAGCATGGGTTTTATGTTTATACGGATTATTCTAACAAGTGATGCATAACTTGTCTTCAAGATATTGCAAGTGAGTATATTCATCGAGAATGTAATAGAAGGGAATGTGAGCTTTAGTTCATGGAACTAAAAAAAATTAAGGAGTTGAGATGTTCACCTAGATGAAATGATCAAAGTGTTTGACATCATCAAGGATGGTGAAGAGGCTCGAGGACTCAAGAAAGTCAGTTGGATCGCTAAAGAATATTTCAAATACTTTATATGAACAAGGTACTGTTAATTGGAAATATTGTTGACATAGTAATAAACTTCCTTGAAATTATATTTCAATGAAAATACAGAAGAAAATGTAGTATAAGTATTCCACTTTGGAAGTGGAAATGTGATAAACGTTTGGATTAGAACTTTCCTACATAGAACAGAGTTTGGTTCTCATTTTCCATTACTTATCTGTGTTAAGATCAAACATGTTAAAATCATGGAGCTAAATTGTTGGAAACAACAATTAGCCTCTTGGTGCAAACCGAGGGAATAATTTCTTTTCAAATCTAATACTTATGCAAAGCACATCTATTCACGGGGAATGAATAGAAAAATAGACATATGATTGGCGATAGTAGCAATGATCACCTATCGTAACATAAAGCACAAGAACACTAGTTTTCTTAGATATACTAGGATGTGAAACAATATTAGAAGCATCCTCACAGAAGATAATGTGTCCATCCTCTACATTTTCAGAGACAAGGTCTTTAACTATAACTACTTTAGGTTCGACAGTTATGTGTTCATCACATTCAATAGATTTCTTTATACTTTTGTTAACCACACTAGCTATAATAGAAAGTTCTTTTACCTTAGCAGGGAAAGACATTTTCTCAATATAAGGTTCCGGCATAGCATGATTAACAGTATGAACTTCTATGTTTCTAGCAGGAACACAGTTAGTAGTATCTTTATAAGGTGTGTGGTACTTTTTCAACTCCTTTTTGGGAATATCAAGATAGGAGGCAAAGGCCTTAAAACAATTTTCAAAGATTTGTGAGTCAAGACCACAAACATCACTAACATTATATAAATCACCAGTTCCCATAAAAGATTTACTGCATTCATAATCATACTTTCTAGCTGACTTTCTACCTTTGTCATTCTCCCATGCTCCAGTATTTTCCTGAATACGGTCAAGAAGATCCCATTTAGCTTCTCTTTTCATTCGTGTGAATGATCGAGAACAAGAAGTATCCAATAAATCCTTATCATGAAGAGAAAGCCTTGCATAAAAATTATTGATAACAATATTACTGGGAAGCTCATGAATGAGACATTTGAGCATTAATAACTTCAATCTCCCCCAAGCTTGGGAAATACTCTCTCCATCACGAGGCCAGAAATTATATAGTTTATTCCGATATTTATGAATCTCACTTGGATGATAGAATTTAGAATAAAAGAGAGGTACAATTTCCTCCCATCAAATAGATTGACCATTCTTCGACATTTTGAACCATTCTGCGGCTCTGCCCTTTAGTGATAAAGAGAATAATTTCCTCTTAACTTGGTCCACAGTAATATCTGCACACTTGAATAACTCGCATAATTCATGTATAAAGAGTAAATGATCACTGGGATGGACAGTTCCATCTCCAAAATAGTTGTTATCCATAACACGTCCAATAATTTTTATAGGTATTTTAAAAGGATCTAGTTGATCAGACAGTGGATCATCTACTACATTTGAACGAGCAGTGGTACTCCTAAATAGATACCTGTATGGACCCTCCGTAATAAAATAAAGCAGCACACAGAAATAAAAACACCAATCACAATAAAGTTTCTCTTACCAATCGCTTCACTCCTCGTCAACAACGCCAGAAAATAGTCTTGATGACCCACAAGTATAGGGGGTGTATCGTAGTACTTTCGATAAATAAGAGTGTCAAACCCAACGAGGAGCAGAAGGTGTTGACAAGCAGTTTAGATAGAGGATTCACTGTAAACACTAGCAGACATGTTTTTGGTGGTTTTTGATATAGCAGATAAATAAAGTGCGAGTAAATAAAAGACAGTAATAATAATTGCAGCAAGTGGCCCAATCCTTTTTAGAGCAAAGGACAAGTCGCTTTTTTTACTTATGATGACTAAACGCTCTCGAAGACACATGGGAACTTTGTCAAGTGCTTTTGCTTCATACAATTGATTAATATTTATTGTTTTGATAGGTGTTGTGTGGGTGAACCTAGGCTAATGCACCACCCAACTAGTACTAATACATACTTGAGATTAAACCCCTTGCAAGCATCCGCAACTAGAAGAAGTAATTAAGATAAATCTAACCACAACGTTAAACTCTGGGATCCTACACCCACAATTAGTAGCGAAATACACAATACATCCCTCTAGTCCCATAAAGGTGAAGTGTCATGTAGTCGATGTTCACATGACACCACTAGAAGAATAACACCAGAACTTAAATATCAAACCATTAAATATTACTTCAACATAATTCCACTACTAACATCTTTACTTCTCCCATGTATTCAAGAACTAAACGAACTACTCACAAGACATCATATGGATCATAATCAGAGGTGATATAATGATGAATAACAATCTGGTCATAAAGTGCAAACACCGATAAATCTCGTAAGGATCAACTACTAACAAGTAATCCACACTGGGAGAGAGATCTAGTGGAAAACAACAATATAGAACCCTAATTGTTACAACACGATGGAGGTGGATGGTGAGAATGATGGTGCTGGTGGTGAGGATGATGACGATGATGATTTGATGCCCGGAGCGATGACGGTGATAATGGCGATGATTTCCCCTCTCCGGGGAGAAATTTACCTAGTTGATCTCTCCCTGCCGGAGAGCTTTTCTCTCTCTATTGTTTTCCGCCCCGAGGAGGTGGTGGAATGTTTCCTTGATCGTTCTCTCGGGCTTAGGGTTCCCTGGGGATGAAGTACGCGAAAGGGGTCGGCCAATGGTGGGCCAGGGTGGCCACACTTCGTGGTGGCGCGGACAAGGGGGAGGAGGGCGCCACCTGGTGGTGTGGGCCCCTGGTGCCCCCCTCTGGCTCCCCTCATGGCTGGCTCCCTGTTCTAAGAATCCCACGATGCTCCCCTTCTTCTTCTGGTCTTCAGAAATAGGGTGTCTTGACGGTGCTTTTTCCAGCTTATTTCTAGTCTCTGTGATTATTCTCCAATAATTATCAAACATGCAAAATAAGATGAAATAACATAAGTAATGCATCATAATATGAAATATATCGATGAATAACAAAAAAAATATAAAATAGTGATGCAAAATGAACGCATCACTAACCTATTAAGAAGATGCCACAGCGGCAGTTCACGTTTTCTGCTGTTTTTGTTTTCAGAAAATATGTTCTGGAAATATTCTCGGAATTGGACGAAACGAAAACCCAGGACCTTAGGATTATGTCATGTACACGGAGTCCGGAGGAGACCCTGAGAGGGGCCCTGGAGGGCCCACACCATGGGGCGGCGCAGGTCCCCCGGTCGCGCCACCAGGTGATGTGGCCCCCCTAGCCACCCACCAACGTTGCCCTTTCACCTATATAAGCTCCTCCTCGGGAAAACCCTAAGAACCCGATACTTTTTCCACCAAAAGTTAGATAGCCTCCGTCCTCATCAACCCAAGTTCGGGAGGGTTCTGAAGCTCTCCCCAACACCCTTCCGGGAGGGGAATTCATCACCGGAGGGCTCTACACCACCATGCCTGCCTCCGGAGTGATGCGTGAGTAGTTCATCCTTGGCCTACGGGACCATAGCAGTAGATAGATGGTTGTCTTCTCCTCTTTATGCCTCATGTTTTAGATCTTGTGAGCTACCTAACATGATAGAGATCATCTTACTGTAATGCTACATGTTGTGTTTGCTGGGATCCGATGAATATTGAATTCTATGTGCAGTGATTATGAATCTATCATGTTATGTTATTTATGATCTTACATGCTCTCTGTTACTAGTAGATGCTTTGGCCAAGTTGATGCTTGTAACTCCAAGGGGGGTATTTATGCTAGATAGTGGGTTCATGCCTCCCTTTTATCCATGCTCGAGTGGCAGAAACGATGGATGGGGGTGTGTGATGTTGCCCTTAGGGATAAAACAATGATATTTACATTGTTTATATTACACACTTTACTTAATGCCATTATCTGTTGTTTGCAACTTAATACCCGAGGTTTGATTGGATTATGCTTCGAGGGTGGATTATTAGTCATAGATGCACTTGGATAACGGTCTATGAATTATGTTGTAATGCCCGCATGAATCACATAGTAATCACCATGTCATGCATATGCACTACGGTGCAGCCTTTATATCTGTCAATTGTTCAGCCGTAATTTCTTTACCCAACATGTTATCTATCTGTTTTGGAGAGACCCCACTAGTGAACTGTGGACCCAGGTCCATTCTTTTACACTGATAATACAACCTGCTGCAAACATTGTTTTCCTTTCATTTACTGCCATCATTGTTCTCTTTTCATTCACTGCAAACAAACCTTGTTTTCCACACTATACATTTAATCCTTTGTTTTTAGCAAAACCGGTGAGATTGACAATCTCACTGCTTCGTTGGGGCGAAGTAGCTTGGTTGTGTTGTGTAGATTCCACGTTGCTGCAGAACCGGTAGTGCGTCCTGCCAACATCAGCTGCCAACAACCTTCAGAAGTGATTTCTTTCTCCTACTGGTCGATTCAACATTGGTTTGTTTATGAGGGAAAACTTGCCGCTGCACTCTTCATACCTTACACTTGAGGTTTTCCAACAAGTGCACTCCTGCATCATCACCCCCTCCTCTCCACCTATAAAAACGAACCCAAGCCTTGAGATGAAAACACATCAATTTGGCCTTGTGCCTCTCTCTCTCTTTCTAGTTGAATTAGAGGGTCTAACTAGAGTTTCGAATTAGAGCTTCTTCTAATTGGGTTTTAAGGCGTCCTTTCCCGATTTGATCTAGCTCTAATCTCTCTCTCCCTCCCCCCCCCCGCATGTTGGGATCTCTCCACCTCAATATGCACCTGCGATTCCTAGTTCTGGACGGCGAAGAGCTGCAGGACTTTTACGGACATATGTGTGCAAACTCTCGAAGGGTTAACACGTGATACCCTCACTCTTCTGGATCCGGAAGGGGATCTAGAAAGCTGGACAAGGGTAGACGACAATAGTCCAACCTCTTCATGAGGCATCACCGACATCATCATCGACACTCCTTCTGCGCTTCGTGTCGGTAACGAATAAGATCTATCCGCGCCTTTACCTTCATAGTAGATCATGTGTGTTGTGTAAGATGAAAATTTTAATTTTCTCCATGTGACACAATAGGTTTGTGGGTTGAGGCTGAGAGCCAACTCAAGGGCTTTGTTGAGGATTATTTTGCTACACTTTTCACCTCGGAAGTGCAGGATGCGGACCCAGCTACTACTGCAAAGGTACAACCCCGAGTCACTCAATTGATCAGTAATTCTCTCAATGCAGAATATACCCTTGATGAGGTGAAGAATGCACTTTTTAACATCGATGATTTAAAGGCACCTCGACCCGATGGATTACACTAAGAGTTTTCAGCATGTGATAAGGGGGATTTGACCGATGAGGTGCTACTGGAAATTAGCACATAGCTTATTCCGGCAGGTTGCAATGATACTAACATTGTGTTGATACCAAAGGTAAAGAACCCAGAGCACATATCACAATTTAGACCAATTAGTATTTGCAACGTGGTCTACAAAGTAATATAAAAACTGATTGCTGCTAGGCTCAAGGTTTTTCTTCAAGCAATTATTTCACCGATGCAAAATTCTTTTTTCTAGGTAAATTGACTTTCTGATAATTTTCTTGTGGCTTTTGAGAGTTACCATGCAATTAAAAATAGAAGGGCTGGAAGCTATAGTACCCGTGCGGTTAAATTGGACATGCATAAAGCTTACGATAGGGTGGAGTGGAGGTTTTTGAGACTCATGATGACTCAGTTGGGATTTGAAGTGGAATGGATTAATCTTATTATGGCTTGTGTCACCTCAGTTCGATACCAGGTTCGTTTGAATAATTCCTTATCACAAGTTTTTAATCCCTCTTGTGGCTTGAGATAAGGAGATCATCTACCACCTTATTTATTCTTATTATGTGCGGAAGGGATGTCAAGTCTAATTCTACATGAGGAGAGTGTGGATAACTTGAAAGGTGTTAAGGTTTGTAGGAATGATCCTTCGGTCTCACATTTCTTTTTTGTTGACGATTTGTTGATTTTTATGAGAGCGGATAGTGCTAATGCAAAAGGTTTAAAACGAGTGTTGGATGAATATGGTGCAACTTCGATTCAAATGGTGAGTGTTGCCAAATCAAGTATATATTTTTGTCCTTATATGTCTGTTGATAGAAGATTTGAGGTCTGCACAATTTGAATATTATGGTAGAAGCGATTACGGACAAATACCTAGGTCTTCCTCCACTAATTGAGGTGGATAGGTCGGATTTTTTCCAGCATATCATTGATAGAGTAATCAAATTGCTTAGTGGATGGAAGGAGAAATTGCTCTCTTATGGTGGGAAAGAGATTATAATAAAAGCGGCAATTCAATCAATTCCGGTTTATGCAATGTTGGTTTTCAAACTACCCAACTAGATTTGTAAAGGGAAAATCTTGGCAATGTCCCAATCCTGGTGGGGAGATGATGACCAACATAAGCACATACATTGTTTTCATGGTGGAAGATGTGTATCCCAAAAAATCAAGGACACACGAGGAGTGTACCTTTCTTTGCCGTAATTATGTACTCCCTCCGTTCCTAAATGTAACATGTTTTAGGCTTTTTTCACATTCACATATGTCTACATGTATCTAGACAACTTTTAGTGTATATGTTCACTCATATTAGTATGTATCTAGACAATATGAGTAATAGCTAGAACATCTTATATTTAGAAACGGAGGGAGTATGTATTATTTTCTCTCACTGTTCGGAACAGGGAGGCAAGTTTAGCAGCTCATAGTTTAGCTAAGGGCATCTCCAGTCGTCCCCCCCAGAGCCCCCCCCAAGAGGCGTTTTTCGCGCCGTTTGGCGCCGTTTCGCACCAGTCGCCCCCCCAGGAACCGATTTAGCGCCGCTTTCCGCCGTTTTTCGCGCCGTTTGGCGCCGCCGAACCCAGGCCGAACCCAGCGCGCTGGGTTCGGCTTGGGGGGGAGAAATGCGCGCGTGGGCCACGCCTGTCGGCGACGGAAGACGATTTCCCTCCCTTTTTTCGACGCCTCCCTCCACTTTCCCTCCACAACTACCTCCTCCCCCGGTCCATTCCCGCCATTTCCCCCCGCCCCCGAGATCTAGACGCTATGGCTCCCGCCCGATTTACAGGTCCCCGCGCCACCGCCACCGCCGTATCCATTCCCGCGGCATCCGAGCCGGCCAAGAAACCGCGCAAACCGAGGGCGCCGAAGGAGCGGCCGCCCGGCATGTCGAACAAGGAGTGGATCGCCGAGAGGTCGCGCCTGGAAACGGCCAACATGAAGCGCCGGGGGAGGGAGGCAGCGCAGCGGCAGAGGCAGCTGATGGCGCAGCTGCAGGCGGAGGAGCAGGCCGCCGCCGAGGAAGACGAGCTGGAGGACGAGGAGGAGGAGACCGCGCCGGACGAGCCACCTACGCCGGTCGCCTCCGCGGCGTCGCTCGCCAAGAAGAAGAGCCCTCTCGGCCCAAGGTTCGCCGGCTGGAAGCAGTCGCCGTCGCCGTCACCACGCATGTCACCGCACTCGCCGCCTGCCTGGTTCGTCGAAGGCGACTCCCTGGGAGGTTTCAACCCCAACCTCACCTTCCCCTACCACCCGCCGATGATGTATGGTGCCGCGCCGGGCTACGCAGCTTCCCCGTCCCACCGCCGTGCGATTCTCGCGGGGCTTCAGCCCCAGGACAGCTACATGGAGGAGATCATCGCGTCCGGCTCGATGGCGGCTGCGGCGAGCCCGGGCTTCCTCGAGCACAGCGGGGAGTTCTTCGCGCAGGGCGGTGGCGACTACGGCGAAGGTTCCGGCACGCAGGCGACGGAGGAGCAGGGCGAAGAGGACGAGGAGGACAAGACGCCGGTGGTTCCGGAGGAGACAGAACAGACCGGCGATGGCCGAAAGCGCCGGGGCCCTGGCCGTCCTCGCAAGGAACCGAAGGTGCCACTGCCCCCCGCCGAGCCCCGCATCAAGTGGCTGACCAGGGAGGACGCACTCCTCGCCGAGGCGTGGAAGACGGTCAGCCATGACCCGATCGTCGGCGCGAACCAGCACGCCGACAACTACTGGAAGCGGGTGAAAACGGCGTTTTTTGTAATATTATTGCCCAAACCATGGCTGCCGTGATCGCCGAACTAGGGCTCTATATTTTGGGGCGGGAAGATGAAGTTTCAAACAATATCGCCGTTCTCTTTTATGGGCCGCCGAACGGCTGGTGAAATCGGCCCCCCAGGTTTTGGTGCGGGGCGGCGCTAACGCTAAAAAGCGCCGATCTGAAACCTGGGGGGGGGGGGGGGGGGCGAACGACTGGAGATGCCCTAAGCTTAATGAGGTTGTCCAAAGGATGAAAGCAATCAGCAAGTTTTTTACGCATTCTTTTACTTATCAGGATGCGTAGGTGGGCTGAAAGGTTTTTAACGAGGCCGTTTGCTTGCTTAATATATTCATATTTACTTTAAAAAAAACTATTTACAGGTCTATCCCTGGTTCCCGGGAGAATCAAAGCTGAAACTGCCAAAACATCACGTTAGGTAGATCTTCCCCCACGTTCCTCCTCCGCCTCCCTTCCCAACTCCCACACGCCAGGAATCCCCCGGAGGAGCCAATTTTCCCGGCACGTCACCCAGCCATCTATCTGTTGTCCACGCCGCAGCGCGAGTTTTTCCCCGACGAAACCGGGGTGCTGGCCAAACCCCCACCGTTCCACGGAGCGCGCGGTCGCTTTCCACCTTCTTTTCTCCTCGGGCCGTCACGTCGGCGCGTGCCGTGCCGTTGCTGTCGCAGACGACGAAACTAGGCGCAGATAAGCTCCACCTCTCATGATTAACATTTCCGAAACCGCAGCAGGGGAGAGAGCTGCTTTCCACTGGTCCAAGAAGGCCTCCCATGATTAACAAAACGTACAGTACTAGATTCCGGCCACGCATGGCCGATTGGCTCGAGCCTTGACCACTCTTAATGCTGTTGGAAGAGTCCAAATTGGAGGTGGGGATATAGAGAACCGGATAACGGGGGCGCGATGTGAACGGATGAGTGAGTGATGCTAAAAAGGTTGGCTTAACCAACCAGCTGGGTCAGAGCAGATCGCCTGAGTGACGCCTGCACTAACCCGGGAAAAGCCATCGATAATGCAGGCTTAGTTGGCTCTATCTTTTTGCCCAAACAAAACCCCAACCGATGATGTGATCAGTCACTGGAAACACGGTTGTTAACAAACTGGCCGAGTTGTTGCGCCAGTCCATCCGCCCGTCCGGCCGGCCGGCTTCAGCTTCAAGTTCAGCTTTGCCATGTGATGTGATGTGATGCGAGCGAGTGTCCAACCTCGTACTCGCCGGCCGGGGTCAGGTTGAGACGGTGAGCGGCTCGTCCAACCGGCACGGGCATGCATCGACAGGTGCTCCCGACCATCGGCTCCCGTCCGCGCGTGTGCCCCCATCACAGGAAAAGCGCGCAAGCGATTCCGTTCACGAGGTCGGTTACGGTTCACCCGCGATCAAGGAGTACGGCTCGTGCTGCTACGTCTACGCATCTGCGATCAAGTTTTCCAAGTGTCATAGGCTCCTGGTTAAAGTTTCATCAACATGAAACCACTATGCGAGAGTGCCTTGAATATTTTGTCAAATCTTTGCCATACATGCTGTTAACTAAAGCTTGTGCTGTATAATCACACCCTGACTACACCAAGCGTACGTGTGGATCGTGGCATTGCTGCTCATGGAACTGCATCTGAATATGAAATGCATGCGCTCCACGGAAGTAAATGTATTCATGCGTGAGAGCTGCACCCTGGAGTGTGAGCAGTAAATTAATTGAAACTCCCTATGGGGGCGTGTCTCGAGATCTTCAAGCAGCGCGTGCTTGCTAGCTGGGCAACAACAAGCTGTATTCATCTAAAAAGAAAAATTGCTGTATTATGGCAGAAATTCATTCTGCCACTGACAGATTAATCTCGAGTCAAGAGTAATTTTGTTTAACCTATCGCCACTGAGGCACACACCCACTACCCCCACCTTGATTGATTGGTTACCACTACCAGCAGGAAGCAAGAGGTGGTCACAGTGCTGGCCTTGGATTTGGGGGTTGAAATGACAAAAAGCGCGCAATGCAGAAGCGAAATTGGTCTGTGGCAAGTGGTAACAACATTCAACGATGATGATTGCGAGCCGAACATGTTACTATGTTTTTCAGCTTTGGCAAGAACAGAGCAAGATCTATCTATCACAGGTTCAGGAGCTCATTCCGGCGGGAGATGTCGCCGGTCCGGCGGCGAGCTGAGAGGCGGTCAGACAGGGCGGATAGGCGGGGATCGGGTCAGAAGATGTCGAGGACGTCGACGATGGCGGCGTTGCAGAGCGGGCAGCGGCCGCGGCCGGCGAGGAGCTCGCGGGCGCAGCCCCGGCAGAAGGTGTGGCCGCACGGGATGAAAGCCGCGCCCTTGGCCCGGGCCATGCACACGCAGCAGCACCCGCCGCCTCGGCCCGGCTCCGGCAGGTCCGCGTCGTCGTCCGGCACAAAGGAGTCCTGCGCCGACGCCGCCGGGTCCAGCTCGCTCGGCGCCGCCGCGACGGCGCTCCACTGCCTGTCGGTCTGCTCCAGCAGCGCCATGAGGGAGACCCTCTCCCCTGCTCCTCCTCCTGATCCGTCGGCGGCAGCAGCGGCGCGGGCGCGGGCCCTGGTCAACGCGGGTGGCGGGGAGGCGGGCTGCGGAGCCGGCAGGGACACCGCGCGGCGCACGAACGGTTCGCCGGCGCCGTCCAGGGCGAAGGAGGCGGCAGCAGCAGGAGGAGGAGTGGGCTGGTCGTCGCGGATGATGTCGAGCAGCGTCCGCGCCTGCCGCGGCAGCCGCCACGGCCGAGGGCGAAGAAGAGGGCGGCGACGAGGAGGAGGCCCGGCGGTCGGCCTGCATAGCGGACGCGAGGGTGACCGCTGCCGCGGCCCGGCGGCCGTCGTCCTCCTCTCGCAGCTTGAGAAGGTCGCGGAGGTTGCAGGAGCCGGCCGCCGGGGCAGCCGGGCCCACCGCGGCCAGCTGGTCCGCCAGCGTGACGCTCTCCGCAGCACCCTCCCCTCCATTCGGTCAAATCCCCAACTCGGCGACGCCGGTGTGTGTCTGGACAGGACACGGCACACAGGGAGGAGGAGACAAGGAGAAAGGCAAAGGAAGCGCCTATTCTTTCTTCTAATCAGCAGCTAGGTGGCGAGGCGGTCCTTAATGAAGGGCGTGTATGAGCGAGGGGAGCGGGGTGTTGGATCTCGCTCGCGTGGTGGGGAATTGACGATTTGGGGAGCGGAATCGCGGGGGTTTTCGCGGTGCTTTTGGCCTTCCGCTACGACCCCGGGGTCTTGAAGGAAGCAGTGGTGGTGGGAGTAATAAAGGCGGAGCGTGGAGGGAGTGGACTGGACTGGACGTATGATGGGTGCAGTGCAGTGCAGCGGGACGGGCGAGGCGAGGCGAGGCGTGGCGTGGGATCTGGCAAAGAGCCACGCTTGCCGTGCCACGCCGGGATGGCGGGATCCATCGATGCAGTTGGGAATTTTGATGAGAAATAGACTTGATTTTGATGACGAATCTGGCTCCAATCGCGATTCTGAGGTGAACGCTGATGTTGCCACCTGTGTCGACGACTTTGGTTCTGAGTAGTAGAATCAACTAACCGATGTTTCTCAGTATACTAAGGAATGTGAGCCTGTAGCTACGTTGTCGACTGGGTGGGGAAACAAAAAGCGCGGTCAAAAAGGTTGAAGCCGCCACCGACGTTTTCATGCGGTCTCTGTTGGAAGATCGACCAGTTCATAAACATGTGGATCTATGTGTTTAACTACTCATCAAAGAGGGTAATCACTGGAGGTAGCGACACTGTCGCTGGTGCAGGGTGAGGAAAGTTCCAAGTCTCATTCGCTTGCAGTCCAATCTGCAATCAGTGGCAGACTCGCACAAACACGCGCACACAGCTGCTCCACAGGACAGCAATTCAACACATAAACAGCGACAGAAACCACCTCTCACCTCACCTTCATCAAAAAAGGCACTGTCGTAACTGAACCAAGTCAGATTCAGCCTACCAGCTCATAAAGCACCAACTTCTCACAGCATCAAGAAACAAGAGCTTCAACAACAATCAATTCTATTTTCAGAGGTGTAGCCAATGGGCCCATCACCAAAAATATTCACTCTCCTCCTACCTATCCAATTCCAATGTACTTCTAACAGCAATGTTCACAACCTGAGTGTCCTACCTACGCAATGTTGTTCCCACAAAAATGCTCTATTCGGTATTCTTCATGGACAGGGAAAATGGTTCCCTCCTGCTGACTACCCTACATGCTGCAACCAGTGCAAAATCCTGCGATGACTCCGCCAAATCAACAAAACTGGACTCCATGACAGACTCTGTGTTACTAGCTACACCTGGCCATGCTTGATAATCTCGCCCTTCTGCTTCTTTTGAAATCGCCCATCTGATCAGTTGGAAATGCCTCAGCCTTCAATCCTCTCATAGAAAAGAATGTACGCCTCGCGCTCGAGAACTTGTTCTAGGGAGACTTCCCTGATGATGAGGTCGTCTGCACAAACCCAGGAGGAAGGTCTGCTGCCCCGTACATAAGCAACATAGTGCCCTCTATCCAGCCTGTCGCCTAAATGCTCAATGACGCCAACCAGACGGTAGATGCACTTATCTTTGTCCACATAACTGAAGATGAGAAAAATTCACAATACTTAAACCTTGATGTAAGGATTTAAGTTAACAAGAAAACTGATGATTACCTGGAGTAGCAACAATGGTATATGTCTTTCTTGAAAACAACAGACTGAATACTGTATATCAGATAAACAACAATATGGTACATCTGCACTCTGCAGTGGCTGGTTATGTCCTAGTCGAAAAACTAACAAGTTAAGCGACACCGTAGATTCGATTTCAACTAGCCGCTGCAATATATTAGGCTTACGCACATCCATCTAATATTGAAATACTAATACACGATTATGCTTAACAATAGAAACGTTTCTTTAAATAAAATGAAAAGGTTGACATGTTAGGCATTTCAAGGCACCTAAACACTTACAAACAAAAAGTGGTACTCCCTCCGTCCACTTTTATAAGACTCACTTCTTACTATTGAATGCTAAGAAGTGAGTCTTATAAAAGTGGACGGAGGGAGTACCAAAATAATGTTTCATGTATCATAATTTTAGAACATAACCATAACTTCACAATGCTAGGGTGGGTAGAGTTTGTGGCAGGCTGCCTGTACGGCTGATACATATTCAAATATAATGACATCATACACAGAAAATATAGAGTCTCAATCACCAAATGAGACTGTCAGTAAACCCTTAACTTCAGTTCATACTACATCGCAAATAAATCCATGGCACAGTTGGACCATTCACATTTGTCACCATATTTCCTTAATTTTTTATTCGAAGGAAATAGGACAACTGTTGTCCCTTGGCACACACACACTGAAAATACACCTTTGCTTGAAAAAAGGTTATTCGTCATGAAGAAAGGATAACAATGGTTATTCATCAGTAACTGAAATAGATGTGATTGAATCGTATTCAAAGGCATTGGAGTTAATGTATATTCACTTTTGAAATGCAGTTTAGACTGAAGCAATTTTACAATGTTTTCGCTTTTGCTGTTCTGCTGTTGCAGTTTCAGTATATTCCTAGTATAACCATCCGTAGGAACAGCATATGTTTACGCGATAATTACAACACTGGTTTAGTTCACTCACATATAAAATCATGTTACTCTGCCAGTGAAAAACAAGGGAGAAGAATTAGCTGCCCGTGACAGGAAATTACCACCATGTGTGACAATCATTAATTTGCACACTCTATAGCTAATTATCAAGAATTAAAGATTAAAAAAATTAATATGCACATACTACACAATAATCCAGTCACAATGAAAACATAATTGAATATGGACAGTCTGAATGGTTCTTTGATCTGCAATAGCTATATTTTTGCTTAGCGGAGGAATATTCTAATAGCTAGTAGAAGCAAACTATGAAACAAAACAGTAACTGTATTTCTGAAGTTCAAAAGCTTACTGAACTGGCATAAAAGAAGGTATTATATATTACGGTCTAGAATAGTCAATACCTGGGTACCATGAATGGTCCTAAATGAAGAATCTCCTTAAAGCTCACATGTCCTTTCAATTTAGAAAGATCTTGATTGAATCTCAGCAGTTGAATGACTAATACAGCTGGCAGATTGCTAATCACTTGTGTTTGAATTGCATCACCATTACCATCTGTGTGCTTATGTTGTCTTTCTGCCACTTGTTGGGCACTATTATCACATGTTAGCTGATTTCCACTGGCCTGTTTCTGAGTACTGGTATCGTGAATATCCTGAGCACTCAGCTGGTCAGTCTGTTTATCAGTTGGAAGGCAACTAAGCGCAGCACCATCAATATCATGACTTTCAGCCTTTTCATTGGCTGTGCTGCAAGAGGCTAAGTCCTTTTCACCACAGCTCGTCCCTGAAGTGATGTCTTCAGCAGTTATGTCCTCGGAGAGTAGAAGTTGAAGGAATGAACCTGAAGGATATGGTTGCCTACTTGGTGATTCTACCGACAAGCTGCTAAAGTCACTAGATTGCTCATTTGGGCATGTTTTCCGGTCTGGCAGTTCAGTCTGGTCTCCATCAATAGCTGCGTTTACATTGGTATTTGCCATAATCGGTTCAACATTTTTACTTTCATTGGTTTTCGGCACCTCAGCAACCTTGGAACAGTTCACACAATCTATCAATTGATGCGAAAACAGTGTCAGGCAGCTGTCAATCGACGCAAGAGACTTCATATGTTCTGGCTCATCATGAACAATATCACTGCTCTGAGCTTTCTCCTTGTATTGTGGATTGTGAGAATCTGCTGTTGATTCCTCCATTTCTTCAGCGTCATCAAACAAGTTAGGAATGAAATCCAATTTCATTGGCACCTCAATGGTCTCTCGTGGGGGATCATTCTTCATCTGCAAACGACTCTTATAACATCCTTCACTTCAGAAGAATCTGCAGATTCAAGCATACAGGGGTTTAGCATTATCTGCATTAGGAGATCATTCAACCAAAAACCCTCACCCTTTGCACATTTTAGAATCTTTATCCTCCAAACTCTGAGCTGTTTTTCTCAAAAATATCCAAACACAGTTAGGTTAACCAACCATTTGGAGTAACACTTACTGTATGATGACAAGGACTCAACACCCTGGGCTTCCCATGGCAATTTGAACTACTACACTACAGAAAATACCTTTGCCATGTCAAGACAGCTGAAACATCCTGCCACCCAAAGGGATATCCTGCTATTTTTTTACCCATGTGCAAAATGTCCTTAACATTTTTCTCCGCTTAGCTAGTTCTGGAGACCCATTCCAAACAGTGTCATTTGCTCGTGTTAAGAAATAGCAAAAATTAGTTCAGATAATTCCACATATTTCCGCGTTCTTTCCACAAAAGTTTTATGATCTCAGACACCCTGGCATATATGTGTGCCTGTTCACCATTGTTTTGTAAGTTAGGTACAGGAGCACATAGACTTACCAACTTGCAAAGGCTTGAGTGTTCTCTCCATTGCCCCATCACTCTCGTTGATTTGTTGAAATAGTTTCTTACAGATCTTCGCTGCAGATCTGTGGCTTTTGTTCCTTGGTGGTGATGCAACACTTCTGGCTGGAGCAGGAGGAACCTTCTGTGGCAGTGGCAATATGAGTTCATTGAAATCAATATGCTTAACTAAATTATATGAGCAACTTTTGCAGGAAACGGTCTGAATCTGCTGGCCCTTGAAAATGGATTCGCCAAATGCATCGAACACTTCAACCCCTACCCCCCCTTGCACGACATGCGGCAGGTTTAGGTCCATCACCTCACAATCCAAAGCACTGCGCAAAGATAAAAGAAACTCATGGCTGTCTCCCATCACTCTTTCTTTGAACCGCTCTTTATGAAGCGACCGCATATATACCACTATCGCATGTGGGTCCAACTCCAGCATGTGTCTGGCGGCATTATTCACACTGCTTGTCTCTACAAACAATTGCTTCAGTTCCAGACCAATGTCTCCCAACCGAGCATCCGGACGCAGAATCCTTGTCCTCATCTTACCAAGCGCAAGGAGGCACTGCAGCGATGCATTCATATAGCATGTGTTTCCATGATTCGGCATCCCTCTGATAACATAACCATCCCCAGTAGCATACCCAGACATATAATCCCTGGCCACCATTCCCCTCTGATCCATTGAATTACTTGCCGCCATTGCCGAATCAACCTTGGAATTGCTGACTACCATTGCACAATCAACCTTTGACTTGCTTTCCACCACTCCCCGCTGATCCGTTGTTTTGCTGGCCACCATTCCCAGGTCATCCTTTACCTCTCTGTCCTTGTCTGACCACTCGTCATCGCTCGACTGGTCCCGGGTGTCACTGAGCCTCATAACGCATGCACATTCGAAGCAGTACCCAAGTTTCGGTTCATCGTACCACTGAGCAACATAATGCTTGAGGTCAGCGGCATGCAAGCGGGCGTGTCCCTGCGGATCTTCCCTGACCGCCGGCCACCCAGCGCAGGAAATAAAGCGGCATTCTATGCACTGCATCATCCCTTCCTTGCTCTCACCGGCTCCCTTCCAGGTGATCCTGCACCTGGGATAACCGCACGTCGGGAGCTCCTCGGAGTTCCTGATATCGTACACAGCCATGTCCACATCATCGCTGTCCAAGTACACGTGGTGGCAACGCCCACCCTTGCCGTCACTGTCGCTGCTGCTTGTCGTCCCCGGAGACGATTCCCTCGAATCTGATGGAGACGCAGACGAAGCCTGCCCGTACATGCGCAGGGATTTCAGCGCCTTGTCAGCCTCCGACACCGTCGTCTCCCTCTTCCTCTTCTCTCCCCTCATCACGCCTGTCGCCTGGAAACTGAGAAACAGCAAGAATGGGTCGAGCGAATCCTCATTCCTTAATAACCACACTAAAGAAAATAAGCAAGACGAAGAACCGAAAGGACTCGAGATTGAACCAAAGACATTTCCCAGACAAGAGATTCTGTAGAAAGCCAACAAAACCGAACATCCGAGCGAGAGCATCAAAAGTTGGCCGCGCCATGGACTTCCTCCAAGGCGGAAGGAACCAAGCAGAAATCATGACGAATCGCAGAACAAGTGAAAACTCCACCGATATAACAAGACGAAATCGAACATTCCGGTACAGAATAATCGCCAACTTCGCGGCCTAGGGAGGAAAAGCGGCAGAGAACACGAAGGAAAAAAACCCCAGCACCGACAACAAGACGGGGAGAAATCAGGCTGGCAAACACACACGAGAGCGGCGCCGCTGAATCGATTCATGGGTACGGAGGGACAAACCCCACCCACCAGCAGTCCACCAACACCAGGCATTCAAGCAAGAGCGTACTCGGCGACGCGGCGGAGAGGGATTTGGCGGGGAAGGAGACGGGGCTTACCAGGAGACGGAGAGGGAGAGCGCTCGGAGGAAGAGCCGAGCGGCCCGGCGAGGGGAGGCGTCCGCGGCGAGGCCGAGAGGGGTGGAGGAGGGACCGGGGGGGAGGGAGGAGGGGAAGGCGGTTTCGCTGGTCGGGGCGGTGGCGCCGGGCGGGGTTGTGAGCAAAAGTGTTGCGGCCGCGCGTGCCGAATGCTGATGTTGGGGTTTGGACCCTTGATCGCGTTCATCCTCTAGATCTCGGCTCAGAAGATCCAAGTTTCAGCGGCCCAAGCCTGCTGGGCCTAGTCTCGTTTACAGAGACCTCAACTTGGCGAACAACCTTTTCTAAAAAACAAACTTGGCCAAGAACCCAAAATACTTGGGCGAACAATCCCTAAATTTTTTGGGTTAACAATTAATGAGAAAATTTCCTCCTCGCCAAGGATAGTAATTAATAAAAATCTTCTCACCCCCCTCTTTTATAATATCATCTTCAATAAATACTTCAAAGTAAGACTAAAAAAAGTATCATAAATCTCCCTCGGTTTTTTAAGCCCTCAAAGTTTACAATCTACTTCAGCAATATCTCTCAAACCGAGTTTTCTTCTTGGAATTTGGGATGCTAAATGTGTTTTCGCAAGACCATTGAGACCCCTCCCCCCTCCCACCCTCCCCCCGTCCCTGAACTTTTTCAACCCTTAGATTTCCCCCTACATTTGAACAATAGGTATCACCTTTTTACAAGCACACTGACACCTAAGATCTGTTAGTTTTTTGTTCTCTCTCTCTCTCGATCTCTCGACAATGCAAGAGGTGGTTTATCGACGTAGGTGTCAGAGCTCAAAAGGGAATCAATCATCGACGGCCTTGCTACAAAGGGACGACGGGGGTCGGCGAGGTTAGCCATGCAAGCGGACGTCTGCCAGGGCCCATTTGAATTAGCAAACTCGACTTTTTTTTCGATCATGACATGCATGGGTCCAGCTGAATTAACGAAGCAATTAGAAGATCATGGCGGACGCGGACCACCCGCCTTGTCCAGCGGGCCGGCGGCTTGCATCCATAGGCGGGGTGGACGCGAAGGGCGACGGGATGGTCGTGGAGGGACGACGAGGTATTGGAGAATATGAAAACGCCTCAGAATGTAGTGAAAACTTTCACCAAAAATTTGAGGGCTCTAGTAAAGGGACTTTGAGCCGAGAGCTCTGTGGAAATTTTTGAAAGACCATGTATTTTCAGGCTCTATTAAGCGGGGCTATTGGAGTAGCCACAACCCTCAAAAACCGATTTGAGGGCTTGAGTAGGGACTCTCTTGGAAATGCTCTAACCCACAAATTATTCGAGATAGTGATGTGGCATGTGTAGACACAACCAATGTTATATTGTTAAGAGTGTTGTGTGTAGTTTCAAGCATTAGAGTAACCAACTGCACCATTGTTTCAGGCACAAAACTAATTGGTAACATGGCTATCTCGATTCGTTGATGTTATTTTGAAGTATTCTCGAGTGGGACCAGAAGAGGTTGATGAATTATGGAACGATTGTCGGTTTTTGTACCAATTGATCATGCATGGTCTTGTGTAAAGCTCGTCCATGAACATTGTGGCCATCGACCTTAGCATCAAAATTACACAACCTATCTATACCGGTATAGCCCGGCCACAAGAAAATTTTATTCAACATTTAACGGTTTCATGACAAGCTTTACACTATTTGCATGTGACCTTAGCTTTCGATTCAGTGGCAAGAGAAGAATACAAAATTGGCATGTGGGTCCATCTTATGGCCCAACGAATCCTTAAACATTGTGAGAGACTCCATGAGCTACGGTTGGAGTTGGGTTACGCGGTTAGGTTATGTCTTGGATTTGAACAATTAGAGAATTTTTTTTCTAATATATAAAGACACCGGTGGTAGCCAAATAGATTATACGAAAAGATAGGTTAGACATAAGATCGATTAGAGAAGGGTCTGGTGCCCGTGGCAGGGGTGTGATGATGACTTGATCACACGCTCGTTGGGAGACCCTGAGCAGAAGGTATGATAAAGTCTAGAATAAATTTTCCCCTAGTATAGAGCCAGAGTTACCGAGCCAGTAGAACTTCGTAGTCTAGAAGAAGCTTGTTTTATCAACCGCGCCAGAAAAAGTGCTGACGTGTAGTTGACGGGAGCGTGAAACCTGCACACAAACACAAACTCTCTCTTGCCCCAACTTTCCGAAAGTTTGTCATCTTCCGGTCTTGCTGAAAATAGGAGAGCTAAACGTATAGAGTCTTGGAAAACAATAAGAGTAAACACGGGACAGTAAGGAAACTATTATGAAGTGCTTAAAATAAGGTTTAGAATATGAATAAAATAGGACCGGGTGCCATAGGTTCACTAGTGGTGTATCCCCAAAGAAAACAAACATGTTGAGTGAACAAATTACAGCTGAGAAATTGGCAAATCATGAATATATAACACTACTATTATGACGAGATAAAGTTCATGGAGTCTAACATTGTAGGCATTACGTCAAGGCATATGGACCGTTGTCCAGCATGCATCCATATCTAAATATCCACCTCAATAAAGTTATCTAGCAAATCTCTTGCTATTAAGTTGCAACAACAAAGTGATGTCTATGTTGATACCCGATGACGTAGTTACCCGCGTAAAAAGAATATGGGTTAGGTTGAGACTCCAAGTGGAGAGTGTATAGTATAGGAAATACTGTTTCCCCATGAGGGATGACTCGAGGGTTTATATCTAACTCTCAGGGAACCATTAGTGAAAGATTTATTTTCTTATACTTCTCTTAAAAACCTACAAAACAAAGTAAATTGTTTTGTGCTCTCAACCTCACCAAGTGGTTGTCAAGCACAAGGCGTGAGTATGATATCAAAAGATAATAAGCGCAAAACAATAAATAAATATGCAATGATGATAATAAATATGCAAGGATGGTGGAAACAATGATGGATGATATTTTTGGGTTTTGTATTGTGAATGCAATATGTAAAAGTGTTTTTGTATTTTCGAAATTTTAAATGGCAGAAATTGGAAAATGCTTAAAAGTTGTTGGAAATGTGTTTCTTATGATTAAAAATGAACCGGGGTTCGTGGGTTTCACAAATGCACTCTCTCTTTAATAAAGTGGTTGAAATATCGAGAGGTTAACTAGAGGGGGTGAATAGGTTAACTAGAAATTTTAGCTTCTTTTCTCGATTTAACAAGATAGTGCTCAAATATAGGTTGTCTAGATTATGCAACTAGGTGAACAATCCTATATGTTGAGCAAGTACAACTAGCACAAGGTATATATATGACTAAGCTAGTAGCAACTAGTAAAGGTAAGTTGAGGGATAACCGAACACAATGACGCGGAGATGTATCCCGAAGTTCACTTCCCAATGGAAGCCAATCTCCGTTGGAGCGGTGCGGTGCCACCAAAGTGGAACACCGAGTAGCCCTCAAATGGCACACCGTATCTCCTTCGATTCCTTCCACCGATGTGGAGAGACTCGAATCACTATGTTGCCGTTGAGGTTGACAACTAGAACCTTTACAAGGATGAGGTGAAAGTAAAGTATGGTCACCTAGAAGGGGGGTGAATAGTTGCTACGTCCAATTTTAATTTTTCTTTAACAATTAGGCTTGACACAAAGGTAAATTCTCTAGATAATGCAACTATGGTGAATTTACCTATATGACAAGTGAAGGATCGAGAGGTTAACTAGAGGGGGGTGAATAGGTTAACTACAAATTTTAGCTTCTTTTTCTAGTTGACAAGGTAATGCTCAAATATAGATTATCTAGATTATGCAACTAGGTGAACAATCCTATATGTTGAGCAAGTACAACTAGCACAAGGTGAATATATGACTAAGCTAGTAGCCACTAGTAAAGGTAAGTTGAGGAATAACCGAACATAATGACGCGGAGATTTATCCCCAAGTTCACTTCCCAATGGAAGCTAATCTCCGTTGGAGCGGTGCGGTGCCACCAAAGTGGAACACCGAGTAGGCCTCAAATGCCACACCGTATCTCCTTCGAGTCCTTCCACCGATGTGGATAGGCTCGAATCACTATGTTGTCGATGAGGTTGACAACTAGAACCTTTACAAGGATGAGGCACACTCCACAAGATTGGAGGGTCCTCACCAAATCCCGAGAGTCACCAAGACTCCGAGAGGCAAGATCCACGGGCACAAAAGCACCGGGGATATCAACAAGGCTCCGAGCTCCGATGAACTAAGAGCAACAAGATTCTTGGCTCCAATGAACTAAGAATGACAAGATCCCTAAGGGATGAGTGGGTGGATTTCTAATCGACTTGGTGGAGTTGTAGATCGGGGTGGTCTCCTTCAAATCCCAAAGTATAACGAGCTTCGGTTGGGGATTTGAGGAGTTGCTTGTTTGAGCTTGAGCTTGGTCAATCAATGGTGGAAAGTGAGAGAGTGAGTGATATTGACAACTCCAAAAGGTAGGGCAAAGACCCCTTTTATACCGGAGCAAGAATATGGTCGTTGGGGGGGGGTATTTTCACTCTGTAGCCGGCCAGGCCGGCCTGGAGCAGCCAGGGCTGGATGCAAAACCCACCCCGGCTTGGGGAGCCGGCCTGGGGCCGGCGTGGAGCGCGTACGGGCTGGATTGGCCCTTCCCACCCCGGCCTGGGTCCGCCCGGCCTGGGGCCGGCGTGGGCGCAGGGGCAGGCCGGCTTGGAGGTGGCCCGGCCTGGCAGGCCGGCCAGGCCGGCGTGGAGGCGAGGCCGAGGCCGGTTACGGGCCCGAGCTGCCCGGCCTGGGGGCCGGCCCGGGGCCGGCGTGGGGAGCAGCCGGGGCCGGGCACCCACCCGCGCCTCCCGGCCTGGAGCCCGGCCTCATGCCGGCGTGGAGAGGGGGCGAGGCTGGGGCGCAGCCCGACCAGCCCGGCCTAGGGGTGCGGCCAGGCCGGCCAGGGAGGCCGGCCCCCCCTTTTTCTTTCTCTCCTTTTCTTCTCTTTTTTTCTCTCTTTTCTTAACCTTTTCTCCATTTTTGATTTTCATTGTATGAGGTCCACGGGGAGATATGGTTGCATTTTATCCATGATATTCTCTGAGTAAACTTAGGGTACACGTTAGTCCTTCCACATGTTGTGATCAAACACTCAAAATAGGATTTAGGAAATATGTTCTTTCAACAAGGATGCAATAAACACAAAGCAAGTAAGTAAAGGGAGTAAGGGAACAAGGTAACCAAAATGAAGCACACGGAGACACGATGTAATCCCGAGTTCCTCCTTGTTAAGGGAGTACGTCTCGTTGGAGGGGTGTGACCTCGCCACGAAGGCCTACTCAACGCCACAAAGGCCTCACCCTATTCTCCGATGAACCCCGCCACAAAGGCCTAGTTCACCTTCCACTATTGATCCTCTTTGAGGCGGAAATCGAGTCCTTTACAAACAACTTGGGGCACACACCCACAACCAAATTGGGAGCTCCCAACAATCTTGAATCACCAACAAGTAGCAAGATGCCTAGGTTCTCCACGAGAGGAAACCCTAGGCTAGATCCCTTGAGCTAGAGAGGGGGAAATGAAGAACGGATCGGTGAAGATGTAGATCGGAGACTTCTCCTTCAATCCTCCAAAGATCTTCGAGTTTGGGTGGAGGAAAGATCTTCGAGTTTGGGTGGAGGGATTGGGAGTTATGAGGGATTTTGTGAGCTCTTAAATGCTATTGAATGCAAGGGGGAAGAACTAGAGCTCAAGGAGGAAGAGGAGGGGTATTTATACCCCCTCCCCAAAACTAGCCGTTTTGCAGGAATTTGGGGACCGGAATATCCGGTCCAAGTTTGGACCGGAATATCCGGTCTGCTATTCTGCTCGAGCACCGTTGACTTCATCCAGAATATCCGGTTGCCCATGAAAAATCTGGTACCAATAATCCGGCTCGTCTCTGTCCCGCGCAGGCAACTGTACCGGATATTCCGGCTCCTCCGAAATAATCCCTTACCAATAATCCGGTTCATGCCAGTGCAGAAAATGGTCCGAATTTTTCCTGACCGGAATATCCGGCTCCTCCGAATAACCCGGTACCAAATATCCGGCTGACCTCTGTCCCAAATCTCTTAGGCCAAACTTCACCGAACTTTTCGGTGATCGATGTCGATGTTAAAAATAACACCTGCACACTAAACACCTCTATAAATAATGTACTTAGTATTGTTAATTAACACACAAAACACCGGGAAAACGAAATGCACTTTCAATCTCCCCTTTTTGGTGTTAGATGGCAATACTAAGATTTGCAATAAAACCTTGACGAGAACATGTTTGAAACAAAATGGAAATGTCTCCTCCTATCTATATGCATATCTTTTGTTTGTCTCAAATGCAAATAGATGCAATACTATACGGGGAGCAATTTCCAACAAGTAGCAAACATGCCAAAGTAACAATATCACACATATGTTGAGAATAAGATGGAAATATATACCTTGTGCGTAGAGATGATAGCAAAAATAACCATGCACAATAACGAATATATCCTCAACATAAGATAGATAATCCAGATAACCACTAACAATAGATAATCCATGATAACATCCATGATAACCAACATAGTCTCACAACACAATAACACATAGTTTTAAACGACAATAAAAACAAGCAAGGTTCACGAAAATGAAACTAAATGGACACAAGCTCTCACGAAATGGTAAAAGCATACGCTTGTGCCCGAACCCATGCAAATCCTGTGAACTAGTAGCTACTTCTCCCCCTTTGGCATCGAGACACCAAAAAGGAGAGAAATAACTCTACTAATGTCCCAACACGGTCTAAGCATCAGAATGCTTAGAGGAATCTCCAGCAGAAGCGTCAGAAGCTCCCTCAGCAGCCCTCTCCAGATCATCATCTGTCTCCTCATCATCCTCATCATCATCCTCATCATCATACTCATCAGCAGGAGCCCTGGAAGTGGAAGCAGAAGTGGTACGGAGAGCCTCCTCAATGCGCTCCCAAGGATTGCGATCATCAGCTGACCACTGAGTGTAAGACTGAGCAACACGAGGAGCAGGCAGATCACCAGTAGCACCACTCACGTGGTGAAGAATCTGACTCTGGGTACTGACCATCGTTGTGTCCCTGCAGTAGGCCCTGTACTGCTCCTTATGGATGTCTACCTTCATGCACAACACATTGCGCTGGAACCAGGAGAGTTTACTGACATGGCGCAGAGTGCTGGAACCAGGAGTGGAAGTAGGCTAAGCACTAGAAGAGGCCCTACCTCCCGTCGAGATACCACCCTCAAAAGGAGGAATAGGAGCAGCAGGAGTAGTCTTCTTCTTCCTCTTGATGTACAGTTTCTTGACCTTGTGAGGGTCCATGGGAAGATCAGAGAAATCCTGCTTCATCGCATCCTTGATGAGCATCATGATGTAAGGACCATAGGGGATGGTGTTCCCTCTAATCATCGCAGTGTACAGCTCATGATAAATAATATCCATGACATCCACAGTATAGGAAACAGAAGGATCCTCTTCTTCCATGCACTCTTTAGCCAAGATAAGAAGGTTGCACAGAGGAGTGGTGAGGGCATCATTATTACCTCCACTCGGCACCAAGAAAGATCTGAAGATACGCACCCAGCTTATCATAGAGAGGAAGAAGTCCCTCCAATCCCCCAACAGTAAAGCCTGGAGCATATAACTCTGCCATGTACCTCTCCCTCCGAGGTCTCTCCAACTCATGCACGCGGCGACCAATAGGAGGATGAGTACTGTAGCAATATCCAAGAAGACGAGCCAGTCTGTGGAAAGGAAGCTCACAAGGAGTAGACTGGGTCATCCAATTAAGAATGCAAACATCATCCTTACTGAATACTAGAGTAGACATGAACTGAGTAATGAGCAGGGTGTTGTACGGGCACTGGGTCTCCATGAGCTTCACAAGCCCGAACCTCTCAACAATACTCGCGGCATCAGCAAACTCCTCCTTCTCCTTTAACATAGCAAGCTCAGACGGGTGCATCTCACGGATAGGGTACCTGAAGTCACAGTAGATATCTGCATAAATGTATGACTGCTCCAGGTTCCAGAAACGAGAATCACAAGCAACATCCCGTGGAGAGAGATAGCAATCCTTCTGCCTTATCACAGTGAAATCAGGAACACTAATATCGGTCTTATAGTTGGGTCGAGTCTTCTTCTTGGGCTTAGATGACACAACTTTCTTCCCACTGGATTTCCTTGGAGGGCGTTGAACACCTTGATCCTTATCACTAGTCTCCTTGTAGGAGGGGCACTTGCGGGAACCACCTGCGAACGAGACAATAGATGGAGAGCAATGGGGATGAGTGCACATATGTCAAGCAAGGAATGAATCATGCATAAAAACAGAAAAGATTCCAGGTATTAATCTAATAAGAATTCTAGCAAGGATTAATTTTGGGCTGTTCTCAAATGGTATTGTACTCAGCCGGATATTCCGGTTCAGATCTGAACCGGATATTCCGGTGTACCCGGATATTCCGGTTCAAACGTGGACCATATATTCTGGTACTGCGAAAACAACACAAAATCAATTCTAATCTAGAGTTCAAAACTAGATCGGTGACGAGTGAATCTAGACTATTGTATCTAGCATGTATAGGGTATCCTAGGGAACAATTCCTACCAAGCATTGTCAACAAAAACACAAATCCATGGAGTGGTATGGTTATGGCACCAAGATTCAACGAGATTGAACTTTACTGGAATCCATGGATGAAGATACTTGGATGGAAATGCTCCCGAGGATGAGGGGAACCAGATCTGAGCCAAAGCTTGAAGATCCCGCGGAGGAAACGGCCCGGGAGGCCAAAAATCAGTGCGGCGGCGTTTTGGGTGGAGGAGAGGAGTTGGGGAAGAAAGGGCACGAACTTCCCTTCCCCGTCCCTGTCCTGGTTAAGTGATTTTCGCCGGACCGGATATTCCGGTTCAAGTTTGAACCGGATATTCCGGTACAACCGGATATTCCGGTCCAGAACTGGACCGGAAATTCCGACTGCCTACTGTTTCGAAATTTCCTCGTTTCAATGGACGACACATGTGCTAGAAGAAGATGGCTTTGTGGTAGAATGGCTTAGGATATAAACACCAAACTGAAAGTAGTACTTATCCCCCTCAAAAGTAAGAATCAAACAAACAAAAGACCAATTGAGTGAGACTTTCCTACGAACGAACACTTAGAAGGGAAAACACCAAGAAATGCAATGAAATATCAAATAAATCCCAGCTAAGATCCAACTCTTCGAAAAGAAGAGGTTGGTGGCCTATGCCACTATGTAAGAGATCATGGTATGCCACCGCGAAGATATATCTTGGGTGCATTGCCAATTCTCGACATTGAAGCTCACAGTTCAACATTAGAAAAAGAGAGATAACAATGAATATTTGCTTTGGGCATAATGGGGGAGGGAGAACCCAATGTGTTAGGATAACACTCCCCCTATGTCCATGCCTACACCTAAGCTCAAACACGTTTCATCTATAGGGGGGTGTGCAAGATCCTCAAGTCAAACTCCTAGAATCAATGACATTTAGTTCATTCCTCAAGAAGAAGAATCTTGCATCGTCAAGTGGCTTCGTGAAGATATCCGCAATATTGTCATTGGTGGGCACATAAGATAGTGCAATATCCCCTCTTGCCACATGGTCTCGGATGAAATGATGGCGAATCTCAATGTGCTTCGTTCTTGTATGTTGCACGGGGTTGTAGGCGATCTTGATGGCACTTTCATTATCACACAAAAGTGGAACCTTATCCAAGTGAACGTCATATTCCTTGAGAGTTTGCCTCATCCATAGTAATCGAGTGCAAGCACTTGCGGCGGCTACATACTCGGCTTCGGCGGTGGAGAGAGATATGCAATTTTGCTTCTTGGAAGACCAACTCACCAAAGACCTACCAAGAAATTGGCAAGCCCCGGAAGTAGACTTCCTATCATCTTGATCACCCGCCCAATCGGAATCCGTGTAGCCCTTGAGAGAAAATTGTGCCCCCTTTGAGTACCACAAACCAAATCTTGGGGTATGAACCAAATAACGAAAGATCCTATGGACCGCCATCAAATGACTTTCCTTAGGAGCCGCTTGATACCTTGCAAACACACCTACACTCAAAACGATAGCAGGCCTAGATGCACAAAGATAGAGCAAAGAACCAATCATAGAACAATACAACTTTTGGTCCACATATTTACCCTTCGGGTTACGTGATAGGTGACACTTGACTTGCATGGGAGAAGACTTGATCGTTGCATTTTGGAAGTTGAACCTCTTGATCATATCTTGGGTATACTTGGCTTGAGAGATGAAAGTTCCACGAGCCAATTGCTTGATCTCAAAACCAAGGAAGAATTTAAGCTCTCCCATCATAGACATCTCGAATCTATCAGTCATAAGCTTTGAGAATTCATTATTGAAAGCTTGGTTAGTCGAGCCAAAGATGATATCGTCCACATATAGTTGGCATATGAAAAGCTCTCCCTTTACTCTCTTGGTGAAGAGAGTGGGGTCAATCTTCCCAACTTCGAAACCACGGTCATCTAACAACTCCCTAAGGTGCTCATACCAAGCACGAGGTGCTTGTTTGAGACCATAGAGAGCCTTGTCAAGTTTGTAGACATGGTTAGGAAAGTTGAGATTCTCGAACCCCAGAGGTTGATTAACATATACCTCCTCTTTTATTGGACCATTCAAGAAAGCACTTTTTACATCCATTTGTCGCAATTTGAAATTATGCGAAGATGCATAAGCAAGGAGGATACGGATGGACTCAAGGCGAGCCACGGGTGCATAGGTTTCATCAAAGTCAATGCCTTCAACTTGAGTGTAACCTTGAGCAACCAATCTTGCCTTGTTCCTTATGACAATGCCATGCTCATCTTGCTTGTTCTTGAATATCCACTTAGTGCCAATAACATTGTGGAAATCTTTGGGATTCTCAACCAATCTCCAAACTTTGTTACGCTCAAAATTATTGAGCTCATCATGCATTACTTCAACCCAATCGGAGTCCTCAAGAGCTTCAAACACTTTCTTTGGTTCCACCATAGAGATATGAGCTTGATGCTCACTAAAATGTGCCAATTGCCTTCTTGTGGATCTTTTAGCTTGAATATCTTCCAAGACCTTGTTGTCTTGGGCATCAATTTGCTTCAAAGCTCTTCTTATCCGTTCAGCACGACGGGCTTCGATCTCCGCATTATTGCGCGGAGGGATCACTTGATCATCTTGATCATTTGGGTCCCCATCTTGACCAACTTGGCCTTGATCATCATCATCAACATCATCATCATCAACAATATCTTCAACACTAGCTTCAACTTGAGGAGAGGGTGAAGAGGATGGTTGATCTTGGCCTTGACCTTGACTAGCATGAATGATAGGAGTGGTTGCATCTTGCGTAGTAACTTGGTCAATAAGAGGAGGGTTTTCAACATTTTCTTGGTTAGGTGTAGCACTTGGATCCTTGGATTGTTCTTCTATTTTAGAGGAGGGCTCCACTTGGGTAGAGCATAGTCCTTCTCGAGTCCCCATAAGGTGTCCCTCAATGGGGCGGGAAAATCCCACACCCATCCTTCCTATGGCTTCTTGAGGTATTTCAACATCTACATTAGAAACATGAAATTGCGCCACTTGGGAGCCATCATTTTCCTCGAAAGCCACACTACAAGATTCTATGACAATCTGTGAGGCTTTGTCAAAGACTCTATAAGTGTGGGATTCGGCACCGTAACCAAAAAAATATACCCTCAATAGTTTTGGATTGAAATTTAGACAACCTAACACCCTTGATCAAATAAAAGCACTTACAACCGAATACACGGAAGTAGGAGACGTTGGGCTTGTTTCCGGTGAGGATATCATATGGAGTCTTGTCCAAGCCTTTGAGGATGTAGAGGCGGTTGGAGGAGTGACATGCGGTGGATATGGCCTCGGCCCATAAATATTGGGGAGAAGTGTACTCGGCCAACATGGTCCTTGCCATATCCAAGAGAGTGCGATTCTTCCTTTCGGCAACACCATTTTGTTGAGGAGTGTAAGTGGTGGAGTATTGATGACGAATGCCTTCTTCACTAAGGAATTCATTCAAAGTGTAGTTCATGAACTCCGAACCATTATCACTCCTAATAACCATGATTTGCACATTGTGTTGACGTTGCACTTCCTTGGACAAGTTGATGATGGTTTGTTGAGTTTCACTCTTGCACTTGAAGAAATAAACCCAAGTGTATCTTGAATAATCATCGACAATAACCAAGCAATACTTCTTGCCACCAAGACTTTCCTCGGGCACGGCACCAAAGATATCAACATGGAGAAGCTCCAAGACCCTCTTTGATAAAATAATAGTCTTGGACTTGTGTGCGTTATCATGCATCTTTACTTCAACACACGACCTACAAATGCGATCCTTTGAAAATGAAACATTTTATTTTAGTCCGACAATAAGGCCACCTTTGTGAAGACTTTGCAAAGTTCTCATGTTGACATGGGATAAGCGGCAATGCCTCAACCATCCCACGTCCGCCTTTGTGAAAAGACACATTGTTTGAGAGTTGGTAGACTTCGAAAAGTCCACAACGAACAACTCATTTTCAACATGTCCCACGTAAGCGACGTCAAGAGTCTTGCTCCTCAAAAGGACCACAATATCAACATAAAAAAAGACGGAGAAACCCATCTTTCCAAGAGAGCGGACGGAAAGTAAATTGTAACCAAGGGATTCGACAAGCATGACGTTCACGATAGTGATATCGGGAGCGACCACAACCTTGCCGAACCCGGATACCTTAGACGAGGACGAGTCTCCATAAGTGACGGTTGCTTGTATGTCATTTGGGCGCAACTCCGTCACAATTTCTTTGCTTCCGGTCATATGGCTAGTGCATCCACTATCAATTATCCATTTAGTCCCACCGGAAGCATAGTCCTGCAAGAGATCATTGAATAGTGTTAGGACCCGAGGAGGGTCCCTTCATGTTAGTAACAAGGGTCTTTGGAACCCAAATAGCATAGTCAATGTAACCCTCAATAGGACCAACATATTTAGCTTGCACAACACCATAATAATCAACATAGAAGAAATGGTGTTGATTGTTAGTTCCCGCGGAGGTGCTACGAGTAGTGTTGTCCCTCATGACACTACTACTCGAGGCAACATTGCTTGCTTGTGCGGGTGTGCTATGAGTAGTGTTGTCCCTAATGACAATACCACTCGAAGCACCATTGTTGGTCTTCTTCTTGTTGTTCTTGGTCTTGTTCTTTTTCTTGGCAACATAGCCAAGACCTTGCTTGCCCACTTGTGGCCTTGGAGCACTCAATTGTGGTCTAGTAATGACCACATTTGAGCTAAGGGCCACCACTTGTGGGGTAGAGACCACAACCTTCTCAACTTGAGGGCCTTTGCCCTTGAGCCTTGCAAGCTCAACCTTCAACCTAGCATTTTCCTCAATAATATTTGCATGATCACAAGAAGTAGAGGTGCTATCATTGTTAGTTTGATTAAGTTGAGTTTTGAGTTGTTCATGCAACTCTTTGAGGGAAGAATGTTGACTCTCCAAGGCTTTGTGAGCCTCGGTTAGTTGTTCAAACTCCTCGGTTAGTTTACCATGACCAACCCCAAACTCGACCTTATCCTTTTTAGCCTTTTTATATTTAGCAATAGCAAGATCATGTTCCTTAGTGATTTTAGACACAAGTTCATTGTGAGTTTCTTCAATATATTCAAGTTCCTCCTCAAGAGAAACTCTACCATCATGCTCTTCCTCAAGAGTCATAGAGAGGGATGCAATTTCATCCGCATCCCTTTTTTCAACCTCACCTTTCTTCTCAAGAGCTTCTTGGGACTCTCCCAATTGGCTCATGAGATGCTCAAAGTACTTCTTGGTCTCCCCTTGCATGTTAGACATAAACTGATCCAAGGAGAGCCTTTCATCTTCTACTCTAAGACTAGCAAGATGTTCTAGTTCACTAGGGGTCTTAGAGTTGGAGGAAGGTGATACCTCCGTGGCCTTAGCCATGAAGCACTTGGCATTTCGTTGATGATGATTGTCATTGGGGGATTCAAAGAGAGATGAAGATGATGGAGTAGAAGCAATAGCAAGAGCGGCCACTTCATTTGGGGTTTCTTCTTCTTCATCACTCCCGGAATCGTACTCCTCTTGAGTCAATAGCACAAACTTGGTGGGAGACTTCTTGTTGAATGGTTTCTTCTTGAAGTGAGGTTTCTTGTACTCAACCTTGGACTTGTCCTTGCGAATGAGTTTGCCACTATGGAGCTCTCTATTTTCATAGGGACACTCCACGATGAAGTGGTGCTTGTCTTGGCAATTGAAGCAAGACCTCACTTTTTGAGTCCCATCATTTCCATAGCCAGACTTGGTCTTCTCCTCAACAAACTTCTTGCCCTTGGGAGGATTCCTCCAAAACTTTTGCACGGTGAGGGCAATGAGATCCTTTAGCACGGGATCATAGTCTTGTTCCTTCAAGGGAGGCAATGCCTCTTCTTCTTCCTCCTCAACCTCAACCTCTCTTGACACAACCTTGGCCTTCAAAGCAACCGATGACCCTTTGTGCATTCCAATGGCCCTAACACGGTTGTCAAGAGCATTCTTGGTTTCCACTTGATAAGAGCACACTTCTTGCATGTGACGCCCCGAGATCGGGCACTATGCAGATTTCAGCATTTCCGCCAAAATCCACATAATAACCGATTCCAGGTTGCCACTTGTGATAACATTACAACAGTTCACGAATATTCCGCGACAACAACAGAAAAGATATATACAATACGACTCAAACAAGTCAAGGATACAACTGATACAATACAAAGATCCAAATAACAGCGGAAGAAGCAACATAGTGTCCGACTACGGACAAGATACAAATTGGACTAAGAGTCCTGAAGATAACCGATGGCGTCCAATCCCTGCCCAGGCCAAGCCGGAGGGATTCCCAAGCTAACGTCGTCAGACTTCAAACCTGTTGACTGCAATGTGGAATATGCAGCCACGAAATGGATTCGTGGGTCAGTACGGTTAAGTACTGGCAAGTGGATAAACCATACTCACAAGATACCGGCGTAACCAATCATCACAAGATACAAATACTTTGGGTACAACGGAAGGAAGGGATTATTGCAAAGAAGCGGCAGTGGCTGCACTAACTAACTACAGAGACGCGCTACAACATCCGGCTAAAAGAAAGGGATAAGATAGCGTATCAGAACCAACTACAACTACTCACCAAACAATACCCATCCAATGTTACCCCTACTACGGAAGCAACCCAAGGAAAACTCACACGGTTGATTAAGGTGACATTCATTTTTATGGTGGAGGTAATCTGTATTACTAGTCAAGTTATCATCGTTAAGTGTAAATTGTCTGAGTACTTGTTAGCCAGCACTTTCACCAAGTCATCCATAACCGCGGACAACACGGCTTCTCGAGAAGATTTAACCCTGCAGGGATGCACCAATTTGGCCGTACACGTAAGAATAACCCGCCAGGCGGGGAGCAAACCCACCAAGCAGGCCACTCAACACAACCCAACTCTTCTTCGCATCAAGCCCAAAGAACCCCGTGCAATTGAGCGCACGACTAATCAAGCCCCACGAAGAAAAGGGGACCCTCATAGCACTCTAAGAACGTGTCTCCCTAAATGCCGACTACAAAAGTTCCACCCTGGCGCCAAGGGTTCGCACCTGCATATGCATGCGGCAAATGGAAAACCCGAACTAAATGAGGCGATTTGGACGAGATGCGAATCGAATCAGAATTGCGGGGGGCGCCCATACTCGCTTCCCACATGCGGTTAGTGCGCTCATCATGGATCAGTAGACAAGACCCTTTTCCTAATTAAGGTCGACACTAGCAGGCCTCAAAACCACTCCGGGCCTCCTGCCGGTGCCTTATCATCAAATTATTATTACCCCAAGCATTAACATGTTGTTGATTAAGTTGAAACCCAACTATCAACTAAACAGGTGATATGAAAAAGGACAACAAGACCTGAGCGCAAACAACAATAAGCATGCAACTACGACACGAGGGCCAACAAGGTAAACAAGCAACAGTTAATAGGAAGTGGAAGGAAAGGCTATATAATGGCTGCAAGGTAAACATATGATAGGATCGAGGCACAAGGATCGAATCATAAGGCTAGCATAAAGACAACGGAAAGAATCGGTAACAAGTGAGGAAAGGCAACATAGGTAGCAAGTGAGTATACTTGCCTGGAATCCAGCAAGTAGAGGTAGCAGAACTTGTCGTTGCTCACATCATCTCAACGTCCTATCCGCGAAGAAGCAACGAACTAGAACAAACACCGGATGCAACAATTACTTCTACGGCAAAAGATCCAGCATGATCAAGATATGGATGCATGACAAGTTAATGATGCATCAAAGATAACTAGTTGACATGGTAAACATATTTAAATGGGCCCATATGCAATTTGGATTGCATATGGAAAAGCCCATGAATTAATGTTGAATTAAATGATCTACAAATAACCATCATGTGGAAGTTGATTAGAATGATGCATGGATGATGAAAACAATAAGAAAACAACATTAGCTTCAGTTTGATAGGTTGTTTACCAAGTTTGGAATTTTATTTATTAAGTTATGAACTTTGGCATTTTAAATGATTTAAACAAACATTTGTTGTTTTCACCAATTTTAAATGTTCAAAACAGATAACAAAATTTATATTTGGAAAGAACACAAAATTTTAGATGGAATACATATTTCATTTGTTGAATTTGGATTTTAGATGAGCAAGTTATTAAATTGGCAATTTAAATGCACAAAATAAGAAATAGTTGTTTTCAGCAATTTAAATTATTCAAAACAGAAAACAAAGTTGATATTTGCAAAGTTCATGAAAAATGGGATGGAAAACATATTCTACATGTTCAAAAAGAATTTAGTTTTACCAAGTTATTAATTTAGCAATTTTAAATGAATTAAACAAGATTTAAATTATTTAACCAAGTTTAATTATTCAAAACAGGAAACAAAGTTTATATTTGGAAAGCTTGTTCAATTTTGCATGGAAACCATATTTTACATGTTGGGATTGGATTTGAATTGCCCAAGTTATGAATTCTGCAATTTAAAAGGTGTAATTAAAGCATTGAATTATTGCACCACTTTTAATTAGAAAAACATTAAACAAATTGTATTGAAAAGGTTGAAAACATGTATAAAATGTTTCAATGAACATTTTGAGCTATTAAACATAATTTTTGGATCATTATTGAATTTATTATGCATTTTTCCATAAGCATTTTTATTCTGCCCCTTTTAGTAAACAGAGGTAAACACGTTTAAATTTAATTCAATTGTGACCAAATAAAATACCAATGTGTAGAGTTTGTTAACACAAATTTTTAGAGCCCAAGTTTGCTCAATTTGGGTGAACAGAACTCAAGTTATGATTTTCCAAAGTTTCCAATTTTTATTGCATTTTCTGTATTTAATTATTTAGTGCAAAATTTGTTACAGAAACATGTTGCAACTTTGTGACTAACAGAAAGAGCACAAGATTCTGAATCCATAGAAACTTGAATCATTGAAATTGGAGCATTTTTCAATTTGTTATGGATTTTACAAATAAAGATTCAGCTCTGTTTTGGGGCTGAGCTGCAGGAAAAATAAAAACCAAAAAGAAAAAGATGTGCGGGGGGGGGGGGGGGGGACTCGAACCCGCGACTGTTGTGTGCGCGCGAGAGGGCTTGTGCCACTGGGCTGGCTGGCTCGGTTGTGATAGAATACGGATCTAAGACAAAAAGAGGTATCTCGGCTCGGTTTACTGAACTTTGACAGACACGATTCAGAGATTACGACGGAGACAGAACAACTCCGATGAGGACCTGCAGACAGCGATGCTCGAAGGCACCGATCCAGAGCATAGGGAGAGAGGGGGGAAACAAGTCCAAGAAGGACGAAGGGCTTACCGAGGGGCTAGGGTCGAAGCAGAGGGACTCGGGAACGTCTACAACATACAGGTGAGGTCGTAGATGACGCCAGCTTGGGCGGAACAGAGGAGGAAGAAGATGTCGCCGACGATGTCCCGGGCAGCGTTGACTCCCGATCTTCAGCTGGGAGGTAGAGGACGTAGAGGGGTTTCCATTTTTGTGCTTGGACGGCCTCGAAGACGACTCGATCGCCGGCGGTGGGAGCCTCAACTTCCGGCCATGTCATCTATTTTCTGGGTTTTCAGAAATTCAGAGAGAGGGGTTGAGGAGCAGAGGAGGAAGAAGAAAGGCGGCGGCGATGGAGGAAGGAGAGGGAGTGGGCTAGGGTTTGGGGAGAGGCAGAGGTGTGGCTTGGTAGAAAAAGGAGGGGGGAGAGGAGGGTGCGGTGGTGGTTGCTCGCTTTTCCCCCTCCGCTGCGTCACCACCGTACGGAAGGAAGGAGAAAGACAAAAGGTGGGCTCGAGGGGGAGATGGGCTGGGCTGAACCAAGAGGTGAGATGGGCTGCTGCTCGTTTTTCTTTCTTTTCCCCCTTTTTTTGTAAGAGAAAGGTGAGAAGAAGAATGGAATTTTGGGAGAGTTTTATTTGTACAAAATTTATGAAATAATTTTATTTGTATTTAGGAATGGTAATGCCCAATTGCATGACAAATGGATTTCCAAAATTCAAAAGTTTTTTTATTACTGTTTAAATTTGAAGTTGAAATTCAAATTGGGGTTTTAGTAAGAGGTGTGTTATTTAACCCAACAAATATTATGTTTACACTTCAAGTGTATTGAAAACAATTTGATTTGAAAACAGATGTGCATTGTTTGAATTTTTGAAAGTGTTTCGAAAATTTTAATTGGTTTTGAAACCAAGTGCAATGTCATGATGCAATGCCATGCAAAAGGAGAGCAAACAATTCTACTTTGGGGAAAAAAAATCCCCCGGGTATTATAGACGACACCACTAACAAGGGATTGCGCCCTCGCAATCCACCCACTAACCCGGGAGGGGAAAGAAGTTCGACTATCGATTCTTCATGCGTCCAGTTGATCTCCTCGACACCACTAACAAGGTCTTCTCGACACCACTAACAAGAGAATCTTGCTCGGGTTGATGACGATGTTCTTCCACCAGGAATCTTCCGATGATCGAACCTATTAGGTTAAAGGCTCAGAAAACGTCCACCCACGTAGGATCCTAAAACTTTGAAAGATAGATAAGGGAAGAGACTCCAAAACAAATGAGGTAGAAGGAGAAATAGAATAGAGATAAGGAGAAAACAAGAATCCTATTGAGATGTTTCCAAAATAGGTTTTGCACAAATAGTTTTTGACACTCTAGAAACAACGACCGTTAGCGAGGTTATCCTACAGGCTTTGTGGACCCGTTGCTTCGATAACCATTCGTATCGAAACAACTTTGGGAATCGGAAACCATGCTCTGATACCATTTGTGACGCCCCGGGATCGGGCACTATGCAGATTTCAGCATTTCCGCCAAAATCCACATAATAACCGATTCCAGGTTGCCACTTGTGATAACATTACAAGAGTTCACGAATATTCCACAACAACAACAGAAGAGATATATACAAGACAACTCAAACGAGTCAAGGATACAACTGATACAATACAAAGATCCAAATAACAGTGGAAGAAGCAACATAGTGTCCGACTACGGACAAGATACAAATTGGACTAAGAGTCCTGAAGATAACCGATGGCGTCCAATCCCTGCCCAGGCCAAGCCGGAGGGATTCCCAAGCTAACGTCGTCAGACTTCAAACCTGTTGACTGCAATGTGGAATATGCAGCCACGAAATGGATTCGTGGGTCAGTACGATTAAGTACTGGCAAGTGGATAAACCATACTCACAAGATACCGGCGTAACCAATCATCACAGGATACAAATACTTTGGGTACAACGGAAGGAAGGGATTATTGCAAAGAAGCGGCAGTGGCTGCACTAACTAACTACAGAGACGCGCTACAACATCCGGCTAAAAGAAAGGGATAAGATAGCGTATCACAACCAACTACAACTACTCACCAAACAATACCCATCCAATGTTACCCCCTACTAAGGAAGCAACCCAAGGAAAACTCACACGGTTGATTAAGGTGACATTCATTTTTATGGTGGAGGTAATCTGTATTACTAGTCAAGTTATTATCGTTAAGTGTAAGTTGTCTGAGTACTTGTTAGCCAGCACTTTCACCAAGTCATCCATAACCGCGGACAACACGGCTTCTCGAGAAGATTTAACCCTGCAGGGATGCACCAATTTGTCCGTACACGTAAGAATAACCCGCCAGGCGGGGAGCAAACCCACCAAGCAGGCCACTCAACACAACCCAACTCTTCTTCGCATCAAGCCCAAAGAACCCCGTGCAATTGAGCGCACGACTAATCAAGCCCCACGAAGAAAAGGGGACCCTCATAGCACTCTAAGAACGTGTCTCCCTAAATGCCGACTACAAAAGTTCCACCCTGGCGCCAAGGGTTCGCACCTGCATATGCATGCGGCAAATGGAAAACCCGAACTAAATGAGGCGATTTGGACGAGATGCGAATCGAATCAGAATTGCGGGGGGCACCCATACTCGCTTCCCACATGCGGTTAGTGCGCTCATCATGGATCAGTAGACAAGACCCTTTTCCTAATTAAGGTCGACACTAGCAGGCCTCAAAACCACTCCGGGCCTCCTGCCGGTGCCTTATCATCAAATTATTATTACCCCAAGCATTAACATGTTGTTGATTAAGTTGAAACCCAACTATCAACTAAACAGGTGATATGAAAAAGGACAACAAGACCTGGGCGCAAACAACAATAAGCATGCAACTACGACACGAGGGCCAACAAGGTAAACAAGCAACAGTTAATAGGAAGTGGAAGGAAAGGCTATATCATGGCTGCAAGGTAAACATATGATAGGATCGAGGCACAAGCATCGAATCATAGGGCTAGCATAAAGACAACAGAAAGAATCGGTAACAAGTGAGGAAAGGCAACATAGGTAGCAAGTGAGTATACTTGCCTGGAATCCAGCAAGTAGAGGTAGCAGAACTTGTCGTTGCTCACATCATCTCAACGTCCTATCCGCGAAGAAGCAACAAACTAGAACAAACACCGGATGCAACAATTACTTCTACGGCAAAAGATCCAGCATGATCAAGATATGGATGCATGACAAGTTTAAGGATGCATCAAAGATAACTAGTTGACATGGCAAACATATTTAAATGGGCCCATATGCAATTTGGATTGCATATGGAAAAGCCCATGATTTAATGTTGAATTAAATGATCTACAAATAACCATCATGTGAAAATTGATTAGAATGATGCATGGATGATGAAAACAATAAGAAAACAACAATAGCTTCAGTTTGATATGTTGTTTACCAAGTTTGGAATTTTATTTATTAAGTTATGAACTTTGGCATTTTAAATGATTTAAACAAACATTTTTTTCACCAATTTTAAATGTTCAAAACAGATAACAAAATTTATATTTCGAAAGAACACAAATTTTAGATCGAATACATATTTCATTTGTTGAATTTGGATTTTAGATGAGCAAGTTATTAAATTGGCAATTTAAATGCACTAAATAAGAAGTAGTTGTTTTCAGCAATTTAAATTATTCAAAACAGAAAACAAAGTTGATATTTGCAAAGTTCATGAAAAATGGGATGGAAAACATATTCTACATGTTCAAAAAGAATTTAGTTTGACCAAGTTATTAATTTAGCAATTTTAAATGAATTAAACAAGATTTAAATTATTTAACCAAGTTTAATTATTCAAAACAGGAAACAAAGTTTATATTTGGAAATCTTGTTCAATTTTGCATGGAAACCATATTTTACATGTTGGGATTGGATTTGAATTGCCCAAGTTATGAATTCTGCAATTTAAAAGGTGTAATTAAAGCATTGAATTAATGCACCACTTTTAATTAGGAAAAACAGTAAACAAATTGTATTGAAAAGGTTGAAAACATGTATAAAATGTTTCAATGAACATTTTAAGCTATTAAACATAATTTTTGGATCATTATTGAATTTATTATGCATTTTTCCATAAGCATTTTTATTCTGCCCCTTCTAGTAAACAGAAGGAAACATGTTCAAATTTAATTCAATTGTGACCAAATAAAATACCACTGTGTAGAGTTTTTTAAGACAAAATTTTAGAGCCCAAGTTTGCTCAATTTGGGTGAACAAAACTCAAGTTATGATTTTCCAAAGTTTCCAATTTTTATTGCATTTTCTGTATTTAATTATTTAGTGCAAAATTTATTACAGAAACATGTTGCAACTTTGTGACTAACGGAAAGAGCACAAGATTCTAAATCCATAGAAACTTGAATCATTGAAATTGGAGCAATTTTCAATTTGTTATGGATTTTACAAATAAAGATTCAGCTCTGTTTTGGGGCTGAGCTGCAGGAAAAAAATAAAAACCAAAAAGAAAAGATGCGCGGGGGGGGGGGGGACTCGAACCCGCGACTGTTGTGTGCGAGCGAGAGGGCTTGTGCCACTGGGCTGGCTGGCTCGGTTGTGATAGAATACGGATCTAAGACAAAAAGAGGTATCTCGGCTCGGTTTACTGAACTTTGACAGACACGATTCAGAGATTACGACGGAGACAGAACAACTCCGATGAGGACTTGCAGACAGCGATGCTCGAAGGCACCAATCCAGAGCATAGGGAGAGAGGGGGGAAACGAGTCCAAGAAGGACGAAGGGCTTACCGAGGGGCTAGGGTCAAAGCAGAGGGACTCGGGAACGTCTACAGCATACAGGTGAGGTCGTAGATGACGCCAGCTTGGGCGGAACAGAGGAGGAAGAAGATGTCGCCGACGATGTCCCGGGCAGCGTTGACTCCCGATCTTCAGCTGGGAGGTAGAGGACGTAGAGGGGTTTCCATTTTTGTGCTTGGACGGCCTCGAAGACGACTCGATCACCGGCGGTGGGAGCCTCAACTTCCGGCCATGTCATCTATTTTCTGGTCTTTCAGAAATTCAGCGAGAGGGGTTGAGGAGCAGAGGAGGAAGAAGAAAGGCGGCGGCGATGGAGGAAGGAGAGGTAGTGGGCTAGGGTTTGGGGAGAGGCAGAGGTATGGCTTGGTTGAAAAAGGAGGGGGGAGAGGAGGGTGCGGTGGTGGTTGCTCGCTTTTCCCCCTCCGCTGCGTCACCACCGTACGGAAGGAAGGAGAAAGACAGAAGGTGGGCTCGAGGGGGGAGATGGGCTGGGCTGAACCAAGAGGTTAGATGGGCTGCTGCTCGTTTTTCTTTCTTTTCCCCTTTTTTTTGTAAGAGAAAGGTGAGGAGAAGAATGGAATTTTGGGAGAGTTTTATTTGTCCAAAATTTATGAAATAATTTTATTTGTATTTAGGAATGGTAATGCCCAATTGCATGACAAATGGATTTCCAAAATTCAAAAGTTTTTTATTACTGTTTAAATTTGAAGTTGAAATTCAAATTGGGGTTTTAGTAAGAAGTGTGTTATTTAACCCAACAAATATTATGTTTACACTTCAAGTGTATTGAAAACAATTTGATTTGAAAACAGATGTGCATTGTTTGAATTTTTTAAAGTGTTTCGAAAATTTTAATTGGTTTTGAAACCAAGTGCAATGTCATGATGCAATGCCATGCAAAAGGAGAGCAAACAATTCTACTTTGGGGAAAAAAATCCCCCGGGTATTACATTGCATCACTTGTGTTGAGGTCATGGAAGATAAATCATGTCTTCCTTGAATGCTCCTCAAGTCCGCGCCCTCAAATGGCATTAGGGCAATCATGTACTTCCTCTTGATCCAAGCATCATCAATGTACTTGGCACCGACATTTGAGAAGGCGGTGGCAAGAGTCTTGAGTCTACGATACATGTCTACATGATCCTCTCCATCATGCATATAGAACCCTTCAGCCTCATTGGTCAAGGCATCATATCTATTCCTTTGCATACTCTCATTGCCCACAAACACGATGACAAGAGCGTCCCATGTTTTCTTGGCGGTGGAATATTGTTGAAGATGCGGCATGTGGT
Source organism: Alopecurus myosuroides (assembly GCA_028641055.1). Classification (NCBI taxonomy): domain Eukaryota; kingdom Viridiplantae; phylum Streptophyta; class Magnoliopsida; order Poales; family Poaceae; genus Alopecurus; species Alopecurus myosuroides. The sequence continues at coordinate 452,413,611 of CM054057.1, read as the reverse complement.
TAGGACCCACGGCTTGTTGAAGAATTGACAAGGCGGTGTAGTTGAGTTGACAATCTACGGCTTCCCTTCTTGTGAGGTTCTTGGGGTCATGAGGTTTGTATCCATCACGAGTGACCCTCCAAAGCTCTATACAAGAAGAATTCAAGTGAGTCTCCATGTAATATTGCCATTCACGAAAAGAAAAAGCATCAATTTTAGGTGGATCTCCCCTAGGGATTATATGAGGATGAGGGACGGGTGGATCGGGAGAATAATGTCCTTTGACGGAGTGAAATTCTCCATCTCCATCCGTGCCCTTCTCGGTGGTGTTTTCGGCGGAAGAATTTTTAGATGGTTCACCATCTACCCCTTTCTTGGCGCCCTCCGGATTAATTTCCGGAGGTGTAGATTCGGCGACCTCCGGTCCTTTGGCTTTGAGGAGTTCCGCCAAGGCTTGGCGCAACTCATCAAATTTGGTGTCTATGGACGAGGTCAATGAATTTCTCAACGCATTGAGATCATCCATGGTCACCTTTGCCACGGAACCTTCGGGGTCCGAATCTTCACCCATACTAAAAACTCTTAGGCGGTTAAGCCCGATATAAGAGCCGAGGCTCTGATACCAATTGAAAGTAAAGTATGGGGACCTAGAAGGGGGTGAATAGGTGCTACGACCAATTTTAATTTTTCTTTAACAATTAGGCTTGACACAAAGGTAAATTACCTAGATAATGCAACTATGGTGAATTTACCTATATGACAAGGATGCAATAAACATAAAGCAAGTAAGTAAAAGGAGTAAGGGAACGAGGTAACCAAAATGAAGCACACGGAGACACGATGTAATCCTGAGTTCCTCCTTGTTAAGGGAGTACATATCGTTGGAGGGGTGTGATCTCGCCACGAAGGCCTACTCAACGCCACAAAGGCCTCGCCCTATTCTCCGATGAACCCCGCCACAAAGGCCTAGTTCACCTTCCACTATTGATCCCCTTTGAGGCGGGAATCGAGTCCTTTACAAACAACTTGGGGCACACACCCACAACCAAATTGGGGGCTCCCAACAATCTTGAATCACCAACAAGTAGCAAGATACCTAGGTTCTCCACAAGAGGAAACCCTAGGCTAGATCCCTCGAGCTAGAGAGGGGGAAATGAAGAACGGGTTGGTGAAGATGTAGATCGGGGCCTTCTCCTTCAATCCTCCAAAGATCTTCGAGTTTGGGTGGAGGGATTGGGAGTTATGAGGGATTTGGTGAGCTCTTAAATGCTATTGAATGCAAGGGGGGAAGAACTAGAGCTCAAGGAGGAAGAGGAGGGGTATTTATACCCCCTCCCCAAAACTAGCCGTTTTGCAGGAATTTGTGGACCGGAATATCTGATCCAAGTTTGGTCCGGAATATCCGGTCTGGTGTTCTGCTCGAGCACCATTGACTTCAACCGGAATATCCGGTTGCCCATGAAAAATCCGGTACCAATAATCCGGCTCGTCTCTCTCCCGCGCAGGCAACTGTAACGGATATTCTGGCTCCTCCGGAATAATCCGGTACTAATAATCCGGTTCATGCCAGTGCAGAAAATGGTCCGAAATTTTTGTGACCGGAATATCCGGCTCCTTCGAATAAATCCGGTATCAAATATCCGGCTGACCTCTGTCCCAAATCTCTTAGGCCAAACTTCACCGAACTTTTCGGTGATCGATGCCGATATTAAAAATAACACCTTCACACTAAACACCTCGATAAATAATGTACTTAGTATTGTTAACGAACACACAAAACACCGAGAAAACGAATTGCACTTTCATGAGGCACACTCCACAACTTTGGAGGGTCCTCACCAAATCCCCGGAGCCACCAAGACACCGGGAAGCAAGATCCACGAGCACAAGAGCTTCGGGGACAACAACAAGGCTCCAAGCTCCAATGAACTAGGAGCAACAAGGTTCTTGGCTCCAAAGAACTAAGAACAGCAAGATCCCTAGGGGATGAGTGGGTTGATGACAAATCGGCTTGGTGAAGTTGTAGATTTAGATCTTGTCCTCCAAATCCCAAGAGATCAATGGCTTTGGTTGGGTATTTGGGGAGAACCTTGAAACTTGGAGGTGGTCAACAATGGAGGTAAGAGAAATCTCGTTTGACACCTCCAAAATGTAGGAGACAAGTCCTATTTATAGTGGGGGAAGAAAGTGGCCATTGGGGGGTTTTCTTGTGTTGTGCAGAGTGCCTGTCCTGAAGCCCGGTCTGGCCGGCTGGGAGGTCGGCCTGTCGTGCAGGGAGCCCGGACTGGGCGCAGAGGGCCCGGCCTGGGCCGGCAGCTTGGCCGGCCAGCACACCGACGCGCCCGGCCTCGAGCCCGGCCTGGGCCGCCCATCAGGCCGGCTAGGCAGCGCCCGGCCTGCGTAGGGGAGAGCCCGGCCTGCACTGGCCACCAGGCCGGCCACCTAACAGACACGCCCGGCCTGAGGCCCGGCCAGGCCGGCCAGGCAGTTTCCCCTTCTTCTTCTTCTTCCCCTTCGATTTCTTCTTCCTCCTTCTTCTTTCTTTGACTCTTTTCTTCAACAAACAAGTGTTTCGACTTGTTTTTCTTTCTCCATTTTTTTTGCTCTTATAGCTTTGTATATTTGTCATTCGTTTCCTAGAACACTTAAGCACAATGTTCAAATACTTCCAAGTGTTGTAATCAAACATCAAAAACTAGGATTATGAAACATGTCCTTCCAATCTCCCCCTTTTTTATGTTTGATGACAACATATGGATCTAGAAAATAAATTGATTGAAGCATTTGTGAGGGAGTAAGAATATATAGAAGCTCCCCCTATGTGTGTACCCATAATTATAAATTGTGTTATCTTATTGAGGTCACACATAATTGGGGCTATTTAGATCTCCCGACATGTTATAGTTCAAGATAATCTCTAGAGCTATATAGGTTTCCAAAATTACTTTATGATAGAGAATTAAGCATCTTTAGCTCTAGGGATTTATCTACTCAATCCATTGACATTTTATCATAATAATAAGGTAAGATATGTATCCATACCAATTAATCATGTATGAAGGGATATGATATCAGCTCACCATACTTCTCATCAAGGAATGAATATTTCTAGGATAATAGTCTTGACCATAATATGGATATTTCGAGAATGGCATAGTCTTAAACATAGAATAGATATTCCGAAAACGACATAGTCTTATGATAGCACATAGAAATAACAACCATAAACCAAATACAGAGTTCAACTAGAAAAAAATGGCAAATGGATGCATGCTATGCAAGTGCAAAGATCACTAAGAGAATTCCCCCCCTTGGCATCAAGGCACCAAAAAGGGGAAACTCAAGCCTCGAAGTCCTCGTCATCTTGATCATCATCGCCTCTTCCTCCTCCTCATCATCATCATTGGGTGGTGGTGGAGCCTGACTCGAGCTGGCCTGAGAGGTATTTGCTGCCCAAAACTGTCCAAGAGAAGTGGCATCATCGCCAAGCCAGTAAGTGTGCTTGGACTGCCATTTGGGCTCATCAAGTTCATCAGAACTCACAGGACCCGGTGGGAGATGCAGGTGATCCATGATCTCACGCTGGTGACGACGGCATGCCTTGCCCTTTTTATAAGCTAGGAAGTCCTTGTCCTGTTTATCCACAAAGAAGCAATTCATCTTTTGGAGCGCCCCTTTGATGCTAAACTTTTGCGGACCCCCGAGAGTATGATCTGGAGAAGCAGCTGGGGGGTCATCATGTGAATGTAAAGTATAGGCACCTAGAGGGGGTGGTGAATAGGTGCTACGACCAATTTTAATTTTTCTTCACAATTAAGCTTGACACGAAGGTAAATTCTCTAGATAGTTCTACTAAGGTGAATTGACCTATATGACAAGGATGGCAACTAATGCAATGAGTACAACAATAAATGCAAAAAGTACAAGTAAGTAAAAGATAAGGGAACGATATAACCGATAGGAAGCACACGGAGACACGATGTATTCCTGAGTTCCTCCTTATTAAGGGAGTACGTCTCGTTGGAGGGGTGTGAGTTTTCCACGAAGGCCTACTCAACGCCACAAATGCCTCACCCTATTCTCCGATGAACTTTGCCACAAAGGCCTAGTTCACCTTCCACTATTGATCCCCTTTGAGGTGGGAATCGGATCATTTACAAACAACTTGGGGCACACACCCACAACCAAATTGGGGGCTCCCAACACTTCTTGAATCACCAAAGAGTAGCAAGATGCCTAGGTTCTCCACAAGAGGAAACCCTAGGCTAGACCCCTCAAGCAAATGAGAGGGGAAATGAAATGCGGTTGGTGAAGACGTAGATCGGGGCCTTCTCCTTCAATCCTCCAAAGATCAAGGCTTTTGGGTGGAGGGACTGGGAGATCTAGCAAGGTGGGTGATGGAGGGATGATAACCCGGTAGGCTAACACCAAGGTGTAACTCGGCCCAAAGGGAACCGCGCAAGATCCGGCTCAAGGAAAGGTAGTTTCTAGAAGGCCCAAGGAGTGGAGTAGGCCTCGTAACCCGGCTTGTGGGTTGCGATAAGGAAACTTAGGGTTTGTATGCGGAGACTGGGTAGGACTCCGAGTATACCTTGGATAGGAAACCAGGGGGGTCGGGTAATATATAAACCGGCTCCTAGGGTTAGATTAAGACGAGCTTCACCAGATATTCGAGTATCCCCTGTAATACGAGAGTTGAGATTGTAACCCTAGATTGGAGACTCGGCGACTTGATTGCCAGAGCTACCAGATCGATTATTAGCATGATTTCCCCTGAGCTAAACCCTCTCCCAAACACCAGAGTCGAATTGCCCCAAGATAAGTTACCCCCGGTAACGTCTGCCGTGATTATCCCACGACAGTTGGCGCCCACCGTGGGGCCTACGTCCAAGGGTGTTTACATCACGGGAGAAGCTCGGGAGAACATGAAGAACCTCGTCATCGGCGAGATCTACACCAACCCCGAAGGAGAGAAGATGGTGGATGATTTTGGCTGGGGGCCAGAGTCGGATCTGCTGGAGTCCGGATCTGTCGTCACAATTGGCCGGGTTAACGTCTTCATCGGCATGGAACGTACGTCCGGTTCAATCCCTGACAATTTTGGATATGATTCTGTGTCAGGAGAAGCGACTTGCGTTCAGTCGGATGGAGAGGAATCAGTCGGGACGGTCGATCAGATAGAAGAGCCCACCACGAAGAGGGAACAGCCGGGGGAGCCGGCATGGACCCCGAGTGGCCGAGTCTTGAGAGAAGATGATACCGAGTCTATCCTGCACCTGCTGGAGTACCGGTACGAAGAGGATAGCGGTGATGAGGAGGAATACGAGTCTTCGCCAGGCATCGTGCGCCAGGTCGCGGTCTGCACGCCCCTGCAACCAATCTCAATCAGGGGGACGTGACTACGGCCGCGGTCGGAGCGGCGCGAGCGCTGGCCCAGCAGCAAAACCCGGCTGACGGAAACCCGGTTCTGACCCGGGTTGACGGAGAGTCGGCTTCAGTCACCAGTCATACCCCAGAAAGCGAGTTTGGGAGGAATATGTTCGGGTTTATGGCGAACAGAACGCCAGGTGCGGGTCCTTCAAATCCACCAAATCCGGCTCTGTTCAACAACAACCTGATCCTGGATCCCACAGTATTAGCTACGGTAATAACCCCGGAAAACGCAGCGGCACGTGCTGCAGATCTGGATGTGGCCCGCCGCGCGTTGGAGCAACAGAGGAGAGATGTGGAAGTCGAGAGGCAAGGGATAGCAGCGCGCAGGCGCGAGCTGGAAGCATTGGAAAACCGGCTCCAAGTTCAGTCGACCAGGATGCACAATCAGAGATACCAAACGAGATTACCGGCAACGGGAGGAACTTTAAACCCGGTCGCATTATTTATCACACCCCAGGATCAACTAATTCCGGCCGTGAATCAGGAAACCGGCCCTCAGCCTGCGACTGCGGGAGTACAGCCGGCAACCGTACAAGCCGGATTACCCACGTTGCAGACAGGGATCGCCACTGGCAATACGGCACCACCACCACCACCACCATCGCGATTTCATACTCCACTAGGTCACTTCAATAATCCCATGGACAATGTGTATGCGGCAACACTGGCATTGGATCGCATCCCCGTAAGAGAGTCCCCCCATGCGGAGGAGACCCGGCGGGCGATAGATCTATTGCGCACGGCAGTGGCTCAGCAGGCCAATTACCCGGATAACAGGAGTGGGATGCACGGAACGCCATAGGTTAGCCGGTATAATGGAAACATCGGCAATATTCAGACGAGCTCAGCACGGCGGAGGGCAGAGCAGCAGCAAATGCCGCCTCCTCCCCGTAGACCAGCAACACCTGCAGTATCGACAGCACAGGCCATTGTGGCCAGTTCTCGAGCCAGGCGCGCATCGGCCGGATCTGCGGTACGAGGGCCGGTAGCGGTTGCACGCCCCGCCGTACCTGCAGCAGGATCACACGTTTCCCGGGTGAGGCCAGTGCCGGCTAATCTTGCCGGGCCTAAATGTTTGTCGGATGCCATCAGAGCTGAGCCTTACCCGGATAAGTTCAAAGAGTCGGGTAAATTAGTCAATTATGAGCCGACCATGGATCCAGAAACCTGGTTGAGCAGTTATGAGATGGCCACGTCGATTCGAAATGCTTCTGAAAATCTTCAAGCCAAGTTTATGTACTTAATGATGTCGGAAGGAGCAGCAAAGTTGTGGTTCAATAATTTACCGGAAAGATCTGTCAATTCATGGAGTGATCTGAAAACCGCATTTATCAAGCACTTTCATGGGACGTGCAGGAAATTGTTTACAATCGATGATCTAGAACGATGTGTCCAGAAGAAGGGTGAGTCGGCGCGCAGTTGGGTGCGCCGGGTTATGGAAATACTCCACTCGTCCACGGATATTCAGCCAAAGGATGCATTACAGGCTATGGCAAAAACATGCAAGTACATACCCTTAGTGAAAAAGCTAACACACATGAAATCAAGTCGGAATGCTTCAGAGGTTACGATGGGTGAGTTAATGGACGCGTGCAACAAGCACGCCGCCACAGATACAACAGAAGAGGATGTTGATGATAAGAAAGCAAAAGCCAATGCAAGCAACAGTGGAAGACCCGGCAATGGATCTGCGCCGGGTAACAATGGAGGAAATAATGGAAATAATCAGCACAAGCGCTCATACGAGGGAAGTTCCGAGTTTGTCGCCAATACAGAAGCCGGGTTTGCAAGACCCAGAATAGAGGGAAACTTTAATGGCCAAAATTTTAATGGAGGAAATTACCAGGGACCACCAAGGCCGGCTAATCATCTAGAGGCCTTCCGGATGCCGTGTCCGCGGCATAGCAGGAACGGTAGGCCGGCTAACCACTCATTGGAGCAGTGCGTAGATTTACAGAGATGGAAGAATGAAGAAATACAGAAGGCAATGCGAGGTGCAGGCCGGGGAGCAGGACCGGGTCCGGGTGGAAACCCGGGCAATGGCCCACCCCCGGCTGGCAACGCAGAAGGCGGCAATCCGGGTAACAATCAAGGAGGCGCTGGAGGTTTCCAAGCTAACCCCAAGCAGTTGGGGCAATACCACGTTCACACTACGGGAATTTCTAACAAGGATAGAAAGATACTCAAAAAGGCAGTAAACTCGGTTTCTTCAGCTGTCCCGAGGTACTTGAGATGGTCGGATCAAGAGGTAACATGGAGCAGAAGGGATCACCCGGAAAGAATAGAGCATCCGGATGTGTTAGCTTTAGTGGATGCGCCACAGGTCAATGGCTATGAGTTGAAAAAGGTTCTGATGGATGGGGGAAGTAGCGTCAACATCCTATACTAGGAAACTTTCCTACGCATGGGTCTCAAGGAATCCCAGCTACTAGAAAAATTCTACAGTTTTTCATGGGATTGTGCCGGGTCACTCTGTGTGCCCCGAAGGAAAGATTACATTGGAGGTTGCTTTCGGAGAATCAAAGGACAATTTCTGAGTGGAGTGGCTCACGTTCGAAGTGGTGAAATTGCGCAGCCCTTATCACGCGCTGTTTGGAAGGCCGGCTTACGCCAAGTTCATGGCCAGGCCGTGTTACGTATATCTACAACTAAAGATCCCGGGTCCCAAGCAAACCATTACTATACATGGCAACCGGGTTATAGCAGCTGAGTGTGACGAAGGAGACGCGGCAATGGCAGAACAGGCTTGCAGGAAGGAAGAGCTCAAGTATTACAGGTCACAAGTAGACCCGGATGACAGAACAACATTGAAGAGGCCGAATACGGAGGATGAGAGAGCGAAGTTCAAAGCAGCACAGGATACCAAGATGGTGGCTTTCGTCGAAGGCGATCCCTCCAAGCAATTTGCTATAGGATCTAACCTAGACAGTAAGCAGGAAGAGGCACTTATTGAGTTCATTCGCAGAAATCAAGATGTTTTCGCTTGGACGCCCAGCGATATGCCAGGTATCCCCACAGAATTAGCTGAGCACAGTTTGCACGTTGATCCTAAGTCCCGGCCTGTGAAGCAGGGCCTGAGAAAAATGAACGAGGAAAGAAGGAAAGCTATAGGAGAAGAAATTTCTCGGCTATTGACAGCCGGCTTTATCATGGAAGTGTTTCACCCGGATTGGTTAGCAAATCCGGTTCTAGTGATGAAAAAGAGTAACGATTGGAGGATGTGCATAGGTTACACGAGTCTCAACAAGCATTGCCCAAAGGATCCATTTGCCCTTCCAAGGATAGATCAAATCATAGATGAAGTGGCTGGAAGTGACCTATTATGTTTCCTGGACGCGTATTCCGGGTATCATCAAATCAAGCTCAAGAAGGAAGATTGGGAGAAAACATCGTTCATAACCCCCTTTGGGGCTTTCTGTTACAAAACCATGACTTTTGGGCTAAAGAACGCTGGTGCAACTTACCAGAGATGCATTCAGAAGTGCTTTGAGGATCAGATTGGACGCAACGTTCATGCCTATGTGGATGATGTGGTGATCAAGACCAGGAAAGCGGAAACATTTATTGATGATATAAAGGAAACGTTCAAGAATTTGAGAAGGTATCAGGTGAAACTTAACCCTACAAAGTGTGTGTTTAGAGTTCCAGCAGGAAAATTACTCGGATTCATTGTTTCCGAGAGAGGAATCGAGGCAAACCCGTACAAGATCAAAGCTATCCAGAGTCTGAAAAAGCCGGAAAATTTGAAGCATGTTCAAAAACTTACAGGGTGCGTAGCAGCATTAAGCCGGTTCATATCCAGGCTTGGAGAGAAGGCAATTCCCTTATACCGGCTCTTGAGGAAATCCGACAAGTTCGTTTGGGACCAAGAGGCGGATGAGGCGTTCGAGGCACTAAAGAAGCAATTATCTGAGGCACCAGTCTTAGCAGCTCCGGGTCCTAAGGATCCCATGTTACTATACATTGCGGCCGGGCCCCGGGCGGTTAGCGCAGTGGTTGTTGTTGAGTGTAAAGAGGATGGAAAAGATCACCCGGTACAGAGGCTGGTTTATTACGTAAGCGAGGTATTATCGGAAGCAAAGTAGCGTTACCCACATTGGCAGAAGTTGGTTTTCGGGGTCTTCATGGCCAGCCGGAAATTGAAACCGTATTTTCAGGAACACCCCATAACAGTGGTTAGCTCTATACCAATGTCGGATATTATCAGAAACTCAGATGCAACAGGTAGAATAGCCAAATGGCCCATTGAGATGGGAGGTTATCACATCAACTACGAGCCCAGGTCAGCAATCAAATCCCAAGCTTTAGTTGATTTCATCAATGATTGGACTCACACAAGCATGCCAACAATGACACCAAGTTCCGAGTCTTGGGTGATGCACTTTGATGGTTCTAAGCAGTACGAGGGATCAGGAGCTGGGGTGGTACTTACATCACCCAAAGGAGATAAAATGAGCTACGTGTTGCAAATTCACTTTGATTGCTCCAACAACATGGCCGAGTATGAGGCATTATTACACGGATTGAGAATAGCCAAGGACATGAACATCAGGCGGATACGATGCTACGGAGATTCGGATCTTGTGGTGCAGCAGGTCTCAGGAACCTGGGATAGGAAGGATGAAACTATGGCAGCATATCGCAGAGAGGTGGACAAGGTCGCCGGGTGTTTTTCCGTGTATGAGGTGGAGCATATTGACAGGCGAAAGAATGAGGCAGCAGATGCACTCCCAAGACTTGGCTCGCGCAGAGAGCCGGTTCCACCCAATGTTTTCCTGGACGAGTTATGGCGGCCATATGTTAAAACCGAGTCTGAGGAAGAGGTGGCTAACCAAGACCCGGATTTAGAGCTCGTGGCCACGGTGCGTACTGTTCCCGAGTGGACAGATCCGTTTTTAGCTTATCTATCACAGGGCGAGTTACCACCGCAGGAAGTTTTAGCAAGGCAAATTCTGAGACGAGCAAAGGGCTATTCCATCATCGATGGCGAGTTATATAAAAGGAGTGCAGCAGGAGTCTTTTTCCGCTATGTAGCACCAGAAGAAGGCCGGCAGATTCTGAAAGAGATCCATGAAGGTGATTGTGGGCATCATGCATCCACAAGATCCCTTGTGGCCAAAGCATATCGACACGGTTTCTTTTGGCTCACAGCCTTAGCAGACGCGGAGCTCTTGGTGGCAAGGTGTGACGGATGTCAAAGGTAAGCTCGCCAAATCCATGTCCCGGCTATGGAGTTGCAAACAATCCCATTAACCTGGCTGTTTGCTGTTTGGGGCATGGACATGGTGGGCCCCTTTCACATGTCACCCTGCAAAAAGACCCATCTTTTGGTAGCCATCGATAAATTTACAAAGTGGGTTGAAGTTATGCCAGTTACCAATTGCGAAGCAATCATATCAGTCAAGTTCTTAAAAAGAATCATATACAGGTTTGGGTATCCTCACAGCATAATAACAGACAATGGAACCAACATGTCCCCTGGTGAGATGGAAAAAATCTGTGGGAACAATGGTATCCGGCTTGACATAGCATCAGTAGCCCATCCACAAGCTAATTGACAAGTGGAAAGGGCAAACCAGGAATTACTTCGTGGGTTAAAGCCACGGCTGCGGGTCCCGTGCATCAGAGCTGCTGGAGCATGGGTGGAAGAGTTACCATCAGTGGTTTGGGGAATTAACACCACACCTAACAGATCTACTCAGATGACCCCGTTTTTCATGGTTTATGGTGCAGAAGCAGTGTTGCCGAGTGATATTATTCACGACTCGCCCCGAGTGTCGGCTTACGTCGAGGTAGAGAACGAGAAGACCCAGCAGGACGCCGTGGATAAGCTAGAAGAACACAGAGAACAAGCTTTGGAGATATCGGCCATATATCAGCAGGATCTGAGGAGGTATCACAGCCGGCGAGTCAAACCCGGGTCTTCCATGAAGGAGACCTAGTGTTGCGCCTGGTACAGTCAAAGGAAGGAAAACATAAGCTATCTGCACCATGGGAAGGACCGTTCATCGTAAGCCGGAATTTGCACAACGGATCATATTACTTGGTAGATGCAAGGGAAGAGTCGGATACTGTCAATGACACCGCTCATACCACCTCATCTATGCAAGAGAGGGAAAGACCATGGAACGTGGCTCAGCTACGTCCCTACTACACCTAGACTAGACTAGGCTTACAAGTGGAACTACACGATGTAACAGGCAACAGGTTTCAGACGCACTCTTTTCCTATCCAGGGGACTGGAGGGTTTTTAATGAGGCGGCTTGCTGACCTAACTTTTCTCATATCAATAAAGAGATGGTTAAACTACGATGCTGTTTCTTTCTTATGTGTTTTTTCGTTACGTTTTTCGTATTCCTGTTTTTGCTTTCTGTCTTTGATGTTTTCAGGTAAGTATTAGTCCTTTGTTCATAAGTACAGTAGTTTTCTAAAGATTACATATATAGGTCTTGGGGGCTGATTGCTTGAATAGCACAGTTGCAAACTCAAAGACCCGGCCACGATGCCATTAAGTTATAAGGACCGATTACTTAGAATAAGTACGGTTACAATCTTATAACCGGACAATAGAGCCAAATTCTCTTGATTTTTCTTGCTTAAGCTTGATGTGACTCGCAAGAACGTGGCATGCTTTGCTAGCGTGTAATTACAATCAGTCATGATGCCCATGGGGACTTGCCTGACCCTATTTTTATACAGTTATAGCAGCATTGATTATCCACGCGAAAGCCGGCTTACATCAAAGAGGATCAAAAGGGTCATCCAAACCACAAGTTATGCAGAGTACAAGGTTAATAGCCGGAAACTCGCAATATATTAAGCATAACTTCAAACCTATGTGAGTAACTCTAGGGTTTGGGCCTTAGCAGAAACAGTTTGCTCTTTTGAAAACTCCAAACCCCTAGACTCAGAAATTCGGGCCTTGGGGACTTGGCAATTTGAAAAAAGTAACAAATTGTATAGCTATTAAGCTCCAAAACCCAAATATCCGAGTCTTGAGGACTTAGAAAAAATCCACTTGTCAAAACCCCCGAGACCCGGAAACCGAGTCTCACAAAAGGAAATATAGCGAAAGTCGGAAAACCAGCAACGAAAAGTTTAAAGCTAGTAAATATCAAATCCATGCAAAAGGCCAGAAGGGCCACAAAAGCTATTAAGGTTTTAGCGTTTTACAAACCGAGGGAGTAGTATCGAAAAGTGCACAGGCGCACTATTAAAAGAATAATTGTTTTAGATGCCCATTGGCCGAATAAAGTGTTTGAGGCAGCGAAAAGTGAAACTTCACTCGGCATCCTTCGCCGAGTCTTCAACGTTGTCCTTGGCAGCCGGGTCATGGGTTTGCTCTTCAGCGGTCTTCTCAGCACCTTTACCTGGATTGGCAGCAGAGTCGGCGCGAGCTGGTGGACAGACAGCCGGTGTAGAGGAGGAAGGTCCAGTGTCGGCCTCCGCCTTTCTCTTCGCAGCTTCCTCCCTCTTCTTGGCAGATTCTGCCTTCCACTTCTCCAGCATATCAAAGAGCTTGGGCAGATCCGCTTTGATCGGCTTATCCTCAGCATCATAAGGCGTAACAATCCTGTTTAGCTCCAGACTGTCGGCGATCGTGCTCGCCGAGTGACGCACCTCAGTTTGGATAGCTTTAAAATTCTTGGCGGAAAATTTGGAGCCGTAGAGGTTGAACTCGGGAAACCCGTCCATGAGTTTTGCCGGCTCAAGCTTGGGAAAATAAGCCTTGGCCAGCATAAGCCCGCGGGTTACCCCAACCCGGCATGAAGAACGCTTCCAGAGGTTGATCCACTCGGGGATAGTGGAGCACGCTTCCAGCAAAGTGTCCAAGCCACAATAGCCCGTAGCCGGCCACTGCACAGCCTCCAGAATCCACTTGGTGCCGGCAGAAAACTGCCGGATAACGCCTTTCAGTGTCTTCAACTTCTCAATGTCATCTTCGTCTGGGACAGCATCACCCGGACCTGCAGTATAAACAGAAAAGGTTAAAGCAGTAACACCCGGGTATCGTGCGTAATGGAAAACCCGGGTTACAATTAGCGAGTTATATGTATTTACCAAGAAGAGCGCGATAAGTATCGGCAATTTGAGCAGAGAGCTTCTTCAACGTATTTTCAGCATTGTGGCATTTCTTCTTGTACCTTTTTACATCTTTATCAAGGTTCTCTACTTCAACCTCAAGTTCTGCCCGCAGCTTTGTCTCGGTCTCAAGAAGGTGATTGGTTTTGGCCAACATCTCCTCGGACCGGGTCATTTGTGCCTACGAAGAAAGGAAAAGGAAAGATTAGTTGGATATAAGAAACAGCCGGATATAAAGGGAAGTACCGAGTAAACTATGCCTAGTTAAACTCGGAACTTGGGGACTAGATGAGTATATGCACAATGTTGATCAGGATTACCTGGTGCTCAGCAGCCATGGCCTCCAGGAAATCTTGCTCGGTGGTCTTCAAAGCAAAGAGCGCGTCCATCATTTCTTCATAGGAGAGGTTGCCGAGCTCCAGCTTGGAAGAACCGGGATCCTGGGGCGGGGTTCTCTCCTTCTTAGGGGTGGGCACCCGGGTCGTCTGGGTGTTGGGAGTGGGATCACTCCTCCCTGTGCCCAGGATCACGACGTCGTCATCCCCGGGTGTGTGTGAGGGGATCGGATACTCCGCCTCCTGCTCGGCCCGATCTTTCAGCAGGACTACTTCTTCTTCTTCAGCGCCGCCAGCCGCGGCCTTCACGGTATCTACCGGATCCTCCATCTCCGGGTTGTCCACGTCCATATCGTCCGGGTCGCTGGTGGTGACCTTGGCTCTGAGGAAAATAAAAGGAGCACTTAGTACATGATGAATGAAACTTATGGAAAGTGTTGGTATATCGAATAGCAAGAAAGATAGCTTACCCGGTATTCACGAAGAAATCCGCCGGAAGATCGTTGCTAGACCCGGAGGAGGCTGTCAAGGGGTTCGAAAGTGAGACCCGGAATTGTCCAGCTAGTGGATGATTGGGAGAAGGATGTTTTCGAGGAGAATCGGAAGGATGGGTCTGGGGAATACCGGCACGGCGAGCTGGGGACGAAGGGATACCCGGGTTGAGAGGGTCATCACCCGGGGAGTTCCGGGTTACCCTGCGCTTGACTGGAGCGGGTTCCTTCAAGTGTGGCGAATCGGACAAGCGTTGGTTAAGCTCGCACATGTTAGCGAATGAATATGGTTTGGAGGTGATAGTGGAATACGGAACCTTGAATACTACCCTTCGGGGCTTCCTCTTAGCTCCAACTTCGACGTCCGGCTCAGCCTCACTTTCGTCCGACTGAGTCTCCTCCTCATCCTCTAATCCTGGAAAGCATAGCATATTGTTGGAAAAGGAAAACAAGTTGGAAAAGTAAAGTCAACAGAAATGGAAATGAGCGAAACCCGGATGCTACCTTCGTCCGAGTCAGCCGGCTCCTCGTCCTGCTCTGAGTTCTCGGAAGGAGGCGGGGTCTCAATCTTCCAGAAGGCGCTATCTTCCTGAGATAAAGGTACATTTGTAAAGGTTAGCAATCATACCAGAAGAATGTCGGATCTTATTGCTAGAGCAAGGGCTGGATTTTACCGCTGGAGCCGGGTTATCCCGCGTGTAGGGGTCCAGGCCAGCTATAGTCCGGATCACCTCCATCTTCTCGGTCAAGAAATTCTTGATTATCTTGTTCGCGTCCGTGGCCGGGTAATTCCTCATCGAGTAACGAAGGGAATCCGTGGTATGCCCAGAGTAGTTGCACATGAGTTTGGGCCGGACGACATTGGGCTGGATCCGGAAAGTTACCCAAGTTTTGACTAAGTTAATCCCAAGGAGGCCTTGAGCCGAGAGTACAGCGAGTTTGGCGAGGAGGGGCTGAATAGATTTCCGATCCGACTCAGAGGCATAAGAGCTAATATTGTCGGAAAGTGTGAGCAGATTTTCGGAGAAACCCGGCAATGTCTTTTCGCCGGGTGAGGAGGTGTCCTGGCAATAGAAATAGGTCTTTTGCCAGTGTTTGACATGAGAGTTAAGGCTTAAAGTCGACATCAAGGAATTCTTTCTTCTTTGGATAGAACCCCCCCCCACACACACAAACCAGGAGGGCCCCGCCGCTGCTCTCGCGGCACGGTTTGCACTGGAATAGTTCTAGAAAGAGAGCGAGGTTTGGAGGAATGCAAAGGTATGAATCGCACAAGACTATGAAATGGGTAATGTTGAGCATGGAATTGGGTCCTATATCAAATACTCGGAGACCATAGTGGTTCAGCAATTCGCGGAAGAAGGGGTGACCCGGGGGACGGAAGCCCCGGATCACGTGTTCTACGAAGCATATTACCTCGTCTATACCCGGAGTGGGCCGAGTCTCTTCCCCAGGGACGCGCCAGTGGATATCTTCCCGGGCGGGGAGGACGCCCGACTCTGCGAGCTCGTCTAACTTGGCCTTGGTCACAGTGGATCTCGCCCAATTGGCAGAGATAGACTAGCTCGGCTTCGCCTTAGCCGGCTGTTTCCCCTTCGTCTTCGTGCTGGTTTTGGGTGCCATGGGCGTAATCTAAAAACAGGAGACAAAATGCAAAGTATAAGTGACTTGAGACCCGGAAAATGATCATTGCCCGACTCTCTGAAGAACACTTGCGAAGAAATTTCGGCAGATTGAATCTAGGCGAAAAAATTTACGAGGAAATTTGTGACTAGAAATGTTGGAGATGTACTGTGAGGTATATGATTGAATCTAGAACTAGTATTGATTGTGGAATAGCGAGGCGTGAAGTGTTCAACTAGCAAGATACAAGAAACACATCTAGGGGAGGAACCCGATCCAATCTATTCGGTCTAAGCTAAAGGTGAAATTTATGGAGCAAGATCGCTTACCGGTGGGATCGGGAGGAGAGCGCGGCGGCGGCAGATGGCGCAGTGGCGGTGGTCCTTTAGACCCTCCGGTGAGCTGCTCGAGGGCGCGGCGGCGGAGGTCAACGGCGGCGGCTCGTCTCCGGTAACGTGCTCGTGGACGCCGTGGCGGCGCGGTCTTGAGCTCGAACAAGAGGGCGCCAAGAGGAATTGGAGATGAAGAAGATGGGGGGAAATGGAACGCTGGGTCTAGGGTTGCCCCTGGAAACGCCTATTTATAGGTGCGGGTGGAGCGCCCTAGGTTTGAGCGGCGCGAACTAAGTTTTTGGAAAAAAGATGCTTAACCGGATTTTTCGGGATAAGCGTTAAGTGCGCTCGTTGCGAGATATCCGGAAAAGATTGGAGCAGATTAACTCCGCGATATTCGGACTAACTAATGCACAATGCGAGCCGGGTCTTATGTGTTTCCTCGGAGTGTTGACCCGGGAAAAATATGTCGGACTCGGAGAAAGTCGGGTTACTATATGGACCACCAACAGAGTTAGGCCTAGCTGTTATCAAAGCATTTTAACCCGGAGTTCTATGAATTTGTATGTTTATTGTTTTGCAGGGAATAGCACGCGCTTCACAGTTGATCTCGCGAAGCCCAAGCTATTCTGGGGACTACTGATGGAGGGATGATAACCCGGTAGGCTAACACCAAGGTGTAACTCGGCCCAAAGGGAACCGCGCAAGATCCGGCTCAAGGAAAGGTAGTTTCTAGAAGGCCCAAGGAGTGGAGTAGGCCTCGTAACCCAGCTTGTGGGTTGCGATAAGGAAACTTAGGGTTTGTATGCGGAGACTGGGTAGGACTCCGAGTATACCTTGGATAGGAAGCCAGGGGGGTCGGGTAATATATAAACCGGCTCCTAGGGTTAGATTAAGACGAGCTTCACCAGATATTCGAGTATCCCCTGTAATACGAGAGTTGAGATTGTAACCCTAGATCGGAGACTCGACGACTTGATTGCCAGAGCTACCAGATTGATTATTAGCATGATTTCCCCTGAGCTAAACCCTCTCCCAAACACCAGAGTCGAAATGCCCCAAGATAAGTTACCCCCGGTAACGTCTGCCGTGATTATCCCACGACAGTGGGTGAGCTCCAACAATGGTGACTTTAATTCTGGACGATCTAGCCCAAGGTAGGTGGAGGGGAGGGGGTATTTATACCCTCATAAAGTCTTGGAGCCGTTGGAGCTTTTCTGCCAAACTCACACCGGAGACTCCGGTGTAAAGGCCGGAGACTTCGGTCTGAATATTTTCGCAGACCCCCTGGACCGGAGACTCCGGACAGTTTCCGGTCAGTCTCCGGTGTCAATACCGCAGGAGACACCAAGTTTACCACCTTGAGAAACTTCAGGAAAAACTCCAGTGCGGAGACTCCGGCCTGGAGGACCGGAGACTCCGGTCTTGACTTAGCCGTTTGAGCTCACAGAGTGTCTGGGGTCAATCGAGAGCAAAAGGCACAGGCACACTGGAGACTCCGGACAGTCTCCGGTAAGACTCCGGACCAAGTACCGCAGGCGACACCAGTTTTGACTTAGCCAAATTCTTCAGAGGAAACACCCACACCGGAGACTCCGATGTATATCCGGTAAGTCTCCGGTCTGGGTACCGCAGGCGACACCAGAAATGACTTAGCCAAAATCTTCAGAGGAAACACCCACACTTGAGACTCCGGTGTATCTCCGGTAAGTCTCCGGTCTGGGTACCGCAGACGACACCAGAAATCCGGAGAAACTGGCCTAGTGAATTTCTTCACACCGGAGACTCCGGTTTGGGAGACCGAAGACTCCGGCCTGGAGTAAACTCCAGCAGAACTAATTCCAGAGACTTTGCATCTGTTTGTAACACCATACCACCACATCAAATATGTTGTTTAGGCCCTGAAATACATCAACACACTTAAGGATACATGTGTTGTTAACAAACACCAAAACAAGATGATTTAAGCTTGTTTGCACTTTCAATCTCCCCCTTTTTGGTGTTTGATGACAACACACATATTTGCAATAAAATCACATCTAGGCTATGTTTGAAAAAGATAGAGCACTCACAATGTGAGATCCCCCTATATTTTACAAACAAATCCCTCTAGATCAACTACTAGTGAACAATAATACATACATGCATAGAGACAATAGATAAATCAATAATAAGCATAATATGAAAGGTAGCTTCACCACGTAGTCTCATCACACACATAACATCCACTGTTCACTAGAAAATCAAACCAACTAAGATAATGGGAACACAAGCAAAAGCAACCCTTGCAAAGCCCGGAGAAGACAAGCTACGTATCCCCCTTTGTCATCGAGACACCAAAAAGGGCAAAGAGCACTACACAACCCAAGGACTCACTCATCCTCCTTGTAGTCATCATCCTCATCATCGACAGTGTCCTCTGCTTCTCCCTCGTCATCTTCTTCTTCCTCTTCCTATTCCTTTTCCTCATCAGAACCACTGTTGAAGAACTCAAGATCCTCATCATCCTCATGTTGTTCCTCAACATGCTCCTCTTCCTCAGTCATAGGGGCCTTGCCACGGTGGGTCGAAGAGGAAGGAGCTGAGGTGACGTCTTCAAAGTCACCCCAAGGGAACTGGTCAGTGTTCCAGTTCTCATAAGACATAGTCACGGACGCGGTGGGAGGAGTGGGAGGTGTAGTGGTAGGAGTACCCATAGGAGGAGTAGCTCCAAGCCCAGTGTGGTCCTGCAGCTTGGAGATCATCTTCTTTAGCTCACGCCTCTCCTTATAGGCCACATGGTTCTCCTTATGCACTGCAACTGTCATGCACAGAATGTTGCGCTGAAACCATGACAACTTCTTCATCTCATCATGTGTCTCCTCCTTGCTAGAACGGTGAGACGGAGGATCTGCATTCTTCCTCCTAGACCCAGAAGGAGCAACCTCAGCATCACCCATGGGGGTGTCAGTGTTAGGTAGGTGAGAGGACATAATCTGGAGAGAGGCAACCGAGTGCTCAACCTCAGTCACCAAGCCCGGAAACTTATCGAGGATGAGCTTCATAACATACCTTCTTGATCTCAATCATAAGAGAATAGATCTCCTCTTTGATGAAGTGCATAACATCAATCACGTAGCCTTCGCCATCTGGACCACCTAAGTGACACTAGAAAGCATGGTAGAGTAAGTTCACGAGACCTCCACGAATAGCATCCACATTCCCAGCCTTGGGGGCAATGTTGTTGCGGAAGAGACAAAGAACAATGTTGTAAACCCTATTGAGATCCTTAGCGGTATCGGTGTTAGAAAGCTTCTCATACATAGGAGCCATGCGCTTCTTGTCATAGGCCACTCCGTGAACATGCATACGATGACCATTTTCCTCACCCCATGGGTAGCCAAGAAGCTCAGCAAAACGCCTCATAGAGGACTCACACTCAACATACCCGGTCATCCACCTCAAAGGAACATCATCTTCTTCACCAAAGGTGACTGTGGCAAAGAACTGCTGAATGGCCGAGACGTTGTAGTTTTGCTGAATGCCAACCAGGTGCTCAAGTCCAAGCTTCTTCGTTATCCACACAGCCTCCTCAAAGTACTCAGAACTGCCAAGGGCCTCCAAGTCGAGAACCTTCTGGGGACAAACAGGCTGCTTGAACTGGGAGTAGATCTCACTCATAATCAACTCAGACTCCCTCCTCCAGTAATGAGAAGTCTCAGCAGTGCGGGCCATGGTGAAGAAAGGTCGAGCCCGCATGATCCTGTACTCCTTCTTGCTCATGGACTTGCCAGTAGTGATCCTGTCATACTTGGCCTTCTTGGCCAACTCACTCCTCAGCCTTGCCTCAGCTCTCTCCCTTTGACGCTGCTCTGCTGCAAAAGTGTTCTTCTGAACAACCCTGCCAGTGGCCTCATCAGTGACAGGATAGTTGCGGGTGTGGGCACGGTAGGCACGCTTTTTGGGGTTGGAGGATTTTGACTTAGTCCTTTTCCCTGAAAACACACGCAGCCAAAACACAAAACCAGAGAGAAAACCAAAGTAGTGAGCATACATGTCCAAAGATGAGTGCAAAAAACAAACAGAAACGACAGCACTCAGTTCTAGGAAATTCACATCGGAGTCTCCGGTCTGGCATACCGGAGTCTCCAGACTGACACCGGAGTCTCCGGTCTGGCCGACCGGAGTCTCCGGACTGGGCGTCCAAACTGCTATGTGAATCTGACATAACTAGTTCTAAGTTGTTTCTATCAGTTTCTATAGGGGAAAAACATGATAGGGTGAAACTTAAACAAACTCTAGTACCATCTCTCCAAAAAAAATCACCTAGTCCTTAGATCTAGATGTAAAAACAAAAAAATGGGGAGGGGAGAGAGGTACCCTGGTCACCCTGGCCAGTCATGGTGCCTCCCACGGATGGGAGTGGCGAGGGAGGAGGATTCCGGCGGTGGGAACCGGTCGGAGGGGAGCCCTGGGCGTCGGCGGCGGCACAACAGTGTATTGGGGGTGGGGGAAGTGGGGGTAAAAACCCTAACTTCCCCGAGCCCCCCTTTTTATACTGCTAAAACCCACTTCGGAGTCTCCGGTCTTAACACCGGAGTCTCCGGACTGGCAGACCGGAGTCTCCGGACCACACGCAAGAAAACCCAAATTTGATGGACAGGACATGTATGAGACAAAAAAAACTTGTTTAAATGGGAGGTTTTTGGCTAGGAAAGAAAAACAATCAACAAGGAGGGAATCTTATACTCAAGAAATGCTAGAAAACACACGAACATCAAATTTTTGAGTATATCATCCGAAATGGCCAAAAACAATCAAAAAGACAAAATAAGCCCAAATAAGAACCAACTCTTTAAAAAAGAGGTTGGTGGCCTAAGCCACCATGTAAGAGATCATGGTATGTCACCATGAAGATATATCTTGGGTACATTGCCAATTCTCGACATTGAAGCTCACAATTCAACATTAGAAAAAGAGAGATAACGATGAATTTTTTCTTTGGGCATAATGGGGGGAGGGAGAACCCAATGTGTTAGGATAACACTCCCCCTATGTCCATGCCTACACCTAAACCCAAACACGTTTCATCTATAGGGGTATGTGCAATATCCTCAAGTCAAACTCCTAGAAACAATGACATTTAGTTCATTCCTCAAGAACATGAATCTTGCATCGTCGAGTGGATTTGTGAAGAGATCCTCAAGATTGTCCTTGGTGGGAACATAAGATAGTGCAATATCCCCTCTTGCCACATGGTCTCGGATGAAATGATGGCGTATCTCAACGTGCTTCGTTCTTGTATGTTGCACGGGGTTGTAGGCGATCTTGATGGCACTTTCATTGTCACACAAAAGAGGCACCTTATCCAAATGAACGTCATATTCATTGAGAGTTTGCCTCATCCATAGAAATTGGGTGCAAGCACTTGCAGCGGCTACATACTCGGCTTCGGCGGTGGAGAGAGATATGCAATTTTGCTTCTTGGAATACCAACTCACCAAGGACCTACCAAGAAATTTGCAAGCCCCGGAAGTGGGCTTCCTAACATCTTGATCACCCGCCCAATCGGAATCCGTGTATCCCTTGAGCGAAAATTGTGCCCCCTTTGGGTACCACAAACCAAATCTTGGGGTATGAACCAAATATCGAAAGATCCTATGGACCGCCATTAAATGGCTTTCCTTAGGGACCGCTTAATACCTTGCACACACACCTACACTCAAAACGACATCGGGCCTAGATGCACAAAGGTAAAGCAGATAACCAATCATAGAACGATACAACTTTTGGTCCACATATTTACCCTTCGGCTTACGAGATAGATGGCACTTGACTTGCATAGGAGATGGATTGATCTTTTCATTTTGGAAATTAAACCTCTTGATCATGTCTTGGGTATACTTGGCTTGAGAAATGAAAGTCCCTCTAGCAAATTGCTTGATCTCGAAGCCAAGAAAGAATTTAAGCTCTCCTATCATAGACATCTCGAACCTATCAGTCATAAGCTTTGAGAAATCATTATTGAAAGCTTGGTTAGTTGAGCCAAAGATGATATCGTCCACATATAGTTGGCATATGAAAAGCTCTTCCTTTACTCTCTTTGTGAAGAGAGTGGGGTCGATCTTCCCAACTTCAAAACCACGGTCATCCAACAACTCTCTAAGGTGCTCATACCATGCACGTGGTGCTTGTTTGAGACCATAGAGCGCTTTGTCGAGTTTGTAGACATGGTTAGGAAAGTTGAGATTCTCGAACCCCGGAGGTTGCTTAACATATACCTCCTCTTTTAGTGGACCATTCAAGAAAGCACTTTTAAGATCCATTTGTTGCAATTTGAAATTATGCGAAGATGCATAAGAAAGAAAGATACGGATGGACTCAAGGCGAGCCACGGGAGCATAGGTTTCATCAAAGTCAATGCCTTCAACTTTAGTGTAACCTTGAGCTACCAATCTTGCCTGGTTCCTTATAACAATGCCGTGCTCATCTTGCTTGTTCTTGAATATCCACTTAGTGCCAATAACATTGTTGCAATTATTGGGCTTCTCAACCAATCTCCAAACCTTGTTACACTCAAATTTATTGAGCTCATCTTGCATAGCTTCAACCCAATCGGAGTCCTCAAGAGCTTCAAACACTTTCTTTGGTTCCACCATTGATATGTGAGCTTGATGCTCACTAAAATGTGCCAATTGCCTTCTTGTGGATCTTCTAGCTTGAATATCCTCCAAAACCTTGTTGTCTTGGGCATCAATTTGCTTCAAAGCTCTTTTTATCCTTTTAGCACGACGGGCTTCGATCTCCTCATTATTGCGAGGAGGGATCACTTGATCATCTTGATCATTTGGGTCCCCGTCTTGACCAACTTGGCCTTGATCATCATCATCATCATCACTAGCTTAAACTTGAGGAGAGGATGAAGAGGATGGTTGATCTTGGCGATGACCTTGACTAGCATGAATGATAGGAGTGGTAACATCTTGCGTAGTGACTTGGTCAATAAGAGGAGGGTCTTCAACATGTTCTTGGGTAGGTGCAACACTTGGCTCCTTGGCTTGTTCTTCTATTGTAGAGGAGGGATCCACTTAAGTAGAGCATAGTCCTTCTCGAGTATCCATAAGGTATCCCTCGATGGGGCGGAAAAATCCCACACCCATCCTTCCTATGGCTTCTTGAGGCATTTCAACATCAACATTAGAAACATGAAATTGCGCCACTTGGGAGCCATCATTTTCCTCGAAAACCACACTACAAGATTCTATGACAATCCGTGAGGCTTTGTCAAAGACTCTATAAGTGTGGGATTCGGCACCGTTTACCAACAAATATACCCTCAATAGTTTTGTATTGAAATTTATACAACCTAACACCCTTGATCAAATAAAAGCACTTACAACCGAATACACGGAAGTAGGAGACGTTGGGCTTGTTGCCGGTGAGGATCTCATATGGAGTCTTGTCCAAGCCCTTGCGGATGTAGAGGCGGTTGGAGGAGTGGCATGCGGTGGATATGGCCTCGGCCCATAAATATTGGGGAGAAGAATACTCCGCCAACATGGTCCTTGCCATATCCAAGAGAGTGCGATTCTTCCTTTCGGCAACACCATTTTGTTGAGGAGTGTAAGTGGCGGAGTATTGATGACGAATGCCTTCTTTGCTAAGGAATTCATTCAAAGTGTAGTTCTTGAACTCCGAACCATTATCACTCCTAATAGCCATGATTTGCACATTGTGTTGACGTTGCACTTCCTTGGACAAGTCGATGCTGGTTTGTTGAGTTTCACTCTTGCACTTGAAAAAAAAACCGAAGTGTATCTTGAATAATCATCGGCAATCACCAAGCAATACTTCTTGCCACCAAAACATGACTTGGGCACGATACCAAAGAGATCAACATGGAGAAGCTCCAAGATCCTCTTTGATGAAATAATAGTCTTGGACTTGTGCGAGATATCATGCATCTTTCCTTCAACACACGACCTACAAACGTGGAAAAGGAAACATTTTCTTTTAGTCCGACAATAAGGCCACCTCTGTGAAGACTTTGAAAAGTTTTCATGTTAACACGGGATAAGCGGCGATGCCACAACCATCCCACATCCGCATTTCCGAAAAGACACATTGATTGAGAGTTGGTAGACTTCGAAAAGTCTACCACGAACAACTCATTTTCAAAATGTCCCACGTATGTGACATCAAGAGTCTTGCTCCTCAAAAGGACCACAATATCTTCATCAAAAAAGACGGAGAAACCCATCTTTTCAAGAGAGCGGATGGAAAGTAAATTGAAACCAAGGGATTCGACAAGCATGACGTTCACGATAGTGATATCGGGAGCAATCACAACCTTGCTGAACCCCGATACCTTAGACGAGGACGAGTCTCCATAAGTGACGGTTGCTTGAATATCATTTGGGCGCAACTCCGTCACAAGTTCTTTGCTTCCGGTCATATGACTAGTGCATCCACTATCAATTATCCATTTAGACCCACCGGAAGCATAGTCCTGCAAGAAATCATTGACTAGAGTTAGGACCCGAGGAGGGTCCCTTCATGTTAGCAACAAGGGTCTTTGGAACCCAAATAGTGTAGTCAATGTAACCCTCGATAAGAACAACATATTTAGCTTGCACAACACCATAATAATCAACATATGAGAAATGGTGTGGATTGTTAGTTCCCGCGGAGATTCTACGAGTAGTGTTGTCCCTCATGACACTACTACTCGACGCAACATTGCTTGCTTGTGCGGGAGTGCTACGAGTAGTGTTGTCCCTAATGATAATACTACCCGAGGCACCATTTTTGGCCTTCTTCTTGTTCTTGTTCTTCTTCTGGGCAACATAGCCAAGACCTTGCTTGCCCACTTGTGGCCTTGGAGCACTCAATTGTGGTTGAGCAACAACCACATGAGGACTAGGGGACACCACTTGTGAGGTAGAGACCACAACCTTCTCAACTTGAGGGCCTTTGCCCTTGAGCCTTGCAAGATCATCCTTCAACCTAGCATTTTCCTCAATAATATTTGCATGATCACAAGAAGAAGTAGAGGTGATAGGGTTGTTAAGTTCATTAAGTTGAGTTTGAAGTTTTTCATGCAACTCTTTTAGGGAAGAATATTGACTTTCCAAAGCTTTGTGAGCCTCGGTTAGTTTCAAACTCCTCGGTTAATTTACCATGACCAACCCCAAACTCAACCTTATCCTTTTTAGCCTTTTTATATTTAGCAATAGCAAGACCACGTTCCTTAGTGATATTAGAAACACGTTCATTATGAGTTTCTTCAATAGATTCAAGTTCCTCCTCAAGAGAAACTCTACCATGATGCTCTTCCTCAAGAGTCATAGTGAGGGATGCAATTTCATCCGCATCCCTTCTTTCAACCTCACCTTTCTTCTCAAGAGCTTGTTGGGCCTCTCCTAATTGGCTCATGATATGTTCGAAGTACTTCTTGGTCTCACCTTGCATGTTAGACATAAAACGTTCCAAAGAGAGCATTTGATCTTCTACTCTAAGACTAGCAAGATTTTCTAGTTCACTTGGGGTCTTAGAGTTGAGAGAAGGTGATACCTCCGAGGCCTTAGCCATGAAGCACTTGGCATTTGGGTGAGGATGATTTTCATTGGGGAATTCAAAGAGAGATGAAGGCGATGGAGTAGAAGCAATGGCTAGAGCGGCCACTTCACTTGTGGTTTCTTCTTCTTCATCACTCCAGGAATCATATTCCTCTTGAGTCACTAGAACAAACTTGGTGAGAGATTTCTTGTTGAAAGGTTTCTTCTTGAAATGAGGTTTCTTGTACTCAACCTTGGACTTGTCCTTGCGAACGAGCTTGCCACCATGGTGTTCTCTATTTTCATAGGGACACTCCACAATGAAGTGGTTCTTGTCTTGGCAATTGAAGCAAGACCTCACTTTTTGAGCCCCATCATTGCCATAGCGAGACTTGGTCTTCTCCTCAAAAAAATTCTTGGCCTTGGGAGGATTCCTCCAAAACTTTTGCATGGTGAGAGCAATGATATCCTTGAGCACGGGATCATACTCTTGATCCTTCAATGGATCCAACACCTCATTGCCTTCTTCTTCTTCATACTCAACTTCTTGGGACACAACCTTGGCCTTCAAAGCAATCGATGCCCCTTTGCGCATTCCTGTGAGCGTAGCACGGTTGTCACGAGCATTCTTGGTTTGCACTTGGTAGGAGCAAATTTCTTGCATGACTTGAGTTGAGGTCATAGAAGGGAAATCATGTCTTCCTTGAATGCTCTTCAAGTCCGCGGGCTCAAATGGCATGAGGGCAATCATGTAC
The DNA here is from genome assembly GCA_028641055.1 of Alopecurus myosuroides. Classification (NCBI taxonomy): domain Eukaryota; kingdom Viridiplantae; phylum Streptophyta; class Magnoliopsida; order Poales; family Poaceae; genus Alopecurus; species Alopecurus myosuroides. Next base: position 452,387,045 of record CM054057.1, on the reverse strand, counting down.
TTCCTTTTGATCCAAGCATCATCAATGTACTTGGCACCAACATTAGTGAATGCGGTGGCAAGTGTCTTGAGCCTTCGATACATGTCTTCGTGGTTCTCTCCATCATGCATATAGAACCCTTCGGCCTCATTGGTCAAGGCATCATACCTATTCCTTTGCATGCTCTCATTGCCCACAAACATGACGACAAGAGCATACCATGTTTCCTTGGTGGTGGAATATTGTTGGAGATGCGGCATGTGGTTAGGACCCACGGCTTGTTGAAGAATTGACAAGGCGGTGCAGTTGAGTTGACAATCTACGACTTCTCTTCTTGTTAGGTTCTTGGGGTCATGAGGTTTGTATCCATCACGAGTGACCCTCCAAAGCTCTATAAAAGAAGAGTCCAAGTGAGTCTCCATGTAATATTGCCATTCACGGAAAGAAAAAGCATCAATTTTAGGTGGATCTCCCCTAGTGATTATATGAGGATGTGGGACGGGAGGATCGGGAGAATAACTTCCGGGAACGGAGTGAAATTCTCCCTCTCCTTTCGTACCCTTCTTCGTGCAGTTTTCGGCGGAAGCATTTTTATGTGGTTCACCATCTACCCCTTTCTTGGCGCCCTCCGAAGGTACGTCCGGAGGAGATGAGTCGATGACCTCCGGTCCTTTGGCTTTCAAGAGTTCCATCAAGACTCGACGTAACACATCGATTTTGGTGTCTATGGATGAGGTCAATGAATTTTTCAACTCATTGAGATCATTCATGGACACCGCCGCGGAACCTTCGGTATCCAATGCTTCACCCATACTTAAACTCTTAGGCGGTTAAGCCCGATAGAAGAGCCGAGGCTCTGATACCAATTGAAAGTAAAGTATAGGCACCTAGAGGGGGGGGTGAATAGGTTCTACGACCAATTTTAATTTTTCTTCACAATTAAGCTTTGACATGAAGGTAAATTCTCTAGATAGTTCTACTAAGGTGAATTTACCTATATGACAAGGATGACAACTAATGCAATGAGTACAACAATAAATGCAACAAGTACAAGTAAGTAAAAGATAAGGGAACGAGATAACCGATAGGAAGCACACTGAGACACGATGTATTCCCGAGTTCCTCCTTGTTAAGGGAGTACGTCTCGTTGGAGGGGTGTGAGTTCGCCACGAAGGCCTACTCAACGCCACAAAGGCCTCACCCTATTCTCCGATGAACTTCGCCACAAAGGCCTAGTTCACCTTCCACTATTGATCCCCTTTGAGGCGGGAATCGAATCCTTTACAAACAACTTGGGGCACACACCCACAACCAAATTGGGGGCTCCCAACACTTCTTGAATCACCAAAGAGTAGCAAGATGCCTAGGTTCTCCACAAGAGGAAACCCTAGGCTAGATCCCTCAAGCAAATGAGAGGGGAAATGAAATCCGGTTGGTGAAGACGTAGATCGGGGCCTTCTCCTTCAATCCTCCAAAGATCAAGGCTTTTGGGTGGAGGGATTGGGAGATCTAGCAAGTGGGTGAGCTCCAACAATGGTGACTTTAATTCTGGACGAGCTAACCCAAGGTAGGTGGAGGGGAGGGGGTATTTATACCCCTCATAAAGTCTTGGAGCCGTTGGAGCTTTTCTGCCAAACTCACACTGGAGACTCCAGTGTAAAGGCCGGAGACTCCGGTCTGAATATTTTTGCAGACCCCCTAGACCGGAGACTCCGGACAGTTTCCGGTAAGTCTCCGGTGTCAATACCGCAGGCGACACCAAGTTTACCACCTTGAGAAACTTCAGGAAAAACTCCAGTGCGGAGACTCCGGCCTGGAGGACCGGAGACTCCGGTCTTGACTTAGCCGTTTGAGCTCACAGAGTGTCTGGGGTCAATCGAGAGCAAAAGACACAGGCACACCGGAGACTCCGGATAGTCTCCGGTAAGATTCCGGACCGAGTACCGCAGGCGACACCAGTTTTGACTTAGCCAAATTCTTCAGAGGAAACACCCACACCGGAGACTCCGGTGTATCTCCGGTAAGTCTCCGGTCTGGGTACCGCAGGCGACACCAGAAATGACTTAGCCAAAATCTTTAGAGGAAACACCCACACCAGAGACTCCGGTGTATCTCCGGTAAGTCTCCGGTCTGGGTACTGCAGGCGACACCAGAAATCCAGAGAAACTGGCCTGGTGAATTTCTTCACACCAGAGACTCCGGTCTGGGAGACCGGAGACTCCGGCCTAGAGTAAACTCCAAGCAGAACTAATTCCAGAGACTTTGCATCTTTTTGTAACACCATACCACCACATCAAATATGTTGTTAGGCCCTGAAATACATCAACACACTTAAGGATACATGTGTTGTTAACAAACACCAAAACAAGATGATTTAATTGTGTTTGCACTTTCATCATGGTACACCACAACCTGAGGTGGAGCACTAGCTCGTGAGGAGCGTGGAAGGAGCAACATTGTCCTGGGAGGCGCTGAGAAGGGGTTTCATAGTAGGAACAACCATGGCGTAGTTGTGGATGAGCTGAGCCGGAATCTTGGTGTTGATGAGAGTTCGAAGATAGGATCCATAGATGGGAACCTTCTTGTCACGAACCGTAAGCTTCAACTCATTCCACATGTAATCCAAGACATCCAGCTGCTTGTTGTTCCTCTTGGCAGTCACAATATGGTAGAGAAGATTGCTCATCCACCGGCGAGCCATCCCCTTTTTCCCCAAACTTGGCATGGATGGTGTTCCGAAGAATAGTGTGAGTCACATACCAAAAATCAGAGAAGAATGCAACCTTGGGGATGTGTTGAGAGCCAAAAACAGTGGGATAGCAGTGTTTAATTCCGTCTTTGGACTTCATGATCCTCCGTTCATCACCATGAATCCGTACATAGGAGAAGGTACATTGAACTGGCTCTACAATATCAAACAGAGCACCAAACTCGGCCAAAGTGGCATGACACTGAGTACCTCTGCTCATCCAAGTCATGTCACGTCCACCCTCGGTGGAAAAGTGAACTGTGGCAAAGAATTACCGAAGCAGAGCAGGAGAAAACTGAACAGAGCATGCCATAAGATTGCTAATTTGATGATAGTCCATGAGTTCCATTACCTCAGGGCCAAACTGCTCGAGCTGCATCAAGGGCTAAAGAAATGCTGAGGCACATGATCATTCTTCAAAGTGCAGACCACAAACTCATGAACTTGTTGATGCATCTTGCAATAAAAGCGATTGTCGCGGCATGTACGATGAGGAAAAGCATACGGGTTGAAGTTCATGCGATCATTTTCCCAGTCAAATGTGTTGAGACTCCCCCAGTTATCATGGACTGGCTCATCTTTATTGACAGGAAGAGGTGGCCCTTGTGGGTGAGTGGGAGTAGAGCCACAAACAGCATTAGCATTCCTCTCGGTCCGCATGCGAGCATAGGTGGTAGCCACGGGTTCCTTGCCAGAGAATGAATGAACATGCAAGTGCATATGCAAGATGAGTGTACATGGTCATAATAAAAACATTGGGTTTGGTTGATAGACTAGTGGAAAAAAAATCACTTTTTTTTTTTGTCATAGGTATAGGAGAACACCAGTGGCATAGGAGACTTAGAGTGTATTGAAACATTTGGTGCAAACCAATTATTAGAGTGTTTCCTAGGTCATGGCCATATGGTGCAAACAAAATATTAGAGTGATTTCATATGGCATAGTGGTTAGGTAACACTAGTGACAACAATCCCTAAGCAATCGGTAAGTAAAATGCACTAGTGGCAACACTAAACAAGAAATCCCTAAGTAATATGGAATCAATATGCACTAGTGACATCACTAAACACAAAATTCCGTAAGCAAGAAATCCCTAAACAAGAAATCCTCAAAAAAAATCGCCCCAATACATGAGATCCCTAAGTAAGATGATACTAGAATGGGCCAATGAGCAACAAAACCAAAGAAATTAGTACCCGTTTTGGAATCATGGGGGAAAGTCTTCAAACAATGGGATGGATCTCCACCAAAGACCCACCAATGAGAAATTCGTTTGGAGGAGTAGGGGAGAGAGAGGCTAGGGTAGCAGATCTGAGGAGAAGGGTGGTTGGGATGGAGTCTAGAGGGAGGGGGTGAATAAAAGCTTGGGGCTAGGCACCCATGGAGGTTTTCGGGTGGGGGAGGGGACAAGAAGATGAGATCTAAACCGCCCCCCTCCCCCACACGTGTGGCTTAAGTGGCGGGCCGGGCACCTAACCGAGTCGGCCGGCCTCAACCCGGCCTAGGCCGGGCACCCAACCGAGCCGGCCGGCCCCGACCCCGGCCTAGGCCGGGCATCCTACGGGTGCTAGGACGGGCACCAAACCGACGGCGCCAGCCCTTAGGCCGGGTTTTCGAAAAAACAATCTTCCCCCATTTTTTTTTTTGTGTGTGTATTTTGAATGAATATTATTTTTTTCGAGTAAAAAAAATATACTACCAGTTTTAACAAAACATGAATACACGCATTTGTTCCAATTTTTAACAAGTTGTTTGGCCATATACTTAATTCAAAGTTTTGATGATGTATGAAACATGATGTTGGGAACATGGAGCAAAGCATTAGTATGATGATTTCCTCACACATCCAATGGAGGAAATAATAAAACCACAAAAATAACAAAGAGCAACATTCGATGTGTTATGGAATAGAAGATCGAATATGCATATGAGTTGAACACCAAATGTCTTATCAATATGAGAAACCAAAAAAAAACTCGAATCTTCGATTTGCGCGGTGGCCTTAGCCACCATGTATGAGTATGATCGATATAACACCGCGAAGATATATCTTGGGTGCATTGTCAAAACTCATCATTGAAGCACAGTATATCATTTGAAATGACCATTATGCATCATTTGTTTATTTATGCACTATAGGAGTAGTGTCGACTCATTGATTGAGCTACACTCCCCCATGTCTATGCGTACATCTAAGAGCCAAATAAGTGTATAGTAGAGGTGTGTATGCAAGATTTTCAATCAACTAAAATTGCTTGCACATACGATATTGAGCTCACTCCTTAATTGCTTGAATCTCTTCTCATCTAGAGTTTTTGTGAGGATGTCGGCAAGTTGATCTTTGGTGTTTACATAGGAAAGTGAGATATCTCCATTGGCTACATGATCTCGAATGAAATGATACTGAATCTCAATATGCTTGGTCTTGCCATGAAGTACCAGATTGTGACCAATCTTTATAGCACTCTCATTGTCACATAAAAGAGGCATTGTATTAATCTCAATTCCAAAATCCTTAATACATTGCCTCATCCATAAGAGTTGAGAGCAACAACTAGCGGCGGAAATATACTCCACTTCCGTGGAGGAGGTGGCAATGCAATTTTTCTTCTTGGAAGACCAACACACGAGTGATCTACCAAGGAATTGCCAAGCACCCGAGGTTGATTTTCTATCCACCTTGTCACCTCCCCAATCCGCATCCGAATATCCCACAAGATCAAAAGTTGTGTTTGATGGATACCGAAGGCCATGTGTAGGAGCGTCAAACAAACATCTAAGAATCCTTTTGACCGCAATCATATGGCTTTCCTTGATGTTAGATTGAAATCTTGCACACAAACCCACACTAAACATAATATCCGGTCTAGATGCACAAAGATAAAGCAAAGATCCAATGATAGAACGATAAAGTTTTGGATCAACCGGTATACCTTCATGATCCATAGTAAGATTAACGGTTGTTGACATTGGATAAGCTAGTGGCTTGGCATTGTTCATATCAAATTTCTTGAGCATGTACTGAAAATATTTTGCTTGACAAATAAAAGTCTCTTCATAATGTTGCTTGATCTCAAAGCCAAGAAAGAACTTCAATTCTCCCATCATAGACATCTCAAACTCACTTGTCATTAGTTTGGCAAATTGGTCTACAAAACTCACATTAGAAGATCCAAATATAATATCATCAACATATACTTGACATACGAAGAAATGTCCATATACACTTTTGGTAAAGAGTGTAGGGTCAATTACCCCAAGTACGAAACCACGATCTACTAGGAACTCCTTTAAATGATCATACCAAGCACGTGGGACTTGTTTGAGTCCATACAAAGCCTTATGGAGGTAGTAGACTTGGTTAGGATACTTGGGATCCTCGAACCCTGGGGGTTGTTTAACATATACCAATTCATTTAGAGGACCATTTAGAAAAGCACTTTTAACATCCATTTGATGCAAGATGAAGTTATGGCTAGTGGCAAATGCAAGTAATATACGAATGGATTCAAGTCTAGCTACGGGAGCGAAAATTTCACCATAGTCAAGTCCTTCGACTTGAAAGTAGCCTTGAGCAACCAATCGAGCCTTGTTGTGAATCACTTGGCCATGAGAGTCTTGCTTGTTCTTGAACACCCATTTTGTTCCAAGGACATTATGATCCTTGGGTCTTTCCACTAGTGACCATACTTTGTTTCTTTAAAAGTTATGGAGCTCTTCATGCATGGCTTGAACCCAATCTTCATCTTCAAGAGCATCATACACTTTGATAGGTTCAACATGAGAGAAAATATGAATGAATACCACAAAACTTTAGCACTTGTCCACGAGTGGAGACACTTCTTCCCAAGCCACCAATAATATCCTTTTGATAATGTGACTTTTGTTCCAATCTTGAGGCTTGACGAGTCATGATACGAATTAGTGCATCATCGACATTATCATTTGGAGGAATATCATCATCATTTCCTTCATCAAGACCATGATCCATCCGGAGTGGAGTTCTTGGTGAAGAATCACCAAAATCATTTCCACCATTGTCGTTGGGTGGATCTTGATGAATTTCTTGATGAGTGGTATCCCCTTGAAGGTCTTGTTCTTGTTCTTGGTCTACCATTTGATTGGTGGTTTATGTAGAGGGTTCCACTAGCGTAGAGCTAGTCTCATCCACATTTGCCACAAGGTGTCCCTCAATGGGTATAAGTGGACCTATACCCATTCTTCCTATGGCTATGGAGGAAGGTTCATCACCTACATCATCACAATCAATTTGCTCCAATTGGGAGCCATTATCCCCATGAAACTCCACATTCATAGATTCTTCAACACACCCGGTGGATATGTTGTATACTCTATAAGTGTGAGAGTTCGTGGCATAACCAACAAATATACCTTCAAAAGTTCTAGGATCAAATTTAGACAATCTAGTCCCTTTAATGTAAACTTGACATTTACACCCAAAAACTCGAAGATACTTGAGGTTGGGTTTGTTACCGGTTAGTAGTTCATATGGAGTCATACCAATCATCGGACGAACGAAGAGTCGGTTAGATAGATGACAAGCGGTGTTGATGGCTTCGGCCCAAAAGTTATATGGGGATTTGAACTCGGTCATCATAGTTCTTTCCATATCAATAAGTGTGCAATTCTTCCTCTCTGCTACACCATTTTGCTAAGGGGTGTACGCAGCGGAATATTGATGTCTTATCCCCTCTTCACTCAAGAATTCATCCATGGTGTAGTTCTTGAACTCGGACCCATTGTCACTCCTAATTGACAAGATCTTGGTGTCATATTGGAGTTGCTTCCGTGGCCCAAGATATGAACCATTCTTGAGTTTCACTCTTCCTCTTGATATAGAATACCCAAGTGTATCTTGTATAATCATCAAAAATCAGCAAACAATACTTTTTGCCACCAAGACTATCATATGTGGGAGGCCCAAATAAATCCAAGTGAATACTCTCAAAGGGCCTTGTTGTGGAGATGATTGATGTCTTGAGATGATTCTTCTCATGCATCTTTCCGGCAATACAAGAGCTACAAGGACGATCTTTGGAAAAATTCACACTTGTTAGTCCTACCACGTGCTCACCCTTCACAAGAGTTTGTAGATTTCTCATACCGATGTGGCCCAAGAGGCGATCCCAAAGCCACCCCACGTCGGATTTAGCCATTAGGACAAGTGGCGATATGTGTAGTTTCTTTCGAGAAATCCACTATATACATACCGTTTTGAACAAATCCAACAAAGGCTACTTTAAGAGAAATGGTGTGAAGAACAAGCACATGATGACGCCCAAAGACACATGTAAAATTGCATTCACAAAGTTGCAAGACGGAAAGAAGATTATAGCCAAGGGACTCAACAAGGAGGACTTTCTCAATGGATGAATCCGGAGAAATGACCACCTTGCCATGTCCCAGTACCTTAAGTTGTGAGCGATCACCAATAGTTACATGAGAAAATTTGAGGACTTGGAGTTTTAAGTCATTTAACACTTCCTTGCTTCCGGTCATGTGTGCGGAACAACCACTATCAATCATCCATAATGTTCCTCCGAAAGCACAACCCTACAATGAATCAAATTCTTGTCTTAGGTACCCATTTTTGGATGGGTCCTTTCTTGTTAGTCACAAGGGTCTTAGGAACCCAAATATCATACTTGTAATCATCACCATATGAAGTTCCAACATATTTTGCATAAACATGACCATCAATAGATTTAAGAAGCACATAAGATGGGTTATACTTTCCCGCAAAGTTGTTGTGAGTAGTAGTGTTCCTAGGAACAATACTCTTAGCAATCATATCAAACTCATCTTCATCATTAGCCAACTCCCCCTCCTTCACAAAAACTATAGAGTTAGTGGAGGGAGTTGACTTCTTCTTGTAGGCCACCTTGGAAGTGGAACCAAAACCAAGGACTTCCTTGCTAATAACTCTATTTTGACTACTCAAAAGATCATTAAGGTTCTTTTGCCCTTAGATGCATGTGGCAAGACATTTTTTGAGTTTTTCCTTCAACCTATTGTTCTCCTCAATGAGAGTTTCCTTGACACACAGAGGGTTAGTAGCACAAGAGTTTGCATATACATTTTTAAACCCTTTTAAGGTTTTGAGATCATTTGAAATTTTTCGATGATCAATTTTAAGCTTATAAAAATCCTTAATGAGTTCATTGTAACCTTGGCTAGTTGCATCATTTAAGGCCATGAATTCCTTACCTTAGCAAAAGCATGCTCACAATCAAGTTTTACTTTAGCTATGTCAATTGCAAAGGTATCCTCTATGCTTTTTTTAAAGCAATGTGATTCATCTAGAGCTTTCTCAAGCTCCTCAATTTTACTAGCATCATCACGAGTAAACTTTTCAAGTAATGTTATTCTATCCTCATGTTCATCAATGAGACCAGGTGCCTCACTTAATTGATCCATGAGAGAGACAAAAATAGATTTAGTTTCTCCTTCTATTTTCTCCACAAAGTTTGTCAAGGGGTTTTTTCTCAACACAATTTAATAGTGAAGGAGTAGAAGAGTTTGCAAGTTTGAGTGTAGGAGTAACCTTTGGGGATATACCCTTGGCCATGAAGCACTTGTGACTCGAGGGACCCTTGTTGTCATTAGGGTTGTAGAAGAGAGAGCTTAAGTTAGGAGGTACGACGCCCCTAGCCATGGCTGCCATACCTACTTGTTCATCATCACCATCATTATCTTCACCACCGGATGTGTACTCAACTTCTTTTGCAATCAATTCCCTAGGAGGGCCTCTCTTGATGAAGTTCTTGGACTTAGGAATGAAGGTGGATTTCTTGATAAGTCTTCCACCATTTTCAATTCTACTCTTGAAGGGGCACTCGGCAACAAAGTGCTCGATATCTCCACAGCTAAAGCAAGTTCTTGACTTCTTCATGCTTGAGACTTTCTTTCCCTTGTTCATGGTGGCATTTTATCTAAAGTCTCCCTTCTTCCACCACTTGTGTTTAGCAAGGGCCAAGCATTATTCATGTGATGTATTCATCTCTTTCTCGGAGACCTCATGTGTGAATCCACCATCATCACTTGAGTCATTTTCTTCATGGGGAGTGGCTTGGCCTTCAAGGCAAGAGAGGGTCTCTTCATTCCGTTTACACGGGCCATGACATCATCGGAGGTTTGCTTCATGAATTCTAGAGTGATGAAGAGACCCAAAACATCATTTGGGGATAGATCCAAGTAATCTTCCCTTGATTGCACATTCATCACCATGTTTTCATTGTATGGAATCAAGGTGAGTAGAAATTTCTCCTTGACCCAATTCTTCGTACAATCCTTGAATCCACAATCTCTCATGTCATTTACGAGAGCCTTGAGTGTTCTAAACATGTCTTCAATGTTATCTCCATCTCTCAAATGAAAGTGTTCAACTTGTCTTTGGATGATTGACTTCTTGGATCGTTGAAGGTTGATGTTTCCGTCATACATATCAACAATGCAATTCCAAGGTTTCTTTGCACTTGAGAAGGACCGGATGTGCTCAACTTCTTCCTTTTCCATTGCCTTCTCCAACATGTGCATGGCATGAGCGTTGAGTTGCTCATCTATGCTGTCACTTGAGCTTAAGTTCAAGGGATCCTTTGGCTCATACCCCTTATAACCAATTCTCCATATTTGCATTGGAGAGCTGCATATGTAAGACTTCATGGAAGCTTTCCAATTAGTAAACGATTCCTATGTACCATAGGAGGTGGACCAAGATGATTAACATGTTGATGTTGAACATTAGGAGCATTGTTATAAGCAAAGCCAAAGGAATTTCCACTACTACCATTTCCAGGTGTCGATGTTTCGGTTGCTTCTTGATACGTCGAAAATGTATCTCCTTTTCCGAACACTTTTCTTATTGTTTTCCTCTAAACTTGTGTGTTTTGGATACAACTAACACGGACTAACGCTTTTTTTCAGCAAAATTACCTTGGTGTCTTGTTTTTGTGCAGAAAAATCAACTTTCGGGAAATTGCCCAGAAAAGACCACATTGATGTTTTCACCCCGGAAGACCCCGGGAGCCAGAAGGGGGCCATGAGAAGAGCCACATGGTGGCCACACCATCCCGTGGCGCGGCCCCCCTAGGCCGCGCCAGCCTATGGTGTGGGCCACCCACAGCCCCCCTCGGACTCCCCTTTCTACTACAAATAGCCTTCAACCCTAAAATACGAGGGGGTTCGATAGTTTCCTAGAAAGAAGTCCGTAGCCCCGCCGCCATCGCGAATCCTTTTTCGGGGTTCAGAAACTCCATGCTGGCACCCTGACGGTACGGGGAATTGGAAGAGATCATCGTCACCGTCATCACCAACGCCTCTCCATCGACCATCCATGTTTCCCCCATCCATGTGTGAGTAATTCCCCCGCTGTAGGCTGAATGGGATGGTAGGGATTGGATGAGTTCGTTCGTGTAATAATGTCGTGATTGTTAGGGCATAGTGCCTAGTATCCTTTATTAATGCTATTGACATTGTTGCAACTTGTTATGCTTAATAATTGACACTTTGGGCCCGAGTGCCATGATCTCAAATCTAAACATGTTATTGATTCATGATGATAATTATTGTCTCTTGATCATACCTGCAAGTTGTTTACACATATTGTTGTCTGGAACCCAAGGCCCCGAAGTGACAGAAATTAGGACAACTGGAGGGGATGGCTGTGATGTGAGGATCACATGTGTTCACGAAGTGTTAATGCTTTGCTCCGGTGTTCTATTAAAAGGAACACCTTAATTACCAGTAGTTCCCTTGAGGCCCCGCTGAAAACGGGCTGGTAGGACAATAGATGTTGTGCAAGTTCTCATTACGAGCATGTACGACTATTTATGGAACATATGCCTATGGTTACTTAGTACTTGGATGCTTTATCATATTTATTTGCAATTCCCATGACTTGATCATTATATGAACTATCTTATCCATGCAACGCCCGCTCATCTATCCCCACGCCTACAGTATTTAATCTCGATGTTTACTTCAATCACCACTGTTGTTGTTTTCATACTACTGCTGCTACTATAAAACTATTACTACTGATAAACCACTGCGAACAAGTCCACTTTCAGGTGCAGGTGAATTGAGAACTCACTTGTTAAGGCTCACAAATATTCTTTGGCTCCCCTTGTGTCGAATCAATAAATTTGGGTTTTACTTCCCTCGAAGATTGTTGCGATCCTCTATACTTGTGGGTCATCAAGACTATTTTCTGGCGCCGTTGCCGGGGAGCATAGCTTTATTTGCGAGCTCACCGGAGAGTACTATTATCTACTTCCAATCATTCATCATGGGTAAGTCTCGTGATGGAAGAGTTCCTATATTACCATCCACTACAAGAAGAGGTACAACTCTGAACACCTCTGTTGCTCTTGATTCACCGTCTGTTATGAGTAAGCTGCTTACACCACATGCTACACATGCTACTTCTGCTGAATCTGAAAATACTTCTGATACTTTTGTTGATGCTTCTACTGTGCTTGATGAGAGTGGTTCTCTCGGTCCTTTCTTAGATGTTACTATTGCTAAAGCTAAAAATATTGCAAACACAGAAACTCCTGATAAAAATCTTGTTACTCCTGCTTTTTCACCTGAGTTCATAGAAAATCCTAGTGATGATTTTGATGATTCCTGTATTGAACTTAGTGATTATATTATTGAGAAAATACAATCTATGGAGGATAATGATGTTGTTATACGTCTTATGGAAAGTCGTGCTGTTAAATATAAATGATCTCTTGATGCTAAGTTTGCCACTTCTCCTATTAATATTAGGGATAAGGATTATGATTTCTATCTTGATTTATCTTCTATATCTATTGTTGAGAAAGGACCTTTTTGTGGTACTGAAAATGAAAGTGCTATGAAACATATGAATGAGCTCTCCTCTTTGAGTGGTTTATTCTCCGATGATCTTAAGAAACGTAGCTACTTTGTTACTAAAATATTCCCTTTCTCATTAAAGGATGAAGCTAAAATGTAACATCCCCGTTCTGCTACAATAGGGTTTGTTGTGCCGTGCTCATGTCATTCATGCATGAAAGAATTTTGAAACAATTTAAATTTTGAATTTAAATGAAACTGGCATAAAAATCACTTAAAGTGATCACCCAAAATTTGTTTTCAAAACCATTTCAAAATTGGAAAGCAAAGACATGGTGAGGTTGGAAATTTTATGTGGTTTCCAAAAACTATTTTTTCCAATTTTTCTGATTGCCAAAATGTCCTCAAAACTTTATTTCATGTTCAGTTTTAAAATATAAAAGGGCTTCTCCGTAAAATCTGAAGTCTGCAAGGGGCTTTGTGCAAAAAGGTTGTCTTCAACCTTTGACAATAGGAGTTGCTGCGTGGAGGCAGCACTGGCATCGAATCCACCTCCTGCTTGATCTTCCGGGAGGATAAGAACCCCAGGATAGCGCCCTCGACCTGCTCCCTCTCGCTATCCCCTCTGTTTTCTTCCTCTCTCTCTCAATTTTTCCTTCCGGCCGAAACCCTAGGTCTCCGGCCGCCGCTTGTCGCCGTCGTTCCGGCCACCCCCGCGCCACACCGTGCACTCCTTTAGCTCCGTCGTGGTATCCTCTTCCTCCCTGACGAGCTACGTTTGCCGGGAGGCCCGGGAGGAGCCGATTGCGCCGCCGTCTTCTCCGCGGCCGGCGAGGTTCCGCCGCTTCGATTCGTCGCCGTCCGGCCTCCATTCGCTCCACCGACGACATCATCGAGCTCACGGTGAGCTCCACCTCCTTCCTGAACCTTCCCCACTCCCTCCCACGGTCGGGATCGCTGTTTCGCCGGAGAACCGTGGCCGCCGCCGCGCCATTGCTCGCCGGCGTTGCTCCGGTGACCAAATGGTCAGTCCGCCGCCACCGTTCGAACCCCCATTCCTTCCTCTAGCTGGTGCGCCCACCAATTTCACGAAGAACCTAAACGAGTTGATCAATTTCTAGTTCAACAGAGAACAATTGCCTCCGCATGATGTCACGGTGACATAATTGTGACGTCATATCCCTGTTCTTTTATTTTTTCCAGGAATGTTTAATAATTTCAGAAATTAAATAAAACTTGGATAATTAATATCTCCCTAAATATAAGTCAGAAAATTATAATAAAAATATGGGAGTGATCAGAAAAATGTAATCTTTCCAAATATGTCATTTTCAATAATGTTTGAGAAAGTTGATTTTTGAACATTATTTAATGTTGTTAATTCATTTAAAAATAGAAAAATAAGATTTTATTCATTAAAATTAGAAAATTAAAAGTTATATACCATTTTGCTCAAAATGACAAATGCAACCTATTTATGATGTTTTCAAGCTCATTTGAGCAACTAAAATGGTACTCACTTCCATAATCGTCCGAAACCCCCTCCAGGGTCTATTTCGGGCAAATTTCAGAAATCTGCATTATTTAACATATGAACCCTAGCAACCCAACGATCATGTTTAGGGCTTTATCTCAGTGCATTAACCTGCTCACGCATACATATTGCGCATTGCATTGATGCCATGATTGATTGTTATTTCTCTTTCGGTGTTGTTTCCCCCTCGTTAGAACGTGACCCCGAAGTGAAGGCCAACAACTCCATGGCGAATACTTGATCTTAACCGACAAGTCAAGCACTTATTCCTGAAGACTTTATCTGGTTTTCTTATAACCAAGGCAAGCATAACCTCTTATCTGCTCATATATGATTTCAAAGTGATTTGAATCTCGTACTTTGCATTCGGTTCCAAACTATTTGATGTCAGTAGATAGAGTTCTCCTATATACTGCATAACCTAGATATCCTGATCCACTTCACCTAGCAGCTATAGGTTTGTTTGTGCGCGCTCCGCTAAACCTTGTGAGTCTTGCTTAGCCATGCCTAGTTGATGAATCTGGTCAATGCGTGAATCTACTATGTCAGGTGTTTATGATTTGAATTACCTTTGATAACTTGACTAATCACGGCATGGATGTGAGGCCACAATGGGTTGTGGCGTTTTGTCCTGTTCATGCCCCTAGGAGCGAGTTCTCGCCTTCGAGCCAAGACTGAGCGTACAGCCACACGTGGGCCGATGAACCCCGCCCGGCTGACTAACTTGTTTAACCTTATCCATGAGACACGTAGTTTGAGCTTTCCATCTGCGTGTGAGTCGGAAAATGTTTTGGAGAAAACTAGGTCGTGACCGGGACAAGTGATGGACGTACACGGATCTTGTTCCCGACTCACAGAACAGGTGCCGTCAGGAGGTGGCCAACTCCCTGTTGACGGGGTGGCCCTGTTTGGGTTGACTCATGGATATGGTTCGACAAGGTAAAGGCTGGCAATCGACCACCCTCTGCCGGCACTTCCCGGACTAGTGCTAACCCTGGTGGCACTAAGAGTCGGTTGGTACGTGTGGGTAAAGTTGTACACCCCTGCAGGGTTAAATCTTTTCGAAAAGCCGTGTCTGCGGTTAAAGACGACTTGGTGACAGATTCTGTGATCATAGATAACTTAAACGGAATGACTAAAACTTGCTGACAACGATTGAAGGATGCCTCCTCGGAGATGCCGAGAGGGGTTACCTTGTAGCATGAGGTAGTGTGGAACAACTGGAGGAGGTGATCTTTGAAGCACGAGGTGCTGAAATGATTTGGTGGATTAAAAGATGATGATATCAGTAGTTGAGTAGCTTTCTCATCTATTTTCAAAATACTCTATGAGGCGTGCTGTTCCTTCCTCAACTTGCAAAACAAAGATTGCTTTACGCAAATCAGCCTTCATGAAACCCTTTTTGAAATAGCAGATATATAATAGGTTAACTAAGTCTTGTTGAGTACCTCCCGTACTCAGGTTTGCTTAATTTTGGTTCAGGAGAAGATCTCACATCGGTGGTGATTCAACGTGGACATCGACGAGTAGTTTGGGGTTCCCAGGTAGCAGCCTGGAATCTATGGGCTGGGACGTCGCTTTATGTTGCGGCCTCTTAGGCCTTTTTGGTTCTTGTTGATTAGCAACATAATTTGCCTTCCGTTGTCTGATGTAATGTTGGGTCGTGTGACCTCTGTTTGTAAGCTATACTCTAGTAACATCTGTTTAATACAAGTTTCATGTCTAGAGTGTTGCTTTGATCGGTTGTTGGTTTCGAGCTCATTGTTATACAGTTTTGGCTATGCCTGCATAGTTGTCGCAGTCGAGGGGTTGTGGAGCCGATGATCCATGTCCGAGCCCGCCTGTCGATTTGATCGGCCTGGGGCGAGGTAACCCCAGTAACCCTCGATTGTTGTTGCACTTTCTGGACACATAGCAGCTCTGTATAACTTTGGTCCCG
This sequence comes from Alopecurus myosuroides, assembly GCA_028641055.1. NCBI lineage: Eukaryota > Viridiplantae > Streptophyta > Magnoliopsida > Poales > Poaceae > Alopecurus > Alopecurus myosuroides. The sequence goes on along the minus strand of CM054057.1, from coordinate 452,371,004 downwards.
TTCCTTCAGTTTCATCCGACTCGTGGACACTTGGGTATGCATAATTGGTTATGACTAGCATGGATACAAGGAGTAGTAGACCGGGGATCCGGACTACGTGCCGATGAATCCGGTCTGCCAGCCGTTGTTTGTTGCGGCCGGGGCTGGTAACCCTGAAGCCCTTGTGAGTCCATGGCTAGGAGCACATAACAGTATGTATATCTCTGGGTCCGGGGTCGTGACAAGTCTTGGTATCAGAGCAGGACTGCCTGTAGGAAAACCTTACTGCTTGGTCGATGTTGAGTCTAGTGTTTGTGAAAACTATTTTGAAACTTCAAATGAGTTGTGAAAACCTCCTTAGGATTCTTTTTACTCCTTATCTGGTATCGCTCTAACTCTGGGTCACCTTACCTGTTTTGATTTGAAAAGGTTTTGTTATCTCTTCTAGTCATTCAAAACTTAGGTGCCTTCTTTGGCAAGGACGTTGTTACCCAAGTTGACCTAGTTATGAGTTTCTAGAGTCGTGTGTGTTCCATATTCCGTTATCTCTTAATCTGGGAGATTTCCTTTCCAGTCTAATCTCTCAGAGTTGTCCGGATTCCACATTCTTACATGTTCCAACAGTCTGAAATCCTGAACCTCGAGATCTGCTTTTCATATCGAATGTATCCGTTATCCTCTGCTCCAAGTTCTTACGGAGCTATCGTTGTCCTTCGAAAGATACTTCATGATTGCTATTGTAGTGTCCTCTGTGGCACTCATATAGTAGTTACTCCTTTCGTCGTGTTTTTAAACCTTGAACTTGAACCAAAGGTCCCGGAATGTGCTGAATTGCGGTGAGTTGGGTCATGTGGTTTCATAACCAGGTGATGCTCATGCTATCAGTACAGGATGCTGACCTTTAACCCAAGTTCCGTTTCTTTGGATCCTGAGGAATCTATTCTACCCCGGGATGGCTAGGAAATCAACTCCAATAGCCGTAGGCTTTCCTTTGGAACCAAAAAGGGATCACAACAAGAGTGATCATCATGGCTCCACATCTTTGTTCTTATTTCAGCTATACCTCCCTTTTAGCATGGGTTTTACAAATGAGCATTACCCCGTGCATCCAACGTGATCTCAGGACTTTCCAGAGCACGTTCCTACTCTTTAGTTGCTTTCCGAACTTCGTCCGTTGTTTGGAAACCAAGTTACATATGGTGTTGGATTCCTCCAATGTGTTTGCTCTTGTTTTCCGTCAGAACGTTCCACCTTGGAATGTTAGGAGAAACAAACTCCAGTACCTCGTTCACCTCCAGAACCAGGTCAAAGTTTTGTAATTCGCAGATTAGAGAAGTTTCATTAGCTTCTGTTCTGTTTCACCTTCGAGTATCACACTCTTATATATCAAGAGGTTGTGTTAAGTTTCATGGCCTTATTGATGAAGTGATGCTCTTACCGTCTTCACTCCCTGTTCCTCCAAGCTTGAATGCTCGAGAATGTTGGGTGTGCATTGAGGTGTGTACCAGATATTCCTAGCAATTTGTATTTCTTTGAAGAAAATCTAAGAAACATCTGTATCCTTCTTAGCACTACTGGTCACCCAGCCTTTGTTTGAAGTTGACTGAGTCACCAAATCCGTTCAATCCGGTGCACACTTTTGGTCAGAGAGATAGGTTCGTACCAAAGCTCTCAAGACCATATCGGTTGCTTTGAAAAGCATGCCTCCTATCGATTTCTAAGACATACCGGTGGGTTGTGATATTCTGGTTGTCTTTCTAGAAGTATCACCAGGTTTGTCACCTGGCCGTGATGTCTAAACAAGGGGTACTTTGAACTACTCCTTCCTCCAAGGAACTCTGCTGGATATCCTGGACTAGTTGGTTGAGCTTAAACAAAAACTTGGAGGGTTGAAAGGCAAAAGCTCTGCTTAACTTGATCCTCTGTTAAGGGATGTCTAGTTCTCCTCATGTTGAAGCAGGATAGTATCTCCGTAGTGGACATGCTATCACTCTACCCTTGATTTGATTTGGGTTATCATCAAATCGAGAGAAGATCCAAGGACTACCTTTACGGTGTTTTCACTCATGGTGTTTTGACGAGTACACCTTCACGTCCTTTGGTCTGACCAATATTTTGCCCTGTTCATGTATCATAGGAACCCCTCTTCTTGGAGTAATTTGATAAGTTTGTTGTCGAGCCCATCGATGACATTTCTAACCATCCAAGTTGCAAGAGGTTCATGTTGAACAAATGGCAATAATGTTGGAAACCTTCGAGAACCATCTTTGTGTCATCACGAAGTTGGGTTCCAAATGTTCGAAGTAACCTACTATGGTCCATGTGCTTTTGGTAAAAGTTGTCGCCGTGGATTCGAGAAGAGTTCTCTTGTTCCTTCGGGAATAATCCCTAGTCGGTCACGCATGTGTGGAGTATTCTTGAGATGGTTGGTTTTTTACCTCCATTCACTTAAAGAAGTTTGCGTCCACGCTAAGCCACTGACTGGTTATCCGTGAAAGAGAAGAAGTTCAAGAACTTCGTTATCTTTGCAATCATCTTCCCAACCAGGACTCCGATGTGTTCTTTTTCAAGTAATTCATGTAGGTGCAACCGTCTTTCTCAAGTTGCTAATACATGAGTTTTGCAATCTCACTCATCCTCTTGAGTGTGGCATCATAGTCCATATCTTGAGAATCTAGTAAATGTATCTCGTTAGTAACCGGTGTAACCTCTGTGATCAGATGTGCTGATTCTGAATCATCCTTCCACTAACCAGAGCTGAATCTCAAGAAGCAACGATGGTTGGTGTTTCCTCAAGAGTATTGAATTAGGTTCCTTTGAAAATACGGCATGGTTGATGTTGTGGTCGACACAAATAACCGTAAGGCCTAATGTCATATCTCCTTGTATCCGTAAGAACAGCCACTCTCCGTGAGAATTCTTGTGTGGTTAATTCTAACAAGTTTCCTCCCCGTTCTTCCAAACCGGAGTTTTACATTGACTTGTGTACCTATAGAAGGCTTACTTAAGTCTGATATTGGTATCTAGAACCGTTCAAGATAGCTTGGAGTTGATCTTTCGAATCTTTCTCTATCAATCCTACCAAACCTTTGTTTAAGTGGAAACAAGTTCAACAGGAGAACATCTCTTGGTGTTTGTAACCGCCGTTGATCAGTTCCCTTTTTCAAGTTGTTTATACTTGAAGTTCTGCTCATGTCACACATTGTGTGAATTTGTCAGTCACTTCAGCCGTGGGATCTTAACCATGTGGTAAATGTATTGCTACGTCCAAACCACAATAGAAAAGAGATCCCTCATTTTCTTCTGGTGTTTCAATCCTCATTGGTTACTCATCCTTATGGTGTGACCAAGAATTCCTCCTTCATTACGGTGTTCAACATCCTTTGGTTACTCATATTCTGTCGTGAAGTAACATCCCGATCTTTGACAAGGATTTCAAGAAAACTGTTATGGAATGGTTGAAAGTTCCGTTATCTTCCGTGTCCACTCCGAAGAGTGAACATGATTTCGTATCAAATTCTCTCCGATGCACGATACAGTGTTTTCTCGTGTTTTGTTTTTCTCGTCTACGGATATAACTTGGTGGTATCCAAGACCATCCTCACGATCTTGGTATTCTGTTTGAAGAAATCTCGATGTCACAAGTTGTTCAACCTATCTTTTCCAAAAGGATTTAAAGTCTTGTGCAAAGCTCATATTCTAAATCCTTTCAAGAACCATCGTCCGTAAACTTGAAACCATCTTCTGTTTTCCCTCCGTTATCTTGATGTGTTTCATGCCTGATAACTCAAAAGTTCTTTATGAACATTCCTGTCATGAGTTAGCCATGAAATACTCGATCTTCGTAAAGATCAGTTCCTAAGAGTCTTCCCTCTTACCTAGGTGTATCCGTTCAATAATTCAAGATGCTACTGATCAATCTCTTCGAGAAGAGAACCGTAAGGTTCGAGAAGATCGTTCAAAACCGGTGTTCCTTCTTTATTCTCCTTCGGGAATCTCGGGACGAGATTCTTGTAAGGGGGGTAGATTTGTAACATCCCCGTTCTGCTACAATAGGGTTTGTTGTGCCGTGCTCATGTCATTCATGCATGAAAGAATTTTGAAACAATTTAAATTTTGAATTTAAATGAAACTGGCATAAAAATCACTTAAAGTGATCACCCAAAATTTGTTTTCAAAACCATTTCAAAATTGGAAAGCAAAGACATGGTGAGGTTGGAAATTTTATGTGGTTTCCAAAAACTATTTTTTGCCAATTTTTCTGATTGCCAAAATGTCCTCAAAACTTTATTTCATGTTCAGTTTTAAAATATAAAAGGGCTTCTCCGTAAAATCTGAAATCTGCAAGGGGCTTTGTGCAAAAAGGTTGTCTTCAACCTTTGACAATAGGAGCTGCTGCGTGGACGGCAGCACCGGCATCGAATCCACCTCCTGCTTGATCTTCCGGGAGGATAAGAACCCCAGGATAGCGCCCTCGACCTGCTCCCTCTCGCTATCCCCTCTGTTTTCTTCCTCTCTCTCTCAATTTTTCCTTCCGGCCGAAACCCTAGGTCTCCGGCCGCCGCTTGTCGCCGTCGTTCCGGCCACCCCCGCGCCACACCGTGCACTCCTTTAGCTCCGTCGTGGTATCCTCTTCCTCCCTGACGAGCTACGTTTGCCGGGAGGCCCGGGAGGAGCCGATTGCGCCGCCGTCTTCTCCGCGGCCGGCGAGGTTCCGCCGCTTCGATTCGTCGCCGTCCGGCCTCCATTCGCTCCACCGACAACATCATCGAGCTCACGGTGAGCTCCACCTCCTTCCTGAACCTTCCCCACTCCCTCCCGCGGTCGGGATCGCTGTTTCGCCGGAGAACCGTGGCCGCCGCCGCGCCATTGCTCGCCGGCGTTGCTCCGGTGACCAAATGGTCAGTCCGCCGCCACCGTTCGAACCCCCATTCCTTCCTCTAGCTGGTGCGCCCACCAATTTCACGAAGAACCTAACGAGTTGATCAATTTCTAGTTCAACAGAGAACAATTGCCTCCACATGATGTCACGGTGACATAATTGTGACGTCATATCCCTGTTCTTTTATTTTTTCCAGGAATGTTTAATAATTTCAGAAATTAAATAAAACTTGGATAATTAATATCTCCCTAAATATAAGTCAGAAAATTATAATAAAAATATGGGAGTGATCAGAAAAATGTAATCTTTCCAAATATGTCATTTTCAATAATGTTTGAGAAAGTTGATTTTTGAACATTATTTAATGTTGTTAATTCATTTAAAAATAGAAAAATAAGATTTTATTCATTAAAATTAGAAAATTAAAAGTTATATACCATTTTGCTCAAAATGACAAATGCAACCTATTTATGATGTTTTCAAGCTCATTTGAGAAACTAAAATGGTACTCACTTCCATAATCGTCCGAAACCCCCTCCGGGGTCTATTTCGGGCAAATTTCAGAAATCTGCATTATTTAACATATGAACCCTAGCAACCCAACGATCATGTTTAGGGCTTTATCTCAGTGCATTAACCTGCTCACGCATACATATTGCGCATTGCATCGATGCCATGATTGATTGTTATTTCTCTTTCGGTGTTGTTTCCCCCTCGTTAGAACGTGACCCCGAAGTGAAGGCCAACAACTCCATGGCGAATACTTGATCTTAACCGACAAGTCAAGCACTTATTCCTGAAGACTTTATCTGGTTTTCTTATAACCAAGGCAAGCATAACCTCTTATCTGCTCATATATGATTTCAAAGTGATTTGAATCTCGTACTTTGCATTCGGTTCCAAACTATTTGATGTCAGTAGATAGAGTTCTCCTATATACTGCATAACCTAGATATCCTGATCCACTTCACCTAGCAGCTATAGGTTTGTTTGTGCGCGCTCCGCTAAACCTTGTGAGTCTTGCTTAGCCATGCCTAGTTGATGAATCTGGTCAATGCGTGAATCTACTATGTCAGGTGTTTATGATTTGAATTACCTTTGATAACTTGACTAATCACGGCATGGATGTGAGGCCACAATGGGTTGTGGCGTTTTTTCCTGTTCATGCCCCTAGGAGCGAGTTCTCGCCTTCGAGCCAAGACTGAGCGTACAGCCACACGTGGGCCGATGAACCCCGCCCGGCTGACTAACTTGTTTAACCTTATCCATGAGCCACGTAGTTTGAGCTTTCCATCTGCGTGTGAGTCGGAAAATGTTTTGGAGAAAACTAGGTCGTGACCGGGACAAGTGATGGACGTACACGGATCTTGTTCCCGACTCACAGAACAGGTGCCGTCAGGAGGTGGCCAACTCCCTGTTGACGGGGTGGCCCTGTTTGGGTTGACTCATGGATATGGTTCGACAAGGTAAAGGCTGGCAATCGACCACCCTCTGCCGGCACTTCCCGGACTAGTGCTAACCCTGGTGGCACTAAGAGTCGGTTGGTACGTGTGGGTAAAGTTGTACACCCCTGCAGGGTTAAATCTTTTCGAAAAGCCGTGTCTGCGGTTAAAGACGACTTGGTGACGGATTCTGTGATCATAGATAACTTAAACGGAATGACTAAAACTTGCTGACAACGATTGAAGGATGCCTCCTCGGAGATGCCGAGAGGGGTTACCTTGTAGCATGAGGTAGTGTGGAACAACTGGAGGAGGTGAGCTTTGAAGCACGAGGTGCTGAAATGATTTGGTGGATTAAAAGATGATGATATCAGTAGTTGAGTAGCTTTCTCATCTATTTTCAAAATACTCTATGAGGCGTGTTGTTCCTTCCTCAACTTGCAAAACAAAGATTGCTTTACGCAAATCAGCCTTCATGAAACCCTTTTCGAAATAGCAGATATATAATAGGTTAACTAAGTCTTGTTGAGTACCTCCCGTACTCAGGTTTGCTTAATTTTGGTTCAGGAGAAGATCTCACATCGGTGGTGATTCAACGTGGACATCGACGAGTAGTTTGGGGTTCCCAGGTAGCAGCCTGGAATCTATGGGCTGGGACGTTGCTTTATGTTGCGGCCTCTTAGGCCTTTTTGGTTCTTGTTGATTAGCAACATAATTTGCCTTCCGTTGTCTGATGTAATGTTGGGTCGTGTGACCTCTGTTTGTAAGCTATACTCTAGTAACATCTGTTTAATACAAGTTTCATGTGTAGAGTGTTGCTTTGATCGGTTGTTGGTTTCGAGCTCATTGTTATACAGTTTTGGCTATGCCTGCATAGTTGTCGCAGTCGAGGGGTTGTGGAGCCGATGATCCATGTTCGAGCCCGCCTGTCGATTTGATCGGCCTGGGGCGAGGTAACCCCAGTAACCCTCGATTGTTGTTGCACTTTCTGGACACATAGCAGCTCTGTATAACTTTGGTCCCGTTCCTTCAGTTTCATCCGACTCGTGGACACTTGGGTATGCATAATTGGTTATGACTAGCATGGATACAAGGAGTAGTAGACCGGGGATCCGGACTACGTGCCGATGAATCCGGTCTGCCTGCCGTTGTTTGTTGCGGCCGGGGCTGGTAACCCTGAAGCCCTTGTGAGTCCATGGCTAGGAGCACATAACAGTATGTATATCTCTGGGTCCGGGGTCGTGACATAAAACTTGGTTTAACAATTTGTCATCTGGATCTATTGATAGTCCTATTGGTTTGGTTAATGCTTTCTTTCAGAAATATTTTCCTGCTACTGCTCAACATGCTGCTTTACAAAATATATTTAATTTCAAGGAATTGGAAGAAGAGAAATTGCATGTATCTTGGGCAAGGTTCTGTTCTTTAGTAAGGGCTACACCTGGGCATAAGCTAAAAGATAATAAACTTCTTGATATATTCTATAATGGACTAACTCTTGAATCTAGGACATATCTGGATAGTTGTGCTGGTTGTGTTTTCAGGCAAAGAACTCCAGAGGAAGCCGAGGAATTAATGGTTAAAATAAGCCAAAATCATGGTTGAGCCTGAGCCGACCCCTACTCCAGTATCAACACCAACACCAACACCCAAGAAGAGGGGAATGATTGAATTAAATGATGAAGTGATGAGAGAATCTAAGAAATCTCTTAAAGATAGGGGTATTAAATTTGAAGATGTAAAGAATCTTCCACCTATAGAAGAATTATGTAAGTCAATCCCTCACTCACCGCCCATTGAGGTACACTCTTTCCAATATTTTGATAGTAGAGATATTACCCATAGAAAACCTCCTGATCAATGCTTAGATGAATTTGATAATTATGTTATTAAGCAAGATAATTTTAATACGAGAGTGAAAAATCACCTAATGGAAAACTCTAAAGATGTTAATGATTTGCATGGTATTATAGAAAGAACCTCTAATGGTGTTAAAATGCTTGTTAAACATTTTCAAATGGTTCAAACTCAAATTGATCAACTTGCTAAAGTGAAAAAAAATTGCTAGTTAATGCTTCTAAAGAAAAACATGCTTATGAAATAAGAACTAGAAGTAGTATTGCTACACAAGATCCTTTATATCCCGAGGGACATCCTAAAAGAATTGGACAAGATTCTCAGCAAATTAATAATGATGTTATTCATACTAAGAAGAAAAAGAAGAAGAAACATAAAACTACTGTAGAATCCTCTGAACTTGCTAAAGATCCTAATAGTATTTCTATTTCTGATGCTGAAACTGAAAGTGGTAATGAAAATAATGATGCTTCTAATAAAGAAGAAATTGAAAAGGAACCTGAAAAGCAAACTAAAAATACAAAGTACACTAAGGAAGATTTTATTGCTAATAAACATGGTAATGAAAGAGAACCTTGGGTGCAAAAACCAATGCATTATCCTAATAAGAAACACAAATCAAAATAAGAAGAACACTATAAAAAGTTTTGTGAATGGATGAAACCTTTGTTCTTGCAAATTCCTTTAACTGATGTTATTAAATTGCCTCCTTATGCAAAATATATGAAAGATATTGTCTCTAACAAAAGGAAGATTCCTAATGAGGAAATTTCCACTATGCTTGCTAATTATTATTTTAATGGCAAGGTTCCTAAGAAACTTGGAGATCCTGGTATACCAACTATTCCTTGTTCTATTAAAAATAATTATGTTAGAACTACTTTGTGTGATCTGGGAGCTGGAGTTAGTGTCACGCCTTTTACTTTCTATAAAAGACTCCTCCTAGAAAAATTGATACCAACTGATATATCTTTGCAAATGGATGATAAATCTACTGCTATTCCTGTGGGTATATGTGAGGATGTTCCTGTTCAAGTTGCTAATAATTGCCTGATATTAACTGACTTTGTTGTGTTGGAAATGCCTGAAGATGATAATATGTCTATTATTCTTGGAAGACCTTTTCTTAATACTGCAGGGGCTGTTATTGATTGCAATCAAGGTAAAGTTACTTTTAATGTTAATGATAAAGAGCACACCGTTTATTTTCCCAAGAAGATTGATAAGAAATATGGTCTAAATTCAATAGCAAATATTGAGACCATCAAGATTGGAGAATTTTATTGTCCCATTCCAGTACCCCCAAAGGAATATGAAATTATTGTGATTGGGACTATTCCTATCAAGGTTGAGTTAACATAATTATTTAGTGATTAGCAAAGTTTTTCTTCATATAAAAATTATTCTGGTAACAAGACTTGATCACCCTTGTTAACAAAATGACTTTTAATGAAGAGGACACTATTTTCACTATGTTTTCACCTTCCCCACTATGTTTTCACCTTGTTTACTTCTTTATAATATTGCGCCTGTAGTACAATCATGTTTTCCACCATCCCGATGCATGTTTTTCTGATATTTTCACTCTGATTTCTAGGGTTATGCATGTTTTCACCATCCATACTTTTGTTTTCGCCACTACCACCTTTGTTTTCTTTGGATATTCTTCCATTAGAGTGTCTTAGAACCTTTGTAGTGTTGGTTTTGGTTTTGTTTTCCACCTTTTCACTTTTGTTTTCCAGAATTATTATTATTTATTAAAATTCTGAAAAAAGTCCGAAAAATAAAGTTTCTCAAAAAATTCCAGAAAAATTATAATATTTTTTACGTCAAAATGAGGTAGAAAGCCACCTAGGAGGCCCCAAGGGGACCCACCAGTCAGGCACACCATAGGGTGGCGCGTCCAGCCCATGGTGGCGCCAACACATGGTGTGGGGTCCCCTAGCCCTCCACTAACTCTCTCCCCTGCCAAAGTGTTCTCTCTCACCTCACAAACTGAAAACACTTCCTGGAACCCGTGTTCTTCTATTCTTGCCTATGGATTTTGGATCTCCTTCTCCAACCCATCATTTGTGCTGATATTTGGTGTGTTTGAACTCCGGTATGTGACTTCTCCGATGATCCAAGTAGAATTTTATTTAGTGAAGTATTTCTTGAGTATTTTGGTACTGTAGGTGACAACTTATGTGAGTTTGCATGCTTGATTTGAGTAGAAATAATTTATTTTTGATTTATGTTTAGCTCTCATATAAGTCCCTATGGTAGTCTCCACCTTATAGTTGCTTGAAATTAATTTTTGTGATGATTGTTGAAAAATTTCAGAGATGGATAGTTTTAATTATGGAGAGATATTTAGGAGTGATGCTCCTAGAAGGACAAGTCCCTCACGCTCATCCACTTCAGCAAGGCCATCATACAATGAGGATGTTATGGCGTCAACTGTTGATGATGCGGAAGATGATGGTATCGTTCACCCATCTAGTTTTCCTTGCCGTACATTTTTAAGAAGTGCATGTCTTTTAGCTGACTTTCTTATGCTTATCGAAAGAGTTGGTCTAACCAACTTTATGGAAGATGAAAGCACTCAGTATGCCGCACTTACAAAAACTTTTGTTAAGAGTTTTAAATTTCATAACACGCATTATGTTCCATCTGTTGCCTTCAAGTTATATGGTAGTCCTTTTTCTTTGTCCTTGGGAGATTTTGTGCTATTATAGGTATCAATGCCACCGGACATCGAGCAGGATTCAAGACAAACCCGCATACCTCCAGGGGATTTACCGAGAATTCACCAACAATGAGGGTCGCTCATCCCAGCACGGGAAGATAAGGAACATTCAACTTCCCTCTCTTAGATACTTTACTTACTATATTGGTACTAGTGTCCTTGGTAGGGAGAACACTAGCATCGTTTCTAGTTACCACCTTGATTTCATTGATGCTGCACTGAACCGTAGCATGAAGTATAACCTTGGTGCACTTGTTGCACGCCGCCTTGTTGCTTCTGGGCCTATTTTTGGTGGCATTATTGCTACACGTGTAGCAGCTGCTTTACATGTTTCCATTGAACCTAATGATGAAATAGTTGCTACACATATGCTTAACCTTGCTGCCATGAAATACCATCAGTTTGTCACTTCTAACTCTACTACTGATCATTTAGTATATAGAGTTTTATATATGGATGGAGAGGAGCGGAAAGTTACTTTGCCGCAACCTGTTTTGTTTATGATTGACAGGGCACCGTGGTCGCTCTCCAAGGAGCAGGTAGACGAGCATCTGAGCACCACAGATTTTTACATGCAGCAGGAGAGGCGAGACGCGCCCCCCGAGGACCGCAACACGCAGTACACTGGCGCATCCTCGAGCACATATCAGGGGGAGGGTTCCTCCTCGACATACTACGGGGGCGGCACCTCATGGGCCCCTTGCTGATTTATCTCCACTTAGGCCAAAAGCCTAGGCTTGGGGGGAGGTATACCGACATCGCACTCATTTATATATCATGTTTTGTCGGTTATTTGTATATCCATGTTTTCGCTTCTTTCGCTTCTTTTTGTTTCTTTCGCTTGTTTTTATTTCTTTTGTTTTTATTATTTTGTTTGCGCTTTCGAAAACACAAAAAGACCAAAAATATTTCTGTTGTTTCTCTCTATTTTGTTTCTTTAGTTGGTTTGCTTTATTCTCTAGTTGCATTTTTAATATTCAAAAACCCAAAAATATTTTTGTTTTGTTTGTTTGCTTGCTTACTTTTATGCTTGTTTCATTTAAAAAAAAACAAAAGGATTTTGCTTTGTTTACTTGTTCTCTTTTGCTTGTGCTTTAATTAAAAATCCCAAAAATGTTTTGTTGTTCTTCTTTTGTTTTGTAAAGTCTGGTGCATAGTTTGACAGCTTTCCGTGATTCCATTGGAGCTTGGTTTTCATTATATATTTTATTCAAACCACAAGTGAAGAGCAATAATGACGATCTACGACAATTCAAGTGTAGTGAGAGGCTGGTATGAATTCTATTTTCTTTCATTTCTGTACATATATCCATCTATGTGAGCATGCTTAGTTTGTTCGTATAAGATATATGTGATTTAATGGATGCTTAATAGTTCGTGCTCTCTCATGTTTTGTTCCAATTTATTAATGGTAAATGACCTGTCATATAAATATTTGTTCGTATTGTTCTATTCATAGAAGGGTATGACATTGTGGTAGCCTCCTCTGACTGTTTCATTTGAATCGACTTGGCACATGCTCACGCATGCTAAGACTGAAAACAAAAAGTCAATAAGCCTCGATATTTATTTTGCCTCGGAGTTCTAGTATCAATTTTATGACTCAGTTAATTTTACTTTGTCGCAAACATGATTATGATAGTTGTTGCTCTCTTGATTGTCGCTCCCTGTCTATTGCTACCCTTCACCTGTAGCGAGTATGGAATTCTACTCGTGCATCCAACTCCCAAAAACCAAAGTTTCCCATTGTGTACACCATACCTACCTACATGTGGTATTTAACTGCCACTCCAAGTAAATTGCTCATGTGCTACCTTTAAAACCTTCTAATTTTTTTCCTGTTTTGTCCCCTGTTTTAGCTCATGAGGACGTAAATAGAGAATCTTTATCTCACTTGTTGATTGGATTTCACACCCTGGACTAGTGGCTTCATCCGCTTATCCAAATGATAGAAGATGTGGCAGCGGGGTGCCTAGCCCCAAATTAATACAAATAAATTCTCTTCACTATTTGTTGCCCCTGATTTATCAGTTAAAGCATAATTGTGTAAACCAAAGAGAAAGAGGGATGACCTTCTACACCAGTTGCGTCCTTCACCATGGGAGCCGCTCTTGTGAATCCAGTTGGCTTGTGACGTACGGTGTTGTATGTTTACCATTCGTTGACATAAGAATACACCTCTCTTAAAAATATATTCAACACCTCTGTTTAATAAAATAAAAAGCTCTAGCACATGAGTAATCTCTGCTTCCCTCCGCGAAGGGCCTTTCTTTTACTTTTATGTTGAGTCTCCGCCATATTCTTTGAGCACTTTCTTGAGAGCATAATTATCATTCTTAGTGTGATGTGTTTGTCCCAAAGCACGGTTGATTGTGGTATAATCTTGATACTTGCATCTTTGATATTTTTACTTCTAGTCTTCCCTTGAACTTCAGAGGTGCCCTGGCATTTATGTTTTGCCCCACACTTAAGGGCAAGCGAGATACCACTTTATCAGATCCTATTATGATTACTTCAATCTTGCAAATAGTTATGCTTCATGTTGTTTATTATTAATATGTTGTTATCTCACCATGGTTTGCATAGCTATTAAGTGACAATATCTTGCATGTATCTTATCATGAGCATAACTAAGTATCTGATCATATAGTGAGTATATTTACATCATATGAAACAAATGTGTTCGTAATTTTTTTATCGCACTCAGTTGTCATTGAATTGCTTGAGGAAAAGCAATAAGCTAAGCTTGGGGGAGTTGATACGTCGAAAACGTATCTCCTTTTCCAAACACTTTTCTTATTGTTTTCCTCTAAACTTGTGTGTTTTTGATACAACTAACACAGACTAACGCTGTTTTCAGCAGAATTACCTTGGTGTCTTGTTTTTGCGCAGAAAAATCAACTTTCAGGAAATTGCCCAGAAAAGACCCCATTGATGTTTTCACCCCGGAAGACCCCGGGAGCCAGAAGGGGGCCAGGAGAATAGCCACAGGGTGTCCACACCACCCCGTGGCGCGCCCCCCCTAGGCCGCGCCAGCCTATGGTGTGGGCCACCCACAGCCCCCCTCGTACTCCCCTTTCGACTACAAATAGCCTTCAACCCTAAAACACGAGGGGGTTCGATAGTTTTCTAGAAAGAAGTCCGTAGCTCCGCCGCCATCGCAAATCCTTTTTCGGGGTTCAGAAACTCCGTTTTGGCACCCTGTCGGGACGGGGAATCGGAGGAGATCATCGCCACCGTCATCACCAACGCCTCTCCATGGACCATCCATGTGTGAGTAATTCCCCCGCTATAGGATGAAGGGGATGGTAGGGATTGGATGAGTTCATTCATGTAATAATGTCGTGATTGTTAGGGCATAGTGCCTAGTATCCTCTATTAATGTCGTGATTGTTAGTGCTATCCACTTTGGGCCCGAGTGCCATGATCTCATATCTGAACATGTTATTGAATCATGATGATAATTATTATTTCTTGATCATACCTGCAAGTTGTTTACACATATTGTTGTCCGGAACCCGAGGCCCCGAAGTGACAGAAATTGGGACAACTGGAGGGGATGGCTGTGATGTGAGGATCACATGTGTTCACGGAGTGTTAATGATTTGCTCTGGTGTTCTATTAAAAGGAACACCTTAATTACCAGTAGTTCCCTTGAGGCCCCTCTGAGAACGGGCTGGTAGGAAAATAGATGTTGTGCAAGTTCTCATTGTGAGCACGTACGACTATTTACGGAACACATGCCTATGGTTACTTAGTACTTGGATGCTTTATCATATTTATCTGCAATGCCCATGACTTGATCATTATATGAACTATATTATCCATCCAACGCCCGCTCATCCATCCCCATGCCTACTGTAACAGCCCAAGTATGAAAACCTACCATTTAGAATGTTTGATTTCTTGTTATTAAAGTATTGCATCATGTCATCATATTGTTGCATTTGTTTCTTTTGTTTTGCATCTGTTATTCTTGTTTTCACAATAAAAATCAAACAATTTCAACTGCTTTGTTTTCATACTTGTTCTGTTACAACTTTTGGAATAAAAAAATCACAAATAAAAACAACTCCTTTGTTGTCATATTATAATGGTGCTTCTATTTCAAATAAATAATTCCCAAATTGTTTTCAAACTCAAACTCAAATTCAACAACACCTCATTTGGAAATTATAAAATATCAAACCATTCCAATAATTCTAATCCAACTAATAATAGGGTTCACCCTATTAAATTGTGGTTTCTGTATTAATTAACACAATATTCCAATTCAAATCAAATATTTTCAAACAGAACCAATTTGAAGCTATAAAAATAATAACCAAAAACTTTCTCTCATTCCTTGTTTCCAATTAATTCCTTTGGGTCACCTTATTAAAAGGTTGATTTCATTAATCAATTTGAATATTCAAAATCATATAAATTGGCTTATTTTACAAACAGCAATGTAAAAGTTGAATTTTCAAAAACCTATTTTGCCAACTGTTAGCTTTTGAGCTAACATGGTCCCATGAATTTTCTCAAAATTTTTAAAATCAAAAACCCTATCATTTTCTTCCAAATCTGCTTTCAACAAAAAAAAATAATAAAACAGAAAAAGAAAAAAGAGCAAACTGCAGCGCGCGCGCAGCAGATAAGCAACCCAGCCCACCTAAGCCTACGCGCGCGCAGCCCAGCCCACCTAGCTCACTTACCGCTTCAGTTAGGCCGCCCCCGTCGTCTGCCTCGCGTACGGCAGGGCATCGGGGCATGCCACGGCGGCAGCCCTGCCCATCGACGGCAGTCCTGGGTCCCCGAGCCCCTATAAGAACCCCTACGAGCCCTAGGCCGCGCCGCAACCCTAGGCTCATGTCTCCCCCCTCGCTCCGCCGCCAGTTCCTCGCTCCCCGCCACCTACCACCTCTCTGTATCCACCTCGCCGGAATTCTTCCGTGTCTGAATCCTGGCGATCACCGCCGTCTAACACCACCACCTCCCGTCCTAGCTACTGAAACTAAGCCCCCGTACTCCCTGCTTCCTCGACAACATCTCCGATGAGTTTCACGCTGCCTGGATACGCGCCGCCGACCACGAACCTGCCGCGGCGATCACCGCACCGGAGTTTTCTCTGAATCTTCGAGGGCACCCACCGGTCCAGTGCACCTCCTCCCTGTCTGGCAGCGGGAATCGCACCGCCGTGCGTCCCTCTCCCCCGGAGACCCTTCCTCGACTCCAGCTGCTGCACGGATCGAAGCCGCGGTCCTCGCCGTCGCCGGCCGCCGCGCTGCCACGAACCTCTGCATCCGCGACGAACCACGGTGAGCAGCCACCGAGATCCCCTCTTCCTCTCTGTCTGATTCGCCTAGCAAACGCGCACGCATCCATCACCGCTGCACCACAGCAACGCTAGCACGATCACCACCCGTGGATCACCGCCGGCCGCTGACGAACGCCGTCAGGTTTCAGATGATTTCGTTCGTCAGAGTTTCAGTTAACGCTTTGGAACGATATCCTCTCTGCGCCTCCGTTACCTGACAACGGAACGCAGCAGCGCAACTGGTTCAGTAACGCGCGCACGAGCGGGAGGTGCAGGGATCGAGCCCTGGCTCCCGCACCGTGAAAAACCCCACTTTTTTCCCTCGAGTGCTGACAGGGAGGGCCCCCTGTCAGCCTCTCCCATGCCACGCAAGCGCACGGTCACCGTGTGGCCCACTGGCAGTGGCAGGGTAGCCCCCCCTTTGCGTGTAAAAAGTCCAAACACGTTTCTGTTTTATTTTCTATTTCTTTTTAAAATGGCAGAACTAATCCCTAAAATAAAAACTTTAATAACTTTTAATCTAAAACTCCAATAAATAAAAGTTATATATGTTTTCTGTTCCAAATTTCATAATCTTTCCAAATAATCTATTGGTGTACTGTTTTGAAATTCCCAAATGCATTTAAAATACAAATTTGAATAATTCAAATGCAAAATGCTAAATCCAATAAATAATTCATACTATTTCCAAATAAGGCAAATAAAATATGTTTTCCATGCCATTTCAAATACCCTTTTCAAATATAATTTTTGTTTCCTGGTTTAAATAATTTAAAGTGCCTAAATAATTTAACACTTGTTTAATTCAATTAAATTTGATAAAATCATAACTTGTTCAAAATAAAATATTTTTGAACATGCAAATTATTTTTTCAAACCACCAAAGTGTGAACTTTGCAAATGTCAATTTGAAATTATGTTTTGACTAAATAAAATTCAATTAATTTTCAAACTTGTTTTAAATTCAATTAAAACTTGTTTAATATTGTTTAAGTCATAATACATTCATCCTAACTCCTATTTCAAAATTTAAAACATGTAATCCAACTAAAATTTGATGTACTTTCCAAATATAAATTTTGTTTGATGTTTTGAATAATTTAAATTGCTGAAAACAACTGTTTCTTAGTTATTGCATTTAAAATTGCCAAAAGAAATAAATTGCTCATTTTAAATCCAATTTCAACAAATGAAATATGTTTCCCATGCAAAATTAAACCACCTTTTCAAATATAAAATTTGTTTCATGTTTTGAATAATTCAAATTGGTTAAATGATTTAAACCTTGTTTAAATCATTTAATATTGCTAAATTCATAACTTGATCAAATCAAATTCTTTTGGGACATATAAAATATGTTTTCAAACCCTCAAGGCATAACCTTTTCAAATATGAACTTGGTTTAATGTTTTGATCAAATAAAATTCAATTAACATCCACACTTGAATTAATTCCAGTTTAATTCTTGTTTAACTTGTTTAATTCCTAAATAATTTATTTGAAATCCTTTTTCAATAAGTGCAACATGTATTCCAACTAAAATCTTGTGTTCTTTTCAAATATGAACTTTGTTATCTATTTTGAACAAATTAACTTGATGAAAACAACAAATGCTTGTGTGAAATCTTTAAGTAACCAAATTTTCCAAACTTAATAAATGATTTCCAAACCTTGTTAAATTCCTTTTCCACTTGCATCTTTTGTTGTTATTTTGTTGTTATCATCATGCATGCATCATGATAAGCAAACTCTCACATGTCAATCAATTATAGATCATTTGCTTCCACTTAATGCCTGGACCTTTTCCATATGCAATCCAATTGCATAGGGGTCCATTTAAATTGTGTCACTTCATCAACTAGTTTATTTTGATGCAACCATTAACTTGACATGCATCATCTTTGATTGTGCACAATGCCATGATATTGATTGTCTATCTTTCTGCATTGTTTGTTTGCTTCTTCTCGGATACACGACGACGTTGAGAACGACGATCCTTACGACACCCCTTCTAAGGAGTTAGCTCAGTACCAGGCTACTGGGTTTGCAGGCAAGTTATCACTCACATGAACCACTGTGTTCCTTTCAACACTGGTTACCGATACTTTCCGTTGTTCTTTTCTGCTAGCCTTAGTAGTAGTTGTTTCTGTTACGAACCCATCACATGAATCCCTTAACCTTGATATTGCCTCACCTCCACTCCTATCACCCCTTTGGTTGAGCCAGTGTCTTACTAGCATGCTTAGGGTTGTTTTGCTCGAGTCTGTTACCCGTTACTTTCTGTTACTATTTCTATTATGTTCTGGGGGCTCGATGTTTAATCAATCAATCATGCTAATGTTACTATTAATAATAAATTTGATGATAAGGCACCGGCAGGAGGCCCAGGGTGGTTTTGAGGCCTGCTAGTGTCGACCCTAATAGGAAAAGGGTCTTGTCTACCGATCCATGATGAGCGCACTAACCGCATGTGGGAAGCGAGTATGGGCGCCCCCCTCAATTTGATTCGATTCGCATCTCGTCCAAATCGCCACACGTAGTTCGGGCTTTCCATTTGCTGCATGCATGATCTTGCGAGCCCTGGGATCCCGGGTGGAACTTTTGTAGTCGGCATTTAGGGCGGCGTGGTCTTCCAGTGCTATGAGGGTCCCCCTTTCTTCGGGGGCTCGATTAGCCGCGCACGCACAGCACGTGGTGCTTTGGGCTTGATGCGAAGAAGAGTTGAGTTGTGTAGAGTACCCCGCTTGGTGGAAGTGCATTTCCATCTGGCGGGTTATTCTTGCGTGTACGGCCAAATTGGTGCAACCCTGCAGGGATAATCTTCTCGAGAAGCCGTGTTTTCCGCGGTTATGGATTACTTGGTGAAAGTACTGGCTAACAAGTACTCAGGACAACTTAAACCTAATGATTAACAACCTTTCACCCAATGATTAACAACTTGACTAGTAATAGGCTTATTGACACAATAATCTGAACCATCATCAACTCAACTGGGTGAGTTATCCTCGGATTGCTTCTTTGGATAAGGGGCGAGATCCAGGATGGGTTTGCTTGACGTTATCTTTCTGTTGGTTACAATACTCGATCTTATCTCCTTTCTGTTAGCCGGAAGTGGTAGAATCTCTGTAGTTGGTTAGTGCAGACAGTTGCAGCATCTTTTATATCCCCTCTCTTCCGTTGAACCCAAGGCATCTGTGCTTGGTGTTGACGGGTTACACTTTGGTGAACTGTGAGTCTTGCTTGCCAGTACGTTTATGTACTGACCCCTTTGGGGCTGTGGTTTCCGCAGACCTACGTTTCCGAAGATCTACATGGTGGCCACTACTTGGAGTATGACGAGACTGCTGACGAGTAGGTAGCGGCCCCGGGCAGGATCCGAGACTTCGTGGATGGGCTCCGTCTGTTTGTTTCCGGCCTCTTAGGCCTATTTGGTTCTGTCTGTACTCAGACATGTTGAATGCTTCCGCTGTATTGTAATGATGTATTGTTGGGACATGTGTCCTCTGAATGATTGTATTTGCTATCTCTGCTCTAATGAGAGCCATTTGCAACTTATTTCAATCTTTTGTGTCGTAGAGATCTGTTGTGTTATCATTTGTTCAACGCCGTTGACGTACCATGTGTGAATGGTTTGAAGTACGTCAATGGAAGTATCCTGATTTCTATGGGATAGTTTACGTCGATGCTGAACAGATAGGGGGTGGTTGTCACACATACGTGTGTTGGCCTACTCGTAAGAGGACGCGGGTGCCGGTAAGCCCCGTAATCCAATCTACTACTGTTCAACGGAACGACGAGTATCCTTTAGAAGTCCGGGTGCGACACCTACAATATTTAATCCCGTTGTTTACTTCAATCACCACTGCTGCTGTTTTCATACTACTGCTGCTACTATAAAACTGTTACTACTGATAAACCACTGCGAACAAGTCCACTTTCAGGTGCAGGTGAATTGACAACTCACTTTTTAAGGCTCACAAATATTCTTTGGCTCCCCTTGTGTCAAATAAATAAATTTGGGTTTTACTTCCCTTGAAGACTGTTGCGATCCTATATACTTGTGGGTCATCACTTCCTTAGATGCAATGGGATTTCCATGTTCATCTAAGACAACATTCTCTCTAGATTGATTAGATGAAGATGTCAATTACTTTATTAATCCCTCCATCTTTTTCTCGGAGTTATCAATCATAGTTTGGATTAGCTTTTGAATCCCCTCCATAGTGACGGGATCATTAGCCATTTTTTCCTCCTCTTTAGGAGGTAAAGCCCTTATAAAGAGACGAGGCTCTGATACCAATTGAAAGATCGAGAGGTTAACTAGAGGGGGGGGGGGTGAATAGGTTAACTACAAATTTTATCTTCTTTTTTCGATTTAACAAGATAGTGCTCAAATATAGATTGTCTAGATTATGCAACTAGGTTAACAATCCTATATGTTGAGCAAGTACAACTAGCACAAGGTATATATATGAATAAGCTAGTAGCAATAAGTAAAGGTAAGTTGAGGGATAACCGAACACAATGACGCGGAGATGTATCCCGAAGTTCACTTCCCAATGGAAGCTAATCTCTGTTGGAGCGGTGCGGTGCCACCAAAGTGGAACACTGAGTAGCCCTCAAATGGCACACCGTATCTCCTTCGAGTCCTTCCACCGATGTGGAGAGGCTCGAATCACTATGTTGTCGTTGAGGTTGACAACTAGAACCTTTATAAGGATGAGGCACACTCCACAACTTTGGAGGGTCCTCACCAAATCCACGGATCCACCAAGACAGTGGGAAGCAAGATCCACAGGCACAAGAGCTTCGGAGACAACAACAAGGCTCCAAGCTCCAATGAGCTAGGAGCAACAAGGTTCTTGGCTCCAAAGAACTAAGAACAACAAGATCCCTAGGGAATGAGTGGGTTGATGACGAATCGGCTTGGTGAAGTTGTAGATCTAGATCTTCTCCTCCAAATCCCAAGAGATCAATGGCTTTGGTTGTGTATTTGGGGAGAACCTTGAAGCTTGGAGGTGGTCAACAATGGAGGTGAGAGAAAGCTTGTTTGACACCTCCAAAAGGTAGGAGACAAGTCCTATTAATAGTGGGGGGAAGAAAGTGGTCGTTGGGGGTTTTCTTGTGCTGTGCAGAGTGCCCGTCCTGGAGCCCGGCCTGGCCGTCTGGGAGGCCGGCCTGTCGTGCAGGAAGCCCGGCCTGGGCCGGCAGCTAGGCCGGCCAGCACACCGACGCGTCCGGCCATCAGGCCGGCTAGGCAGCGCCCGGCCTGCGCAGGGGAGAGCTTGGCCTGGCCTGGCCACCAGGCCGGCCACCTAACAGACACGCCCGGCCTAAGGCTCGGCCAGGCCGGCCAGGCAATTTCCCCTTCTTCTTCTTCCCCTTCGATTTCTTCTTCCTCCTTCTTTCTTTGACTCTTTTCTTCAACAAACAAGTGTTTTGACTTGTTTTCCTTTCTCCATTTTCATGCTCTTATAGCTTTGTATATTTGTCATTCGTTTCCTAGAACACTTAATCACAATGGTCAAATACTTCCAAGTGTTGTAATCAAATATCAAAAACTAGGATTAGGAAACATGTCCTTTGAGTGGTAGATAATGGAACACTAGAGTTGACATATTAGATTGCAACAAAAAGGTTTCATAACAAGTTACTAATTATATGGGCATCACGTCCTAATATAGAGATCTTTTGTTTATTAATCTCTCTTATACTCCACTAAGATGGGAATTAAATCGAGTCATCCGAGTATTAAGATAAATCATAGTATAGAATTAAGTTCTATGACATGAAGTTAAAATAAGAATATGCTAGATCTAGTCATGGTTAAGTGGCAAGGTCACCCCCACATCTCAGGTAGAAAGGTATTTTTCTTTATCCCTAGTGAGGCAAAAAATTAAGGTAAAGTACCCAAGTGGATCGCGGAACTTCTGTCACTTTCACCGCACTAGCCACCCCCGTTACTCCATCTAATGCACACGTTCCCCCTCACATGCTCTCATACACAAGTTTGATCAGAACAAGTAAACAATAACGGGGTATATAATATGCACCTACTTTCATAAATGAATAAAACCATTGTAATCTCATACATATATTGACTCATAAAAAGATCCACCACAAAGGTATTACATAGATGACCGTAATCATGTTCAGCAGCTCATATGGTGCTAATTAGTGAAGCTCAAAGGGAGGATATATACATAAGTTACTTCCACAAACCCATAGTCCGGGGGTGGACTACTCCTTCTTCATCATGGAGACGGTGGATAAGTCGTTGCAGGAGATGGAGACCATGCCGGCACCGCCCCGTCGGATTTCCCCCCCTCCAATCTGCAACTTTAGGTCTTTGTTTTTTGTGTGTGTGTTTCTGCGGCGCTCTCTTACGAAAGCCATCGGGGGACTATTTTTATAGTCGTTTTTAGGTCAAGACAAAAGCACGGATATGAATACGGACGACATCGGAGCAACGAGGGGGAGAGAGGTGCTCTCACACGCCCAGGGAATCTGGCCACGTGGGACCCCCTAAAATCCTCATCGAACTTCCTTTCATGTGCTTCCTTGGCTCCTACGCTTTGTTCCTTCCAAAAAACGATCCCCGCAAAATATTAGGTCATTTGGACGTCGTTTGGGTCCCTGAAACATCAAAATATAGAAAATTGGGTTCTGCCAGTGCAAGGTTAATTCCAGAAAAATAGGGAAACTGTGAAATATTCCCAAAATCAATATAAAACAATGATATAAACCTTATATGATGCAAATATGATTTAAATATAAGTAATACAATGCAAAGTTCATATATGCATTTTACATGCATCAACATCCCCAAGCTTAACCTATACTCGTCCTCGAGTATGAAGGTGATAAAAATAACATGGACTTTGCTTTTTAATACTATCAATGGATATCAGAGATGATTACTATTGCTACATAGAGTCAAATGATTCATTCTCAAAGGAGTAGCAATATACAAGATAGATTATGAAGTGATATCAAATATTCAATGTAAGGATGTTCAATGATAATTAACAAAGTGTAGCATAGAAGAAAGTACTATGGACCAAATGTATTCATAATGAAAAGTAAAACATCCTATAATGTTCATAGAGTATTCTTATGAATCTGAATATAAAAGTTTGACACTTTGGAAAGATATGTAAATAAGTAGAGGTAAAACATGACTAAGTTTCATCTAGCATCCAAATACTTCTACTTAAGTTAATGTTTGCAATGTGGTGTCCATTGGTGTGGAGCTCTCATTACCCCTATCATAGCATCTTGAATGGTTCAGTTGAAAGTGAAAGCAAATATGAGTAGTGTGCCTGACAAAGTATGGGTTGAATGCTTCATGCTCTGTGAATAAAAGTACCTATCCAACTGGCTACTCAACTCGGGCCCAAAGCAAGTTCAAGTTAAATTCATTGCAAGTATAATAGCGTCATCAAGACTATCAACTGGGGTGCCTCTTTTCCTGGGACATGGAACAATCCCATGTCCAAATGACAAGACAAACAAACAAAATGAACAATCTCAACACATTTTTTATCGACCTGGTATAGCTTTTATTGTGAGGTGCATCACTTAAGGTTCACTATAGCATGTAAGTAAATTTCCACCATGCATCACATGGCTTGGGTTAGCAGCCGAGGCGTCTCTCTATCCATTTATACTCACTCCTCAAACTTGCCAAGTTTTCACAATTATTTCATTCAATGTTAGGCATCCATAAACAAAAGTACATGATATCAACTAAATATAATTAAGAGCACTGTTGAAAGCTTGCCATGTGAAAGCAAATATGAGCTAACTCCTAACCAAGACTCTTGTCAAGCACACAACTTCATAATTTTAATCACAACGGTTCATGTTTATTAAATACAATAAAGGTAAAGTGTGCATCAAGTTCGTGAGAGCTTTCTAACCAACTTTTCCCATAACAATCAATAACATAATAATTTTAATTTGGTAACATAGATAATACAATATAACATGATAAACATACTCAGAATATCATAAAACTAATAGGTAGATATGGTGGACTCAATGGAAAAACTTTGGTTGAAGGTGTTGGAAAACAAGTTTATACTTGTTGGAATTTTTGGGCTAGCAAGAGGGACAAAGTTGACCGTCTAAATGCATGCATAAGTGTCCATAGAGTTAATCAATCCATGTTAAACAAAGTAAAGTAACATTCAGCATCAAAACATGAATAAAAGATAGCTCTTGGTAAAACACATGCAAATTAATACTCATTAAAAAGCACATGAATCATGCACTTATATGTATCTTTTTGAATCAACTCAAACATCCCTTTTGCCAATCTTTTTAATAGCATCTAACTTAATTCAACCCAAATTTCCAATATCTCTCTCATAACATAAATGAAAAGTGGTGGTCTCACAAATAAAAACCAAACCGAAATAACAAAAATAAAAGACGCTCCAAGTTTATGCGATAAAGTGCATTGATCGAAAAACAGAAGTTAGACGTGTGCAAACCGAGAGTGTGCTGGTACAATGGGGTTGTCTCCAAATCCCAAGCTTATGGTATTCACCATCCTTGGACAACTCTTGGTGCATCTCCACTAATCAGAAAAAACTTCAAAACACCATTTCTCCCATCTCTTTTCTGTGGGGTGATATTAGTAGGAAATCACGTTCTAACATAGAGATCTTTTGTTCACCAATCTCTCTTATACTCCACTAAGATGGGAATTATTGAGTCATCCTAGTATTAAGATAAATCGGAGTATAACATTAAGTTCTACGACATGAAGTTAAAATAAGAACATGCTAGATCTAGTCATGGAGAAGTGGCAAGGTCACCCCCACATCTCCGGTAGCAAGGTATTTTTCTTCATCCCTAGTGAGGCAACAAAGTAAGATAAAGTACCCAAGTGGATCGCAGAACTCATAATATGCATCTACTTTCATAACTGAAATAGAACTATTGCAATCTCAAACATATATTAACTCATAAAAATATCCATGACACGGGTCTTACATAGATGATATAATCATGTTCAGAAGCTCATACGGTGCTAATTAGTGAAGCTCAAAGAGAGGAGAGATACATAAGTTACTTTCACAAACCCATAGTCTAGGGTGGACTACTCCTTCTTCATCATGGAGATGGTGGAGAAGTCGTTGGAAGAGATGGAGACCACGCCGACAGCGCCCAGCTAGAGTCCCCCCTCCAATCTGCAGCTCCAGGTCTCTGTTTCGTGGTTTTGTGTTTCTGTGGCCCTCTTTTCCAAAATCTGTCGGGGGACTATTTTTATAGTCGTTTTTAGGTCAAGACGAAGGCACGAAGATAAAAACGGACGACATTGGAGCAACGAGTGGGGAGAGAGGTGCTCTCATGCGGCCAGGTAATCTGGCTATGTGGGACCCCCAAAATCCTCCTCGTACTTCCTTCCGTGTTCTTCCTTGGCTCCTACGCTTTGTTCCTTCCAAAAAATGGTCCCCGCAAAATATTAGGTCATTTGGACATTGTTTGGGTCTCTGAAACATCAAAATATAAAACAGGGTTTTCTGCCAGCGCAGGGTTAATTCCAGAAAAATAGGGAAACTATGAAATATTCCCAAAATCAATATGAAACAATGACATAACCCTTATATGATGCGAATATGATTGAAATATAAGTAATACAATACAAAGTTCATGTATGCATTTTACATGCATCATATGTGTGCAACATACAAATGCATTAAGATCAATATGTAATGTAAGCAGTGGTTCCCATATGTAGACAGGAGCACCACTGTTTTCTCCGTAGTGGAAACAACAAATCCTCCCCCCCCCTCCACAATGTTTCTGTCACTCGAGCGCAGGCAACAAGGAGGCATGAACCCACTATCTAGCATATAAACCCTATCTTGGAGGTTAAAACAACTACGCGGCCAAGGTAATC
This sequence comes from Alopecurus myosuroides, assembly GCA_028641055.1. Classification (NCBI taxonomy): domain Eukaryota; kingdom Viridiplantae; phylum Streptophyta; class Magnoliopsida; order Poales; family Poaceae; genus Alopecurus; species Alopecurus myosuroides. The sequence continues at coordinate 452,344,904 of CM054057.1, read as the reverse complement.
ATAAACACCGGAGGGCATTGCAAGAAAAAATTATAACTCTCTACTAATACTCCCTCCGTTCCAAAGAATAAGGCGCGCACGTATTTCGAGATTTGTCTTTGACCAAGAATTTATCCATATATATAAAACTATTTGGTATAAAATCAATATCATTAGAAAGTGTTTTTCACTACGAATCTAACAATGTCAAAGTTGCACTATATAGTCAAGATATTGTTACTCAAATCTTTCGGTCAAAGTTTGTCTTGAAATCCGTGTACGCCTTATTCATCGGAACGGAGGTAGTATATGTGAAGCATCTCAGATTGACATGAACAAAATAATCATAATCTCATGGTTCATCGGATCCCAGCAAACACAACATGCACAATTACATAACGGTGGTCTCGATCATGTGAGGCATCTCACGAGACTCTAAACATGGAGGCATAGGGGAGAGAACAACCATCTAGCTACTACTGTGGATCCGTAGTCCCGAGATGCACTACTCACGCATCTGTCCGAAGGCGATCATGGCGATGTAGAGGCCTCCGGTGACGATCCCCTTTCCGACAGGATGCCGGAGCAGGACTCCAGAAGCCCTAGATTGGACTTTCGAGGTGACGGCGCCTCTCTGTATGTTTCGTGGAAAATAACTCTGTCCCCATGATTTTTAGGGTTTAGGGAAATTTATAGGCGAAGGGGGGACGTGAGAAGGTGGCCACGGCCCTGAGGAGCCCACCAGGCGCAACCTAGGAGGGGGTCGCTGGTGCCCTCCTGGTGGCCCTCTGGCTCCCCTTTGTACTCCGTCTTTGTTCCGCGTAAAAATTGATCTCCGTGAATTTTTAGCTCTTTTCGAGAATATTTCCTTAAGAATTTTTCTGAAATAGAAAAACAGAAGAAACCAGCAACTAGCCTAGGACATCTTGTTAATAGGTTAATCTGTGAAAACATCCGAAAAACGGAAGAAAACATGTAAAAAACAAAAGGTATTGGATAGAAAACAAGCATGGAGCATAAAAAATTATAGATACTTCTGCAACATATCAGGGTGTCGGGCTGGCGTGGCGTGCGCGATATGATGTGTGTACAGCGAGGCGGGCTTGTCGTCAATGATACTTTGATTAGTACATGAGGAGTAGTGCTCGTTAAGCATGCCCCGCGGATGTAGCGTTGATCGCTGGACTGTGTTACCGAGTATTTGTCTCTCCCATCTAAGTTCTGCAATGATCTAACTGCGAAGATTTATAACAAGCAGAGTAAGGTTGTAGACCGGATCATGGTACGGATGATCTAGAGGAACATGATGAAATGGTGGTTGTTCTTAGGGGGGAGGGGAGGGGCAAGCTTCTGGAGAACGTAGATTTATAACAATAACCGCCAGATGCTAGTTCCCACCTTATGGCCTGGATGGAAAATAACCATTGCAGGCGCCAAGAAAGTTCAACGAAGAATAACCTCTCTTCAATACTTAAACCAGGTCTAATGCGCTTGCTCAATGTAAAACCTCTACGGCATTAAACTTGGCTATATAAACACCACGTGTCTCCAGTCTTGGTGTTTTCACGAGTGAAACGAAGACTACAAATCAACGCCCACCATGATACATGGCGTTGAGCTGTAATATGTAATATAGCTCAAATGAAGGTGGCCGTCCATGATTGGACTAGCGTCTGCAATATACTCCGTTCCAAAACGTAAGTCTTTTTAACGAGCTAAAACAGTTTGCTAAAAGGGATTACATTTTGGAACAGAGGTAGTAGAATCTCCAATCGGTGGGAACTAGCATCTGCAGGCCTACAAATAACCAGCGGCAGAAAACCAACTGTTGGACACCTTAACTAACCAGAAGGAAAAACCATGAGAAATCACATTGAGCCTACTTGCCATCAGATTTTCTGGCCACGACCCATGGACTCGCATCCGCCAGGCCAGCATCTCAGAATGAATACAGAAACGACTTTTCTGCTTTGCATGCACCAGTATGGACACGGTACGCTGCAGACTGACCATCCAGAAATAGAGGTCGAGAACAAACAACTGTTATATTATCTGAAGGAGTATATTAACAGGAGAACGCTGGCATCACAAAAAATATATTCAAATTGATATGTTCCATGCTTTCCGGTGTCCTACGCATTCAGTATCGCTGACAGAAATCCGAACTCCGTTGGTGCTATTTTTTCACACAAAAAAAGAAAAGAAGGCTCACGTGAACCCAAAAATTGTCAGCAGTAGTATGTCTCTATGGCAGTAGTATGTACACTTCGCCATGCTTGCTAATCTCAAACCTCTGCATCCTTTCTCATTTCCCGTCTGGTTAAGCTGGTGGGCACAGTGCCAGACATGCCTCACTCATCTGTCCTCTCATAGAAGAGAATGTATGCCTCGCTCCGGAGAACTTCTTCTAGAGAGACTCTTCGTATGATGGAATCATTCGCACAAACCCATGACGAAGGGCCACCGCCCTGCTGCTTGCGACTTGCCCTCACATAAGCAACGTAATGCCCTGTGTTCACGTCGATGCCAAGGTGCACAACAACAGCAACTAGACGATATCTCGACTTATCTATGTCCTCGGAGCTGAAGATTAGAGGAAATTAAATAGTCAGAACAGATGCAAGGATTCAAGTTAGCAAGAAACTGAAACTGGAGTACAAACAATGGCAGGCCTTTCTTCAAAACAACAAACTGGATACTGTTAACAAGAAAGCTCTACCAAATAAATAAAACAGTATGCATTGACGGTATCTGGATGATACCTTCATACAGTTCAATTAAGCTTCCAATTATCGTGTCCTGATAAGTAAGAAATGCTTGTCTGAAGCTAGATAAAAATGCAGTCTAAACCTAAAAGATTCTTCACGAACTTTCATATGCAGTTGGTTGTCTGGCGAATTTTTTTTTATGTTTAAATTTTTTCAATACGACTACATTTTTGTGACGATCCACCTGATATCGCATCCCATGAACATCATAAAAAATAGACATGAAATATACAAAGCTTTGAACCATTGGAGAAGTTCAACTATAGCACAAGATAAAGTGACAAACCATCATGGAAAAACTTAATACTGGATAAGCAATGGCTATTCATCAGTTACTGAAATAGATGAGACTGCAAAGACTACAAAGCTAAATGGGTAAGTCGTGTTCGAAGGCACAAATTAACACTGTATGCATGTTCTATACTAGCCTCCTGTTAGGGGGAATGCAGTTTAGACTGCTGCAGCTTTAGAATACCTACTCACTTTACTGTTATGCTATTGCAGTCTTTAATGAATGCAATTGAATTCCTGGAATGCCCATCTACGTGACTCATAATTAGTGAACTACTGAAAAGAAAATGGTTGTGTTACAATTATAACATTGGTTTGTTTATTCACTTCTCTAGTTTTCTTCAATCCAAATCATGTTATTCTGCCAGTGATAAAAAAAGAGTGGGGGCGCGTTTGTTTTGGGTACAAAATGTCTCAGGCTGTCCTAACCAAGATCTAGTTAAGAACATTTAGCTGATCATGCCACGAAATTACCACGATTGTGTCATTCATTCATTTGCACATAAGAGCCATGTTTATACATCTAATGATCTAGTAAATCAATGTGCTCACAGATCACAATAATTCCTTTAAAAAAATAATCCGCAGTCCCAATCATTCTTTGAACTGCAATGCCGGTGTTTTATTAAAGCCTTTGCTCTTGCTAAGTGAATGAATATTCTTAAAGCCATTGGAAGCAGATTACGAGCCAAAATAGTTACTGTATTTCTGAAGATCAGGAATTTCATGGAACTGGCATACAAGAAAGGTATTAAATATTACTGTGTAGGACTGTCCGAAATGAGTACCTGGGGTCCATGAATGGTCCTACATGAAGAATCTCCTTAAAGCTCACATGTCCTTTCAATTTAGAAAGATCAGGTGCGAATTTCTTCAGTTGAATGGTTAATACAGGTGGCAGCTTGCTAATAATCAATTGTGTTTGAATTGCCCCACCATTACTATCTGTCTGCTTAACCTGCTTTCCACTGCCCTGTTTTTCAGTGCTTGTATCCTGAATATCCTGAGCACTCAGCCGGTCAACCTGTTCATCAGTTGTAAGGCAACTAGGCGCAGCATCTTGAACGCCTTCATGACTTTCAAGTTTTTCATTGGCTGTGCTGCAAGAGGCCAAGTCCTTTTCACCACAGCTCTTCCGTGAAGTGACTTCTTCAGAAGTTATGTCCTCAGAAAGTATAACTTGATGATGTGAATCTGAACGATATGGCTGCCTACTTGGAGATTCTACCGACAAGCTGCCTAAGTCACTAGATCGCTCACTTGGGCATGATTTCCTGTCTGGCAGTTCAGTCTGGTCTCCATCAACAGTTGTATTTACATTGGTACTTGCCATCATCGGTTCAACATTTTTAGTTCCATTGTTTTTCGGCAGCTCAGCAGCAATCTTGGAACAGTTCTCACAATCTACCAGGTCATGCGAAAACAGTGCCAGGCAGTCGTCAATCGACGCAATAAAGTTCATATGTTCTGCCTCGTCATGAACAATATCACTGCTCTGAGCTTTCTTCTTCTCTTCTGGATTGTGAGAATCTGCTGTCGATTCCTCCATTCCTTCAATCTCATCAGACAGGTTAGGAATGAAATCAAGAGATTTTGTTTGCTCTTCAATGATCCCTCTTGGAACATCCTTCTTCTGAGTCTGCAGACGACCGTGTACAGTATCCTTCACTTCAGTGAAATCTGCAGATTCAAGCATGCATGGATTTAGCATCATCTTTATTGGCAAGATCATGCAACAAAAAAAAAACCCATCCTATTGAATATTTATAATCTCTCCTCCACACTCTAAGCTGTTGGTTTCGGCAATACATGCTTAAGATAACCAACCATTTGGGGTAAACACTTATTGTGTGAAGATATGGACTCGAGACCCTAAGCTATATCAAAAGGCATTTCGTACTAAACTATAGCAAAACACATTTCCATGTTGAGACTGCTGAAATGTCCTGCCCGATTTTATGTAAGCCATCACAAAGGCTTTCCTGCTATTTGAACATAGACTTACCAACTTGCAAAGGCTTGCTTCTGGCTGGATGGTCCTTTGATGGCACTGCTAGTTGGAGATCATTGTACGAATCCTGCTTAACTGATTTATGTGAGCAACTTATACAGGAAATGGTCTGAATCACCATGAAGCTGAAAATGGAATCGGTAAATTTAGGGAAGTCCCCTTGCTGGGTAACCATTTTTAACTGCTCCACTTCATCATCCAAAGCCTCGCACAAAGATGTAAGGAACTCATGGCTGTCTTCCATATTTCTGACCTTGAATCGATTCGGATAAAGCGAAAGCATAGATGCGTATATCATGTCTGGTTCCAGCGTGTGTCTGGCATTGTTTGCACCACTTGTCTCTACAAACAACTGCTTCAGGTGCAGGCCAATGTCCCCCAACAGAGCATCTGATCTTAAAATCATTGTCCTCAGATTACCAAGCGCAAGGAGGCACTGCAACAATGCATTCATGTAGCATGTGTTCCCAAGATTCGGTATCCCTTTGATAACATGATCATCGCCGGTGACCGTTCCGCACTGATCCATTGCATTACTGCCCACCATTCCCAACAGATCCATTGCAGTACTGCCCACCATTCCCCACGGACCCATTACATTACTTCGCAGCACTCCCCAATCAACCTTTCCATTTCTGGCCAACGATGCCGAGTCATCCTTTGAGTCGCTGGCTGCCGTTCCCCACTGATCCTTTTTATTTCTGGCCACCACTGCATAATCATCTTCGTACACCTTGTTCTGACCGAACATGAGGGCGCGTCGACACTCGAAGCAGTACCCTTTAGACGGCTCATCGCACCACATAGCAACCCAATGCTGGTCCCTGGAGGCATGCCAGCGAGCGTGTCCCCGCGGATTGTCCCTGTCGTTCTCCTCCCCAATGCAGAAAGTAGAGGAGCACTCGGTGCACACCAGCATCCCAGCAGCACTGCACGGATCATACTGGCACGTCGGGGGCTTGTTGGCGTTCTTAAGAGCGCACACGATTTCACCCAGCTCGTCGCTGTCCATGAATAAGTGCTCGCACGATCCGATGTCATAGTTACTGTCGTCGGTTGTCGCCTCCGCTTCCCCTGTGGATGGCGAACCGCCCAACTCCAGCAGCCCCTCGACCGCAGCATCAACAGTGTCCAGGCGCGGCGATTTGTGTGGGTTCCCGGTGGCCTTCTCCACCGTCGCCGTCTTCCTCTTCTCCTCCCCCATCACGCCTGCCGAACATTCAGGCGAGTACCAAAGCATTAGCCACGCCGAGAAGAAAAAACTCCACAGGATGAAATCGAACGACGACCAACAAGCTCGCGGCCTAGGCGGAAAAGTACCCATGAACCGGAGGAAAAGAGAAAACCTCACCAACAAGATAAGAAGAACTCGAACATTCCGGTGGCGAGCAACACGAACTTCCCGGCTTAGGGCGGAAAAGCAACCGAAAACGCGAAAGAAGCGGAGGACGAGGAAAAGCTCCACCGACAAGACAAAGGAGAAATCGAACATTCCGGGCGGGGAAAAGCACAAAAGCGGCGCCGCGGGATTCGTTTCGGGGACCGAGAGAGAAACCCACCACCACCACGACCTGGCGATCGAGCAACGGAGCGCGCAGCAGCGACGCCGCGGAGAGGGATTCGTGGGGAAAGGGACGAGACTTACCAGGCGACGGCGAGGGAGAGGGCTCGGAGGAAGACCGAGCAGCAGCGGCGTTGGCGACGAGGCCGGGAGTTGGGTGGAGAAGGAGAGGGGTGGTTTCGCCGGTCGGGGAGGGAAGGCGGCGGGAGGGTTTGGGCTGTGTCAGGAAATGTTGGGTGCTACTGTATGCTGGTGTTTGGACTCCTTGATCGCGTTTGGAACGTCTAGATCTTGAGAAACTGATCCAGGCCCAGACTGGTAGGGGTGCCAGCGGCCCAGCCCTGCCGAGCCGATGTCTCCATTTTGAAGCTGTAGGCCTAAATTTTGTCGGCTCAAAACAATTTTTTTTTCGCGAAAACGCAAAAGCCTTGCGTTTCGATGCATTGATAGAAAAAGAGCGTTTATGTACAAGCCTGAGAGCAGGCGACCCAACACCGTACAACTCAACTCACTATCCTAGGAGAGCAGGCGACCCAACACCGTACAACTCAAGAGCGAGCCTCGGTCTTGATGGTTTCCATCAATGCGCCAACCGAGGGGCTGGCGTTGTCGAAGACGATCGCGTTGCGCTGCTTCCAGACCCACCATGCCGTGAGCATAATAGCCGAAGAGGTGCCCTTACGGAGCAAACGTGGAGTGGAACTGAGAGCGAGCTTCCACCATACAACGAAGTCGTCCTCCACAACTGGGGGGGGGCGTGCCGTGGATCGGATCTAGGAGAGAATCTCATGCCAGATCGTCCGCGAGAACGAGCACCAAGTGAGTAAGTGACCCATGGATTCTGTAGTCTGGTCGCAGAGAGGGCAGCGCGCATGGTGTGGCAAGCCGCGGCGTGCAAGTCGCTCCCCGGTCCAGCAGCGGTCCAAACAAGCAAGCCAGATGAAAATTTTCACCCTAGGAGGCGGCCAAGATTTCCAGTTCAACCTCCATGAGCTTGACACGGTCGCTCCCTCGAAGAGCGCCTCGTAGCAAGATTTGGAAGAGTACTGAGCGTTGGTCGTCCAACACCAAACCCACATATCTGGAGTGTGCTGCAGTTACACCCTTTGCAGCGCGCTCCACAGCCGAACATACTGCAGTAGGGCTATCGGACAGAGGGCCCCGGAAATCAGGCCGGGCATAAAACCCGACACCCGAAGCCCGAACCCGAAAAACCCGAACCCGAACCCGAAAAACCCGAACCCGAGAAACCCGAGTACATGTTCGGGTGGTAATTTCCAAAACCCGAATTTTACAGGGAAAATTCGGGAACGTTCCTCCAGTACCCGATGAGTCCGAAATACCCGAAGTAAATAAGAAAGTTTCAGCCCATAATAAGTTACGCATGGCCCAGCCCATGCCACATCCTCCTCATCCAGTCGATAGCCTCAGGCAACCACACGTTTCTGTCCTCCTCCTCATCCAGTGAACGCAGCCTCCATGAGTCCATGTCTCAACCTCGCCGCCGTCCCTTCCTGAGATGTGAGAGCGACATCCGCGCCTACCTCCTTCCTCGACGGCCTCGCCGGCCTCTTCTCTTGCATCCCGTCGCCCCCGGCTGAGAGCGGCAAGGTGCAGTGACGTGCCTATCTCCTTCCTCGACGGCGTGCTGCAGTTCACTCACTCCCTCCACGGCGTGAAGCGGAGCGCTTCCTTCCTCTCCGTCCGGTTCTCTCGCATCCCGTCGCCCCCGGCTGAGAGCGGAAAGGTGCAGCCTCTCGCCGTCCGCTTACCTGCGCTACCTCGATTGATTCTTCCACCTACCAGAAGTGTTGCGCCTCCTCCTAGGCTCTAGTGGGCAGCGCAGTGCAGCCCTTCACCGCTACTGTAGCAGCTTTTCCGCGATGGGGAACAAAATCTGAAGAAATTGTTTACAATTTTTGTTCTCTGTGTTGCATTTCGGGAAATTCGGGATAACCCGAACCCGATTTTCCGGGTACCCGAATTTTCGGGTAGTAAAAAATTTAGACAAATTTCGGGTGTCATATTTAGGAACCCGAATTTCTAATAACCCGAATAACCCGACCCAAATTTTTGGGTAAACCCGAACGCCCAGCCTGACCCGGAAATGTCCGATATCCACCGGCGTTCAACCAAGGCCTCGCGGACAGTTGTGCGTTTCTTGCGCCGTTTGGGGATGATGGCTGTAAGGTTAGGCGCGATGTCCTCCATAGACCTACCACCCATCCATTTGTCCACCCAGAAGAGCGTTGTTGTTCCATCGCCCAAGATCAACTCGGTTGCGATCCTGAACATTTGTCGTTCCTGCCGAGAAAATTGCATGTCGAGGCCCTTCCATGGTCTCAGTGGGTCGGTGTACAAACGCCACAGCCAACGTGTCTGCAAGCTCACCGAAGTGCGGGCAAGGTCAGGGATCCCTAGGCCGCCCAGCCGAAGTGGGCGGCAAACCAAGGCCCAGTTGACGTGGCAGTTGCCTCTGTTAGCCGTTGCCCTACCCGTCCAGAGGAAACCACGCAAGATTTTCTCGATCTTTTTCAGAATATTCTTGTTAGCGCCGATGACCACGAGCTGATGCAGAGGGATTGCCGCTAGAACGGCCTTAACCAGCGCAAGCCTCCCAGCCTTAGGCATCAAAGCCGCTTTCCAGGACGGTAGCCTATCGGCGATCCGATCAACCAGAGGTTGCAAGGACTCACTCGGTAATCTCCGCAACCCCAGTGGGATGCCGAGGTACTTGACCGGGAACTGGGCAAGCTGATACCCCATCGCCGCGGCCGCCCCCAATGCCACGTCATCTCCACACCCGATAGGGGAGACTGAGCAATTAGCGAAGTTAGTACGAAGGCCATAGGCATGACCGTATAGCGCAAGAACCTCTCTAAGATTTTGCAGCTCTGCAGAGTCCGGATGACAGAAGATGACTACATCGTCTGCGTACAGGGAGACCGTCGTAACCAGGTCTTGGCGCGCCACCCTGCGGAGAAGCCCGAGCTCGGCCGCCTTTGCCAGAGTGCGGTTAAGCGTGTTAATCACCAGTACAAACAGCTGAGGCGACAGGGGATCGCCCTGTCTCAGGCCCCGTCTATGCCAGCTCGGAGGGCCCGGCTCGCCATTGAGCAACACCCTAGAGCTCGCCGTAGAGAGAAGAATGGCCACCCACTCGCAGAACCTCGGTCCAAAACCATCCTTACGAAGAACCTCGAACAGTAGTCCCCAGGAAACTGAGTCGAAGGCGCGCGCAGTGTCAAGCTTGATCATTACCCTAGGTTCCTTGAGTCTGTGGAGCAGGCGCGCTGTCTGCTGCACAAGCATGAAATTGTCGTGAATGCATCACCCTCGAATGAAAGCGCTTTGGTTGGAATTCACCAGACTCTGCATCCTAGGCTCTAGGCGGAGGACCAAGGTTTTAGCCGCCAGCTTGGCGAACATGTGAATAAGGCTGATCGGTCGGAAGTCGCCTACTGCAGCCGCGTCCGGGCGCTTAGGCAGGAGAACAATCATGGCCTGGTTCAACCCCTGGAATCCTCTTCCACACATGGTGAAGAACTTGTGAAAAGCCGCCATGAAGTCATCCTTGAATATGTCCCATCAGCATTGGAGGAATTCGGCTGTGAACCCATCCGGCCCTGGCGCTTTCCCCTGGGGTAGCTGCCAAACTACCGCCCGAATCTTCTCCTCTGAAAATGGGTCTTCGAGGCCAGCGAGGTCAGCGTTTGGGATCCCCAATAAGTCGAGATCGAGCGAGAACTCCCGATCCTCCGAAGTGCCCAGGACGTTTTGGAAGTGGTTAAAGGTTGCTTCTGCCATTGCGGCATGGTCCGAAACAGTTGCACCATTTACCGCGAGACCCCTGATCACATTTTTCTGGCGGCGGTGAGAGGCGTGCTGGTGGAAGAAGGCCGTGTTGGCGTCCCCCTCTGCGAGCCAAGCCACCTTTGCACGTTGACGAGCCATCGTGCGGTCCAGGGAGGCTAGCCCAAGATGGGCCTGCTTGAGTCTGGCGCGGAGGGCGTGCTCGAGCTCGGTGAGTTGTCGCGTCTCCATCGCCACATCCAACCTGAGGACCACCTCCCTAGCCATCAGAAGCTGCATCTTGATACATCCGACCTTTTTGTTGCTCCATCTCATCAGTTGACGGGCTGTGCCCTTCAATTTGGCGTGGAGGCGCAGGAATGGGTCCGAGTCGCCAACAATAACACCCCAAGCGGCCTCGACCGTCTCTCGGAAGCCGTCAAGCCTCAACCAGAACCGCTCAAATTGGAACCTTTTCCGCCCCCCCCCCCCATGCGAGGTGCAGTCGAGGAGCAGGGGGAATGGTCTGCCACAACCGAAGCCATGCAGCGAAGCGAGCAGCTGGGGTGCAGCTCCTCCTAGTCCACCGTGCAGAACACCCTGTCAAGCCTAACAAATGTTCAGCCACACAACACCTATCAAAACAATAAATATTAATCAACTATATGAAGCGAAAGCACTTGACGAGATTCTCATGTGTACTCTAGAACGTTTAGTCACCATAAGTAAAACAACCGTCTTGTCCTTTTCTCTCAAAAGGATTGGGCCTCTCGCTGCAATTATTACTACTGTTATTTATTTACTCATACTTTATTTATCTACTATATCCAAACCACCAAAAACCTGTTTGCTAGTGTTTACGGTGAATCCTCTATCCAACTTGCTTGTCAACACCTTCTGCTCCCTGTTGGGTTCGACACTCTTATTTATCGAAAGTAATACGATACACCCCCTAATCAACGACCGACCTCCAAATTGCAAACCATATTGTGTTCTTCCTCCCGGCTCGTTGACTTGGTAAGTCCATTCATTATTGTCGAAGCAATCTGTTGTTTGCCTCTCGGACTTGCTATTTTTTAGCACCCTTCAGTCGTCTACTTTTGGAGGGTACAATTTACTTTTGTCAATCAGTGTATCGGTCTCAACGGAATGCTTCTAAAAATAAGCGTTCAATTTTTGGAAGATATATTCCGCTATTGCCGTCATGGGCAATGCACGAATACTCTTGATAACATTGTTAAAACATTCTGCCATGTTGCTTGTCATGTCACCATATCTTCTACCGTCGTGATCATATGCGCGTGCCCACTTGTGTTTCTGTGCGAAATTTCTTTTCAAGACCCCCCAATAATTACATGCATCAAAGAGTGTATCATACCGTCTTCTAAAATCCCGGTTGGTGAATGCCACACAAACATCCGTTAGATCCTCGTCCAATTCCTTGCTCTTATAAGCCCTATAAAAGTTGGCAACAAAATGCCTCATGCGCCATCGGTGGTGGAGCCTTACATGCCCTGGTATCTCAATCTCCATGGCGTTGAGTATACTTTGATGTTGATCCGATATTATGCATACCTACCTACTAGGAGAAATCACCCTATTACTCACATGCTTCATGAATCATTCCTAGTTATCCTGGTTCTCTCCTGACACCAAAGCAAGGCAACATGCAACACACGATCACCTGAGTCATGTGCCATTGCAGTCAATAGTGAGTCCCTGTATTTGCCGGTCAAAAATGTGTCATCTATGGATAAAAGCGGCCTACAATGGTGAAAGGCCCTAATGCATTGGTCGAAAGTCCAAAAGGCCTGTAGGTACACTCCATCAATATGTTCGGCCGAATGATACATGCCCGAGCTTCTATAGGCCATACCTCCCAACATCCTCGGGGGGCGGTTGTATGCTTCTTGCCATCCACCATACAACATCTTAAATGCGGCGTGCTTTTCCTTCCATGCCTTCCCATATTGGATGGTGTACCCGATTTTTTTTATACGAGACCAATCAAGAACTTCGGTTTGATGGTTGGCTCACTCTTCACAAAATTGATGAACTTGTAAGCAATGAAATCTAAGGTGAGCTGGCGATGCTTAGTGCATGGATTCCGTCCCTGCTTCTAGCGCATGTGATGAACTTTGCAACTTGTTATCTTCCATTGCCCCTGGCGATTGGGCCTTGCATGGACAATCCATGGGCATTTTGGTTACTCACAATTCACGGTGTAACGTGACTTCTCATTTGACTGCTCAACCAAGAACGACCTATGGTGCTTCACGACATACTCCCTAAATCACATTTGCAATTCTACCAAATCAGGAAACTTAAAACCTTTCTTTATGCGATACTTATTGTCATCATCATCTTGAGTTGTGATCGGTGTTGCTTCGAGATCTTTAGTCAGCCCACCATCCACTATAGCCTTATCGGCAAGCGTGAGATCACCAAAAAATGGTACTCGGTGATCCCGGACTAGCACTTTAAAAAAGACTTGGGCTTATTTCTCCGTGAATCCATCTTCATCCAATTCCTCTTGTCCCTCATCATTCGAGTCAGAGATATAGGAACGTTGACAAAAGATGTCCCGATCCATGCCATCTTCGCGATGTGTACCACTATGTCACCAATATGATTTTCATGATATTCATCCTCATGCTCGTAGGAATCATCCTTCATATCATTGTCCTCTCCATCTTCATTGTAAATATCAATTCCAAAACCATGTTCCCCATTGACATAATTTTGTTCATCCAATTGGTCACTTTCATTCATCTCCACTTCAATTTGTTGGCTCAAAGGAGGTTGGATCATATCATTGATATCGACCGCATCATCATGTGACACGTTCGGAGTGAAAAGGATGCACGCCGGTTCATATAAAAATTCAAATGATCACCACCAACGTTGCTAGCAAATAACTCGAGGGACTTGTCTACAGAGGATGCAACAACCTCTTTGTATGCCGCCCAATCTAACTCGCAAGTGATTGGTATTTTTTCCGAGGCCGATGTCCCAATCCAAGAAAATACCTTCCATCTAGTTAAACCTTCTCCCCCGGATACATCCATTTCAAAACTTCTCTTACTCTTGTCAAAACCTCGCCATAAGTTGGACTCTTGGTAAAAACAATCACCTTTTCCCCGTCATCAACAAACTCACCATTATTACAAAAAAATGCTTCCTTATCAATATAATGGACATTCACGGTTCTCGCCATCTAAGAATTAATATAAAGAAACACAAAGTACCACATGGCCATAAATATCAAACACACTTAAAATAGTTAAATTAGACATTTGTTCTAATCACCACCACAAACCCTAGAGTCAACCGTAAATAGAAGCAGGATTCACATGTATGTTGCCATCCCAAATGGTTTGTACAACTTGCAAACACCATATAACCCACATTTTATAGCTAATAAGGCTGGATTTGGAAGAAATCAACAAATCTAGGGTTTCACATAATGTAAACATCTAAGGTTGGATTTGGAAGAAATAACAAATTTGAACCAACAAAAAGATGGGATCCGAGAGAGATTACCTTAAAGGATGCAATGATCAAGCTGGGCATCACTAAAAACATGATTCAGCCCAGCCGGACTACCTTTCATGGTATTTTGCTGGGTGTATCTTGTACGCCTATGGGCAAGGTCTGAGTTGATGTATTATTTGGCATCCGAGATAATTACGGCACTAAGAGTCTGTAGTTTGAGATAGTTGGCCTTGAGAGCCCCTACCATGCCTTACTCGGCAAGCCAACACTAGCCAAGTTTATGGTCTCTACCCATGTGGCCTATTTGAAGATGAAACTTTTGGGTCCTAATGGTGTGATCACCATCTCGGGTGACTACAAGCGCTCCTTGGAGTGTGCCTTGGCCGGCTCTCGAAAAGCCGAGTCTCTAGTGATTGTCGTAGAGAAGAGAATCCATGAGGTGGTGTCTATAAGTCATTTCCTACTAGTGTTAGGTCTAATCGAGAGAGAACACCTCAAAAACCCAATTTTAAGAAGTCTTAATCCAATTAGAGGCGCTCTATTAGATAGTCTAATTGGAGTCACTAATTCTACTAGAGAGGTGAGAGAGAGTTGATAGCCAATTGATATGTTTTTCCTCAAGCTCTTGTGATCCTTTTATAGGTGGAGGAAAGGGGAGACCCTTCCCCAATCCGACCAAGGAGGAGTCTTTAAAAAAATAGCAAAAATACATGAATTGACAGTGTGCATATCGTTAATAGATTAGTGCGTTAGTCTGAGAAAATGCTCTAAAATATTATAAAAATGTAGTAGAAACGTGTAAGAATAATATGAAACATGCATGGAACAATAAAAAAATTATAGATACATGAGGCACGTATCAATACGACGTTATGGCCTCCACCTCCACGACCAACACCGCTCCTCCTCCTTCACTCGGTGGCGGGCGATGTAGCGCCGAACTTGCGGCATTAGGTAGCTTCGAACCATGTTGCCCGTTGCGGCATGCCGAAAGGCGGCTTCGATCGCGCTAGCCACAATGTGGCCAGTTGTCTCCCACCAACCCGTCTCTCGGGCCCTCGACTTGTGTCATCACCGCTTGCCGCTCGAGCTAGAAATAGTCTAGCTAAGGGCTCCCGTTGTGCTAGTTGTCATCTTTCTCGGGGATGTGCCTCTCCTGCTGTGTCATCCAGATGGGGTGGTGGCTGTTGTAGCAGCGAATCTGCTTTGTTGTTCCCGAAAGAGGCATCACAGAGAGGCCAACAGAGGACACACTCGACAACTTGGGTAGGCGCAATCAGGAGTGACGTGGAGCTCGTACCGATGCAGCTCCGAGGCGGCACTGTTGTTGATGGTGTGTCCATTGGTGAACGCTAGGCCCGAGGCCTTGTAGTTATTGGCCATTGCCGCGGGTGACGATGAGAGCGAGGGCGATAAGAGCGGGACGACGTTGGACGATGAACAAAAGGGAAATGTGCACGATGCCTCGCCGATGTGCCCTTTTCTTGGCACTGGAAGGCCCCGGGCGGTCCGTCACCACTAATGTGTCGCATGGGAAAACCTTAAGGCCGACTGCGTGGCCTGAGAACATCGTGTCGTCGAAGTTAATACAACTCGTGTGGCAAGCAATCACAACGTTGTCGGGGAAACCGCACAACGAAGCGTGTGCTATGAACACAAGTGGACCGTCCTCCTGCACGAAACGTCGTAACTCATGACATCTCCTACGGGGCTGCTTACTTCGCCCCGACAGGCCCGATTTGAGCAACCCGGGCGAAAAGCAGGGCACTAGGGCGCTGCCTAAACGGACCGTGATTTGTTTTTTGTCCGCGGATGCTCATTCCTGGACCAAATTTGGTCGGGATTTGAGCATTGCCCTGACACGCTTCTATCCTATTCCCCCCCCCCCCCCCCCCCCGCCTGGACGCGCCTGGCCCGCCCACAACATAGCCTCCCCCCCTTTTCGCCCACCTCGTCCCACCTCCTTCGCGCCGCCCCGATTTGGCTGCCCTTGGCTGCCGTTCGCCCACCCCACCGGCCCAAAACCGTCCGCCCTTGCCCCCGCCGCCAGCCACTCGCTTGTCCCGCTCGCAGCCGCCTCGCCGCTGGACGGACCGCGCCGTCGAGCACACGCCGAGAGGACGCACACAGGGTGTTTGTACATTTTCCTGGCCAGAGTTTATCACCATTCCGACCGGAGAAATGACCGACAGTGGGGAAGAGTTCTTCTTCAACCACGTCCTCACGTACTTGTCCTCCTGTGATGAAGACTCCAAGGACGAGAGCGACCTCCTCGTTGCCACCCTTGTGGTCCATGACAACATTGCCAGGATGAGGCGAGTTTTCAAAGATTCTGTCCTTGGGCACTACGCATTGATTGGAGAGGGACAGAGAAGCTAGTCATACCCAGCTAAACAATGACTACTTCCATCTCACATATCCAGTGTACAATGCCAAGTTTTCCGGCGTCATTTCCGGACGAGAAAAAATCCGTTCAACCGCATTCGAGTTGGAGCCATGGACTACGATGATCTTTTAAGGTGCAAACCGGATGCATGTGGTAAGCTTGGCTTCTTCTCTTATCAAAAATGCACTGCAGCAATTCTGATGCTTGCATATGGAGTCGTCGGAGACCTGGTTGATGAATACATGCGCATGAGCGAATCCATATGAATGGATTCAATGTACGAATTTTCAGAATCTGTGGTTCAGGTCTTTGACCCGGAGTACTTGAGAGAACCAACTGTCGAGACATCATAGTAGTTTTCATAGACGGGGGTGCCATGAGACTACGGGTAGAGAAGTGGGGAGACGTGGTTGTGCGAAGGACAAAAACACAGGGTTTACCCAGGTTCGGCACGTCGCAATAATGCGGCGTTCCTACTCCTGCAATCTCACTAATCAGGTCTAAAGCCTGTGTATACAAGTACAATGTGAGGTTCTGTTTAGCTATTCGCTGAGGATCAACTTCCCGGCGAGTTAGCCTCTAGCTTCTTCTTCTTTTATCATATCTCCCGTCCGGCTTTATATAATAGCCGGGTTAGGGCTTACAGAATAAGAAACCTAGAAGACTACGGTAACTATTAACTTGGAAAGCAAGGAATCCTCCTCCTACTCCAAGCCAGATCACGTGGGCCGTGATCCGGGTTCTTCTAGAATCTGGCTTCTGCGCGTCAGCTTACTGGGCCGCCCAATGGACCGTAACCCACTACCACTTGGGCCACCCTGGTAATCCGGCACTTTGACTACCATCTGATATACCCCTATTCGGTATATATCCGACAGTAGCCCCCAAGAAGGATTAAAACTCTGATTCACCGTCTTTCGCCAAATGTATTTTGTCCGAGAAATATTGGCCAACAGTCTTCATTCTTCTTTTTCTCCTTTAAAGGATGTTGTAACGCAAAACTCGGAATCCGGGAAATCCGGCTTTTCTCGCACGATCCTTCGTGGAGAAGGAACTTCCTGCGTCAGCGCTTTAATCATGCTGACGTAAGGGACGTTTGGGTTTCAGGCGGGAAACCCAGAAACATATCTCTGACAGATTCTCGCGGGAAACGAGGATATAGCAATAATCATCCTGTCGTTTCATTTCCCGGATTTTCCGGCGAGTGACACGCGTTGGACATCCAACGGTCAAAAGAGCCGTTAGCACGCATCGTGACGGAATTCCGGCTATAAATAGCCGTCTTCGTCCATCGTGAAAACCTTCCGCTCTGACTTCGCACGCCATTACTAGCACCAAGCCCTCGCAGAGCCCTTTCCCAAACGCTCGACCGCACTCAGGATCTCACCGGAATAACTGAGCGCCGCCAATCCGATGGCATCTCCGTCGTCCTCCCCGACCCGCGCCGTCTCCGGCGACGAGTCAGCAAAGTCCACGGGTGTTGCGGCGAGCGAAGAAAACCTTTCCGCCGCCGCAGATCTTGCGGGATCTTCCTCCGCGCCTGCCCCGCCGTTTGCGCCCAAAACGGTGAAGGGAAAGAATGCACTCATCGGCTACGAGCTCGCGACCGCGGAAAACGCAGCGTCCGCCGCTACCGGAGCCGAAGAAGAGACATAAACTGCCGGAAATTGGAATCCGAGCAGCATCACACCATCCCTCCTTCTGACAATGGAGCAGGAGGGCTTTTGGTTAAAGGCAAATGGCGGATCCCAAAAGACGAGTCCGAGCCCCAACCAAAAAACGGGGAACGCGTTCTCCTCACTTCCCATATTGCGAAAGGTATGGGTTTGCCGCCTTCCACCTTTTTCCTAGAAGTCCTCACTCATTATGGCATTCAACCACATAATCTTCCACCGAACTCCATCCTCTACCTAGCTGGCTTCCAAGCCCTTTTCGAAGGGTATTTAGGAATAGCTCCCAGACTAGATTTTTGGCAATATTGCTTTGGAGTGAAGCGTAACCCCACAGAGGGCGTTCTTCCCATCTACGAGACCATTTCTTTCACTCTTCGGAGATTCAGGGAAGATTGGTACCCAAAGATAAAAACATCAGAATCCGTCAAGTTTTGGACGGGTTCCTTCTTTTATCATCATGATGTCCCGTTTCCCGGGAAAGAAAACGGGGTTCCTCCATTTGTCAATTCCGCCGCCATTCCTCGAGAGAGTTGGGCAGTTGAAGCAGTACAAACCTTGCCGGAAGACCTGATGAAGATAAAACGGCGTATTGCCAAACTTACCTCTTCTCAGCCTCCCTTAACTGGGACAGACACTGTTTTATGCAGGTTCGGCCGCCGTATTCAACCTCTCGCTTTCTGTTCACGACTCCTTTGCGACTACGAAGGGCCAGAAGACGGAATGAGAGGGACGGACAAAGCCTTCTCCAAAAGGGACTTCAAAAAACGAGTCAACCAATTGGTCGCTACTCGCGTCCAATACACAGAAAGTTTGGAAATGTATCACGAGGAAAACCCAGTCCCTAAGGTATTTATATTTTCCTTGCTTTTGGGTTTCTCTCGGATTATCTCTTTTTCCTGACTTATTCGGATCTTTGCCATCTCCATAGTTCGAAGAACTTAAAGGAAACAATCTTGCATCCGACGCCGAGCTCGACGAACTACATGCCGGCTTTTATGGCGGCCGGAAACACAAGAGGCAAGTGACCTTTGAAGAAGTGATAAATCTTGACGGAACTCCCATCGCTGTATCCGGATATTTTACTGGATCTTTTTACTTATCATTCCCTTCCGGTTATTTGAGATATTTATTTCTCGGATGTTTCCCTTTCAGCCTTGCTCCAGTTCCTCTAAAGACAAAGAAATTGAAGAAACATAAGGCTGCTGTTAGCAAAGGAGAACCATCTTCCGCTGCAGTTTCTCCCCCTTTAGCTATTTTTAGCAGGGAAAAGAAAACCACAAATCCGGGCGCAGGATTTCAGCAATCCAGCCATCCTGTTGCATCTAACATGGATGCGAGGGAAAGGGCGGGATCAGAGATGGATAGAAATCTTCGAGCATCTGGGGAGGACGAACCCATTCCCACTTTTAACAGGAATTTCCAGGTAAAGGAAGAACCGTTCGATGGACTCGGATATATTCGTCCAGAAGCTAGAAAATTCTTCGCTCCTGCCCCTCTAATCCGTCCTTGGCCACAAGGCGGGCTAATTGTCCGCAATGACTTCGTATTTTCACCTCGTCAGGTCATTCAGGATGGCCTTTACCACGTTGGAATCCTTTTCTCTGAATATGTAAAGGATTTCAATGAAACCTTGTCAAATTTGCAGGAAATGAGCCAGGTAATATCTCTAGCCCTCAAGCAATAAGTCGAAAGCATGCTCTCCACTTACTGCTTCTTATTACGCTTGTTTTTAACTTAAGCGTCTTACGTTCATTTCCGCGTTTCAGCATACTGCTGATAAGATAAACTTGGAAAATTTTAACAAGCTTAACATCAAGAATGAAGAGGTGAAAACCCTTCTATCTATTATTGATGTTAAGAAATCGGAGCTGGCATCATCTCAGCTAAAGCTGTCGGAAACAACAGGTATATTTTTCTGAAGTTCCTTATCCCATTTTTTGTCTAAGTACTTTCCCGAATTTTTCTAAACTCGGAATTTTGTTCCTTGCTTTCCAGCTGCTTTAGCTAAGGCCAAGGAAATAGCTGAAGATGCCGGCAATGCCGCGATTCTCCGACAGGAGAATTTGGACCTTCATAAGGATCTTATGAAGGCTCAAAAGGATCTAGAGGCCATCAACATGGCCCTTGGGATTGCTCAATCCAAGGCCTCCCAGCAGGCGGACAAAGACAAGGCTACTATCCAAGACTTGGAGAATGCCTTAACCCTGCGCCTTGAGGAAGGCTCCGAGATGGACAAGATTCTCGGTAAGTTGCTATCATTTACCGGTTTTTCCATGTCTTCATTTTCTTCTCTGTTTTTTCGCTAACCTTTTGGTTGTTTGTTTGAAAAAAAACAGGAGATAACCCAGAACTTACTCGGATTGAGAAAATCCGAGCTTTTGGGAAGGTGTGGACTGCGATCAGGGCTGCAAGCATGCAGCTGGTCAACAAGTTCCTTCCCTCAAGAACTAGGGAATTATCGGAAGTTGAAAAACTTCCGGAAGCTATCCTGGAGGTGGCGGAATCCAAGGAGTCCACCTTGCGCTCCGCAGCACGGGGTGGTGCACGCATGGCCTTAGGCCTTATGCGTATGCATTACCCTAGTGCCAAATATTGGCGCGTGCCGTCCGGTATCCCTCAAGGATACACGGAAACCCAGCGATCCACCATCTTTGACGAAATCAAAGGTCACACCACCAAGATCACCTCCATGGTGAACATCTCCATCACCTATCTAGAGGAGGAGATCCCCGAAGCCCCCGAGAATGACAGCAACGAAGAAGACTGGGATGCTTGAAGGGCTGTCCTTAACCTGGATAGTGGAAGTAGAAAATAGGAGCATTACTGCACTTTACAATGTAAACTTATATTGTAATGCTTCTATCCTTTTGTATAAACAAGTACTCCGCCTTTTTCTGTTTAATTATGAAATCCTTTGCAAGTTTTCCGGGTATTTATATTCCTTTATCTTCTAAGTTCTCTGGCTTATGTGTTTTAACTGTCCTTAGTGTTTGAAATGGCTCAATAGTATTATGAATCGTCATGCCAAGTTACTGGGTGAAACCAATCAGTTCAAACTCGGAAACATGGATCATACTAAGGGCATTTTTACTAACTAGCTCCAGTGACCCAACACACAAACAATCAGATAATTCTTAGAGAATAGTAAGGAATTTTTTGAATGAAACTTGGGCACGCAGGCACAATCCGAGTTTCCTTTAGCCTTTGGTAGGCTGAAAATCATTCAGTTTTTAAACGCCGAGCACGCAGGCACAATTCGGGTTAACACTGAGTATTTTGTAAGATCATTGGGAAATAGATAAGGTGGAATCATGTTTTGAACTATAATAAACTTGTAAAAAACATGGATATAAGAATTCCGACAACTTTATTTCATGATCTCAAAGATGTTTACATAGAATTGAACTAAGTATAGAAGGGATGTAACTGCTGGATACTCCAGGGCCTTTTTGTCTCTCCTAGCTCATCATCTATCTTTCTCTTTCTTTTGCGATTCGGCTTCTCGGGATCATCTTCCGTATCACGAATGTCGACAAGATAATATGATCCATTCTTCATGGCTTTACTGATGACAAATGGTCCTTCCCATACTGGGGCCAGTTTGTGCTTTCTTTGCTGCACCAATCTTAGCACTAGGTCACCTTCTTTAAAAGAACGATGCCTGATTTTCCGGCTATGATAGCGTCGTAAACCTTGCTGATAAATGGCGGATCTTTGAAGAAAAAGTTCTCGTTCCTCTTCTAAGAGGTCGACGGCATCCTGTCGTGCTTTTTCGGCATCCGAGTCATCGAAATCTTGCACTCTTGGGCTATCATGGATCATGTCCGTTGGAAGGATTGCCTCCGCACCATAAACTAAGAAAAACGGGGTTTGCCCTGTTGACCTGTTCGGTGTTGTTCGAATACTCCAAAGCACGGAAGGTAGCTCTTCTACCCATGCTCTAGCTGCTCTATGAAGAGGAGATTCGAGTCTTGGGCGTATTCCTTGCAGGATTGAGCTATTCATTCTTTCAACCTGTCCGTTGGATTGCGGGTGTGCCACAGATGCGAGATCTAGGCGAATTCCCGTTTGTCGGCAATATTTTGCCAACTCTCCAATGGAGAAATTTGTCCCGTTGTCGGTTATTATGCTGTGTGGAACGCCATATCTCATGACTATGTCAATGATGAAATTTCTGGCAGTTACACCGTCAAGTTTTTTGATGGGTTTAGCCTCCACCCACATGGTATATTTGTCCACAGCTACAAGTAGATGTGTAAGTCCGCCTCGTGCAGTTTTGAATGGTCCCATCATATCTAGCCCCCAGACCGCAAAGGGCCATGTAATGGGGATAGTTTTGAGTGCTTGGGCTGGCATATTAGTCTGCTTGGCGTAATACTGACATCCTTCACATGTGTTTACTATGTACTCAGCATCTGTATTGGCTTATAGCCAGAAAAACCCGGCACGGAATGCTTTTTTGACTATGCTTTTTGATTGAGCATGATGTCCGCAATCTCCAGCATGGATTTCTTGCAGGATTTCTCGTCCTTCTTCTAGCGAAATACATCGCAGAAAAATTCCGGAAGTACTACGTTTATACATGCAATTGTTAATTACCGTGTATCCTTTGCATCAACGCTGGATTTGTCTTTGCAAGACTTCATCTGCTCCTTCCGGGTACTTCTGATTAACTAAGAAGTTTATATATGGGATTGTCCAATCCGGGTTAACGAGCATGACTTCAGTTGACTCGGAAGCCAGAGGATAATCAACATCTCCACCTTTTATGTATGGTTCGTACAAATGTTGGACGAAAACACCTGGTGGTAGGATTTTTACCCTTTCTGATCCCATGCGGGCTAACGCATCCACGTTCCAATTCTCCTCCTGTTTAACATGGAGTACTTCGAATCCGAAGAAACGAATGGCGAACTCGTCCACCGTTCTCCAATATTCGGCCATTATAGGGCTTTTTGCGTCCCAATTTTGGTTGAGCTGATGCTGTACCAAATCTGAATCGCCATAGCACAAAATGCGCTTGACCCCTATTTCTTTTGCAATATGCAAGTCATGAAGCAAAGCTTCGTATTCTGCCACGTTGTTGCTGGCGTTGAAGTGTATTTGTAATACATACTCCATTGTGTCTCCTTTAGGGGATTTTAAAACTACACCAACTCCAGCGCCCTCCTTCATCTTGGATCCATCAAAATGCATGATCCAGTACTCGGACTCCGGCATTGGTGTTTTCTCCATTACTTCCGTCCAGTCGGCGACAAAATCTACCAAAACCTGGGATTTTATTGCCGTCCTGGGCTGATACTTAATGTCGAAGGCTGCTAACTCGATGCCCCATTTGGCTACTCGGCCAGTCGCCTCCGCATTGTTTATTATATCCCCTAGTGGTGCTTTACATACCACCGTTATGGAATGTCCTTGGAAGTAATGGCGAAGTTTTCTGGATGCAAAAAATACGCCATATGCCAGTTTTTGATAGTGTGGATACCTTTGTTTGGACTCGGAGAAAACTTCGCTTATATAATATACCGGATGCTGGTCTGGTATGCTCTGTTCGTCTTTCTTGCGTTCCACAACAATTACTGCACTGACAACCCGGTTTGTAGTCGTAAGGTACAATAACATAGGTCCTTCGTCTTTTGGCGATGCCAAAATCGGAGCTTTCATCAAAGTTTCCTTTAACTGGGTTAACGCTGCATCTGCCTCTTCTGTCCACTCGAATTTGTCGGATTTTTTCAGCAACTTGTAGAGTGGTAAAACTTTGTCCCCCAGCCGACTAATAAATCTGCTGATGGCTGCCGCGGAACCAGTCAATCTTTGGACATCTTTTACACACGTAGGCTTGGAGATGTTTAAGATTGCTTTGATCTTTTCTGGGTTAACTTCTATTCCTCTATGAGAAACGATGAAACCCAGAAGTTTTCCTGAGGGAACCCCGAATACACACTTTAATGGATTTAACTTCATCTTGTAAGTGCGCAAATTTTCGAAGGTTTCTCGTAAATCCTCAAGGAGTGTATCTCTTTCCTTGGTTACGACAGCAATGTCGTCCACGTATACATGGACATTGTTGCCAATCTGACTATGCAAACAACGTTGCATGCAATGCTGGTAGGTGGCACCTGCGTTCTTCAGGCCAAATGACATGGTTATGTAATAGTACGTCCCATAGGGGGTTATAAAAGAAGTCTTAATTTGATCTTCCTTTTTCATGCGTATTTGATGGTACCCGGAATATGCATCCAAAAAGCATAAGAGCTCAGAGTCTGCAGTGGCATCTATTATTTGATCGATTCGCGGTAACGCAAACCTATCTTTTGGACACAGTTTGTTTAAACCGGTGTAATCTATACACATTCTAAGGGCAGTGGTATCTTTCTTCGGTACTAATACCGGATTTGCAGATCATTCAGTGTGTATAACTTCCTGGATAAAATCTGCTGCTAAAAGCCGGATAATTTCCTTGCCAATAGCCTTCCGTCTTCTTCCGTCAAATCGACGGAGACCTTGTTTGACGGGTTTGGAGCCTGGAATCACCTTAAGTTGGTGCTCAGCAAGTTCCCTGGGTACGCCTGGCATGTCAGCTGGACACCAGGCAAATATATCCCAGTTCTCACGGAGGAACTTGATGAGCTCGCTTTCCTATTTGTCGGTCATCCCAGTTCCCACGACGACAAATTTTGTCGGATCTTTGGGATCTAGGATTACCTGTCTTGTGTTCTCGGAGGCCTTGAAGCTATCTGCTGGCTTCCGGGTTTCTTTTCCTGCCGGCATTTCTGTCGGCGATACCTCTTTGGCCAGCTCCTTCAACTCTTCCTTTGCTATGATCTTCTCAGCGCAAAGGGTGTTTTCTTTTTCCAGCTTGTTTGCCAGCTTGAAGTCCCCAGATATGGTGATTACTCCTCCTTTTGGCCCTGGCATCTTCAGCTTGTTTAGATATAACATGATCTTGCCATAAATTTGGCGAAAGCTGGACGTCCAAGTATCGCGTGATACACGCTTTCGAACGGCACCACTTCGAAGGATACTTTTTCCTGACGGAAGTGATCTTTTTCTCCGAAAGTGACATCTAGGGAAATTTCTCCTAGGGATCTTGCTTGCCTGCCAGGAACAATGCCGTGAAAACGTATGTTGCTATGGTTGAGCTGGGTCTCGGAGATTTTCAGATGCCTCAGTGTATCCAGGTACATTATATTAATGCTGGATCCTCCATCCACCAGCACTCTTCTTAGCCTAGTGTTCTGGACAATAGGGCTTACAACAAGGGCTTGCGTGCCAGGTTCAGGGATATTCCCGGGATGATCAGACTGATCCCAGGTAATTGGTGTATTTGAATACTTCAAGAATTTTGGGGTTGCCGAAACAACCGCGTTTATTTCTCGAAGCGTTCTTTTTGCCACCTTTGCTGACGGAGTTTCCAGGAAAGTTAGGGAACATTCTCCATCAACTCTCGGAAATTTGGGCTCGCCTTTTCGCTGATGTTCTTGGATTTTTTTCATCAGTGTCCGATTCACTGTCTTCTTTCTCAGCTTCTGGCTTTTGTTTGGAAAACTTCCTTTTGGAATTCTTCCCCTTATTTCCGGATCCTGCACTGCCTTTCATATGCTTGTTTAGCCGGCATTGTGCGTTGGTATGGGTGGGTTTCCCAAATTGCGAATGGTGGACGCAGGGTTCCGACTTAATCTTTTCCCATTCTTCCTTGGTGTAATTGATTGGTTCTGAACTGCGTCCTTTCCACTTATTCCCTTTTTCACTTCCAAAGGCTATGTTAACTTCTTTGGGCTTTTGTGTTGCGTCTGGAGCTCCTTTTTTCTTAGGGCGAGGATTCTTTTTGGCCTGTATCAGTGTGTCGATACTGCCTCCTCTAGCTCTGATGTCGTCTTCGGCTGCAGCATGTTCGTTGGCGGTTGTAAGCATAGATCCGAGATCTTTGTGCTGTTTGGAACCAACCATGAACGGTACAAGTACGGGTTTTAGGCCATTGACAAAAGCATGCATTGCTTGTACGTCAGTTACTCCAGAGCAGCTATTCTTCATTGTAGTCCATCTTGAGATAAAATCCACGTATGGTTCGTCTTCAAATTGGGTGCAACGGTTTAGCTGGTTGATGCTATTCGGGCGTTTGTAGGTTCCCCGGAAGTGCTGAGTAAATACTCGAGCCATATCATCCCAGCTGTCGATAGTTCTGGAAGGTAACCCATTAATCCAATCTCTGGCTCCGTCCAGTAACATCAAGGGAAGAAACTTTACAGCTTCCAGGTCCGTCCCATTGTTAATCTGGATGGCTGTATAGTAATCTGAGAGCCAGGTATCCGGGTTTGTACTGCCGGTGTATTTTTGGTATGTTGGACCAACTTTGGCGAAGACAGAATGCAGAGTTATCCTTCGGATCCTATCTGTGAAGCACTTAGGTCCAAAGTATAAGTCGTCTCTTTCCGCCCTATCCATGTGTGCGGAGTACCTGCCGGCTGAATGGACAGAAGGGGATCCACTCCTTTCTTTTCCATTGTTGCGCGGACGCGCTTTTCCGGGATCGTCTCTATTTCTTCCGATATCA
Organism: Alopecurus myosuroides; assembly: GCA_028641055.1. NCBI lineage: Eukaryota > Viridiplantae > Streptophyta > Magnoliopsida > Poales > Poaceae > Alopecurus > Alopecurus myosuroides. Next base: position 452,318,394 of record CM054057.1, on the reverse strand, counting down.
CGTCCCTTTGGATGAGGTGGAGTTCTACTCCTGTATCTTTCCTTGTCCTTGGGGGGTGTCCGAGATCTCTCACGCCTGTGAGGTATACCCTGTCTTCCGGCTTTTTCAGCTGGGTTTCTCGGAGGTGGCATTGCTTTGTCGTCATTCCGGTGTTTTTCTTCCCGATCGTGGGTGTTAAGTCCACCTTTTGGGAGATGGGATCCGGTTCTAGACGCTTCATCCCTGTTATCGGGATTTTTTTTGTCTTTTCTCGGATCCGTTTTCCTCTCATTTGGATCTCTCGGTTCCTCCGGTCCAGGTGCTCCAGCGGCGCAAGTAGCTGTTTTGCATAGGGCGGAGTCGTCATGCAGCCTCCCTGATCGCTCTTGCCCCCGGTGTTGTTGCTGCAATGCCTTTTCGAGGAAAGCATACACCCCTTGAAGTTTTTCACCGTTTGAGTACATATCATTTTTGAGGATGGCGAACGCTGTTTCCGCGTTTTCTACTGCGGTTTTGTATATTGGTTCGCCTCTGGCATCTTTGCCGTTTACCTGCTTTTGCCAAGATGGGTTGTGAAACCTTTCTTTTGGCGGCAGTACTTCCGGTCTTACGATTCCGGGTAACCTTGTAGGTTTTAAGGCATATCTATTCTTTTTCTCGTACTCCTCGATTTCTTCCTTCATGAGCTTGATGTCATCTTGGGTTTTTTGGAGGTGCTCACGAGTTCTGAATAGATGTTGTTGTTGCCTTTGGAGAGCTTGTCTCCTGGCTTCTAACACTTCAGGGGGTTCGTGCAATCCCACTGGTGTTTGTAGCAACTCTTGTTCTTCTTGTTCTGTCATTGGCGGAACAAGGATTTCTTTTGTTTTCTTCTCCGCAAGTTTTGTTCCGCTTGCATCTCCTACTTCCGGGCTTTCATCAGCTAATTTCTTCTTCCGGAGTTTGTATTGGAGTTTTTTAGCGGCCTTATGCTTTTTCTTGGAAGAGGGAGGTTTTTTGGCAGGTTCATCCTCTGTCAATTCCTTGACATTAGGGAATATTGGAGAAGTTTCTCCGTCTTCTCTCTCTTCCTCTGGCGGAGGAGTTCTAGGGCTTCCCTGACTGCCGGCATCCGTGTTTTCAGCCGGTTTTGCCATTAGTACTTCATGGAATCCTTCTTGAAGAGATTTAACCTTTCTTTCGAAGGCGTCCTCGTCTTCATCTTCGGAATCAAAGTCATCTGATCCGGTTTCTGACTCTAATCTCGCCTCAATGGCGGCTAACACAGAGTCAGCTTCCGAGTTCGTCTCTATGTTGACGGATGTCGGATCTTCCACCTCTGTAGTGGGTTTGTTGTTTTCTGCCTCTTGCACGGGGTTTTCGTCATCCGTGTTTTCGGCGACTTTGGATTGCACCATACCGATAAAGTGTGTATCACTTTTGTGTCGGTGATCTGAGCAAAATTCGGTATCATAGTCATCTTCGACTGGGTATAGGGCGGGTGGGAAAAATTTGCTTCCACCGCAAAACCCCATGGCCTCTGCAGTTAGTCCGATAAAGATATTGGTAGATCCAATCGGTAACACGCAGGCACTTACCAGATGATTTTGCGCCGGTATGTAAGATCCATTGTCGAGGAAGCGTCCGATATCGCCATCGAACTCCAGGCTTCCGATGGTTATGGAACTGCCTATTCCGCCCAGTATCCCAGATCGAAATTTTACGCCTGACGCCGTTCGCCCCACGGTGGGCGCCAACTGTCGAGACATCGTAGTAGTTTTCATAGACGGGGGTGCCATGAGACTACGGGTAGAGACGTGGGGAGACGTGGTTGTGCGAAGGACAAAAACACAGGGTTTACCCAGGTTCGACACGTCGCAATAATGCGGCGTTCCTACTCCTGCAATCTCACTAATCAGGTCTAAAGCCTGTGTATACAAGTACAATGTGAGGTTCTGTTTAGCTATTCGCTGAGGATCAACTTCCCGGCGAGTTAGCCTCTAGCTTCTTCTTTTTTTATCATATCTCCCGTCCGGCTTTATATAATAGCCGGGTTAGGGATTACAGAATAAGAAACCTAGAAGACTACGGTAACTATTAACTTGGAAAGCAAGGAATCCGCCTCCTACTCCAAGCCAGATCACGTGGGCCGTGATCCGGGTTCTTCTAGAATCCGGCTTCTGCGCGTCAGTTTACTGGGCCGCCCAATGGACCGTAGCCCACTACCACTTGGGCCACCCTGGTAATCCGGCACTTTGACTACCATCTGATATATCCCTATTCGGTATATATCCGACACCAGCTGTTGCCAACACTCAACGAATGTAACGATCAACGAGGGAAGAAGTTTCCATGGGATGCTTGGAAGTATAGACTATATGCAGTGGGAGTGGAAGTACAAGAGGCATGTAGTGGAGTGCACTGTCATTTTTGAAGCGGTTGCATCACATGATCTTTGACACTCTTTTTTTTGGCATAGCATGTTCTCACAATGATATCAATGTGTTGCAGCGCTCTCCGGTGTTCGGTCGACTAGCGGCTGCCCTGAGGTGAGCTATCATATCAATGACCACAAATACACAAATGGATACTACAGTGTGCTACTTTTGTCCAGACTATCTTCAATCCTCATGGAGAGATGAGACAAAGGTTCACAAAAGAGCGGAGAGTGCTCGGAAAGATGCGGATCATGTCTTTGGTACGCTTCAATCTCGATGGGCTATTGTTCGGCACCCTACTAGAACATGGAGCCGAAGATTACGTGGATGGTGATGACAGCTTGTGTGATCATGCACAACATGATTATAGAAGATGAACGTGCAGTTTTTACGATGAAAACTGAGAGTTTCAGAATCGGAATGTTGAGCCTCAATTGGGAGTGTCAACATTTCAGGAGTTCCTCCAGTTTTGTATGAGCCGTGTGATCGCGACGTGCATAGTCAACTTTAAAATGACTTGGTTCAACACGTTTGGAACTTCGTGGAAAACCAGTAGAACTATTCATTTTCAATTTATTTATTTATTTTAGTTTATCGGGTTGTATTGCTAAATTATGAACTTGCCATATTTGTTTCAATTGTCGAACTTGACATGAAATATTTTAATTAATAATTGCTAAGTTTTGGTTTTTGAGAGATATGAAAAAGAATGAAAATAAAATTGGTCCGGACGCCAAATGAGCGGTCCCGTAGGTTGCACTGCGCTAAAACGGATAGACACCGGCCCGACCGCTACTCACATGGACAAATTTGGGACACATTTGGTCCGGATTTGAACACGCCAGATGTCCTCATGCTTTGTGTTTAGGACGAGCGGACCCCACCGCATGCGTGGAGCCCTAAGTGGAGGAATGTTTGGCATAAGAGACCACTTCAAAAAATGTTTTGCCAGAAAGGACCACTTGTGAGTGCATTTGGCAGAAGTACCGTGGCGGCAGCAGGCCACATGCGTGCGGACGGAACAGAAATCCAGGGGCCCTGCCTCCTCTGGCGCAGGCGGCACCCCCTCTGCCCCGACCGTTGTTGCGCTTTTTCGTCACAGAACACAGGCGACAAACGGCAGTGATTTCTAGGTGGACAAAAGCGCGCTGATTTTGATATGGACAAAGAGACAGACTGCGCGGATTTTGAGGCGCGCTGATTTTGAGCTGGACAAAAGAGACAGAGTGCGCGAATTTTGATGCGGCTTTGGAGGATTCGGCCGAAAGCAGCAATGCCGCCTGTGAGGGAGGCGACACCCTGCTGCTTTCCCTTCCGACGGCCGCAAATTTCGTATCCTGATTTCGAGGAGAGCGATTTCTTTTCGACAAACGACGCCAAGCTCCACACCCTGCTGATTACGATGTTGATTAGTATTAATTTATGCTATGCGGTGCTACGAGATTCGTATGCTTTCGGGGTTTGCAGGAAATTAACTTCCCTCATTCCTACCCGAGTGATACCCCTGATTGATTAAGACGTTCCTTGGTTACTTTATGCGCCGAACGAAACCGCAACACTCTTTATATGATGCTCTCTACCCATTCTCTACTCCTCTCTGCTCTCTACATAGCGACACGTGCCACGTGTCGGCCGACTCGCCTGTCGCCACGGTACATCTGCCAATTGCACTCAGAGTGGAGTGTCCGCTGGGTGACGGATATTTTTTTGCTCGGATCGGATGCTTGGATGTGCAGCAATCTCGCGGGGGATGCATATAGGGGCGGCAGCACACCTCGCCGGAGATGCGTAGGGGCGGCAGCACGGTAGGCGTGACCGTCGTGTGGTTCAGGAGCGACCTCCTGGTGCTCGACAACGAGGCTCTGGTGCGCGTGTGGTCGTCCTCCCCGTGTACTGCGTCGACCCCCGGGTCTTGGGCGGCGGCACCCACCGCTTCGGGTTCCCCAATATCGGAGGTGAGAGATTAGCCCATGCTGCATTTGGGGGTTGGAGTCTGGTGAGGACCATGCCGATTTCCTGTCCTGGCAGGCTGATTCTAAGGGCATCTCCAGTCGTTCGGCCCCCCCAGGTTTCAGATCGACGTTTTTTAGCGAAAGCGCCACCCAGCACCAAAATCTGGGGGGCGATTTCACCAGCCGTTCGGCGGCCCAGAAAAGAGAACAGCGATATCATTTGAAACTTCATCTTCCCGCCCCAAAAAATAGAGCCCTAGTTCGGCAATCACGGCAGCCATGGTTTTGGGCAATCATATTACAAAAAACGCCACAGGTGGGCGATCAAATAGTCTAGATCGAATCACAGACGGGCGCGCGCGGCGTGGGCAGGTAGGCGATCAGGCAGAGGCGTCGGAGCAGGTGGCAAGCTCGGCGCAGCATCGTCGAGGTCGATGACGGGCAATGCATCCAGGTCGATGGCAGATGCGGCATCCTTGTCGACGACGTGCGCGTCATCCTCCAGGTCGACGACGGGCTCGGCATGCTTGTCTACGACGGGCGCGGCATCCTCCAAGTCGACGTGCGGGCTCGTCGGTGCGGTGATGTTGCTAGTGCCGCCAGACGACGTAGCCGGAGCCGGGGGCGCACTGATGTCGCTCAGGAGGAGGGTGCACTGCGCCAGGAACCAAGCTCTCACCTCGGGGGTCATCGCGGCCGGGTTGCCCCCCGTGAGGAAGGCGAGGTCGTTGTTCCTCTTCTTCGTCGTGGTGCCAGTCCTGAGGAGGTCGATCTTCACCTGCGAGTTGGCCATGAGCGCCGCCCATCGCTGTTTGGTGACCTCCTCCCTCTTGCCGGCCGAGGCCTGGGCGTCGGCAATGCAGGTCTCGATGGACGCCTGGAGCTTTGCCGCTGCCGGCGCGCCGTCCCTTGCCAACTTGGCTTTCTTGTGGCCCATCGGCGGACGCCCTTCGGACGCACACACAGCCACCACGTCGGGAACGTACTCCTTGCCCTTGCTGATCGACCGCCGCACCTCCGCCCACTTCTCGCACTTCTCGATGACGACGAAGACGTGGAGGAACTTGAAGTCGGAGCCCTCGTCGTTCTTGTACGCCTCGAGCATCCGGACGATCTCCATCTCGCGGTTGGCGCCGCTCTGCGGCCTCATCGAGATCTCCTCCTGGATGCCGTGCCACTTGTTGCAGGACGCCTGGATGTTCGCCCAATCCGCTGTGCTCGACGAAGCCTGGGCTCGCCGCCGCCATCGAGCCGGCCACGATGATCTCCTCCATGTAGCTGCTGTCCTAGGGCTGAAGTCCGGCCATGATCACACGGCGGTGGGACGGGGAAGCTGCGTAGCCCGGTGAGGCGCCATACATCATCGGCGGGTGGTAGGGGAAGGTGAGGTTGGGGTTGAAACCTCCCAGGGGGTCGCCTTCGACGAACCACGCAGACGTCGGGTGCGGTGACGGGCGTGGCGACGGCGACTGCTTCCAGCCGGCGAAGATGGGCCGAAGGGGCTCTTCCGCTTGGCGAGCGGCGTTGTGGCTGCGACCGGAGTAGGCGGCTCGTCCGGCGCGACCTCGTCCTCCTCCTCATCCTCCACCTCCTCTTCCTCGGCGGCGGCCTGCTCCTCCGCCTGCAGCTGCGCCATCAGCTGCCTCTGCCGCTGCGCCGCCTCCCTCCCCCGGCGCTTGACGTTGGCCGTTTCCAGGCGCGCTCTCTCGGCGATCCACTACTTGTTGCTCATGCCGGGCGGCTTCTCCTTCGGCGCTCTCGGCTTGCGCGGTTTCTTGCCGAGATCGGAGGCCGCGGGAATGGATACGGCGGTGGCGGCGGCGCGGGGTCCTGTAAATCGGGCGAGATCCATGGCGTCTAGATCTCGGGGGCGGGGGGGAATGGCGGGAATGGAGTGGGGGAGAGGTACATGAGGGGGGAAAGTGGAGGGAAACGCCGAAAAAGGGAGGGAAATCGCCTTCCGTCGCCGACAGTTGTGGCTCACGCGCGCATTTCGCCCCCCCAAGCCGAACCCAGCACGCTGGGTTTGGCCTGGGTTCGGCGGCGCGAAACGGCGCAAAAAACGGCGCTAAATCGGATCCCGGGGGGGGGGGCGACTGGTGCGAAACGGCGCGAAAAACGCCACTTGGGGGGCTCTGGGGGACGGCTTGAGATGCCCTAAGCTGGAATTTTCCTAAATTCGAATTCAGGTGATTTGTTGGGGCTTTGATCAATGTCATTTCATCCTGACTGTTTAATTCTTTCAGCCTTGAGGGCGCAGTTCCTGATCGAGTGCCTTTTTTTTTGATAAAGCCTGATCGAGTGCCTGGAAGACCTGAAGCAGAATCTGCGGAAGCAGGGCCTCGACCTGCTCAGGCGTGACAGTCCGGCACCGCAAGCCTGAAGACATCCTCCCTTCAGTTGCCAAGGCTGTCAGTGCACACAAAGTGAGTCCATCTGCACAACCATATGTCACTGAGCCAGTTAGTTCAGTTTGATACCATGCGAATCTGGTCTGGGAATACAAGATTAACCATATCAGTCTGAGCAAGTTACTTTTATGATTTCCTCTTTGAAATTGATGAAGTGGTGGTTGGTGATAAACCTAGAGAAAAAACTTCTGTTTTTGTGGACTCTCGTAATGCCCCGTCTCCTAAAAGGGCAAGAGTGGACAATATGTTGTCTCATACTCATACTGAATCCAGTAATGAATTTGGAGGGAACTCCAGTCAGTCAGAGTTTCAAGGAGGAAGAACCTATGGTATGACTTTGGCTGCTGTGTCTGAGCATGACTCAGAGGAAGAGAGTGAGGATGACCATGGGCTCCTAATTGAGCAAATCGCTGTGGAAAAGCTTTAGGTAGAAGGGGGGCTGGGATATAAACAAGGGGGACAGGGCCGAGGTGGAGCCAAGTGCTGATGAAGAAGATAAGGGGGACGGTGAGGGAACAGAATCCACACCCCCTTGTGTTGCTTCATCGGTGCAAGAAATGAGAATTGTGAGTTGGGCTCCTATTACTCCTGCTGTGGTTAGTGAGGGTGGTAACCTAGACTCACATGAATGGCCTCCTTTATCTTCCTTTACTGTTACTGAATTGCCTGAGGGTGGATCACCTAAAGAGCCTCCTGAATATACTGTGCAGTTTCCGGACAACTCGTCTCCTGTGATTTTCGACCAGGTGGAGGGCCCTGTGCAGGAAGTGGCAAACTTTACGGTTAGCCGCAGAAGCCAGGTGGAAAAAATGCAACATGCTGTGGAAATGCCTACGGCTGTCACAAGGAAAAGAAACCTGGAAGGTAGTGGCCCCTCTGAAACTCATCATAATTCGTTTTCTGTTTTATCAAATCTTGAAATTGTTGCTAGGGCAAAGGATATGGGGGTTTATATTCCTGATGATGATTTTGATACTGTTGATAGGCTCAAAAATTTGGAGGCTGCTAGATTTGAGTTAGCTAATAAACAAAATGAGAAACATGATGATAATTTGGTTGTGGATCATGATTTAGGGGCTGGCACACCTCTGCGGCTGGGTTGGACCTCTGATAGGGAGGGAGATTTAGATAACTCTTTTACCATAGTCAAATCCAGAAAGAGTAAGAGAAAAATAAATAATAAGAATGTGGCTGTCTCGAGACCCCTTACGAGAAGCCAGAAAAAGGCTGCCATCTCTCCCCTGGACCCTGGGAGGAATGGCAGGAGAAGAAATATACCTGAGAAATTAAAATGTTAGGGGCCTTTTGGAATTTAAGGGGGATAAGCAAGAAGGGTATGGCTGCTTGTCTCACTGATATCATTAAAGACGATCACCTAGATTTTATTGGGCTTCAAGAAACTATGAAGCAGGAGTATGATGATAAATTCTTTAGAAAGTTTGATCCAAATGGTTATTTCTTTTGGAAATGGATTCCTTCCAAGGGTAAATCAGGGGGTATTTTGTGTGGGGTGAGGCAATCCACTTTGGAGGTTTCTGCTGTTAAAATTGGGGAACATATGATCCAATTTAATCTTTGGGATAAAATGAAAAAATGTAGATGGTCTCTTATAACTGTTTATGGCCCTGCTCATGAGGAGTTGAAAGATAATTTTCTTACTGAGCTTGCTACTTATTGTCATGCTATCAATGAACCTTATATTGTGGGAGGGGACTTCAATATTTTGAGGCATTGTGGTGAGCAAAATAAACATACAGTCCTTCCTAGATCTTCAGGTATTTTTAATTCTATTATACACACTCTTTGTTTGCAAGAGGTTGATATGGTTGGGGGGGCCTTTACCTGGTCTAACAATCATGCTTCTCATAACCTCGAGAAATTGGATAGGGTGCTCATGTCTTCCTCTTGGGAGGAGTTATTCCCCCTGGTGTCTATGAAAAAAATTGTCAGGGAGCTTTCTGATCATAATCTTCTTCTGTTGGATACTGGCAGTAATGTTGTTTTGAGGAAAAAATCTTTTAGATTTGATGTTGCCTGGTTTAATGATGAGAATTTCTTGGGTGCCGTTGAGAAAATTTGGGATCAGTTTGTATATTCTCGGGATCCTGTGGATATTATAAACCTAAAGTTGAAAAGGTTCAAAAATTATTTTAAAGGTTGGGGGGCTAACAGATTTGGAAAAAATAAAAAAAAGGAAAATTGAGTTGCAGAATGAGCTCAATAACCTGGAAAGTTTGGAAGAAAATCATTTTCTTTCTCCTCAACAGTTACATAGGAAGTGTGAGATTTTTGCTTCCTTATTACATATGTATGATGAGGAAGAGCAATATTGGCATCAGAGGGCCAATGAACAATGGCTTCTGAAAGGAGATAATAATACTGCCTTTTTTCATAAAGTAGCTAATGGGAGAAGGCGAAAACATATTATGCACAATTTGGATAGTGATGGTGTTATTATTGAGGGGACTGCTAACCTTATCGAGCATGCCTCCAGTTACTATAAAGATATCTTTGGTCCTGCACCTGGAAATTTGTTTTCTCTTTCGGATGATCTTTGGGATACTCATGAAAAACTTAGTAGTTTGGATAATGAGTATCTTTGCAGGCCTTTTTCGGTTGAGGAAGTCAAGAAAGCTTTATTTTCGATGAAGTGCAATAAAGCTCCTGGCCCTGATAATATTCCCATTGAGTTTTTTCAACATTGCTAGGATTTTGTGATGCATGATATTATGTTTCTGTTTGATTGTTTCCATGCTGGTAACCTAGATGTGAGTAGGCTCAATCTGGGCATCATTACTTTATTACCTAAGATGACCGATGCTTCAAAAATTCAGAATTTTCGGCCTGTCTGCTTGTTGAGGTGTCTTTACAAGTTGATAACTAAAACTCTTTGTTTGAGGTTGGAGCCTTTAAGTGATAAGCTGTTTAGTATTCAGCAGAATGCCTTTATTAAGAATAGGAATATAATGGATGGGGTAATGTCTTTACATGAATTGCTTCATCATACTCATGTAAAAAAGAGAACTGGGGTGGTTTTAAAGTTGGACTTTGAAAAAGCCTATGATAAGGTTAATTGGGATTTCTTATTGGAATGTCATAAGAAGAAAGGGTTTAATGACAAGTGGTGTTCTTGGCTGAGACAAATTTTGAATGATGGATCTGTAGCTGTGAAAATTAATGATGAATTGGGGGCTTATTTTAAAAGTGCTAAAGGGGTGAGACAGGGGGATCCCCTCTCCCCTACTTTGTTTAACATGGTTGCCGAGAGTTTGACTAAAATGGTTCTTAAGGCTCAAAGTAATGGCTTATTTGTGGGTCTGGCTCCTGACCTGATTGAAAATGGGGTTGCTATTTTACAATATGGTGATGATACAATCATTTGTCTTGAACATGATTTTAATAAGGCTGTGAACATGAAAATGCTGTTATATCTGTTTGAGCTCATGTCTGGTTTAAAGATTAATTTTCTAAAAAGTGAGGTATTTGTGATTGGGGGGATGATGAAATAGCCAATAGCTATGCTGAGATGTTTAATTGTCAGGTGGGAAAGCTCCCTATGAAATATTTGGGGATGCCTGTCACTTTTTCTAACCTGAAATTGATGGATTGGGATTTTCTTGATAAGAAGTTTGTGAAGAAATTAGATGCCTGGATCTGTGGCTCTGCTTCCTCTGGGGCCAGACTGACTCTTCTCAAAGCTTGTCTGGCTGGGATCCCTTCATATTATATGTCTATGTTTATGTTGAAAAAAACAATGATTGAGAAGTTAAACAAACATATGAGGAGATTGTTTTGGCAGGGTATCCATAAAAAGAGAAAATACCATATGGTTAAGTGGAGAAGGATTTGTAGATCAACTTCTAAGGGGGGGTTTGGGTGTGAAGGATCTTAGAAAACAAAACATCAGTCTCCTTGTTAAATGGTGGTGGAAACTTGAAAAGAAAAAAGGGCTGTGGCAGGATATTATTAGAGCTAGTACTTAAGAAATAAAACTGTGGCTAATGTCAAAGTAAGGTTTAATGATTCTCCTGCTTGGAAAAACCTGCTAAAGGTGAAAGAGGTTTATATGATGGGGAGGAAAATTGTTTTGAAAAAAGGCAATCTTATGAGATTTTGGCTTGATCCTTGGCTGAAGGATAAACCCCTAGCTGAAATGTTTCCTATCCTGTTTAATATCTGTCAACAGCAGGACATCACGGTGGATGAGTGTGCTGTTGTCAACTTTGAGCTCGCTTTCAGACGACGCCTTTTTCCTGAAATTAAGGAGGTTTGGGAGAAAATTCAGATTGAGGCGAGAAGGGTAGCCCTTGAGAGGGATGAGGACCAAGTGGTTTGGAAACATAACAAAAATGGGAAGTTTTCGACTAAATCAGTTTACAGATTCCTGGAGAAATCGGTGGCAGGACCTAATCTTGAGTGGGTGTGGAAGGCTAGATTACCTCTGAAAATTAAATTTTTTATTTGGCTGGTTGTTCAAGATGCTGTTCTTACTCGACAGCAAATGAGAAAGAGGAAGTGGCCCGGGAACCCTTGTTGCTCGTTCTGCCAACAGATTGAAACTAATACTCACTTGTTTTTCTCATGTGTTACAGCGAAAGCTGTGTGGAGTACTCTGGGGGATGTTTTTGGAACAAAAACCTGTCCTAAGAACCTTTGGCAATGTCTTGTTTGGTTTTATTCTTTTTGGCCAGGGGGAGAAAGTTCTATACCCTGGTTTTAGCTGCTTTCTGCTGGGCCATTTGGACTATCAGGAACAAAGTGACTTTTGATAAATATGTTCTGAGGACTCCTCTTACCATTATCTTTACTGCTTGTTCCTATTTGATCTATTGGGCAGGGCTGTACCCGGAGGGGAGAAGGAAGCAATTGTAGAAGGGGCGAGACAGCTGAAGAAAGCAGCTCTGTCGTTGATTGAAGGAACAGGTGCTGCGGAGGGATCCTCGACGACCAATGTGCCTGGGGTGTTGATGTTGGAAGGATGAAGGTGTTTGTTGCTGTGGCAAGACTCTGTTGGTGTGGGCGTGTTTTGCTGGGTTGTTTCGAACTTCTAGGTGATCGTGGTTTGTTGGTCTGGTGCTGGTGTTTTGTTGTTCTCGATACTGTGTCAGTTTGGATGTTTTGTTGTTAGAGCTTCCTGGTTCGCTTTGGTTAGGGTAGAGGGGAGTAATACCGGCAGGTTTTTGCCCCGTAGGGATGCTCGAGGTCGAGCACTTTCAGCGGGTTTCCTGGACGGTACCCCTATTTTCTAGCTGGGCGTATTTCCTGTCCCCTCCTGTCTTTCTTTTCTCTCTGTTGTAAAGAACTTGTTACTTCTGTTATGTTAAGTAATGGAAGGGGCTAGCCCAGTTGGAAAAAAAAAGCAAGTTGTGTATCTCCAGGTCGAGGAACTCATAAGGAAACCTGCAGCGAGGAACTCCTTGTCGAAAGCCTCGTGCACAGATGCTTCAAGCAGGTGGCTGTCCCTCAAGTTGGAACATCTTCTAACCAGAATAAACCTCTGCGCCCCAAGCTTCAGCTCATCTGGGGAGCGACAATATACCATATCGATGATCTTCCGTTCCACGTCAGCAACTTGCCAGATGTGTACACACGGTTCAGGAAGGTAGGAACTCCATCCATCTTCACAGCTCTGTAAATTGTATCGACATGGCTATGATTGATGCAATGTTTTCGCCAGGCAGTCGAGTCGAAGTCCTCAGTTCGGAGCTGCAGCAAGTTGCCACCATCGCTTGGGCCAGCCCCTAGTTCCGTTCTGGATGAGATTGGAGGGTGGGGGTCAGTACCTACCCTGGAGTCCCTGGGTCTAAGTGTGACAAAGGCAGGTTCAGTTAACTGTATTGTACTTATTTCAGTACTCCATTGTACCTCGGTAGATATGCTTCTGAAATTTCTGTTACTGTTGGTGATGTTTGCCAGGTTGCATTTCATAGGAGGAGAGTGTGCAGCTCTGTGAAAGTTCATGAATACTTCTGGAAGAATGATCAGTTCAAAGTCTACAAAGAGATTAGGAATGACATGCTTGGTCCAGAGTCCAGACTACTCGACCAAGTTCTCTCGTTGGCCTGCTTTGGGCAGTCTTTCACCATGATATGTTTGCGAAGAGGTAAAGATTTGATGTTGCCAGCAGTCATTATTGCCGCTCTCTCGTGCTAAATGTTCAGTCATTACACACGTAAAGAGATACGAGAAGCAGAGAGTAGCAAGTGATTCCACATATTGGTTAGTGAGCCTTTCTGGCCTAATGTTGAAGTTGTTTGTAAGGAATGCTCAAATTTGTAGTCTGGTCTGCCTTTCCTGACATGGCAATGGGTTTTGGGGTTTTATTTGAGCTGATATGGACAGAGTACTTCAGATTTCTTTCAGCAAAATATGGGAACTCCATTTTCCACTTAGGTAAAGATACAGTTGTCTCCCCTCATATCCTTAGATACCACATTGTGAAAAAGGTGTCATTCTGAATTTTTCCTTTCTCACTTGTTAAAAAAAAGAACGGACATCTATCTCATCTTGAAAATAAAAGAAAGGTTGCATTTGGCCAGCGAAAGAGCATAATCCTTCTGTAAATGTCACAGGAGGTCCAAGGAAAGTGGTGTCCAAATGGAGGCAAGATCAGGCATTGTTTGAATCTTGGAGAGATGGCCTGACCGGGTACGGCATACTCCGAACTATTCCCATCTTTCAGCTACTCGTCATACCTTATGAATTCTATAATGGTGAGTTCCAGGTACCCACTTATTGATGCCAACATGAAGGAGATTTTAGCTACTGGTTTCATGTCCAACCGTGGCCGTCAGGTAACCTTTGACTTACTAACAATCAGCAGCGTGACTCCGCAGAGTTTAACACTTCAGACCGTCTTTTCCCATCCTCCACTCATTCATATATTCCATTATTTATATGTAGATTGGCTGCTAATTTTTGGTCCGAGACATGGGCATGACTGGTGAATGGGAGCTGAATGGTTTGAAACGTGCCTACTGGATTATGACTCTGCTTCAAATTATGGTAACTGGGCATATGGAGCAGGTCAGTGTTTCCTTGTGTCCTGTTACTAAATCTTTGACAGTGCAAGCTAGATAGCGTATTAATAAGCACATTGGGACTCATGTACACATCTTTTGAAATATTATAACTGACTGAACTGCTGCTGCACTCTTGACAGGAGTTGGCAACGATCCACGAGAAGACCGATACTTCAGTATCCGCAAGCAAGTAAGCATCAAAACTAAATACGACCAACGCTTGAATGCTTGTTTTTACGAGTCTAAACACCAGTTGACCGTACTACCATAAACCACCATATATAGCTAGCGTTCTGGCAAGTAACATAACGACGTAAGAACACTATGAAATTGCAGGTTTTGACCATCAACGTATCACCTCATGACTCAATGTTAATACCAGAGCACAGCTTCAGGCCTCAATAAAGATTAAAGAGGCTCTTATTATTGCATGCACATAGCTAACCTTAGAGAGATCCTTTACATGATGGAAAAGAAAATTATATCGTTTCCTACTGCTTTTAACTAACATGCAAACTGGCAATGGCAGCACAGGATGCCAAACCACACAATAGGTCGCAGCAGAATGCACGCACTGCCAGATAGATGTAGAAAGCACGACATCTTACAAATAAAATTCAACCGGGTACAGGTTGTCACCAATCTGCTAAGTTAATGAGTATAAGAAGCTCTTGGATTATGGTTTCATAGGTTCCTCTCTTGCTAGTTTCCCGCCGCAGCGATGCTGCGGTCCAACCAATAATTTAGCCAGGAATAGTGGTTTTAGTTAGTGACTGATGTTATTTGGTCTTTTTGTTTTTCGAAGAGCCTACTTGGCAAGTGCCAGTTTAGAATCCTACTAGCTGCCTGACATTCTAGGGTGGTTATTTTCTTAGTTTTATGTACATGCTGAATGAAAAGCTGAGCGTCAAAATGCTTGATGAGCATGTCGACAGTTTCAATTCTTGCACATTGCAAGATACTTCCCGTGTCTGTTTCTAGAATTCAGAGATTTCTCTGTAGAGAAACACTCTATACTATCTATTTGACCGGTTGATATTGGTCAATGTGACTCTTTGATACTCTGAACTATCCAGTAATATTAGTAAAACTATATACACATGGTCATATTATTACCTAGTCGTTTTCTTCATATGTACAGAATCTCACTTACCATATGGATTTTATAATGTCAGATGTATCTTGTATCGTGAGCTGGTTTGGCTTCTAGCAAACCGGGTGATCTGCTCGCGTTCTTGAGTGGAAAAAAGAGCCTAGTAATTGTTACTTGATGTATGCCGATGAGGCGATGACTGAGGATTATCTTCCTACACTTGCCGATGACATGCATTGTTTCGTTTGAAGCAGATGCCATTCAGCTGCCGAAGTTGGAAAGGGTATGCCATTGATCAAGGTAAGTGGATTCTGTTCATGGATCAATGAGATTGCTTAAAGAGCCCTATCTGAAAGAATGTTGCACGTTTGTTTAACATATTTTTTCTAAAATTGGATATTTGAATTTAGTGTGTTACATACTGATCATAATATTTTTGACAGATGGACAAGTGCGTCATGAATTCTGAATACAGAATACAACATTCTAGCCTGAAGCAAATAAATGGCTCAGAAGATGATCAATGATAGGAGCAAGAACAACAACAATGTGTTTAGTTTGCATGAACGAATTACATCCGTGATGATCATACAAGGACGAATTCATATAACTTTCAGTCAGTATCCTCCCATGCATTACAGCAGTTTGACACTACACTCTGAAACAAAGTTTCAACAAGGGATCTAATTAACTGACAGATGCAAACGAGAAGAAGTGCTGGTTGCGGTGTCCCTGAAGATCCGCATTATGACTGCACATCTTCTTCTGGAGCTCTCCTTCTTCCTCGTGGAGTTCAGCCAAAAAGGATGCCACAAGCTGGTGGAGCTCCTCTGAATGTACCTCTGATTCCTCGTCGTCAGCAAAGAGGCTTTGCACAAAGTGGTCCATGCCCTGATCAGAAACTAGCTGCTCCTCCGCTGGTACGTCTGATTCCACCGCAAGCTGCTCCATGCCATGATCAAGAACTTGGTGTTCGACCGGCAGAGTCTGCTCGTCTTGTTCTTCCTCCCCGAAAAGTTCTTCCCATGAGCAAGAGAGCCGGCCCGTGTCGTCCTCAGCTTCAGGCGCCTCCGTGGAAGGAGCCGGCAAGGTGGAAACGGGTGCGGCAGGCATGAAGAACACCGGACAATCGTGGTACTCTTCCTCACCAGATGCCGGGGTGTGGGCGGGGACGGGCACGGGGGCGGCGATCCGCATCTTCTTGCAGCTTGACATGTTAGCAGCGGCGGCGACCGGCGCCGGCCTCTTGTGCGCGTGCGCGCTCGCCATCACGGTCACGGGCTCAGCTGGTGGCGGCGCGGGTGCAGGCTCTGCCCGTTGTGGAAGACGAATCTTGTATGCGTTCGATTCTTGGCAGGCGGCGGCGGGCGCGTGGTTAGCCAGGTGGATCCTGCAGAGCACCATCTCCCCGTCGGCGACGATGGCCTGTGGGAGCAGGCACCGGTACTCCTCCATAACCCAGCCGGTGGCCTTCTTGTTCTTCTTGAATGACACGGTCCTGGCTTCGCCGATTTTGACGCCATTGTCGTCGTAGACATCCACGGTCGTCTGCACGGTCCAGGTGCCGGCGCCGGCGACGCGCGCGAACTGCCCGTTCTTGTTGCGCCTGAGGGTGGTGAAGAAGAAGCGGTCGCCGGTCTTCACGGCCGTAGGCACGGGGGCGAACTGTTGGGCGAGGTCCTTGGGCTCGGAGGCGTAGATGTCGCCGCGGTGGATGAGTTTCTCGGCGCCGCGCAGCGTCTCGCCGGTGAGGAGGCACCGCAGGAAGTAGCCCACGGCCTCCTCCTTGGTCGGCAAGAAGCGCTGGAACCTGTAGACCTCGTCGAGCCCGCCCGTCTCCATGGATCCGCTGCTGCTCTGCTCTGCTTCTAGTCGGGAATCGGGATCGATCTCGGCGGGAAGATTGGCGCTTGGATGGCGGGAGGGAGAGGGAGACGGAGCGGAGAGTGGAAGGGGGTTCGGAATTTATGAAGCATGCTGGGGTGTAGTCCGAGATGGTGGCGCTGCTCTTCACTTGCCAGCCAGAGGGGATTCGAGTCTCCAAAACTTGCCGCCTCCGTTTGCATCTCTGGTTGAGTTTCCATATTTTGAGTCCGAGAATTGGTCCCATATTTAGAGGGGATTTGAGTCCAATTTGCGCTCTCGTTTGCCTTTCCCGATGGTATGTTTTGAATCCGAGAATTGGTTCTTGGGACAACTCTCCATAGGCTGGCTAAATCTCTCTCCGCGTTGCAGATTTAAT
Source organism: Alopecurus myosuroides (assembly GCA_028641055.1). Classification (NCBI taxonomy): domain Eukaryota; kingdom Viridiplantae; phylum Streptophyta; class Magnoliopsida; order Poales; family Poaceae; genus Alopecurus; species Alopecurus myosuroides. The sequence goes on along the minus strand of CM054057.1, from coordinate 452,301,278 downwards.
CTGGATGCTGTTCGACCCGCCGGACGCTGCGAGAGCCTCCCCGGCCGCCACGCGCGTCAAGGCTCAGGGTCTCCTCTCGATCGACTGAAGATCTCTTGATACACTATCTTCAGAACTTCAGTTCCTCGCCAAAGCATTCTTCCCACCTTTGGTTTATGCAAATCAGCTCAATCATTAACCAACTGGATAATGTGATATATTATATCACAAGGGTCATTTGGCATTATATGATCAAAACAAGCACGATTTCTTGTCTTCCACAAAACCCAAAACATTGCAGGAAGAAAACTTGACTGCTACTTTCTCACAAAAAGGAATAATATTCAGGCAGTAATTCAGCAGAATTGATCTGGAATCAATGTCCAGCAAATTTCCTTGCCAACGGCCCATTCCATTTTCCAATTTATTTTCTGCAGGTTTCCAATGTTTATTTAAAAGTTTTTTTCTTATCACCGGGAATCCCTAGGTACCTACGGGGTAATTCTCTGGAGACGCAAGTAAAGATCTCTTCATAGATATGAATCTGATCTTTACAATTTCCAAAACCATAAACTTAGCTTTTGAAAAAATTAATTTTCAATCGTGTCATTTGCTCCAATATCAAAGCAAGAATTTTAAATTAGTTGCTTTTGCAAAACAACATCTAACATGAAGATGGTATCGCCAGCATATTGGAGAACGGAAATTCCATTCTCCTGCAAGTGAGGCAGCAAAACAGTGATCATATCAGCCTCTTGAGCATTTTTAACCATAACATTTAGATCAACTTCAAGATTAAAGAGAATTGGAAACACAGGATCTCCTTTTCTCACCCCCTATAAGTATTAAAAAAAAAGCACCCATATTGATCATTAAGTTTGATATTCACTTTCCCACTAGAAACAATGCTAAAAAATCGAGTTATTCCAGAGATCAGAAAAACCCTTTTTAACCAGGATCTTGTATATATATATAAAAAAATACTAATTCACCTTGTCGTACGCTTTTTCAAAGTCGACCTTGAAGAGCACACTCGAGGTTTTCTTATTTTTCACCTCATGCAGTAATTCATGTAGATTAACAACCCCTTCCATTATGAATCTATTTTTCACAAAAGCAGTTTGAGATTTGTCAATAAATTTGTCATCAACCATACTCAACCTATTATTCATCCCTTTAGTGATTATTTTTTAAATTTTCATTCATCAAACATATAGGCCTAAATTTCTGAATGGTCATAGCATCCTCACATTTTGGAATGAGGGTGATAGTACCATAATTCAGACGACCATTGTCTATGTTTTTCCAAAAGAAGGCATCAAACAATCTTTTTAAAGGCTTTTTTTAACCGAATCCCAAAAAAAATGATTAAATTCACCAAGGAAACCATCAGGTCCCGAGTTCTTATTTCTATCCATCGGAAACACAATGCCGCATATTTCCTCCATGAAGAAATCTCTGTTTAAATCCACATTCTCCTCATAACCGAGTGTACAGGGAAAATCAAAATTAAGAGTAATATCCACACGAGCAGAGTGACCAAATAAGTTTTTATAAAACTCAGTTGCGTGATCCAAAATGAAGTACAGATCTGGTTTCTTCTCTCTTCTTTGATTTGTACCTCTCATCGGAGGTAGATCCATTAACATCCCACACCCTAGACTTTTTTTTTTGAAATGGAGGTTTAACCTCCCGCTTCTGCATCGAAACGATGCACATAGTGTTTTTTTTCCTTTTTATTAATAATTCCACGGAGCCGTACAAAGAAATATATCAAAAAGTATGAAACCACGGTCTTGGCAACAACGGTTTCCCCTAGAGCAATAGGCAGTAGGCGGAGGCTGCACAACAACGAGAGGCAGCCTCAACAACCAGAGGCGTAGCCAGGCTCCAGGTTACACCGGCCTTGGCCTGGGGAATGGCCTGCAGCTTCTTTGTTAAATGTAGCTATGGTAGCAACGGTTTGGCATCGTTGTACGATGTAGCACAAAGTTGGCCTAGGTTTCGCTCCATCCTATCTATACTATTGGCAGCAACAATGCCTTCAGCAAGGGGATGACATCCGAAGATGCCGCCATCGTCGGCTCTAACCATATAGGAGCCCGGCTCTCACCGGCTAGCCACCTCCCCTCCAATCCACGCGCCACAACCCCGGAAGAGGGAGGCCACCACCTCCTCGCCGTAGATCATCCCGGAGAAGGATCGATGTCGTCCGCTGCACTGTCGTCAAAACTGCCGCGCCGTGACGCCAGGCAGCATCAAGTCCTTCGGACAGGCCCAAGCCCGCCGGCCAGAGGAGACCACCGCCACCATTCTGGGGCCGCCGCCCCGGCGCCTGCATGATACAGACAGATGACCAGCGGGCAACCATTCGCTAGAGCGGGAGCCAGCGGGCAGCCACGGCCGTAGCCCTCTAGGAGAGCCCAGATCGGCCCGCACCGCCACATCCGCCGTCTCAGACGCCGCGCTAGGAAGCACCGCCCGCCGCTGCCACGCATCACCGCCACCGAATAAAGAGGACGGGCGCCGCCTCCTCTCGCCGTGGTAGCGACCAGTTGTCTCCCCACCGCCGTCGTGCCACGCTGGCCTCGCCCGACGATCGCTCCGGCGACACCGAGGGAAGGGGGAGGGAAGCAGCCTGGTCGCCTCGGTGTGGGGACTCTCCGATGTGGGCAGCACCTCCACACGGGGAGGAGGGAGAGGGTTAGGTTATTCTTCTGGCAAAGTGACCAAAACAAAAAAAAACTGGCTTTCTAAGTGGAATATCATTTGTGGGCCTAAAGACCAGAGGGGCTCAATATCGAGTTCTTGGTATTAAATATAAATGTCTACTCAGAGGTTGTTTAAATTGTTAACTGGGGATGGGGTATAGTATGAGTTGCTTCACAATAAGTATGTTAATGATAAGGTAGGGGTGATATGTGCACCGTCTTCCTACATCCACCGTCGACACGCCACCGGCAGCGGCACCGTCGCAGCACTCGCGCTCGGCCACCTGCAGCGGCATTCAGCTTTTCATCCTTCTTCTTGGCAACAATAGTACAAATATAATACGGTGCTATGGTGGTTTGTACTCGTCATACATTTGAAAGTATATCTTTCTTATTTTTTAGAAATGGAGGTGATACCCCTGCCTCTGCATCAAAATGATGCACACAGCCGGATTTTATTAAAGAAAAAGCAGAAACCACGATGTCTTACAAGTGAAAACATTAACCAGCTAAACCTGAGTCCACCAACCTAGCGAAATCTCGCTACCTACAATACTGATGAAGGGTGTGGAACAGGGCCGATGCACTATCAACCAACCAACGTGCATCATCAAAAAATCCGAAGGCCTCACCAAGCCGCCCGACAGCGAGCAAGGGGCACAAACCGGTCCGTCCCATCGCAACGCACACCGACGTACACGCTTTAGACGTTGTCGCCGCCATCTTCCGCTTACCCGCCTTCAGGATAGAGATCAAGGCTTTCACCATGCCAGATCTATCGTCGATGCCGCCAAGACACCAACCAACACCATCGTCCTACATGTCGTCCATCGTCCCGCGTCCAACACAAAGACCCCGCGGCACCACGCCGCTGAGCCCCGCCGTCGTCGATACAGTAGACGAACCACCGCCTCATCTTCAGGTTTTCACCAATGACGCCCTTGGGAGGGAGATCGACACCAATGACGCCGTCATCATCCAATCCGGGAGACACATAATTAGGTTTTCACCTGAAGCAAGCCGAGCGAGGTGGCGCGAACTGCAATGACGATGCCATGGGAGGAAACGACATCAAACACACCGCCATCGTCCGCCATGACCGAAGTCGGCGCGATTTTCATCGGTAGTCGTTCCCCCAACCCTACAACAGGTTGGATCTTCACGGTGGCGCAGCGTGAGCCCCACCGATGGGACCTCAGCAAGGGACCTCCAAACGCCCCTCGCCGACCCCTCACGCATTGTCGGCCAACCAAGAGCTAATCCACGACAGATCGGAGTGGGGGTGCGATCTACGGCCGCCACGCTCGCTGGAATCACCGTCCAAAGAACATGATTGTAAAAGATTATGAGACCGAAGGGAACAACAATGCTCCGATCAATGTGTTTAGCCGATCCGATCAGGATTGGAAAAACTGGTCAGTGAGAATATCCCATCACTCGGTTTCGTAATAGCAAGTGTATGTCGACGCTTTGCCAATCATGTTCCTCGTTACCTTAGTTAGCAGAGGAGTGACTATTCTGTGAGGTGAGAATCGCGCAGACCTAGGAGGAATTCGCGAGGGAACCTATTGCGCGCGTATATAGTACTGCCTATGGTTTTCCCTCATAATAGGAAAAACCTTATGCTTTGCCGATATACTTCAGAAATGCTCGATTGATTGATAACTGAAATCGTTGACATTGATGGATATCTTCAATGATTGATTGTTATCATGAGGAACCTCCGGACCTTCCATGAACTCCTATTCCTAAGATTGCTATTTTTCTACTATTCCTATCATATCAGAAATAAAGGACCTCAGAAATACAGTACTTCAGAAATAAAGGAAGCTGACAAGGAAGGTTTCCTTGGCACCACCTCCATCATGGGCACCGAAAGCAGGGACTGGACGTAGGAGAGCCAACCCTCCTCCATCATGTCGGATGTTGACACTGCCACGATGCCCAGCCGCCGGAGACACCCGGCGCCCCCGCACCAACTGTTGCTGATCCATCGCAGCCGCCCGAGCCCATAGGCTTGTTCGCTGACGTCGCCTCAACTGCAGGGGCGCCACCGCCGCGAGCATGCCAGACCGCCATCGTCACCGCTGTGTGCGCCTTCCCACAACGCTTCCGTTCCCCGTCGAACCTCGCACCGCGGCCGAAGCTAGTCCCCACCGCCGCTCGAACAGAGAGACCCCGCCGCTGCCGTTACAGGCGCCGCCGAGGCTTTGCCCGGTGAAGCCTCGGGCGTTGACGAGGGAGGAGGGGGACGGGTGGGGGAGGCTAGGTGCGGCGGAGGCGATCTCCCCCGAGTAGCCAAGGGCGAGGCGACACGAGGGACGTCTCGCGAGATTGGAGCGCTCTTGGAGCTCACGGAGGGGCATCCTCAGTTAACACTTTAAACAAGCTGTTAGGCTTTCGGAAATATCATGCAAGTCAAAACATTCAATAAAGCACCTAGCACATCTGGCTGTGGCAATTTTGACACATCTAGTCCTGACACACAAAAGTTCGGAAAAAATAGACCCTTCCAAAAATTTAACCCGATCTAGTATTTTTTGGTACCGCTCAATGTAGCGACGGTAGATGTGAGCGTGCTACCGCCGGGGTCATTGGAGGTAGGCATCGTGGTCCACGCTCCGTCCCGTGCGGTTGACTGCTATGACGTGGAAAACCCGTGGGGTCAACCGGCGGTAGGGTTCTCATCGTACCGCCACGACCTCAAGCTATACGTTTTGCAGGTACTGCCGCCTCTATTGGAGGTACCCCTTGAAGAATTAAGTCGCGCACGGCCCGCTTCGCCCACTGTCTCTTCCCCGACCCGGCGCCCCAAAGAAACAAGGCGGTGTGGCGTCTCTCTCTCTCCCCCTCCGCCCGCCCCCTCTCTCCCCTCACAAGAATCACTTTCTTTTCTATGGGGATTTAGGTCCTGCATCATCCTAGAGGTAAATCTCTCTCACCCCTCTCAATTCCACCCTCGATTTCACTTAAGTTTAGGTTTTCCTTCAAACCCTAGTTCATATTTTATATTTGTCTATATCCATTGATATGTTGCAGTGGAGTTGCTATTTCCATTCGTTTAGTTCTTCATGGTGAGTAGTAAACAAGTATGCTTGACTGATTTGTGTGTTGGATTTCCTTATCTATGATGTGTGAATGTATGAATATGTGTGATTTTTTATTTATGATATGCTGTGACTAGTAAACAAGTATACGTGATTTGTGAAATAAACTTTTCTATGGACATATGGAAAGGATGCATAGTAATTTATTTCTATGTTTAGGATGTGTTTATGGATGGATGGAATGTTTCACACAATCGTATGGTTATATGGAAAGAATGAATAGTGATTTATTTCTATCTTTACATGTGTTTAGTATGTGATGTATCGATGGATTGTATCAAGCAATTTTGAATGAATCAGATATTTTTATTGTAGGATGGACGACCCACGGGAACCTTACTACCCTGAGCTTAATTTAGTTTACGACAAGGAGCATCGTGACCAGTTCATTGAGAGGCATGTGGAGGGAGTTGAGGTAATGCAAAGAATGTTCTATATTTTTGGTTGCAATTATGACATTTATTGACCACACTTTCTTGTAAGTTTTTCATATTGTTCCTGTGCGCATAAGGGGCCACAATGTGTGACGCCGCGGGATCGGGCACTATGCAGATTTCAGCACTTCCGCCAAAATCCACATAATAACCGATTCCAGGTTGCCACTTGTGATAACATTACAACAGTTCACGAATATTCCACAACAACAACAGAAGAGATATATACAAGACGACTCAAACGAGTCAAGAATACAACTGATACAATACAAAGATCCAAATGACAGCGGAAGAAACAACATAGTGTCCGACTACGGACAAGATACAAATTGGACTAAGAGTCCTGAAGATAACTGATGGCGTCCAATCCCTGCCCAGGCCAAGCCGGAGGGATTCCCAAGCCAACGTCGCCAGACTTCAAACCTGTTGACTGCAAGGTGGAATATGCAGCCACAAAATGGATTCGTGGGTCAGTACTATTAAGTACTGGCAAGTGGATAAACCATACTCACAAGATACCAGCGTAACCAATCATCACAAGATACAAATACTTTGGGTACAACGGAAAGAAAGGGGTAGTGCAAAGAAGCGGCAGCGGGCAGCACCAACAACTAGAGAGACACGCTACAACTGCCGGCTATTAGAGGGGGATAAGAGAGCGCGACAAAACCAACTATAACTACTCACCAAACAATACCCATCCAGTGTTACCCCCACTAAGGAAGCAACCCAAGGAAAACTCACACTGTTGGTTAAGGTGACATTCATTTTTATGGTGAAGGTAATACTATATTACTAGTCAAGTTATTATCATTAGGTGTAAGTTGTCTGAGTACTTGTTAGCCAGCACTTTCACCAAGTCGTCACATAACCGCGGACAACACGGCTTCTCGAGAAGATTTATCCCTTCAGGGTGCGCTACAGTACCCGTACACACTAAGGCCACCAACTAAAACTCAGGTTGGCTCGACACGACCCATACCGTCTCTACAACCCATCCTAGGAGCCACGGAGCTATAAGGTCCCAGCCACGCAGCCGAATACTCAGCGCAAGTGTGCAAAACTCCCGCAGGACGCAACACCCAGGCAATACAGGCCTCGCCCTATATGCATCATCATCATCATCAACAGTAACCATGGGGGGCCAACCCATTCATGCGTATTAGCAAATGGAACACCCGAACTAAGTGTGGCTCTTTGGACAAGCTGCAAATCAGGTCTAAATCGAGGGGGGTCCCATACTACCTCCCGGATGCGGTTAGCGCGCTCATCATGGATCAATGGACAAGACTCTTTTCCTAAGTTCGACACTAGCAGGCTCCAAAACCACGCCGGGCCTCCTGCCGGTGCCTTATCATCAAATTATTATTACCCCAAACATTAACATGTTGTTGATTAAATTGAAACCCAACTATCAACTAAACAGGTGATATGACAAAGGACACCAAGACTCGAGCGCAAACAAACCTAAGCATGCTACTACGACACAGACCAACAAGTAACAGGGTTATAGGTGTGGAGGTAAGACAATATCGTGGCAGCAGGGTAAACATGTGATGGGATCGGAACACAAGCATCGAAAATACTAGGCTAGCATAAAGACAACGGAAAGAATCGGTAAAAAGTGAGGAAAGGCAACATAGGTAGCAAGTGAGTATACTTGCCTGAGATCCAGCAAGTAGAGGTACATCCGAAGAACTTGTCGTTGCTCACATCATCTCAACGTCCTATCCGCGAAGAAGCAACGAACGAGAACAAACACCGGATGCAACAATTACTACTACGGCAAAAGATCCAGCATGATCCTATTTTATATGCATGACAAGTTAAAGGGTGCATCAAAATAAATACAAGACATGCTGAAACATTTTAAATGGGCCCAAATGCGAAGATAAGGTTGCATTTGGAAAATCCCAGGTGCATGCATAGTTATTTAAGTGAATTACAAGCAAACATTAGGTTGAAGTGATTAAATGGCATGGTGGATGATGAAAGCATAATGTATACAACATTAGCTTCAATGTGATATCTCATTTGCCAAATTTGGAATTTTAAATATTTAATTATGAATTTTTGCAATTTAAAAGGTTTAATTAAAGCATTGAATTATTGCACCACTTTTAATTAGGAAAAGCAGTAAACAAATTGTATATTTGAAAATTACAGAGAATTTTGATTGGAAAACATATTTTACTTTTCAAATTTGGAGTTAAAATGAATTAGTTATGATTTATGCAATTTTAGATGAATTAAATAAAGTACAGAAATTGCACAAATTTTAATTGGTCAAAACATTAAACAAATTTCATATTTGGAAAATTCAGGAAATTTTGAATGGAAAACATATTTTATATGTTGAATTTGGGTTTGAAATGAGCAAGTAATTAAATTGGCAATTTTTAAATGCATTAAACAAAGAGTTATTGTTTTCAGCAATTTAAATTATTCAAAACATAAAACAAAGTTTATATTTGGAGAGATTATTTAATTTTGCATGGAAAACATATTTTACTTTGTGAAATTGGAGTTAATATGAATTTGTTATTCAATTTTGAAAACCAGGGGTCAATCTGTCAAAAGCAGGGACCTAGGCGTGTTGGAAACAGAGAGTGGAAGGGTTACCGTGCAAAACTGGAAAGGCTAGGGGGTGGAACGGAAAAGTTCCAGATCCGATCTGGATCTGGGGCGCTTCTTACCACCGGGCACCCTAGCCAGAGCGACTGACGAGTGGGCCCAAGCGCCACGCGGCGTTGACGAGGCGGGGTGGAGACACGGTGGCCACCTGGCTCACTGACGGGTGGGCCAACCCCGCGGTGGAAAATTGCGCAAAAAGGTGAGGCTCCGCCTCGCTTGGGTTTCGAACCTGGGATCTCCCAGGAGATGGACGGAAGCCTAGCCACTGGGCTGGCTACGGTTGTGTGATGGATAGTAGATCCGACTGAAGATGATTTAACTCGTCGACCCTAACTGAACTTCCGAACAACGTAGTTTCAGAGAGCATAACTGTTACAGAACGACGACGACGACGCCCTACAGCGGACGGCGCTCGATGGCGGGGCACAGAGAGCAAGGGAAGGAGAGGGGAAGGAGGTACATGCGGACGGATGCTCACCGGGAGGTTGCTGGTGCAGTCGAAAGCTCGGGGACGAACGGAGGCGCTGTAGATGAGGAAGACGACGGCGACCTTGGCCATGACGTGCTTGTGGACGGAAGAGGAAGAAGATCATGGCGGGGACAATTGGGTCGTCCCAGGGCTCCGATCTCCATCGTGGAGGAAGAATACAAGCGAGGCGGTTCCGTTCCGGCAGACAGCATTGCTCGAGGAGGACCATGACGGCGGGGCGACGGCGACCTGCTACTGGCTCTCTCTCTCTCTCGGTTCAGTTCAGAGAAAGAAAGCAGAGAGAAAGACAGGGAAGAAGAGAGGGAATCGGTGGCGGCAGGGAGGAAGAAAAGCTAGGGTTTGGAGGGGGAGCCGGAGGGGGATTTATGGAGGGGAAGCAAAGGAGGGGAGGGAGCAGGTGAGTGCGGTGCGTGGTGGTGCTCTGCTTCCGTCACCACCGTACGGAGGTGGAAGACCAGGCCGCTCGGGCCAGATCGGTGGGGAGATGGGCCTCCTGGGGTGGTAGGTGGGCCAAACGGCCTGCCTCCCCCAGCAGGTCTTTTTATTAGTTTTTTTGTAACAGGTGATTAGAAATAGAATTTGAGGGGTTTTGAAAACTCCAAAAATTATGAAAACAATTTCTATGCAATCAGCATTTAAAATGCCCAGTTGCACAAACTTTTGTTTTTGAAATCTTTAAAATATTTGCTAATTTGAATTTGATTGAATTTTGGGTGAATTTTTAAATTGGTTTGAATTTTTAAATGATTTTGAAAACAAAGTTGCAATGCATATGATGCAATGTAATGCGAAAAGAAAAACAACCAAATCTAGTTGGGGGAAATCCCCCGGGTGTTACAGCGGACACCACTAACAAGGGATTGCGCCCTCGCAATCCACCCAAGGCAAGGGGAAGAGAGGTGTCAACTACAGAGTCTTCGTGCTGCGGTTGACTTCCCGGGTCAGTGGGCGGATCTCTTCTTCTCGACACCACTAACAAAAGTTTATTGCTCGGATTGATGACGATGTTCTTCCATTGAGAGCCTTCCGAAGATCGAACCTATTAGGTTTAAAGGCTAAGAGAACGTCCAACCCACGTAGGATCCTAACACTTTGAAAGATAGGTACGAGAGTAGACTCCAAATCAAATGAGATAGAAGGAGAAGTAGAATAGAGGAAAGGAATAAACAAGAATCCTATCGAGAGGTTTCCAAAACAGGTTTTACACAAATAGTTTTTGACACTCTAGAAACACGACCGTTAGCGAGGTTATCCTACAGGCTTTGCGGACCCGTTGCTTCGATAACCATTCGTATCGAAACAACATTGGGAATCAGAACCATGCTCTGATACCATTTGTGACGCCCCGGGATCGGGCACTATGCAGATTTCAGCACTTCCGCCAAAATCCACATAATAACCGATTCCAGGTTGCCACTTGTGATAACATTACAACAGTTCACGAATATTCCGCAACAACAACAGAAGAGATATATACAAGACGACTCAAACGAGTCAAGGATACAACTGATACAATACAAAGATCCAAATAACAGCGGAAGAAACAACATAGTGTCCGACTACGGACAAGATACAAATTGGACTAAGAGTCCTGAAGATAACCGATGGCGTCCAATCCCTGCCTAGGCCCAGCCGGAGGGATTCCCAAGCTAACGTCGTCAGACTTCAAACCTGTTGACTGCAATGTGGAATATGCAGCCACGAAATGGATTCGTGGGTCAGTACTATTAAGTACTGGCAAGTGGATAAACCATACTCACAAGATACCAGCGTAACCAATCATCACAAGATACAAATACTTTGGGTACAACGGAAGGAAGGGGTATTGCAAAGAAGCGGCAGCGGGCAGCACTAACAAACTAAGAGAGACAGCTACAACTTCCGGCTAAAAGAAAGGGATAAGATAGCGCGACAAAACCAACTATAACTACTCACCAAACAATACCCATCCAGTGTTACCCCCTACTAAGGAAGCAACCCAAGGAAACTCACGCTGTTTATTAAGGTGACATTCATTGTTATGGTGAAGGTAATACTATATTACTAGTCAAGTTATTATCATTAGGTGTAAGTTGTCTGAGTGCTTGTTAGCCAGCACTTTCACCAAGTCGTCACATAACCGCGGACAACACGGCTTCTCGAGAAGATTCATCCTTGCAGGGTGCGCTACAGTACCCGTACACACTCAAGCCACCAACTAAAACTCGGGTTGGCTCGACACGACCCAAACCGTCTCTACAACCCATCCTAGGAGCCACGGAGCTATAAGGTCCCGGCCAGTCCGACCTAACCTAAGCGCAAGGGTGAAAACCACACCCCCCGGCACCACAGGCCTCGCCCTAAATGCATCATCATCATCATCATCATCATCAACAGTAACCATGGGGGGCCCACCCATTCATGTGTATGAGCAAATGGAACACCCGAACTAAGTGTGGCTCTTCGGACAAGCTGCAAATCAGGTCTAAGTCGAGGGGGCTCCCATACTACCTCCCGGATGCGGTTAGCGCGCTCATCATGGATCAATGGACAAGACCCTTTTCCTAGTTTCGACACTAGTAGGCTCCAAAACCACGCCGGGCCTCCTGCCGGTGCCTTATCATCAAATTATTATTACCCCAAACATTAACAGGTTGTTGATTAAATTGAAACCCAATTATCAACTAAACAGGTGATAAGATAAAGGACAACAAGACTCGAGCGCAAACAAACCTAAGCATTCAACTACGACACGAGGGCCAACAACGTAAACAAACAACAGTTAATAGGAAGGGGAAGGAAGGCTATATCATGGCTGCAAGGTAAACATATGGTAGGATCGCGACACAAGCATCGAATCATAAGGCTAGCATAAGGACAACGGAAAGAATTGGTAACAAGTGATGAAAGGCAGCCATAGGTAGCAAGTGAGTATACTTGCCTGAGATCCGGCAAGTAGAGGTACATCCGAAGAACTTGTCGTTGCTCACATCATCTCAACGTCCTATCCGCGAAGAAGCAACGAACTAGAACAAACACCGGATGCAACAATTACTACTACGGAAAAAGATCCAGCATGATCCTATTTTATATGCATGACAAGTTAAAAGGGTGTATCAAAATAAATACAAGACATGATGAAACATTTTAAATGGGCCCAAATGCAAAGATAAGGTTGCATTTGGAAAATCCCAGGTGCATGCATAGTTATTTAAGTGAATTACAAGCAAACATTAGGTTGAAGTGATTAAATGGCATGGTGGATGATGAAAACAGAATGTATACAACATTAGCTTCAATGTGATATCTCATTTGCCAAATTTGGAATTTTAAATATTTAATTATGAATTTTTGCAATTTAAAAGGTTTAATTAAAGCATTGAATTATTGCACCACTTTTAATTAGGAAAAACAGTAAACAAATTGTATATTTGAAAAGTACAGAGAATTTTGATTGGAAAACATATTTTACTTTTCAAATTTGGAGTTAAAATGAATTAGTTATGATTTATGCAATTTTAGATGAATTAAATAAAGTACAGAAATTGCACAAATTTTAATTGGTCAAAACATTAAACAAATTGCATATTTGAAAAGATTAGGAAATTTTGAATGGAAAACATATTTTATATGTTGAATTTGGGTTTGAAATGAGCAAGTAATTAAATTGGCAATTTTTAAATGCATTAAACAAATAGTTATTGTTTTCAACAATTTAAATTATTCAAAACAGAAAACAAAGTTTATATTTGGAGAGATTATTTAATTTTGCATAAAAAACATATTTTATTTTGTGAAATTGGAGTTAATATGAATTTGTTATTCAATTTTGAAAACCAGGGGTCAATCTGTCAAAAGCAGGGACCTAGGCGTGTTGGAAACAGGGAGTGGAAGGGTTACCGTGCAAAACTGGAAAGGCTAGAGGGTGGAACGGAAAAGTTCCAGATCCGATCTGGATCTGTGGCGCTTCTTACCACCGGGCACCCTAGCCAGAGCGACTGACGAGTGGCCCCAAGCACCACGCGGCGTTGACGAGGCGGGGTGGAGACACGGGGTGGAGACACGGCGTTGACTGACGGGTGGGCCGACCCCGCGGTGGAAAATTGCGCAAAAAGGTGAGGCTCCGCCTCGCTTGGGTTTCGAACCTGGGATCTCCCAGGAGATGGACGGAAGCCTAGCCACTGGGCTGGCTACGGTTGTGTGATGGATAGTAGATCCGACTGAAGATGATTTAACTCGTCGACCCTAACTGAACTTCCGAACAACGTAGTTTCAGAGAGCATAACTGTTACAGAACGACGACGACGACGCCCTACAGCGGACGGCGCTCGATGGCGGGGCACAGAGAGCAAGGGAAGGAGAGGGGAAGGAGGTCCAGGCGGACGGATGCTCACCGGGAGGTTGCTGGTGCAGTCGAAAGCTCGGGGACGAACGGAGGCGCTGTAGATGAGGAAGACGACGGCGACCTTGGCCATGACGTGCTTGTGGACGGAGGAGGAAGAAGATCATGGCGGGGATGATTGGGTCGTCCCAGGGCTCCGATCTCCATCGTGGAGGAAGAATACAAGCGAGGCGGTTCCGTTCCGGCAGACAGCATTGCTCGGGGAGGACCATGACGGCGGGGCGACGGCGACCTGCTACTGGCTCTCTCTCTCTCTCGGTTCAGTTCAGAGAAAGAAAGCAGAGAGAAAGACAGGGAAGAAGAGAGGGAATCGGCGGCGACAGGGAGGAAGAAAAGCTAGGGTTTGGAGGGGGAGCCGGAGGGGGATTTATGGAGGGGAAGCAAAGGAGGGGAGGGAGCAGGTGAGTGCGGTGCGTGGTGGTGCTCTGCTTCCGTCACCACCGTACGGAGGTGGAAGACCAGGCCGCTCGGGCCAGATCGGTGGGGAGATGGGCCTCCTGGGGTGGTAGGTGGGCCAAACGGCCTGCCTCCCCCAACAGGTCTTTTTATTAGTTTTTTTTGTAATAGGTGATTAGAAATAGAATTTGAGGGGTTTTGAAAACTCCAAAAATTATGAAAACAATTTCTATGCAATCAGCATTTAAAATGCCCAGTTGCACAAACTTTTGTTTTTGAAATCTTTAAAATATTTGCTAATTTGAATTTGATTGAATTTTGGGTGAATTTTTAAATTGGTTTGAATTTTTAAATGATTTTTAAAACAAAGTTGCAATGCATATGATGCAATGCAATGCGAAAAGAAAAACAACCAAATCTAATTGGGGGAAATCCCCCGGGTGTTACACAATGCATGACATGTCGTACGATGTCCGGTGCGAGCCATACTTCGAGATGGCGGGTCTTCTACCCTTCATCCTCTAGTTCAAGCGAAAGGCGCTGGCCTTCCAGACAACAATTACCGCCCTTGTCGACCGTTGGAGGCCTCAGACGAATAGTTTCCATCTGCCCTGCTGATACGTCATAAACGTATCCTTAATTTGTGATGTTCCCTGTTGTTTTCATGTCATATGCTACATGTTTTCCTTACACTTTATGTCATTTTTCTTGATTTCCCAGGACTAACCTATTGACAAGATGCCACAGAGCCGGTTACTGTTTTCTGTTGTTTTCAGTTTCAGAAAAGTTATTCTTGAAATATTCTCGGAATTGGACGATTCAAAAGCCAGAAGTCTTAGAAGTCCTGGAGGGTCAAGGAAGTCCCAAGGATACCCGGAGGGGCGCCCAGATCCCCCACACCATGCTTGGGCGCGGGTGGGCCCTTGGCCGCGCCGAGGGGTGGCGTGGGCCCCTCGGCCGCCCACCGCCATCGCCCTTTCTCCTATATATGCCCCCCCCGATGCATAAACCCTAAATCTATAGTCCTTTTCCACCAAAAACATCCGTAGCTTCATCGCCGACAGGTTTCAGGGAACAAAAATATCTGTTGCGGCACCCTGCCGGGACGGGGAAGTGCCCCCGGAGCCATCTCCATCGACTCCACCACCATCTTCATCGTCTCCTATGATGAGGAGGGAGTAGTTCTCCCCCGGGGCTGAGGGCTCTACCAGTAGCTATGTGTTTAATCTCTCTCCCCCATTATGTGATCTTTATGTGGTCATGAGCTTTGTAATCTAGTTGAATAAGTAGATGTTACTCTTCATATATTATGCTACTAGAGTGGTTCTGTTATGAGATCTCCGTAGAAACTTTGATTACGGTGTAAAGGTGACAGTGTGTGCACCGTGTGGTTTAGCATGATATTTATATCTTGTGTTTGATGACCCTATGAAATTGTGGTGTTTTTCTAGTACCTTTTAGGGTGCTCATAGTGATAGCGTGGGGTTAACTAGATACGGAAATGCAACTTTAAGGTGTGCTTTGTACCCCTACACAATGAATTGGTGTTTGTTATTCAATCGGAGAGTGGTTCGGAGTAGTATAGTGAAGAGAGATATTTATGCATTCAATTATGTTATTATTGTTGAGAGTGTTCACTACTGAAAGTATGATCCCTAGGCCTTGTTTCTAAGCAATGATACACCATTTATAGTCAGTTCTGCTACATGTTTGCTTTCTGCCATTTTTATTTCAGATTGCTATTATCACTTATACACAACTATATTACTTGTATTTTACTCTCTCTTCGCCGAACTAGTGCACCTATACAACTGGCAATTGTATGAGGTGTGTTGGGGACACAAGAGACTTCTTGTATCGTGATTGCAGGGTTTCTTGAGAGGGATAACTTTGACCTCTTCCTCCCTGAGTTCGATAAACCTTGGGTAGTCCACTTAAGGGAAACTTGCGACTGCTCTACAAAACCTCTGTACTTGGAGTCCCAACACTGTCTACAAGAATAGAAGCGTGCGTATACATCAAGATCTTTTCTGGCACCGTTGCCTGGGAGGTAAGGTAAAAGGTACTCACATCCTCGGGTATGAGTGCTTGAAGTTATTTCCTTCAGATTCTGCAATTATATCTTTTTGTTTCTTGTTTTTATTTTCACTAGTTAGGCTTGTTTTCACTTGTTGCTTGTTTTTATTTTTACTAGGTAGCATTAATGGAAAAAAACAAAAATATGAGAGAGCTTTATAATCTTTATTTTGAGTTAGGACATGAAGTGTTTGAAGATA
This sequence comes from Alopecurus myosuroides, assembly GCA_028641055.1. Classification (NCBI taxonomy): domain Eukaryota; kingdom Viridiplantae; phylum Streptophyta; class Magnoliopsida; order Poales; family Poaceae; genus Alopecurus; species Alopecurus myosuroides. The sequence continues at coordinate 452,284,870 of CM054057.1, read as the reverse complement.
AAATTAAAAAACCTATGTAACTTTATTTGCATGCTAGTAGCAATGTTATTAGTATGAATTATTTGAACACCATTATTTCAAATGCTATGGAAAAATCTAAACTTGGGGAAGCTGGTTCTAATGAATATGATATTTCTAGTCCCCCAAGTTTTGAGGTGGAAATTTTCTTTGATGATACTTTGCCTCCAATATATGATGATTACGATGATGAATATGTTATTTTCAGTCCACCTACTATTGAGGATAAAGTTAATTATGATTATAATGTGCCTCCTATATTTGATGATTATGGTGAAGAGAATTATAATGATAGCTATATTGTTGAATTTTCTCCCACTGCTATTAATAAGAATGACTATGCTTATGTGGAGAGTAATAATTCTTTTATGCATGTGGATCATGATAAGAATGTTTCCGGTGATAGTTATATTGTTAATTTTATTCATGATGGTACTGAAAGTTATTGTGATGTAGGGAACCTAATTTTATGCATCTCAACAATATCAAGTTTCCCCTCTTTATGTTGAAAATTTTGAAGTTGCACTTATTTTGTCTTCCTATGCTAGCCACTTTGTGTTTTATTGACTTGTTCTTACACAAGATTATTTTTGATAGGAAGTGGGTTAGACTTAAATTTGTTCTACATTTTCTTCTTGATGCTATCTTTTTCTTCATATTTTTCATATGAGAATCTTCTCAAATTATCATGCCTAGCTAAAAGGCTTTAAAGAAAAGCACTTCTTGGGAGATAACCCATGATTTTATTTTTTCCTTTGTTTTTCTGTGTTTTCTTTGAGTAAAGGGGATGTATACTTCTATAGAAACTCCCTTGTATATTTATTTTCATGTATTAGTTGTGCCAAATAATGTTTCTGACGAAATTTGGAGTTGGTTTTGGATTTCTGCGCAGGAAACAGATTTCTGCTGTCCACCGTAAAAAAGCGTGAAAAATCCAGAAAGATCAGAACAACCTGATTTTTTTTAGATTATTCCGCAGCTAATTACGCAACTTTTTCATTCTTTAAGTTTTTTTATTTGATGAGTGTAAGTGCCCCGAAAAAATTCGTCTTTACAGACTCTTCTGGTTTTGGCAGATTCTGCCACTTTTCTTACATTTGCTCTTTTACGATATCAAGTGGATTGCTTTGCTTCATGAAACATCAGTGGCTGTAGCTAATCTATAAAAGTATCAAAAGAATTTGTGCCCATACAGAACCCATGTTTTTTTATTGTTGCACTAACCATTTAATGTGAATTACTCTTTGAGTGTGGTGTGAAGGAAGTTTTCAAGGGTCAAGAGAAGAAGGTGATATAATGTGATCAAGAAGAGTGCAAGGTCAAAGCTTGGGGATGCCCCTGTGGTTCATCCCAGAAAATTCTAAGAAGACTCAAGCATCTAAACTTGGGGATTCCCAAGGCATCCCCTTCTTCATCAACAATTTATCAGGTCACTTCTAGTGAAACTATATTTTTATTCGGTCACATCATATGAAATTTACTTGGAGGGTCAGTTATTTTGCTTTCAGTTTGTTTAGGTTTCTTTCCTGTATTTTATGGTTGGATCCTATCATACTTGTTTTGGAGAGAGACACGCTCCATTTTTATTGCTCAAAAAACTGTAGTTTTCATTCTTGTTGTTCTTTGAGTGTTCAATTTTTGCTGGTACTACGTTTAGCCCTTGTTTTCATGCATCTCCTTTTCAGAGTTGTTAGTTCTAGTAGAGTTATGTTAGTACTATCTTGTTTCATTGCTATATTATTTGGAGAGTTTTTGTTGTTTGGTTTTTGATGGAAATAGAAAATGCTACATGTGGTAGATGGTATAACGAAAAAGCTTGCATATTCTTGTAGATCACTAAACTATTTCACTTGATTATTTGCTGTTGTTTTGAGATATTAATATGCTTAATGGTAAAATTTCTGGTTTAGTAAAGTAAAAACAATTAATGGTTGTTCTAAAAGCTTGAAACTGTGCCACACTCAAATAACCAGTTGATAGGATAATGGTATATCACTTCCTTTGTTGATAGCAATCGTAATGGATTTTTGTTACGCGCTACGATCGGGGTAGCCAACAGTGACTTTTCACTGCCATAGACCCTCTTGGAGTGATTTTACTTATGCCTTGTGAGATCATGATTTTATTTGGAATCTTTTAACTTGTGAGTTCTATGTTGCGGTTTTCTAGCACTTCCACCGTCCATATTTGCTAGCCTCTTCGGTACTGTGCATTGCTCATTCTCACATTGAGATTTGGTGCAAACTTCGCCAGTGCATCCAAACCCCGTGGGAGAACTTTGTTCTTCTACAGAAAAGCCAAAAAATATCTTCCTCAAAACAGCCACCATACCTACCTACCATGGCATTTCCATAGCCATTCCGAGATATATTGTCATACAACATCCATCATCATTATGTTACTTGTCATGCTTCATTGTTATTTTGCATACTGCTACACTGGCAGGAGCATTTAGTATTATATACATTAGAGATATTTCAGTTTGAGTTATAAATACTAAAAGTATGATGATTCATTGGAAAATAGAGTGTTGCCCCTACCATTGAGGTTATAAATAAATAAAAAAGATAAATATACAAAAAGAAACAAAATAAAGAAATGGCAGAAGAGAGATAATAACGAGAGAGAGAGATGGGGCAGAATTACTATCATTTATTGCACACTTGTGCTTTATTTAGCACCAATGTTTCAGTTTGGAGGGAGTTTTCATATTATGACTTTCATAACTGTGTGGGGAACTTAACGTTATAGAACTTGGCTTGTTTATTCCAATGATGAGCCTCCTCAAAAGTGCTCTAGGTCTTCATGAGCAAGCAGTTTGGATGCACCCCCACTAGTTCCATTGGAGAGCTTTCATATACTTATAACTCTATGTGCATCCGTTGTGTGGCAATCACTACTCCTTGCATAACTTCTATTATAAGGCTTCCTCTTGTCTAATGATCACTTTCAGTTGTGTGAGACTTTCTTCCATTGACTTTCCAAACCCCCCAAAATGTTCTTTTAGCCATAACATCCTGGTGTTAGGGACCAATACAAAACGCTTGCTTGTTTTGAGTGCACAAATATTTTAATGATTTTCCTACGTGCATATTGTTATCGCTTGACTTGATCCTAACAGGAATTGTTGTGAGAGTTTGATGCCTTGGATGATTATATTGTTGTTCTTGAAGCTTAAATCATCTTTAATAAACAATTGCACGGTTGATTATCTTTTAGTATTGATTCATTGAAAAGTTTTACTTTGTTATTCCTAATGGTTTATACATTATTCTATTTAATATCAACTATAAACCACAACTGTCGAATCTGTGACTCACCAAATCCCTCGGGTGAACCCATAGGGTTTCGAATAGGAGAACCCATGAGCGCTGGTGACGATCGTCGGCTAGACAGGGTGCACGATTTACCCAGGTTCGGGGCCCTCGTAGAGGTAAAACCCTTACTCCTGCCTCTGTCGATCTGTATTATCGAATAGATCTGTTACAATGGTGGATGCTCAAGTCGAGAGTATGATCTCGAGCTCAAGGCTTTGGTGGTGCGGTATTGCTTGGTCCTCTTCCGGTGGTTCTCCTGGCCTTATATAGGTGGCCGGGTCTCAAACCCTACCCGGAGAGGACTCGAACTCTAACCCTACGTCGGTTACAAGTTTCCTAACTTAGCCCGCAAGGCATTGCGGGCGGGCTACATGTGGGCCTTCTAGAATACTCCAAGGGCTTCCCTTCTTGGGCCTGAGACGGGGTGTCCTTACCCGCAGGGTCTAAGATCCATTCCTTCGTCAGTAGCCCCCGAGCGTTTGCTCGATTGGGATTTTTCCAGTCGAGTAGACGTTCAGATTTTTCATCCCGCTTTCTTTCGGATAACCATTACGGTCGTTTCCTGTTTGGAGGGTGTGTACCCTGTGTGATGAACTTTTTATACCCGAGTATCGAGCAATGGAAGTGCCTTTTTTTATGGCTATTTATCGCAGAAGGATGTGGCGCGGCAGCTTGGATCTCCCAAAAGATCAGGGCTAATTAATTGCAACTAGGGCAAAAACAGTTCTGGCCTACACAGATTCGAGGCCTCCGACTCGAACCCGATGAGGTGATCATTGCGACTAGGCCGTAGTGGTCTTACCGAGTCGAACTTAACCTATGGGGGTACCCGGCGCGTCCGCTAGGATTTTTCTTCGTGTTGTTAACACGGAATTATACCGGAGGACGCAGCTTGAGTGCGATTCCAGGCCCTCAAGAGAGATCTTATGGGTCTTACCTTCTATTCGCAAGAATATGGCATCCGGGTGTACCTAGTCGGCTGAACAATCCAGCTTTATGATGTGTAGACATCGTGTGAAAGAGGGGCAGGATATGCCAACTCGCGTAGTTTTGAGTTTGCGGTTTCTTGTCCATACGAAAGAGTTTTCGTATTTGGGGTATTTTTTCCTGCGAAAGAGATTTCATGTCATAATTTGTCCATACGAAGTTATTTTCGTGTTTGGACTTTCCGTTCGAAAGATTCTTCAGCTTGATGATGCATGCTATGACGTCATGGCACACTTTTATCCTCCCGATGGGACGTGACGGTGTGAGAGCAGAAGTGCTGGCCCACCTTGTCAGCTTTTTGACCGGAAATGAGACGTCGTTCCCGGTTTTTATGCGAACTGCGCGCAGTAAATGCGCACGATCCACTGTTAGGATCGTGGCACGAAACAGCATCCGCCGCCCTTTCGTTTCGCCTTCGCACGCGGCGGCTGCGATGGATGCCACGTGGTTCAGCGAGCGGCCAGGATCGACTGGCTCTGTGTGTAAATGCAGGCCTTGGTGAAACGGTGAAATTTTCCCAGCCTTTTCCTTATTCGCTCATCGTCTTCTTAGCCCTCCACCTCCTCTCTCTTCGAGCTCGCACGAGTAGCAATGGCGGGAGGCAAGAAACGCGGCGCTGCCGTCTCGTCGTCGAGGGCGTCAGGAGAGGTTCCAGTGCCACCCGCACCGCGCTCGGGCGATTGGCGCTCGCCCAACACCACCGCCAAGAGCATCAAGGAGATGCAGCGGGAGGGATTGCTGTCGCCGGAAGCTGAAAAACGGGTGCGCCTTGGCAAGAAGGAGGAGGTACCCAACCCCAGCGCGAACGAACGCGTGGTCTTTGCGGACCACGTGTCGTGCGGACTTTGTTTTCCTCTTCACCCCTTCCTCGTGGCATTGCTGTATGTCTACGGCATACAGCTCCACGATCTGCCTCCGAATGCAGTGCAACATCTCGTGCTTCATTGTATTCTGCGAGTGCTTTCTGGGCATTCGCCCGCATTGGGGCCTCTGGAAGGCCCTCTTCAAGATCTGCGTCTTCCGCGAGAAGTCGCCAGTAGAGAACGAGCTTGGCGAGCCTCTGCGCACCGGCGGTTTCGGGATCCAGGCGAAATCGGACTCCAGCTACTTCGGGATGCACTTCATTGACTCCGCTCAAGGGTGGAGAAAAAAGTGGTTCTACGTCATTGACAGCAGCTCGGATGGGATTCAGGAGTTTCACCCATTCGCCGTTCTGAAGAAGCGGAAGTCCTGGGCGCACAAGCTGTCGGCCGAAGAAAACCAGGTAGTCACTCCGCTACTCGCCAAGGTGGCTGCCCTATGGGACCAAGCCGCCGGAGTCGTGCTGAATGGGCTGCACCTGGCGAGTATCTTCCTCAAGCGCCGGATTCAGCCCCTGCAGAACAGGCCTTCCACGATGTGGGAGTACTAGGGTACTGAGGACCCCAGTCGCGTCAGCCGCGAAGAGCTCTCGAATGTCGAGTTCGAGAAGAAGATCGCGGCAATCACCAGCTTGAAGGTGGGCGAGACCTTCCCCGACTGCACGGTTGCGGCTTTCGAGGCATCAAGGCCTCCGCCATCCGATGTAAGTTTTGTCTTTCTTCCTGTCTTCATTTCTTTCCCTGTCCTGAAATTTGGTCGACTGAATCTTTCTCTTGCTTTTCTTATGTCTCTTTTGTAGAGCCTATCCGTGGCTACCTGCTACCCGCCAATGTCTGGGGAGGAGGCTTCAGATTTGTTGGCGAGTAACTTGGACGGCCCAGCCGATACCAGTGTTGCTGCTGCATCTTCGAGCTCCGAGCATGACTCCTCGGATGGCGCAGAAGACTCGGATGGCGGTCTCCTCCAACGTAAACGCCGTCGAGTGGAGGACGATGAGGCCACCTCCAAAGAAAACTCTTTGGACAAGGAGTCGCCCGGGAAGGGGCCTCTCAACGCGACTCCGCTGCGCACGCGCGCCCCTTCTCCTTCGTTTCCAAATATCCAAACCGCTTGGAATGCGGATATGTTGGACGAAGAAGATGACGACGAGTAAGTTTTTCTTCTTGTTCTTAGTCGAGCATTTCCTTTTCGCATCTTTTGACGTATTATCTTCATCGTATCCTTCAAGCTATCAGCCCTCGCAGATTCATCTCTTCCCTTCCTCTCGAAAAGAGGAAGAGAGTTGGAGCTGCGGGTGAGACTCCTACCGCTGACACTGTCCATAATTCACCGAGTGTAGCCCCCACCGCGGCGACTACGGAATACAGAATTCCTAGTTTTGTTGTTGGGGCTTCGACTCCGAAGGAGGTGTCAGGTAGCTCAGCGGATCCCCTCTCCTTCGCTCAAGGCCAGGTAAACGTTGCAACTTGTCTCTTCAATGTTTCGTCGGTTTTGGATTTTTTATCGGGTGCACGGCAGTGCTCCCGATGGGAGTAGCCCCCGAGGCTGTAGTTGATCGCATGCGATCGACTACAGGCTCAAAAATAGTCTTTTATTTCTTCTCTTCGTTTCATCGGGTGCACGACAGTGCTCCCGATGGGAGTATCCCCCGAGGCTATACTCGAATGTTTACAATCGAGTATAGGCTCAAATTTCTCTTTTCTGATTCCTCTATATTCATGTTCCTTGCAGTCGCTTATCGACTCCCTCGCGGCCGTTGGTCGCCGTGTTCTTCTTGCTGAGGCGGAATGCGGGATCCTTCGATCGTATCGTGATCGACTCACCGCGGAGAATGAGCTTCTTCGAAGTAAGGTTATCATCTTCTTCCATCTTTATCCTTTTTCTTCCACCAATTTTTCGTTTCTGACAACTATTGCTGCGCAACTCAAGTTGAGTTTATGAAGACCGAGAAGGCAGATGCCTCCACTCGGGCAATTGCTCAAGAGGCTGAGTTGGCAGCTATTCGACGGGAACTCGAGTCCTCCCGCATGCTATCGGCTGATCTTGAAGGCAAGCTTGCGGCTGCCCAAGACGCTCTGAAGAATCTGGAGGAGGCTGGCACCAAGGCGGACGCCGACCTCGTCGACTTCCTTCGTCCTCTGGCCGAACGCTTTGAGGGTAAGTTGCTTTTGGTCTATTGCTGTCTTCTGGTTGTCGGATAGGTCTTTTAGGTTTTAACATTCTCCTTTGCAGGTCTTCTGGGCGTCCCACTGGAGCTTCCTGGGATTCCACGGGTAGATGCGCTGACTGATTTCTGCGCCCAGCTCAGGAAGCACGCTGAAGGGGTTTGCACCCTAATTGGCGATGCTACTCGAGTGCTGACGCAGCTTCACGGTCGCCTTCTAGTCAACGCCGTGTCTCCACCCGTGATGGGTGATCTTCTGAAGATCTTCTCGGAGAGCAATCTCCTTGACACCTACGTGGTTGCTCAGTCGGAGTCTGGGGCGAAGACCGCCATCCAGTTCGCACTGGCGCATGGAGTCACTGGCTTGGAGGAGGCGTACTCGGACCTTCCCGTCGATCCTTCTACGGGCAAAAAGGTAGGGCTTCGTCGTTTTGGCGAGCCAGCCGGAGTCCTTGCTCGGAAGTTATCCGAGTTATTTGCCCGTGCTAGGGGAGGGACCGCCGCGAGTGGCAGCACAACTGCAGCTCCTTAGTATATTTCCTTTGTATTTTATCTTTTCGATCGTAATGAACCTTGGGATGTGCTCCTGTACTTCATCGTTTAATTGAGATGTCCTTCTGAGATGCTTTGTGCGATTGGTTTGTTGTGTGTCTCCCGATGGGAGTAGCCCCTGAGCACCTGTCGAATAGGTGGTTGTGATATCTCGAATGGGGTCATCTTATTCCTTTAACTTCCTTGTATTCTTCCAGGTAGCCGGGGTTGCCGCTGATTCTTCAGGTGGACTTGCTACCCCAGCAAATCCTCTTGTTGCTGCTGTTGGGACCTCTACAAGCCTCTGTGATCGTGTTTCGGAGGGTGAACGCAACCTAAAAGCTTTGCGTCGGGTAGAGGATGTGGCAAAGTCCAAACAAAAGCTGGCGATTGAACGCGAGCAGTTTGTGATGGATGAATTGGCGTCTGTTTTTTTTTTGAAACATGAATTGGCGTCTGTTGCCAGGGATTTGCTCTGTAAGTAGTGCAGCCCCCTAGTCTTCTTTGTCCTGTATCCTTTTTTGATCATATACCTTTGCTTTTCAGTTGTTCAGCCGGAGGACAGGAGTGAGAAACAATGGGTGGAGAACCACATTCTTCAAGAGGCTGGCAGCTCAAAGCCTCATGCGAGTAACTTTTGGTCTGATCGTAGTCGAGGCTTTGTGCTTGCTACGTTGAAGTTCTGAGTCATCCAGGCGAAGATACTCGTGAATTCTTTTCACGAGGGTTTGATTGCAATGAACGCCGCTTTCTATCCGTTGGAGAGGGGTCCTGAAGATTGGAGCCATCTTCTCAGGGTATTTGGGCGAGAAGGAGAAATTCGCGAGTGTGTTCGCAATCAGATGATTTGCGGCTCGGTAGTGGCTCTGTCTTTCGTCCGATTGTGGCATCCCGAGGTGAATTTCAACTCCGTAGCTAGGCTTCCTGATGGTCCAATCGACGATATTTCTCCTCATTATAGGGATGTTCGTCCTGCGGCAGAGGAAATCATTTGATTGACCTCGGCTGAGGTAGATCGGGTTTTGGCGGCTGAGAATGCTCATCGCCATGTTTGATTGTAGGATGTATGTATCCTGTTGCGTTGTGTAGTTGTGAAAACTGTTGTAAGGTGTTCACCTTGTATATAATTTTTTTCCTGTGATGCTGAGTTAGGCGTAGCCCCCGTGTGTTTGTGGGGTGTGTACCTGTTACTTTTAGCATGTAAGGATGAGGAATCTTCGAGTATCTATGGTTGAGAAAGCATGTATTTTATTGCAATGACTGAAAAGTCTTGTGTTTTTCTGTCGAGCTACAAGATGGCTAGTATAGCCTTATTACTGCGAGTAAAATAAATCTAGGGATAAAATTTGCGGAGTTGCGCAACATTCCAAGGGTTGGAATAGATGCCTCTAGTTGTCGGATTCTTCAGTCGATAGGCGCCACCTGGGATAACTTCGTGTATTATGAAGGTTCTTCCCATGGTGGCTCGAGCTTGTGTCCTTCCTTCTGCTTGATCCGTAGCACCAGATCTCCTACTACGAAGGCCCTGTGGCGTATGCGGCGACTATGATAGTTTCGCAGCGACTGCTGGTATACTGCGGATCTTGCTAGTGCAATATCGCGCATTTCGTCGAGTGCGTCCATATCATCCGCGAGTGCCCTGTTGGAGGTTTCTTCGCTGTAAGCAACAACCCGTGGGGCACTGAACCTGACGTCCTCGGGAAGGACTGCTTCGGCCCCGTAGACCATGAAAAATGGTGTGTAGTTTGTGGATCGGTTTGGAGTTGTGCGGAGGCTCCATAGCACGGAGGGTAGCTCTTCTGCCCAGTGTCCTGCTGCCGGGTGTAGACGATCGAGTAGACGTTTCTTGATGCCAGCCAAAACTAATCCGTTGGATCTTTCGACTTGGTCGTTGGTTTGCGGATGGGCAACTGAGGAGAATTTGAAGTTGATGCCCTTTTCTTCATAGAACTGCTGTGTTTCCTTTGCCGTGAAGTTAGTACCATTGTCAGTAATGATATCGTGTGGTACTCCAAACCTGCATACGATGGAGTCAAGGAATTTCACGGCACATTGGGCACTAGCCGAGGTTACTGGCATGGCTTCGATCCATTTGGTAAATTTGTCAACTGCGACCAGCAAGTGTGTGTATCCACCCGGTGTGGACTTGCGTAGTGGTTCTACCATGTCCAGCCCCCATTGTGGAAAGGGCTAGGCGATGGGTATCATATGTAATTCTGTAGCGGGTGCGTGTGGTTTTGGTGCAAATTGCTGGCAAGCGTTGCACCTGTCGACCAGTTCCTTTGCGTCTCTGGCTGCTGTAAGCCAATAGAATCCTGCTCGGAAGGCTTTTCCCATGATTGCTTTCCAGCTAGCATGATGTCCACAATCTCCTTGATGGATGTCTTGCAATAATTCCTTGCCATCCTCGGGTGCTATGCATCGTTGCAGTATGCCTGAGATGCTCTGCTTGTACAATTCTCCATTGATCACCCGAAAGGATTTGCTTCGTCTGATTATCTGTCGACCCTCACGTGGATCTGGTGGGAGCTGTTTTGCGGACAAGTAGTCGAGGTATTTCTGCGTCCAGACTGGCTCGACCAGAAAAACTTGTCGCAAAATATTATGAATGAGCTCGATAATAGCAACCTGCGGGCTGACCTCTGTCTCCGATGCTGCGGGTACTTCTGCAGTTTTCTTGATTTTGACTGATCGTCTATTCATCTGCTCGAAATATATTCCTGGCGGTATGGGTGTGTTTGTGGAACCCATGTTTGCCAGCATGTCTTCTTATTCATTGCTGGATCTCGCAATGTGCTTCAGCTCGCAACCTTTGAAACTTCCTTCGAGTAGGTTGTACATGTCACGATAGGCAACCATGTTTTCCGCGATAGCGTCGCACTCCTTCATTGTTTGTTGTACGATGAGATTAGAATCGCCGTAGATCATCAGTCGGGTGGCTCCGCACGCGACTGCCATCTTCATCCCATGCAACAGGGCCTCGTATTCTGCGTCATTATTTGATGCTGGATCATCAGGTGGAAAATCTAGTCGTAGAACGTACTGCAGCTTGTCTCCTCTAGGTGATATTAGGACGATCCCATCTCCTGCTCCTTCGTTTCTCTTGGACCCGTCGAAGTACACGATCCCGTTACTCGTGTATTCCGGCGGCCCGGGCGTTTGTAGTTCGGTCCACTCGCTCAGAAACTCCACGAGTATGTGGGACTTCACGGAATTGCGCCCTGCATAGATGATGTCCCAAGCGCCCAGCTCGATGCTCCATTTTGCTATCCTTTCGGATGCCATTGGGTTATTCATGATTGTACCGAGTGAGGCATCATTAACCACTGTTATGGTATGTTACTGGAAGTAATGTTTGAGCCCAAGAAGAGAAGCCTTTGGAGTATTCTGGAAGGCCCACTTGAAGCCCACCCGCAATGCCTTGCGGGCTAAGATAGGAAACTTGTAACCGACATAGGGTTAGAGTTCTAGTCCTCTCCGGGTAGGGTTTTAGACATGGCCATCTATATAAGGCCAGGAGAACCATCGGAAGAGAACCAAGCAATACCGCACCACCAAAGCCTTGAGCTCGAGATCGTACTCTCGACTTGAGCAACCACCATTGACAGGGGGATGCTAACCCGGTATGTCAAGCTCTGAGGAATAACCCGGCCCAAAGGATGGTGTGCAGGATTCAGCTAAGAATAAAGAAGCTTGTGAAGGCCCAAACTTGTGGGCTTAATGGCCCGGGTTATGGGTTATTGTAAAGGAAAGTTATGGTTAGCGCGCCGTGTCCAGGTAGGATCCGAAATATGCCTTGCCGAATAAGCTAGGGGGTACGGGTGCTTTATAAACCGACCCCCAGGTATAGTTTTAAGTAGAGATCTAAGAACCCTAGCAACATCGTGTGATATCAAGCATCAAGTGTAATCCCAAAGTTGAGTTATTATATCAAGATCGGAGACTCGGCGACTTTGATTGCCGGCTACCAGATCGAATTGCACCATGTTCTCCTTTGAGCTAAACCCTCTCCCAAATACCTGTGTCGTCTTGCCCCAAGATCAGTTACCCCCGGTAACATCTGCCGTGATTATCCCACGACAGTTGGCGCCCACCGTGGGGCCTGCGTCCAAAGGTGTTTACATCACGGGAGAAGCTCGGAAGGGCATGGAAAATCTTGTCATTGGCGAAATCTACATCGACCACGAAGGAGAAAAGATGGTGGACGATTCCGGCTGGGGGCCAGAATCGGATCACCTCGAGTCCGGATCTATATTGACGATCGGCCGGATCAACATCTTCATCGGCACGGTACGAACGACTAATTTAAAAGGACAATATCATGTGCATACTACAGGAACTTCCAGCAGGAACGAGAAGACATTAAAGCAAGCGGCAAACTCGATTTCGTTGGCCGCGCCGGGACATCTCAGATGGGCGGAACAAGAGGTAACATGGAGTAGAAAAGACCATCCGGAGAAAATAGAGCGTCCAGGAGTCTTGGCATTGGTGGTTGCTCCACAGGTTAATGGTTACGAATTGAAGAAGGTCCTGATGGACGGTGGAAGCAGCATCAACATCCTTTATTGGGAAACCTTCTTACGGATGAGTCTCAAAGAGTCTCAATTACAAAAAAGTTCGACAATCTTTCATGGGATCGTGCCAGGTCACTCGGCGAGCCCCGAGGGAAGGATCACCTTGGAAGTTGCTTTTGGAGAATCGACGGATAATTATCGAGTTGAGTGGCTCACGTTCGAGGTGGTCAAATTGCGCAGTCCTTACCACGCACTGTTTGGGAGGCCGGCTTACGCCCAATTCATGGCTAGGCCGTGCTACGTGTATTTGCAGCTGAAAATCCCGGGTCCTAAACGGACCATCACTATACATGGGAACCGGGATGTAGCGGCCGAGTGCGACGAAGGAGATTCAGTTATGGCCGAGCAGGCATGCAGGAAGGAAGAGCTCGAATATTACCGGTCTCAAGTAAATCCGGACGATAGAACAGCCTTGAAAAAGCCGAATACTGAGGATGAGAAAGCAAAATTCAAGGCAGCACAAGACACCAAGAAGATAGATTTTGTCGAAGGGGATTCTACTAAGCAGTTTACCATAGGGTCTAACCTGGGAAAAGAGCAGGAGGGAGCGCTCGTGGAGTTTATTCGCTCGAATGCAGATGTGTTTGCCTGGACACCTAGCGACATGCCGGGTATCCCTACAGAATTGGCTGAGCACAGTTTGCATGTGGATCCCAAGTCCAGGCCCGTGAAACAAGGTTTGAGGAAAATGAATGAGGAAAGAAGGAAGGCTATAGGCGAAGAGATCGCTCGGCTATTGGCAGCCGGCTTTATCATGGAAGTATTTCACCCGGATTGGTTGGCTAACCCGGTTCTGGTGATGAAAAAGACCAACGAGTGGAGGATGTGCATTGACTTCACGAGTCTCAACAAACATTGCCCAAAGGATCCGTTCGCGCTGCCAAGGATAGATCAGATTATAGACGCAGTAGCTGGAAGCGATCTGTTATGCTTCCTGGACGCATATTCCGGGTATCATCAGATTAAGCTCAAAAGGGAGGATTGGGAGAAAACATCATTCATAACCCCTTTTGGGGCCTTTTGTTATAAAACTATGACGTTTGGGTTGAAGAACGCTGGCGCAACTTACCAACGGTGTATTCAAAAGTGCTTTGAGGACCAAATCGGACGTAACGTCCATGCCTATGTGGATGACGTGGTCATCAAGACTAGGAAGGCGGAGACATTTATCGATGATCTAAAGGAGACGTTCAAAAACTTGAGGAGGTACCAGATGAAGCTTAACCCGACAAAGTGCGTGTTTGGAGTTCCAGCTGGGAAATTACTCGGCTTCATAGTTTCCGAGAGAGGAATCGAGGCAAATCCGGATAAAATCAAGGCCATCCAGAGTCTGAAAAAACCGGAAAATTTGAAGCATGTTCAAAAGCTCACGGGCTGCATAGCAGCCTTGAGCCGATTCATATCCAGACTCGGAGAAAAAGCAATACCATTGTACCGGCTCTTGCGGAAATCAGATAAGTTCATGTGGGATCAAGAGGCAGACGAGGCATTTGAGGCACTAAAGAAGCAGTTATCTGAAGCACCAGTACTAGCGGCTCCGGGTCCTAAAGAACCTATGTTACTATATGTGGCAGCTGGCCCCCGAGCCGTGAGTGCAGTAGTTGTTGTGGAACGCCAAGAGGATGGGAAAGGATACCCGGTTCAGAGGCCGGTTTATTACGTCAGCGAGGTATTATCAGAAGCAAAGCAGCGCTATCCACATTGGCAAAAGTTGGTGTTCGGGGTCTTTATGGCCAGCCGGAAGCTGAAGCCGTATTTCCAAGAACATCCCATAACAGTGGTTAGTTCAATACCAATGTCGGATATCATCAGAAACTCGGACGCGACGGGAAGAATAGCCAAATGGGCGATAGAGATGGGGGATTATCATATCAACTACGAACCCAGGTCAGCAATCAAATCTCAAGCTTTAATTGATTTCGTTAACGATTGGACACATACAGGCATGACTGCAACGGTTCCAAATTCCGAGTCATGGATCATGCACTTCGACGGATCAAAGCAGTACGAGGGATCAGGAGCGGGGGTGGTGCTAACATCACCCAAAGGGGACAAATTGAGTTACGTGCTACAAATTCACTTCGACTGTTCCAACAACGTGGCCGAGTATGAGGCCCTGTTGCATGGCTTAAAGGTAGCCAAAGAGATGAACATCAAGAGGATACGATGCTTCGGAGATTCGGACCTTGTGGTACAGCAGGTGTCAGGAACGTGGGATAGAAAGGACGCAACTATGGCAGCATACCGCAGGGAAGTTGATAGGGTTGCAGGATGTTTTTCCGGGTATGAGGTGGAGCATATAGACAGAAGAAAGAATGAGGCAGCCGACGCCCTCGCCAGACTCGGCTCGCGCAGAGAGCCGGTTCCACCTAACGTTTTCCTGGACGAATTATGGCGACCATCAGTTAAAATCGAGTCAGAGGAGGAATTGGCAAATCAAGACCCGGATTCAGGACTCGTAGCCACTGTACGTACTATTCCCGAGTGGACAGAACCGTTTTTGGCCTACCTATCACGAGGCGAGTTACCACAACAGGAGGTATTAGCAAGGCAAATTTTGAGGCGAGCAAAGGGATATTCTATCATCAATGGGGAATTGTATAAGAGAAGTGCAGCAGGAGTCTTTTTGCGCTGCGTAGCGCCGGAAGAAGGCAGACAGATTCTCAAGGAAATCCATGAAGGCGACTGTGGACATCATGCGTCCACAAGGTCTCTTGTGGCTAAAGCTTATCGACACGGGTTTTTCTGGCTCACGGCCCTAGCGGATGCGGAACGATTGGTAGCAAGGTGTGACGGATGTCAAAGGTACGCTCGCCAAACCCATGTGCCGGCTATGGAGTTGCGGACTATCCCGTTAACTTGGCCGTTTGCCGTCTGGGGTATGGACATGGTTGGCCCCTTTCATATGTCACCATGCAAGAAGACACATCTTTTGGTGGCTATTGATAAGTTTACCAAGTGGGTTGAGGTTATGCCAGTTACTAATTGCGAAGCAGCTACAGCAGTCAAGTTCCTGAAAAGGATTATTTACCGGTTCGGGTACCCCCACAGCATAATTACCGACAATGGAACCAACATGTCCCTTGGTGAGATGGAGAAGTTTTGTGGCAACAATGGAATCCGGCTCGATGTGGCATCGGTGGCTCATCCCCAGGCCAATGGACAAGTGGAGAGGGCAAACCAAGAATTGCTTCGCGGATTAAAACCACGATTGCGAGTTCCCTGTGTCAGGGCTGCTGGTGCATGGGTCGAAGAACTTCCTTCTGTGGTTTGGGGTATCAACACTACACCTAACAGATCCACTCAGATGACACCCTTCTTCATGGTCTATGGTGCGGAAGCAGTGTTACCGAGTGACATTATTCACGATTCGCCTAGAGTATCAGCTTACGTCGAAGTAGAGAACGAAAAAACCCGGCAGGACGCCGTAGATATGTTAGAAGAGCAAAGAGAACAAGCCCTGGAAAGATCAGCCATATATCAGCAAGATCTACGGAGGTATCATAGCCGGCGCGTGAAGACCCGGGTATTCCAGGAAGGAGACTTGGTTCTGCGCCTGGTACAGTCAAACGAAGGAAAACACAAATTATCACCACCATGGGAAGGACCATTTATCATAAGCCGGAATCTGCATAACGGATCATATTATTTGATAGATGCAAGGGAAGAGTCGGCTACAGTCAACGACACCGCACACACCGCTTCACCTATGCAAGAAAGAGATAGACCATGGAACGTGGCTCAGCTACGTCCGTATTATACTTAGTAAAGGACTATATTGGCAAGTGGAATTGCACGATGTAATAGGCAGCAGGTTTTCTGACGTACTCTTTTCCTATCCAGGGTACCTTTGGGGACTGGACGGGTTTTTAATGAGGCGGCTTGCTGACCTACATTTTTCATATCAAGTAAAGAGATGGTTATCAAGAAAAGAGACATTTTTCATATCAAGTAAAGAGATGGTTATCAAGAAAAGAGACATTTTTCATATCAAGTAAAGAGATGGTTATCAAGAAAAGAGATGGCTGTTATCAGGTTATGAATTCTCGGTACGATGCGTATATCTAGGTCTTGGGGGCTGGTCGCTTAAATAGCACAGTTACAAACTCAAAGACCCGGCCATGATGCCTATGAGTTATAAGGGCCGATTACTTGCAAACGAGTACGGCTACAATCTTATAACCGGACAGAGAAGTCCAAATTTCTTGGCTATTCTTACTTAAGCTCGATGTGACTCGCATTAAAGTGGCATGATTTGTTCGCTTACGATGGCAGTTAGTCATGAAACCCGACGGGGATTGGCTGGCTACGTCTTCGTATTGATGTAACAACATGGTATCCACGCGAAAGCCGGCTTACAGTACAAGACAGTCAAAAGGGTCATCTAAACCACAAGTTATGCAGAGTACAAGGCTGAATAGCTGGAAACTCAACGACTATTAAGCATAACTTCAAAACCTATGTGAAACAACTCGTGGATCTTTGTGAAAATAGCAATAAGCATTTTGTTCCCTTTTCAAGATCAAGTGTCCTAAACTCGGCAATCCGGGCCCGGTAGCTTGAAATCTTGAAAAGAGAAAAACTGGCTTACTTGTATAGTTGCAAAAATCCAAATATCCGAGTCTTGGGGACTTGGGGACTTCGAAGCAAAATCCGCTTGTCAATACCCATGAGACCCGGAAATTGAGTTTTCACAAAAGGAACAATAAGTAAAACCAGATATCGAGAACAGATGAGCTTAAACTTAAAAAGGCCGGAACAGGCATCGAGTATATCAAGGCCTTAGCGTGCATTACAAAATCCTGGTGAGAAAATATCAAAGGTGCACAGGCGCACCGCCCAAAATATGACTATTTCAAAAAGTATGTCGACCGACTGGCGCTTAAGAAGAGGCATTAGAAACCATATATCACTCGGCGTCCATCTTGGCCTTACCCTTGCCATCATTGGTGGTAGCAGCAGCACCCGGATCAGCGGTACCAGCCCCTGCAGGGGGCGGAACAACTGGTGTTGAGGCAGCAGGAGCAGAGCCGGCTTCAGCTTGCTTCTTGGCAGCCTCCGCCCTTATCGCAGCAGCTTCCTCCTTCCACCGAGCCAGCATGTCATACGGCTCAGGAAGATCCGACTTAATTACTTTATCGGCAGAATCATATGCTGGAACAAGTATGTTAACATCCAGTTCATCAGCAATTACGCTGGCCGGGTAACGGACCTCCTTCTGGACGGCCTGAAAATCCTTTACTGAAAACTTGGATCCGTCAAGCTTGAACTCTGGGAAGCCGCCCATAAGCCTCGCTAGCTCGAGCTTGGGGAGATAAGCTTTCGCAAGTGCAAACCCCCGGGTCACTCCAACCCGGCAAGATGAGCGCTTCCAGTGCCGAATCCACTCGGGAACAGTGGATAGGGCGTCCAACAGCCTTTTCAGATCAACATGTCCTCTACCCGGACACCGCAACTCGACAAGGATCCATCTGGTTCCGGCACATAGCTGCCGGATAACACTCTTTATGGTTTTCAGCTTGGCAATGTCATCTTCATCCGGCATGGCTTCGTCCGGGCCTGAAGTAAAATGAAGATATAAGTTGGAAAATTTTTGCTGTTTGTCAAAAGGATAAACCCGGAGAAGGAAGCGTACCAAGCAAAGAACGATAGGTATCAGATATTTCGACGGAAAGGCTTGTCAGGTCATCTTCGGCTTGGTGAGCCCTTCTTCGGTACTTCTTCATTAATTGCCTATTCCTCCTGGCTTCAGCCTCGGCTGCTTCACGTAAAGATATCTCCTTTTCAATGAGCTTGGCGGCGTCCGCAAGTTTCTCCTCGTATTGAGTCACGAAAGACTGCACGGATGTTAAAAAAGCATTAGTCAGGTAGAAGAGCACAGTTATCAGTCATTGGTATAATAAAAGTCCCGAGCAAGTCATGAATGAACTCACTCGGAACTTGGGGACTGGACAAAGGTACAAGCAATATTAATCGAATTTACCTCGTGTTTGGTTATTAAAGACCCCAAGATGTTTTCCTCATTAGCCCTTAAGGTGCGCAGAGTTTCCAGCATCTGGGCAAAAGTTAACTCCTCGGAGCGAGTCCCGGAAGAGCCGGCAGCTTGATCATCTGGTAGGGGGGTTCTCCTCGCATTTGGAGTGGAGACTCGGACAGTCTGAGTGTCCGGGTTGGGAGAACTCATCCTTGTATCTAGAATTTCTATCTCTTCGTCTACTGGTTCCGATAAGGAAGGAGATCCGACGGTTTGGGAAAGTGGATTGTTCAGAGGGCCTTGTTCCCGGTTAGTTGTCGCATCACCACCAGTTGCGGCGTCTGCGTCGTCAGTCGGCTTCTCCACCTGGAGGTTATCCGTTTCTGTGTTTTCCGGGTCACTGACGGTGACTTGAGCGCTGAAGGAAAGATGAGAAAAGGCAGTTATTAATGATGACGGCGGCTTGAATGAAAGTTCGTCAGATGCAAAAAGAAATAATATAGCAAAAACTTGCCCGGCATTTACGGTGTAATCCGGTGGGAGCTCGCCACTGGAAGCAGATGAGGTCTTCGCAGGAACCACTAGTGGAACCCGGAATTGCCCGGCACGTGGGTGGTTAGGAGAAGGGTGGCGCAAGGCGACTCAAGGGCGGGCGCGGCCGCTGGCGATCTTGCGTTGGTAGCAGGTACGAGCTCCTCACGGTGGTGCTGCGAGGGTGTTAGGAGCAAGGAAGAAGAGGGGAAGTTGTGGCGTGGTGAGGGGCTTAGGGTTACCCATTAAGTGCTATTTATAAGGCAAGGGTGAGCCTATCCTAACGGCCAGAAGCCGGAAACCGCGGGGTAATGGTTATCAGCGAAGATTTTGCGAGATATGCGTCAAGTATTGGGCGAGGCATTGGGATAGAAGAAGGAAGGGATTTGCCCCGTAATGACGGGACTGATTATCGAGCATGAGATCTTGGCATTTTTGTTGTAGTCTGGACCTGGGAATTTGAACCTAAGTGTCTGGAGGCCAAATCCGGGTTATTACATGGCCACCATGGAGTGAGGCCTAGCAGAATATCAAAACATCTTAACTCGGCTTCCATATGCCCGTATGTTTGACATCTTTGCGGGGAATAGCAAGCGCTTCAAGGAGGATCCATGAAGCCCAGGCTATTCTGGGGACTACTGACAGGGGGATGCTAACCCGGTATGTCAAGCTCTGAGGAATAACCCGGCCCAAAGGATGGTGTGCAGGATTCGGCTAAGAATAAAGAAGCTTGTGAAGGCCCAAACTTGTGGGCTTAATGGCCCGGGTTATGGGTTATTGTAAAGGAAAGTTATGGTTAGCGCGCCGTGTCCAGGTAGGATCCGAAATATGCCTTGCCGAATAAGCTAGGGGGTACGGGTGCTTATAAACCGACCCCCAGGTATAGTTTTAAGTAGAGATCTAAGAACCCTAGCAACATCGTGTGATATCAAGCATCAAGTGTAATCCCAAAGTTGAGTTATTATATCAAGATCGGAGACTCGGCGACTTTGATTGCCGGCTACCAGATCGAATTGCACCATGTTCTCCTCTGAGCTAAACCCTCTCCCAAATACCTTTGTCGTCTTGCCCCAAGATCAGTTACCCCCGGTAACATCTGCCGTGATTATCCCACGACAACCATTGTAACCGGTCTATTCGATAATACAGATCGACCGAGGCAGGAGTAAGGGTTTTACCTCTACGAGGGCCCCGAACCTGGGTAAATCGTGTCCCCTGTCTAGCCGACGATCGTCACCAGCGCTCATGGGTTCTCCTATTTGAAACCCTATGGGTTCACCCGAGGGATTTTTTGAGTCACAGATTCGACAATTGGCGCCGTCTGTGGGAACGGCGGGCGCTGGATCTCCGGCATCTTCGGCTTCATCATCCAACTCGCATTGGAAACCTTCGACTACGGCTCCGACCAATCCAATCCAGATCGGATCTGTCGTAGTCACCCCTCACTCGCGTGAATCACGCCCGGTATTCAGCGATCTGGAGAAGAGCGTCACCTTGATGTTCGGAAGCTTGAAGTTCTACACCAACAGGGACGGGATCCTCCACTTCCCAGAAGAAACAAGATCTGAGTCAGAAGCCGTCGACTCGCGCCCTCATCTGGAGAAAAGTGGCGAGTCAGTCCGCTTCAACACCAGCGACTACCATACCCTCTCGACAGAGGAACCTTCATGAGTCCAGAAAGCTTTCCGAGCCACGCCTAGGACGCACGATGATGGAGGGATGATAACCCGGTAGGCTAACGCCAAGGTGAAACCCGGCCCAAAGGGAATCGCGCAAGACCCGGCTCAAGGAAGAGGAGTTTCTAGAAGGCCCAAGAAGGACGTAGGCCTTGTAACCTGGCCTTTGGGGTTACTTTTAGGAAACTTAGGGTTGTGTGCGGTTTCCGGGTAGGATTCTGAGTCTGCCTTGTATAGGAAGCCAGGGAGCCGGGTAAGATATAAGCCGGCTCCTAGGGTTAGAAAAAGAGAGCTTCACTAGATATTTGAGTATCCCTGTAATACGAGACCGGATATTATAACCCTAGATCGGAGACTCGGCGACTTGATTGCCAGAGCTACCGGATCAATTGACAGCATGATTTCCCCTGAGCTAAACCCTCTCCCAAACACCAGAGTCGAATTGCCCCAAGATAAGTTACCCCCGGTAACGTCTGCCGTGATTATCCCACGACAATTGGCGCCCACCGTGGGGCACACGTCCAAGGGGGTTTACATCACGGGAGAAGCTCGGGAAAGCATGAAGGACCTCGTCATCGGCGAGATCTACACCAACCCTGAAGGAGAGAAGATGGTGGACGACTTTGGCTGGGGACCAGAGTCGGATCTGCTAGAAACCGGGTCTATCGTCACAATCGGCCGGGTCAACGTCTTCGTCGGCATGGTACGTACGTCCGGTTCTATTCCTGATGATGTTGAATATGATTTTGTGTCAGGAGAAGCGACCTGCATTTAGTTGGACCGAGAAGAGTCGGTCGGGACATCCGATCTGGTAGAAGATCCCACCACGAAGAGGGAACAGCCGGAGGAGCCGGTATGGACCCCGCGTGGCCGGGTCATGAGAGAAGATGACAACGAGTCTATCCTGCACCTGCTGGAGGATCGATATAAGGAGGATAGCTGTGATGAGGAAGAATACGAGTCTTCACCAGGCATCGTGCGCCAGGTCGCGGTCTACACAGTCCCTGCAACCAATCTCAATCAGGGAGATGTGACGACGGCCGCGGTCGGAGCGGCGCGAGCGCTGGCCCAGCAGCAAGTTCCGGCTGATGGAAACCCGGTTATAGCCCGGGTTGACGGAGAGTCGGCTTCAGTCACCAGCCGCACCGGGGAAAGCGAGCGGCAGAGAAACATGTTTGGGTTTATGGCGAACAGAACCCCAGGAGCGGGACCTTCGAATCCGCGAAACCCGGCTCTGTTCAACAACAACCTGATCTTAGATCCCACGGTGCTAGCAACGGTGATAACCCTAGAAAATGCGGCGGAGCGCCCCCGAGATCTGGATGTAGCTCGCCGTGCATTGGATCAGCAAAGGAGAGATGTTGAAGCTGAGAAACAAGGTATAGCCGCGCGCCAGCGCGAGCTGGAAGAATTGGAGAACCGGCTTCAGGTTCAGTCGGCTAGGATTTACAATCAGAGGCACCAAACGAGATTGCCGGCAACTGGCGGAGTTTTGCGTCCAGCTGCACTGTTCATTACCCCGCAGGATCAAACAATTCCAGCTGTGAATCTGGAAACCGGACATCAAGCTGCAACCCTCGGAGGGCAGCCGGCAAACGTGCAAGCCGGGTTACCCACGTTGCAAACAGGAATCGCCACTGACAATGCAGCCCCGCCACCACCACCACCACGATTTCATACTCCACCAGGTCACTTCAATAATCCCATGGATAACGTATACGCAGCAACGTTGGCACTTGATCGCATCCCCGTAGGAGAGTCACCCCATGCAGTGGAGACCCGGCGGGCGGTAGATTTGCTGCGCACAGCAGTAGCTCAGCAGGCCAATTACCCGGACAACAGGAGTGGAATACACGGAACACCATATGTCAGCCGGCAGAACGGGAATACCGGCTATATCCAGTCGAGTTCGGCGCGGCGGAGGGCAGAGCAGCAGCGAATGCCGCCTCCTCCCCGTAGGCCGGCAACGCCTGCAGCATCAGCGGCACAAGCTATTGTGGACAGTTCTCGAGCCAGGCGTGCAGCAGCCGGGTCTGCGGTACGAGGGCCGGTTGCGGTTGCACCCCCCACCGTACGTGTCGCGGGATCGCACGTTTCTCGGGTGAGGCCAGTACCGGGAAATCTAGCCGGGCCTAAGTGTTTGTCGGACGCTATTAGGGCAGAGCCTTACCCGGATAAGTTCAAGGAACCGGGTAAAGTGGTTAATTATGAGCCGACCATGGATCCCGAAACCTGGTTGAGCAGTTATGAGATTGGCCATGTCAATTCGCAACGCATCTGAGAATCTTCAAGCCAAATTTATGTACCTAATGATGTCAGAGGGGTCAGCAAAGTTATGGTTCAATAATCTACCCGAAAGATCCGTCAATTCATGGAGTGAGCTCAAAACTTCCTTCATCAAGCACTTTCATGGAACGTGCAGGAAGTTGTTTACGATTGATGATCTAGAGCGATGTGTCCAGAAGAAGGGAGAGTCGGCGCGCAGTTGGGTGCGCCGGGTTATGGAAATTCTCCACTCGTCCACTGATATCCAGCCAAAGGATGCGTTACAAGCTATGGCAAAAACATGCAAGTATATACCCCTAGTGCAAAAGCTGACACGCATGAAGTCCAGTCGGAACACGTCAGAGGTTATGATTGGAGAGTTGATGGACGCGTGCAACAAGCACGCCGCCACAGATACCACAGAGGAGGACGTCGATGACAAAAAAGCAAAAGCTAACGCAAACAATAGTGAAAGACCCGGCAATGGGACTGCACCGGGTAATACTGGAGGAAACGATGGAAATAATCAGCACAAGCGCCCTTATGAAGGAAACTCTGAGTTTGTCGCCAATACAGAAGCCGGGTTTACGAGACCCAGAGCTGAGGGAAATTTCAACGGAGGAAACTTCAATGGAGGGAATTACCAAGGACCACCAAGGCCGACTAACC
Organism: Alopecurus myosuroides; assembly: GCA_028641055.1. Lineage (NCBI taxonomy): Eukaryota > Viridiplantae > Streptophyta > Magnoliopsida > Poales > Poaceae > Alopecurus > Alopecurus myosuroides. The sequence continues at coordinate 452,261,303 of CM054057.1, read as the reverse complement.
ATATAGAGGCCTTCAGGATGCCATGTCCGCGTCATAGCAGAAACGGCAGGCCGGATAATCATTCATTGGAGCAGTGCGTAGATTTACAGAGATGGAAGAACGAGGAAATACAAAAGGCCATGCGAGGCGCAGGCCGGGGAGCAGGACCGGGTCCGGGTGGAAACCCGGGCAATGGTCCACCCCCGGCTGGCAACGCAGGAGGCGGTAATCTGGGTAACAATCAAGGAGGTGCTGGAGGTTTCCAAGCCAACCCAAAGCAGTTAGGGCAGTACCACGTTCATACTACGGGGACTTCCAACAAAGATAGAAAGATACTCAAAAGGGCTGTAAATTCGGTTTCTTTAGCTGTTCCGAGATATTTGAGATGGTCAGATCAAGAGGTAACATGGAGCAGGAGGGATCACCCGGAAACAATAGAGCATCCGGGTGTGTTAGCTTTAGTAGTTGCGCCACAAGTCAATGGGTACGAGCTAAAAAAGGTTCTGATGGATGGTGGAAGTAGCATCAATATCTTGTATTGGGAAACTTTCCTACGTATGGGGCTCAAGGAGTCTCAGTTACAGAAAAGTTCTACAGTTTTTCATGGTATCATGCCAGGTCACTCGGCGTGCCCTGAAGGAAAGATAACACTAGAGGTTGCTTTTGGAGAATCGAAGGAAAATTTCCGAGTGGAGTGGCTCACGTTTGAGGTGGTAAAATTGCGCAGTCCTTCTCACGCGCTGTTCGGTAGGCCGGCTTACGCCAAGTTCATGGCCAGGCCGTGTTACGTATACCTACAGCTAAAGATCCCGGGTCCCAACCAAACCATTACTATACATGGCAACCGGGTTATAGCAGCTGAGTGTGACGAAGGAGACGCGGCAATGGCAGAACAGGCGTGCAAGAAGGAAGAGCTCAAGTATTACCGGTCTCAGGTAGACCCGGAAGACAGAACAACATTGAAAAGACCGAATACGGAAGATGAGAGAGCAAAATTCAAAGCAGCACAGGACACCAAGATGGTGGCCTTTGTCGAAGGCGATCCCTCCAAGCAATTTGTTATAGGATCTAACCTAGACAGTAAGCAGGAAGAAGCACTCATTGAGTTTATTCGTGGAAATCAAGATGTTTTCGCTTGGACGCCTAGCGATATGCCGGGTATCCCGACTGAGTTAGCTGAGCACAGCTTGCATGTTGATCCCAAGTCTCGGCCTGTGAAGCAGGGCTTGAGAAAGATGAACGAGGAAAGAAGAAAGGCTATAGGAGCAGAGATTGCTTGGCTCCTTGCAGCCGGCTTTATCATGGAGGTTTTTCACACGGACTGGTTGGCAAATCCGGTTCTAGTGATGAAAAAGAGCAACGAGTGGAGGATGTGCATAGATTACACGAGTCTCAACAAACATTGCCCAAAGGATCCGTTTGCCCTTCCAAGGATAGACCAGATTATAGATGCAGTAGCTGGAAGTGACCTATTGTGTTTCCTGGATGCTTATTTCGGGTATCACCAGATCAAGCTCAAGAAGGAAGATTGGGAGAAAACATCGTTCATAACCCCCCTTTGGAGTTTTCTGTTACAAAACCATGACTTTTGGGCTAAAGAACACTGGTGCAACGTATCAAAGATGCATTCAGAAGTGTTTTGAGGATCAAATTGGACGCAACGTTCATGCTTATGTTGATGATGTGGTGATTAAAACCAGGAAGGAAGAAACGTTTATTGATGACCTAAAGGAAACGTTCAGGAATTTGAGAAGATATCAGATGAAGCTTAACCCCACAAAGTGCATATTTGGAGTACCAGCAGGAAAGTTACTCGGTTTCATTGTTTCCGAGAGAGGAATTGAGGCAAACCCGGACAAAATCAAAGCTATTCAGAGTCTGAAAAAGCCGGAAGGCCTGAAGCATGTTCAAAAGCTTACAGGATGTGTGGCAGCGTTAAGCCGGTTTATATCCAGGCTTGGAGAAAAGGCAATACCTTTATACCGGCTCTTTAGGAAAACCGACAAATTTGTTTGGGACCAAAAGGCGGACGAGGCGTTCGAAGCTCTGAAAAAGCAATTATCTGAGGCACCGATTCTGGCTGCACCGGGTCCTAAAGAGCCTATGTTGTTATACGTTGCGGCCGGGCCCCGGGCGGTTAGCGCCATGGTTGTCGTTGACCGCAAAGAGGACGGAAAGGATCACCCGCTACAAAGGCCGGTTTATTATGTGAGCGAAGTACTATCGAAAGCGAAGCAGCGTTACCCATATTGGCAAAAGTTAGTTTTTGGGGTCTTCATGGCCAGCCGGAAATTGAAACCATATTTTTAGGAACACCCCATAACAGTGGTTAGCTCTATACCAATGGCGGATATTATCAGAAATTCAGATGCAACAGGTAGAATAGCCAAGTGGGCCATCGAGATGGGAGATTATCACATCAACTACGAGCCCGGGTCTGCAATCAAATCCCAGGCTTTAGCTGATTTTATCAATGATTGGACTCACACAAGCATGCCCACTATGATGCCAAGTTCCGAGTCTTGGGTGATGCACTTCGATGGTTCCAAGCAGTATGAGGAATCAGGAGCTGGGGTGGTACTCACATCACCCAAAGGAGACAAATTGAGCTACGTGTTGCAGATTCACTTCGATTGCTCCAACAATGTGGCCGAGTATGAGGCATTACTACATGGATTGAGAGTAGCAAAGGAGATGAACATCAGGCGAATACGGTGCTATGGAGACTCGGATCTTCTGGTACAACAGGTCTCAGGAACTTGGGATAGAAAAGATGCAACAATGGCAGCATATCGCAGAGAGGTGGACAGGGTTGCCTGGTCTTTTTCCGGGTATGAGGTGGAACATATTGACAGGCGAAAGAACGAGGCAGCAGATGCGCTCGCAAGACTCGGCTCGCGCAGAGAGCCGGTTCCACCTAATGTTTTCCTGGACGAGTTATGGCGGCCATATGTTAAAACCGAGTCTGAGGAAGAGGTGGCTAACCAAGACCCGGACTTGGAGCTCGTGGCCACAGTACGTGCTATTCCCGAGTGGACAGAGCCATTTTTGGCCTACCTATCACGGGGCGAGTTACCACCACAGGAAGTTTTAGCAAGGCAAATTCTGAGACGAGCAAAGGGCTATTCTATTATCAATGGGGAGTTGTATAAAAGAAGTGCAGCAGGAGTCTTTTTGCGCTATGTAACACCAGAAGAAGGCCGACAGATTTTGAAGGTGTCGTGGGATAATCACGGCAGACGTTACCGGGGGTAACTTATCTTGGGGCAAGACGACACTGGTGTTTGGGAGAGGGTTTAGCTCAGAGGAAAACATGATGATATGCGATCTGGAAGCCGGCAAGCAAGTCGCCGGGTCTCCGATCTCGATATATTAATCTCAACTCTCGTGTTACATTGGATACTCGATACCTTGCGATATTGCTCTAACTCTCTTGGTCCCCTAAACCTAACCTAGGGGCCGGCTTATAAAGCATCCGGATCCCTGGCCTGTTCTCCAAGGCGTACTCTGAGTCCTACCCGAACACTGCTTACAAAACCCTAAACTTCCTTACCGGAACCCACAATCCGGGTTACCAGGCCTATGCTCTTGGGCCTTCCATAAGCTCCTTTATCCTTAGCCGGGTCTTTGTGCAGCGTCCTTTGGGCCGAGTTACTCCTTGGCGTTGGGCTACCGGGTTATCATCCCTCCATCAGTAGTCCTTAGAATAGCTTGGGCTTCACGGGATCCTCCTTGAAGCGCTCGCTATTCCCTGCAAAAATACCAAACGTACAAGTCCATAGAGGCCGGGTCAAGGTGCTTTGATAAACAGCTAGGCCTAACTCCAAGGTGGCCATATGGTAACCCGGCTTTCTCTAGGTCCTTCTTTCACTTTTTCTGGATCAATGCCCTGATAAAAATGTCAAAGACCCGGCTCACTTTACTCGATAATTGACCCTGATGTTGCGAAGAAGATCTACTTCTTATCTCTGTCCAGATATCTCGTCCAGCACTTAAAGCGTATCTCACAAAATCCGGATAGATAGCCGTTATCCCGAAATTCCCGGTTCTTGCCCGTTGGACTAGGTTTACCCACCCGCACCCTTATAAATAGGTACTTAGGGGTTAACCTAACCCCAACTGCTCATTTCCCCCTTTTCCTCTTCTCTTCACTTCCGCGCTCGAGCTCGCAGAGCACCATCACGGAGGCCTCACGCGCGTCGCCGGAGCCAATCCGCCGCCGGCTACGCTCCGCCACGATTCGCCCCGCGCCGCCGCCAAGATCCGCCGCCGCGCCCTCAACCTGCCCGCCGGGAATCGCGAGGGGGCACCAAGACTGCGCCATTTGCCGTCGCCGCGTGCTGCTCCAATCTCCTCCGGTAAGTTCCTTGTATCCATTAATCCAACCCCGCAATTTTTCGATTTACTCTAGGTTAGATCTAGGTCAACCCGCGGGCCACTTTTCTTGTCGCGCCGGATTAGGTTGCTTAAATGCTTGCCTATCCCTCCAATAGCTTGATTGATGGTCACATACCACTCTCCTATCATCACTAATCATCAATTTCTCCGTAGAATCGTCCGCAACTTTTTCAATCTAGATCCATTTCGCGAAAATTTTCCGCGCCTGTCATTGACACCCGGAAAATCCTCTTCTTCCGGCTCTTTTGCTAGTAGTAGATACATGGGAAATCACCCGTCTTCCTCAAACACTTTTCAATACGTAAGTGCCCAATAGTTTCTATGCTGATACTTGATACCCGGATAACTTGTAATCCTTTGCACCGTCCAGCGATACCCGGATACTTCTTATTTTTCATGTCATCGATACTGCTTGCACATACTCGGGTAATTCATGATTCCCGAATCTCATTTCCTGTACCTCTTTGTCTTGTGCTTCACAGGTTGATCCCATGGCTCCCAAGAAACAAGGGAAGCAGCCAACCAAGGCCAAGACCACCCAGTCCATATCCGCCAACTGGGCACGATCCATCGTGACAAAGGCCAAGCTAGAAGAGCTGGCCGAGTTGGGGGTTCTCCCCCCTCAGAAGGATATCCACTGGAGGGTGCGGGGCGACGAGACCCGGCCCACTCCTGCCGACAATGAGGTAATCTGCTTTGTAGAGCACGTGACTCGGGGATTCCGTCCTCCGGGTCACCCCTTCTTTAGAGAAGTTCTGAGCCATTATGGCCTCCGGGTATTCGACATAGGGCCTAACTCTATGTTGAATATAACCCATTTCATCGTTCTGTCCGAGTCATACTTGTGCACTCCGCCAAGTTTGGCTCTCTTTATTGAGCTTTTCAGTGCAAGCCGTGCCGCGAAAGCGGTGACGGAGCACTTCTTGCTTGCGGCGGAGTCTCCATCCAACGTCGCAAAAATTCTCCCATGCCACCTCTCACACTCAATTCCCACGTCAAACACTAGCAACTCACATACTTTTACTGCCGAGACACCTCCCCACCCGGCGAAAAGAAGCTGCCGGGTTACTCGGAGGGCCTCCTCGATATCTCCGAGACCTTCAACGCTTTTGCCCCTGACTCAGACAGGGAGGCAATCCAACCTTTGTTGGATAGAATTGCTATTCTTTCGGCCCAAGGTCTCATTGGGCTTAACCTGGTGAAAACTTGGGTTGATTTCCGGATCCAACCCAATTCCATCCGCCAAAAGCTAATGTGCGAGTACTCGGGGCACACCACGGACGCGCTCCGATACTCCACCCACAGCTTTGCAGCTGGTGACACCAACAAGACTATCAAGGGCTTCTTGACAAAGAAGTTGGAGGTAATCCAGAATATAGCCGGGTTACAGCCCTTTACGCGCGAGAACCCGGCCCCTGAGGTAAAGATCCGGCTTCCATATTTTTACCTTCACACTTTCCACTTGATACAGCTGTTAACCCTCATTCTTATATTTTCATTTCAGGCCGATGATGTCTCTTGGAAGATTGAAACTCCCCCCAACTCTGAAAGCCCAGAGGAGAAAGAAGACGCCGTTAACTCGGATGAAGGTACATTCCGAGTTTCACTTGGTTTCTTTGAGCTCGTTGTTGCTCTTTCTTCATTTTCCGACTGTAAACCTTGATAATTTTCAGAACAAGAGGACAAGGACGAAGAAGAAGGAACTGAAGGCAAGGTAGAATCCGCAAGCGACGAAGATGAAGCTGAGCCGACAATCAAGGCCGGAACGAAGAGAAAACCCCGAGGGGTCGTCTTCAAGGTTCCATACCGTTTCCTCACCTCTAAACCATATTCATTTGATAACATGCGCGAGCTAAACCTGGAGTTATCCCGCTGGTCGTACCTGAAGGAATCGCCCATGACCAAGCGCAGAAAGACTCGGAATTTTCCGGGTGATGCCGCTCTTAATCCGGGTATTTCGTCGTCTCCGGCTCGACGCGCTGGTACTCGCCTAATCCTTTCTCGAATATGAGAGTTTTTCCAGTTTACCCCTTAGTAGAGTAGCTCCACATCTTACTTGCTTTGGCATTTTCAGCTTCGTCTGGGTCTAGCAGTGAGCTCCCCTCGGATTACGTGGTGAATCCCGGGTAAGTTTCTTCTCCTGATGCTCTATCGCCTTTCCACAATCTTTCCCCAGTCGTATACTAACTGCTTATCTATACTGCTCATAGAGATACGATCACCATCAGCGAACAAGAAAACACGGAAACTGATGACCCGGGTAAGGAGAACCCGTTTGATGATATGACTACCGCAGCTGGCGGAGAAGAACAAGTGCCACTGATAAACCCGGCCGATCAAGAAGCCGAGTATCCAATAGCCTCGCACGCACCCGAGGAGGATGAAGCTGCAGCCTTGGGCACGGGAGGAGGAGCACCAGACTCCGATACTCGGACAACCCAGATACCTTCTCCCACCAAGACGAGATCTCCTTCTCCGAGTCTCCAAGATCCCGGATCTTCCAAATTGGGCAACGATACTTTCGACCAGATGATGAGCGCTCTCCTTGCTATGAAGGCCTCAGAGAGCAGTATGCTGGAGCGTCTGGCAGTGGAGCACCAGGTAACCGTTGCTTGATATCTAATAACATCCATCTAGTCCCCAAGTTCCGAGTCTAATTTGTCAAAGTTACACTCGGAACTTATTTCAATACTCGGATGACTGCAATATCCGATTAGTTTTTAACTTTCCGTATCTTTAGGCGCACGCATCTCGGTCCGGGGAGATTTTGGCCAAGACCAATCAACTCCTGGACACTGAGGTTAAGCTAAGAGAGGCGCTTGAAGCTGAGGTGGCAACCTTGAAAAAGGATGTCGCAAAATACAAAGAGAGATACACCACCGTCCAAGCTACGCTGAAGGAGCTATTAGCTCAAATTTCCGACACTTATCGTGTCCTTGTTGGTGAGATTTTGCTTCTTACCGGTTCGTGTCTTTGTTTTTTGTTTCTTGATACGTGACACCCGGAATACTTTGAAGTAATCTTTGTGTTGTGTCCTGCAGATTCCAATCTTGCTCCCTCGGAAGAAAATGATATCCAGAAGATAATGAACTTGAGGAATGTCCTCCGGAGGTCTGTGCCGGCACTAAGTGGATCCTGGATGCCATTCAGTGGCCTACTGAATCGTATCCGGGTATGGAGACCCTAATCCATGCATGCTCCACCGTTCCTGCATGGATTGAGCTCTGGAAGCGTTCATCATGCCGGATTGGCATGACCCGGGCCTTTATGCTGGCCAAAGCTTACTTTCCCAAATTTGAGCCGGAAAAAGTGATAGCCGGGTTTCCGGAGTTCAAAGCGGATGGCACAAAGTTTGGGGCTAAGGACTTCAAGGCCGTGCAAGCTGAGGTACGACATTCGGCGACTACTCTTGCCGACAGTATGGATTTGAATAAGTTTATGTCCCCATACGATGCTAAGGGCAAGGCTGTGATGGAAGACACATCCGTGCCGTTCGATATCCTTGAAAAATGGAATGCTGGCTCGGCCAGGCGAAGGGAGAAAGCTGCGAAGAAGGGGGCCGTTTTGGAATCAGCACCAACTACTTCTACGCCAACCGTTCGTCCACCTGTTCGTCCTGATGCTGAGATTCTGGATGATGATGCCGCGAATGCTTTTAACGAGCCAACTCATGATCAAGACCCGGAGGACATGGTTGGAGGTGTGGACCTCACCCGGGAGGCCGAGTAGATTATTATCTGATGTCATCTTGATACTTTGTTTGCCGGATGCCTTTGTGAAAGCAGATATTCTTTTGATAGTGCGTATATGCCATTTTGATATTACCATCGCATTATGTAAACGCATTGCAAAACTTGTAACGGCTTCGAAGCCCTTTGTGGCCTTTGGATGGACTTGATGCACGTCTGCCTTTAAGCTCGTTTATTCCCGACTTACTTTATGGTTCCGTATGTGAGACTCGGTTTCCGGGTCTCGTGGGTTTGACAGGTGGACTTTTCTCTAAGTCCCCAAGTCCCCAAGACCCGGATGTCTGGGTTTCTTGGGCCTAGTGACTTGAGCAACTTTGTTTCTTTTTTGCGAAATCCCCAGTCCCCAAAGCCCGAAATTCCGGGTCTGGGATACGCGGTCATCCAGAGAGAACAAGTTGTCTTGCGCTAAGCCCGAACCTAGAGCCGTTTCACATAGGTTTTGAAGTTATGCTTAATAAACATTGAGTTTCCGGCTATTAGCCATGTACTCTGCATAACTTGTGGTTTAGATGACCCTTTTCACTATCTTGTACTGTAAGCCGGCTTTCGCGTGGATATCATGTTGTTACATCTATACGAAAACAGGGTCAGGCAAGTCCCATTGGGCTTCATGGCTGATTGTAATCGTAAGCGAGCAAATCATGCCACTTTAGTGCGAGTCACATCGAGCTTAAGTAAGAAAAGTCAAGAAAGTTTGGCTCCTTTGTCCGGTTATAAGATTGCAGCCGTACTCGTTTGCGAGTAATCGGCCCTTATAACTCATAGGCATCAAGGCCGGGTCTTTGAGTTTGTAACTGTGCTATTCAAGCAATCAGCCCTCAAGACCTAGATATATGCAACATTCTGATGTACTGATAACAATAAACTATACTTACCTGTAAGCGAAGTAGAGATCACAACAAAATAAGACTTGGTAACGCATGTGAAGAAGATATATCGCTTAACCATCTCTTTATTGATATGAGAAAGCTTGGGTCAGCAGGCCGCCTCATTAAAAACCCTCCAGTCCCCTCAGGTACCCTGGATAGGAAAAGAGTGCGTCTGAAACCTGCTTCCCGTTACATTGTTTAGTTCTTCTTGGGGATCTGTCCGGAACCAACATAATCGATACACATTCTCCACTTGTTGGTCTTTTTTATTATGAGTGCCGGGTTCGCTAGCGAATCCGGGTGAGGCGTTTCCGTGACGCGGGTGGTTGCGAACGGTCGTGTGATTCCTTCTCCTACAGCAGATTGCTTGGAAGGGTCATGCTCGATGAAAGCCACCATCTTGGTGTCTTGTGCTGCCTTGAACTTTGCCCTTTCATCTTCAGTACTCGGTCTTTTCAATGTTGTTCTGTCATCCGGGTCTGCTTGAGACCGGTAATGCTTGAGTTCTTCTTTTCTGCAAGCTTGCTCAGCCATTGCTGCGTCTCCTTCATCGCACTCAGCCGCTATAACCCGGCTTCCATGTATGGTGATGGTCTGCTTAGGACCCGGGATTTTTAGCTGTAGATACACATAACACGGCCTAGCCATGAATTTAGCATAAGCCGGCCTTCCGAACAACGCGTGATAAGGACTGCGCAGCTTGACCACCTCGAAAGTGAGACACTCAACTCGATAATTATCCTTTGATTCTCCGAAAGCTACCTCCAATGCGATTTTTCCCTCGGGGCGCGCTGAGTGACCCGGCACTATCCCATGAAAAATTGTTGAACTTTTTTGTAGCTGAGACTCCCTGAGACCCATTCGTAGAAAGGTCTCCCAATACAGGATATTGATGCTACTTCCACCATCCATCAGGACCTTTTTCAGCTCATACCCATTGACCTGCGGTGCAACTACTAATGCTAAGACTCCCGGGTGTTCTATTCTTTCCGGGTGATCTCTTCTGCTCCATGTTACATCCTGCTCTGACCACCTCAGGTATCTCGGAACAGCCGACGAAACCGAGTTTACTGCTTGCTTCAGCATCTTTTTGTCCTTGTTAGAATTTCCTGTAGTATGCACGTGATATTGACCCAACTGCTTGGGGTTAGCCTGGAAACCTCCGGCTCCCCCTTGGTTGTTACCCTGATTTCCTGCTGCCGGGTTACCGGCTGGGGGTGGGACGTTGCCCGGGTTTACACTTGGACCCGGTCCTCCTCCCCGACCTGCACCTCGCATGGCTCTGTTCACTTCCTCGTTCTTCCATCTTTGTAGATCGGCGCACTGCTCCAAGGAGTGGTTAGCCGGCCTACCGTTCCTGCTGTGTTTCGGGCACGCCATTCTGAAGATGTCCCAATTTTTACTCGGCCTTGGCGGCCCTTGATAGTTTCCTCCATTGTGATTTCCAGTATTGAAATTTCCTTCTGCCCTGGGTTTTGAAGACCCGGCTTCTGTGCTGGCGACAAACTCGGAGCCTCCCTCAAACGGGCGCTTGTTCTGGCTGTTTCCGTTATTACCCGGCGCTGATCCATTGCCGGCTTTTCCGTTATTACTTGTGTTCGCTTTTGCTTTTTTGTCATCGGCTTCCTCTTCTGTAGTATCCGTTGCAGCATGTTTGTTGCATGCATCCATCAGTTCCCCCATCGTAACCTCTGAAGCATTCCGACTAGATTTCATGCGGGTTAACTTTTGCACTAAAGGTGTGTACAGTCACGTTTTTGCCATAGCTTGTAACGCATCCTTGGGCTGAATGTCTGTGGATGAATGCAGTATTTCCATAACCCGGCGCACCCAGCTGCGCGCCGACTCACCCTTCTTCTGGACGCATCGTTCTAAGTCATCAATAGTGAATAACTTTCTGCACGTCCCATGAAAGTGCTTGATGAACGCAGTTTTCAGCTCCTCCCATGACTTGATAGATCCCTCTGGTAGAGTATTGAACCATAATTTTGCTGCTCCTTCTGACATCATTAAGTACATAAACTTGGCTTGAAGGTTTTCCGTTGCATTGCGAATCGACATTGCCATCTCATAACTGCCCAACCATGTTTCCGGATCCATAGTCGGCTCGTAATTCACTACTTTACCCGGTTCCTTGAATTTATCCGGGTAAGGCTCGGCCCTGATGTTGTCCGACAGGCACTTAGGTCCGGCAAGGTTAGCCAGGACCGGCCTTACTCGAGAAACGTGTGATCCTGCAGGGGGTGCGGCCGGACGCGGGACTGCTGGTGGCCCATGCGCTGTAGACCCGGCTGCGGCTCTCCTGGCTCTGGAACTGTCCACGATAGCTTGTGCTGCTGATGCTGCTGGTATTGCCTGAATGCGGGGAGGAGGCGGCATTTGTTGCTGCTCTTCCCTCCGCCGCGCTGAACTTGTCTGGATATTGCCGGTGTTGCCTCGTTGCTGACTGATATACGGCGTCCCATGCATTCCACTTCTGTGATCCGGGTAGTTGACTTGCTGTGCCACCGCGGTGCGCAATAGATCTATCGCCCGCCGGGTCTCCTCTGCGTGGGGTGAATCTCTCACGGGGATTTGGTTTAACGCGAGCGTTGCTGCGTACATGTTATCCATGGGGTTGTTGTAATGACCCGCTGGTGTGCAAAAACGTGATGGTGGTGGTGGTGGTGGTACAGTATTGCCGGTAGTAATTCCAGTCTGTGGTACGGGTAACCCGGCCTGCGTGTCTACCAGTTGTACTCCTTCGGTTGTTGGCTGAGGGGCGGTTCCTTGGTTTGCCGCTGGGATCGGCTGATCCTGAGGCGTGATAAATAGCGCAGCCGGGTTTATGACTCCTCCCAATGCTGGTAATCTGGTTTGGTGCCTTTGATGTATTCTAGTCGTTTCCTCTCGGAGCCGGGTTTCCAGTGCAACCAGCTCGCGTTGGCGTGTGGCCATCCCTTGCCTTTCTGCTTCTACTTGTCTTCTCTGTTGCTCCAAAGCACGACGGGCTACATCCAGGTCCCTAACACGTTCCGACGCGTTTTCTGGATTGATAACGGTGGCAAGAACTGTGGGATCTAGGATCAGATTGTTGTCGAACAGAGCCGGGTGTTGTGGATTGGAAGGACCCGCTCCTGGTGTCCGGTTTGCTAGGAATCCAAATGTGTTCGCGTGTAACTCGTTTTCCGCCGCTTGACTGGTAACCGATGCCGACTCTCCGTCAACCCGGACCAAAACCGGGTTCCCGTTAGCCGGATCTTGCTGCTGGGCCAACGCTTGTGCCGCTCCGACCGCGGCCGCGGTCCCGTTCTCCTGGTTGAGATTGGTCGCAGGAGCCGTGTAAACCGCAACCCGGCGCATGATGCTTGGCGCGAATTCATACTGTTCCTCTTCGCTGCTATTTTCCTCATACCGATTCTCTAGTAGATGCAGGATAGACTCGGTATCGTCTTCTTTTTCGACCCAGCCACGCGGGGTCCATGCCGGCTCCTCCAGCTGTTCCCTCTTCGTGATGGGTTCTTCTGTTGGATCTGTTGTCCCAAATGATTCTTCTCCATCTGATTGAATGTAGGTGGCCTCCCCTGACACAGAATCAAATCCAAAGTCGTCAGGGATCGAACCGGAAGTACGTACCATACCGATGAAGACGTTGATCCGGCCAATTGTCACGATAGATCCGGATTCGAGGTGATCCGACTCTGGCCCCCAGCCGGAATCGTCCACCATCTTCTCTCCTTCGTGGTCGGTGTAGATCTCGCCGATGACAAGATTCTCCATGTTCTTCCGAGCTTCTCCTGTGATGTAAACACCTTTGGACGCAGGCCCCACGGTGGGCGCCAACTGTCATGGGATAATCATGGCAGACGTTACCGGGGGTAACTTATCTTGGGGCAAGACGACACTGGTGTTTGGGAGAGGGTTTAGCTCAGAGGAAAACATGATGATATGCGATCTGGAAGCCGGCAAGCAAGTCGTCGGGTCTCCGATCTCGATATATTAATCTCAACTCTCGTGTTACACTGGATACTCGATACCTTGCGATATTGCTCTAACTCTCTTGGTCCCCTAAACCTAACCTAGGGGCCGGCTTATAAAGCATCCGGATCCCTGGACTGTTCTCCAAGGCGTACTCTGAGTCCTACCCGAACACTGCTTACAAAACCCTAAACTTCCTTACCGGAACCCACAATCCGGGTTACCAGGCCTACGCTCTTGGGCCTTCTAGAAGCTCCTTTATCCTTAGCCGGGTCTTTGTGCAGCGTCCTTTGGGCCGAGTTACTCCTTGGCGTTGGGCTACCGGGTTATCATCCCTCCATCAATATCCATGAAGGTGATTCTGGGCATCATGCCTCCACAAGATCCCTTGTGGCCAAAGCATATCGACACGGTTTCTTCTGGCTCACGGCCTTAGCAGACGCAGAGCGCTTCGTGGCAAGGTGTGATGGATGTCAAAGGTACGCTCGCCAAACCCATGTGCCGGCTATGGAGTTGCGAACAATCCCATTGACCTGGCCGTTTGCAGTTTGGGGTATGGATATGGTAGGCCCCTTTCACATGTCACCTTGCAAAAAGACTCATCTTTTGGTGGCCATTGATAAGTTTACCAAGTGGGTTGAAGTTATGCCGGTCACCAATTGTGAAGCAATCACAGCAGTCAAGTTCTTGAAAAGGATTATCTATCGGTTTGGATATCCCCACAGCATAATAACAGACAATGGGACCAACATGACCTTAGGTGAGATGGACAAGTTTTGCGGGGACAATGGCATCCGCCTTGACGTAGCCTCAGTAGCCCACCCACAAGCCAATGGACAAGTGGAGAGGGCAAACCAGGAGTTACTCCGTGGGTTAAAACCACGGTTCAGAGTACCGTGCATCAGAGCTGCTGGAGCATGGGTTGAGGAGTTACCATCAATAGTTTGGGAATTAACACTACACCTAACAGATCTACTCAGATGACCCCGTTTTTTATGGTCTATGGTGCAGAGGCAGTGTTGCCGAGTGACATTATTCATGATTCACCTCGAGTGTCGGCTTATGTTGAGGTGGAGAATGAGAAGACCCGGCAGGATGCCGTGGATATGCTAGAAGAACATAGAGACCAAGCCTTGGAGAGATCAGCCATATATCAGCAGGATCTGAGGAGATACCATAGTCAGCGAGTCAAAACCCGGGTCTTCCAGGAAGGAGACCTGGTATTGCGCTTGGTACAGTCAAAAGAGGGAAAGCACAAGTTATCTCCACCATTGGAAGGACCATTCATCATAAGCCGGAATTTGTGTAACATCCCAAGTATGAAAAATAGCCATTAGAATGTTTGCTCTCTGTTATTTTATGTTTTGCATCATGACATCATGTTCATTGCATTTGTTTTGCTTTGTTTTCCATTTGTTTTCCTCTGTTTTCCTTTGTTTTCCATTGTTTTCTATTTGAATTTCAAACCAAATTTCAAACCTTTTGTTTCATACTTGTGATGTTACAATTTCCAAAATGATATTTCAAATCAAAACAATCAATTGTTTCCATTAAAGTTGTGATTCCAAAACTATTGTTTTGTTTCTATCAAAAATTCATTTAATACCAAACCCTTTTCAAATTCAATTAAATTCCAAAACAGCAACCCCTTTTGAAAATTATGAAAATGACAAAACACTTCCATCATTTGTTTCCATTAAACTAAGGTTCAAACCATTTAAATGTTGTTTTCAATAAATCACTTAATTCAAATTTTATTCAAATTCAATCAAATTTCAAACAGCAACCATTTGAAAGTTATGGAAATTACAAATCACTCCAATCATTTTGTATCAAATAAACATGGATTGTTAAACAATGCTTTGAATTGCTTAAGTTTCAATTAATCACTTAATTCAATTATTCCATTAAATTCATTTATTTTATCAAACAGCAAATAATTTGAAATAATTTTGAAAACAAAGCTTGCACTTGGTTGCTGTTGCAATAAGCCATCTAAAAAAAATTATCGCTAATTTTTCCTAACCCAAAAACCCTACTCTTTTCTCCCTATTTCATTTCAGCAAAAAAAAAGAAACAAAGAAAAAAAAAGCAAAGGAGAGAGGGGCAGGCCCAGCCCAACTCCCCCTTAGGCCTGCTTACCCCTTCGCCCCTGTCGTCTTCCTCGTACGGCAGGGCATCTGCCCTGTCCACGTTGACAGAGCAGAGCAGCAACGGCTGCAAGCTCTCCCCCTCCCCCTATAAACCTAGCTCATGCCCTAGCTCCCCTCTGCCCTACTCTCCCCCCTCCACTCTCCCTCGACGCCGCCATCTTCTTCCTCTCCTCCCACCTCTCTCCTCTCTGCCCTGCTACTCTCTGAAACTAACTGAACCTCCCCCCACCGAAACCCTCCTCCTCCTCCGGTGATCGCCGGCGTTTGGGCCACCCACCGGCCAGGGCGAGTACGGGAATGGGATCCCCGTACCTCCCTCGCCATCTCCGACCCCTCCTCGGTTGCCGGGAGTACCTGCTGCGCCGCCGCCGTCAAGGTTCTCCGCCACCGTCGCCACCTCTGCACCGTCCTGTTCTCCTTCAGGTCGCGGTGAGCCACCTCGATCCCCTTCCTCCCTCCCTCCTTCCTCTAGCCCGCAGCACCCACGGTCACCACACGCACCTGTCGCCCGCGAGCTCCCTTGCCCACGCCCTCGAAGCGCAGCGGCAGCCGCAGCAACGATCTCGCCGGCACCCTGCAGCTCGACCTGACGAAGTTCAGTAACTTTCAGTTAAATCCCGCGAGCAACACCTTATCCTCACCGCGCTGCCCTCCCTATCACAAATCGAACAACACCCTACTGGTACTGCCCCTTGCGCTCACACCAGAGGGGGTGGGTTCGAATCCCACCCCCCACGGGATTAAACCCATTTTTCCCCTTTTGTTTAAATACAGAAACTTGACAGAAATCACAACCAAGTCCCTGCAGTTTCTTTCTAGACCCCTGTAATTTATTTTCTAAGTCCCTAGCAGCTAATTAAAATGGCAGATTACACCTTAAACTTGTAAATTGCCTAAATAAATCATTTTAACTCCAAATTCAACTTTTTAAATATGTTTTCAATACCAAATTGAATTATCTACCCAAATATAAAATTTATTTACTGTTTTGAATATTTTAAATTGGTGAAATATTTGAAAACTTGTTTAATTCACTTAATTTTGCAAAATTCATAACTTGGGCATAAAAATTCCAAATTCAACAAACTTAATATGTTTTCCATTCAATTTTTCATGTACTTTCCAAATATCAACTTTGTTTGCTGTTTTGAATAAATTAAATTGCTGAAAACAACTGTTTCTTAATTAATGCATTTAAAATTGCCAAAATAATAACTTGCTCATTTTAAATCCAATTTCAACAAATAAAATATTTTTTCCATGCTAAATTAAACCACCTTTTCAAATATAATTTTTTTTCCATGTTTTGAATAATTAAAATTGGTTAAATGATTTAAACCTTGTTTAAATCATTTAATATTGCTAAATTCATAACTTGCTCAAATTAAATTCTTTTGGGACATATAAAATATGTTTTCAAACCATAAAAGTATAAACTTTTCAAATATAAGTTTGGTTTAATGTTTTGAACAAATAAAAATTCAAATAAATTCATACTTGAATTAAATTCATTTAAATCTTGTTTAAACTTGTTTAATTCATAAGTAATTCATTCTAAATCCTTTTTCAATAAGTGAAACATGTATTCCACCTAAAAATTGTGTGTTCTTTACAAATATGAACTTTGTTGTCTATTTTGAACAATTAAAAGTGGTGAAAACAACAAATGCTTGTGTAACACCTTTAAGAAACCAAAATTGCATAACTTAATAAATAAAATTCCAAACTTGTTAAACCTTATTTCAAATTGCACCTAAGGTTGTTTTCTTTCTGTTTTCTTCTTCCATGCATCATGCTAATCCACTTTCACATGGTGATTAGTTGTAGAACAATTAACTCAACCATAATTCATGGGCTTTCCATATGCAATCCAATTGCATATGGGTCCATTTAAACATGTTATCTTGTCAACTAGTTTATTTTGATGCATCAATTAAATGGTCATGCATCATCCCATGTTTGTGCACTATGCCATGTTATTGATTGTTTGTCTCTCTGCGTTGTTTGTTTTCTTCTTCTTGGATATATGTCGACGTTGAGACCGACGATACTTACGACACCCCTTCTAAGGATCTAGCTCAGTACCAGGCTGCTGAGTTTGCAGGCAAGTAATCACTCACATGAACCATTGTGTTCCTTTCAACATTGGATACCGATACTTTCCGTTGTCTATTCTGCTAGCCCTATGAATTGTTGCTTCTGTTCGATCCTATCACATGTTATCCTTTAACCCTGATATTGCCTCACCTCCACTCCTATAACCCCGTTGCTTGAGCTGTGTCTTACTAGCATGCTTAGGGTTGTTTTTGCTCGAGTCTGCTGTCAGTTACTTTCTGTTATCATATTTTACTATGTGCTGGGGCTCGATGTTTAATCAATCAATCATGCTAATGTTATTATTAATAATAATTTGATGATAAGGCACCGGCAGGAGGCCCTGCGTGGTTTTGAGGCCTGCTAGTGTCGACCCTAATTAGGAAAAGGGTCTTGTCTACTGATCCATGATGAGCGCACTAACCGCATGTGGGAAGCGTGTATGGGCGCCCCCCTCAATTTGATTCGATTCGCATCTCGTCCAAATCGCCTCATTTAGTTCGGGTTTTCCATTTGCCGCATGCATATTTTTGCGAGCCCAGGCCAGGGTGGAACTTTTGTAGTCGGCATTTAGGGAGACACGTTCTTAGAGTGCTATGAGGGTCCCCTTTTCTTCGTGGGGCTTGATTAGCCGTGCGCTCACTGCACGGGGTTCTTTGGGCTTGATGCGAAGAAGAGTTGAGTTGTGTTGAGTGCCCCGCTTGGTGGGAAAGGCCTTCCCATCTGGCGGGTTATTCTTACGTGTACGGCCAAATTGGTGCACCCCTGCAGGGTAAATCTTCTCGAGAAGCCGTGTTTTCCGCGGTTATGGATGACTTGGTGAAAGTACTGGCTAACAAGTACTCAGGACAACTCAAACCTAATGATTAACAATCTGACTAGTAATAGGCTTAATGACACACAATATGAACCCTCACTAATCCAACTGTGTGAGTTATCCTCGGATTGCTTCTTTGGATAAGGGGTGAGATCCAGGATGGGTTTGTTTGGAGTTAGTTATTAGTTGGCTCCGATACGCTATCTTATCCCCTTTCTGTTAGCCGGAAGTTGTAGCATGTTTCTGTAGTTGGTTAGAGCAGCCAGCTGCCGCATCTTGTGTATCACCCTTTCTTCCGTTGAACCCAAAGCATATGTGCTTGGTGTTGACGGGTTACACTTTGGTGAACTGTGAGTCTTGCTTGCCAGTACGTTTATGTACTGACCCCTTTGGGGCTGTGGTTTCCGCAGACTACGTTTCCGAGGATCCCCATGGTGGCTACTACGTGGAGTTTGACGAGGCTGCTGACGAGTAGATAGCGGACCCAGGTAGGATCCGAGACTTCATGGATGGGCTCCGTCTTTACGTTTCCGGCCTCTTAGGCCTATTTGGATCTTGTCTGTACTCAGACATGTTGAATGCTTCCGCTGTGATGTAATGATGTTATGTTGGGACATGTGTCCTCTGGATGATTGTATTTGCTATCTCTGCTCTAATGAGAGCTATTTGCAACTTATTTCCATCTTTTGTGTCGTAGAGATCTGTTGTGATATCACTTGTTCAAATGCCGTTGACGTACCATGTGTGTATGTTTGAAGTACGTCAATGGAAGTATCTGGATTTCTATGGGATGGTTTGCTCAGATGATGAATAGCAAGAGAATGGTTGTCACACGTTCACGTGTTGGCCTGCTCATATTGAGATGCGGGTGCCGGTATGCCCCGTAAGTCATTTATCTACTGTTTAACGGACTGTGAGTATCCCCTAGAAGTCCGGGTGCGACAATTTGCACAATGGATCATATTACTTGATAGATGCAAGGGAACAGTCGGATACTGTCACTGACACGGCCCATACCACTTCATCTATGCAAGAGAGGGAAAGACCATGGAACGTGGCTCAGCCACGTCCCTACTACACTTAGCACAGGCTAGGTTTACAAGTTGAATTACACGATGTAACAGGCAGCAGGTTTCAGACGCACTCTTTTCCCATCTAGGGTACCTAAGGGGACTGGAGAGTTTTTAATGAGGCGGCTTGCTGACCTAACTTTTCTCATATCAATAAAGAAATGGTTAAACCATGATACTGTTTCTTTCTTATTTATTTCTGTTAAGTTTTTATTTTTCTGTTGTTTACTTTCTATTTTTTTTTTACTTTGTCAGGTAAGTATTATTTGTTTGCTCATAGTACATTAGTTTTATATTTTTCCTAAGATTGCATATATAGTTCTTAGGGGATGATTGCTTGAATAGCACAGTTACAAACTCAAAGACTCGGCCACGATGCCATTAAGGTATAAGGACCGATTACTTGCAATAAGTACGGTTACAATCTTATAACCGGACAATAGAGCCAAATTTTCTTGATTTCTCTTGTTTAAGCTTGATGTGACTCGCAAAAATGTGGCATGCTTTGCTAACGTGTAATCACAATCACTCATGATGCCCAATGGGACTTGCCTGACCCTGTGTTTATAAAGTTATAGCAGCATTGAATATCCACGCGAAAGCCGGCTTACAACAAAGAGGATCAAAAGGGTCCTCCAAACCACAAGTTATGCAGAGTACACGGTTAACAGCCGGAAACTCACAATATATTAAGCATAACTTCAATCCTACGTGAGTAACTCTATGTTTTGGGCCTTAGCAAAAACAATTTGCTTTTTTGAAAACTACAAATCCCTAGACTTGGAAATTCGGGCTTTGGGGACTTGGGAACTTGAGAAAAGCAAAAAATTGTTTAGCTATCCAGCTTAAAAACCCAAAAATCCGAGTCTTGGGGACTTGGGGACTTAAGAAATAAAGTCCACTTGGTCAAAAATCCCGAGACCCGGAAACCGAGTCTCACAGAAGGAAAAAGAGCAAAAATCAGAAAAGCAGCAACAAAGTTCAAGACTAGGAAATAACATATCACGGTGAGGGACCAGAAGGGCCACCAAAAGCTATTAAAGTTTAAGCGTATTACAAACCGAGGAAATTGTATCGAAAAGTGCACAGGCGCACTATTAAAAGAATAATTGTATCAGGCATATTACAGAATGCCTATTGGCCGAATAAGTGTTCGAGGCGAGAAACAATGAAACTTTACTCGGCACCCATAGCCGAGTCATCAATGTTGTCCTTGGAGGCCGGGTCTGTGGAATGCTCATCGGTGGTCTTCTCCGCTCCGACGTCCGAGTTAGCCGCAGTATCGGCACGGGCTGGAGGAGGGACAACCGGAGTAGAGGAGGAAGGCACAGTATCGGCCTCAGCTTTCTTCTTGGCAGCTTCCTCCTTCCACCGTTCCAGCATGTCAAAGGGCTTAGGGAGATCCGATGGAACCGGCTTGTCATTAGCATCATAGGGTGGAGTGATCTTGCCTACATCCAGTTTGTCGGCTATCAAGCTTGCCGAGTGACGCACCTGAGCATGAATGGTCTTGTAATCCTTACCAGTGAACTTGGAGCCGTCGTTGTTGAACTCGGGAAACCCGCCCACGAGCTTTGCCGGCTCAAGCCTAGGAAAATGGGCCTTGGCCAGAGCAAGCCCGCGGGTTACCCCAATACGTCACGCTGAACGCTTCCAGTGGTCGATCCAGGCGGGAATGGTGGAACATGCATCAAGCATATCGTTCAAACCACAGTAACCCTCACCCGGCCACTTCACAGCCTCCAAAGTCCACTTGGTGCCGATAGTGAATTGCCGGATTACGGCCTTCAGCGTCTTCAACTTCTCAACATCATCTTCATGTGGGGCCTTCTCACCCGGACCTGCAGAGTAACAGAAAAGTTAAAGCACTGAGATCCGGGTTATAAACCTTACAGAACGAGAAATCCGGGTTATAGTCAACAAGTTAGAAATTTTTACCAAGTATAGTGCGGTAAGTATCGGCAATTTGGGTTGAAATTTTCTTCAGCATGCCCTCAGCGTTCTGGGATCGCTTCTTGTACTTTTTCACATCCTTGGCGAGATTTTCCACCTCAGCTACCAGTTCCTCCCGTAACTTTGTCTCGACCTCGAGGAGCTTGTTGGTTTTTGCCAAAATCTCCTCAGACCGGGTCACGTGTGCCTGTGAAAAAAGAAAAGGAAAAGTCAGTCGGATACAAGATATAACCGGGTATGGTAAATTATACAGCTATGAAAGTACCGAGCAAACTTTACATAGTTCACTCGGAACTTGGGGACTAGATGAATATACAAGCAACATTGATTAAGTTACCTGGTGCTCAGCTGCCATGGCTTCCAGAATATCCCTTTCATTGGTCTTCAGGGAGAAGAGCGCATCTAGCATTCCGTCAAAGTCCAGATCGCCGAGTTTCGGCCTGGAAGAGCTGGGGTTCTGATTACCCGGAGGCGGAGTCATTTCCTGCTTGGGGGAGGTTATCCGGGTTCCCTGGGTGTTAGGAGTGGGATCACCCCTCCGCGATCCCAGGATCTCGACATCCTCATCCCCGGGTGTGTACGTTGGCATGGGAAACTCGGCTTCCTGCTCGGCCGGGTCTTTCAGCAAGTCCTCTTCTTCTTCTTCTACACCGCCAGCCGCGGTCTTCACAACGTCTTCTGGATCCTCCATAGCCGGGTTATCCACGTCCGTGTCCTCCGGGTCACTAATCGTGACCTTGGCCCTGAGAAAGAGAAAGAAACAGTCAGTATATGGTGAATGAAAGATATGGAAAAAGCTAGTGTATTGAGTAGCAAGAAAAGTAACTTACCCGGTGTTCACGATGAAATCTGGTGGGAGATCGTTGCTAGACCCGGAAGAAGCTGATAAAGAGTCAGAAAGTGAGACCCGGATTTGTCCGGCTAGTGGATGATTTGGAGAAGGATATCTTCTAGGAAGGTGGGAAGAATGAGTTTCGGGAATACCGGCTCGGCGAGCGGGGGATGAAGGGATGCATGGGTGAAGAGGATCGTCACCCGGAGAGTTCCGGGTTACCCTACGCTTGACTGGGGCGGGTTCCTTCAAGTGTGATGAATCGATTAAACGTTGGTTAAGTTCACACATGTTAGCGTACGATTATGGTTTGGAGGCAATAGAGGAATAAGGCCCCTTGAAGACAACTCCCCGGGTCCTCCTCTTTGCCCCAACCTCTACTTCTGGCTCAGCCTCGCTCTCATCCGACTATGTATCCTCCTTATCCTCTAGCCCTGGCAAACAAAGTATATTGTCGGAAAAAATAAAAAGTTGACCTAAATAAGTTAACGAAAAATGAGATGAGTGAGACTCGGATTTTACCTTCATCAGAATCAACCGGCTCCTCGTCTTCTTCCGAGTTTTCGGAAGGGGGAGGGGTGACTATCTTCCAGAAAGCATCATCTTCCTGAGAGAGAAATACAGTGAGAAAGGTTAGTGATTGTGAGAAAGAAAACATTAGTCGGATAAAGGGGTGATAACCGGTTCTTACTGCTGGAGCCGGGTTATCACGGGCGAAGGGGTCCAGGCCGGCAATGTTCCGGATCACCTCCAGCTTCTCGGCCAAGAAATTTTTCATGATCTTGTTTGCGTCCGAGGCCGGGTAATTCTTCTCCGAGTAATGGAGAGAATCGGTAACGTGACCAGAATAACTGCACATGAGTTTGGTCCGTATGCTGTTGGGTTGGATCCGGCAACTCACCCAGGTTTTAATCAGATTGAGCCCTAGGAGACCTTGGGCCGAGAGTACAACAAGTTTATGGAGGAGAGGCTGGATAGACTGCCTCTTGGCCTCAAGAGCAAAAGAGTTGAGATTATCGGAAAGATCGAGGGTAGCGTCGGTGAAACCCGGCAACGGCTTTTCGCCGGCTGAGGAGGTATCTTGTCAATAAAAGTAGGTTTTCTGCCAGTGTTTGACGTGCGAACTGAGGCTCAGAGTTGGCATGAGGGAGTTTTTCCGACTCTGGATCGAGACTCCTCCACAGACTAGGAGGGCCCCGTCGCCGCTCTCTCGGCATGGCTTACATTGGAAGAGTTAGAGAAACAAAGCTAAATTTGGAGGAACGCACAGATAGTATTCACACAAAACTATGAAGTGAGTGATATTAAGCATGGAGTTGGGGCCGATGTCGAATACCCGGAGCTTGAAGTGGTCCAGGAGCTCACGGAAGAAAGGGTGACCCGGGGGGCGGAAACCCCGGATCACGTGTTCGACAAAAACCACCACCTCGTCAAGACCCGGAGAAGGCCGAGTCTCCTCTCCGGGTATCCTCCAGTGGATCTCCTCCTGGGTGGGCAGAACACCCGACTCCAAAAGCTCGTCAAGCTTAGCCTTTGTCACAGTCGATCTCTCCCAGTTGGCGGAGATCGATTGACTCGGTTTTTGCTTGTTGGCCGGGTGTTTTCCCTTCAGCTTAGCGCTGGCCTTAGGAGCCATCTGTGTAGATCTAAAAAAAGAGGCAAATGCAGAGTATGAATATCGAGAGATCCGGAAACTACAGCTATCCGACTTAATGAGAAGTACTTGCGAAAATTTGGCGGATCGGATCTAGTCAAGAACACATAGAGGAAAAGTACGCGATTGCTAATGGAGAAAGTGTATTGGAAGGCATGCACGCGGGTATAACTAAGTATGAGTCGTGGAAAGCGTGAGATTGCGAAAACATGATGAGCTAATGAGAAATAGCGAGGAACTATAAGATAAAACTAGATCCAATCTATCCGCGCGAAATCGAGATTTAAGATCCAAGAAATTGAGGGAGCTCACCGGAGGGATTGAAGGAGACGTGCGACGGCGGCGGCAGGCTCGACGGCGGCAGCGCTTTCGGATCCCCGGCGGCTCGCTTGCGAGCGCTGCGGCGGAGATTGACGGTGGCGTCACGGGTGCAGGCGTTGGCGACCAGGTGGCGGCGACGCGATTCCGGTAGGCTCGACGGCGGCGTGGCTCTGCAGAGCGCGGGCTCGAGCTCGGGTTCGCGAGCGCAAGAGGAAATGGAGAGAAAGAGGAGGAAGATGAGAAATGGCTAATAGATCTAGGGTTACCCCTTGGGTGCCTATTTATAGGTGCAGGGAGGAAAGATGCCCTAGGTTTGGGCGGCAAGTGCCAAATTTTCGGAAAAAGGTTATTCGGCCCGGATATTTTGGGATAAGTATCAAAATGCCCGTTGCGGGATATCCGGAAAGAGATTAAAACGGATTACGAGCGTGATATTCGGACTGATTGGCAACGGTGCGAATCCAGGTCTTGTCGCATTTCCTCGGAGTGTTGACCCGGGAAAATGATGTTTGACTCGGGAAAAATCGGGTTATTATATGGACCGCCTACAGAGCAAGGCCTAGCTATTATCAAAGCACTCTAACCCGGTACTTTATGAACTTGTATGTTTATTGTTTTGCAGGGAATAGCGTGCGCTTAATGGTTGATCCCGAGAAGCCCAAGCTATTCTGGGGACTACTGATGGAGGGATGATAACCCGGTAGGCTAACGCCAAGGTGAAACCCGGCCCAAAGGGAATCGCGCAAGACCTGGCTCAAGGAAGAGGAGTTTCTAGAAGGCCCAAGAATGACGTAGGCCTTGTAACCCGGCCTTTGGGGTTACTTTTAGGAAACTTAGGTTTGTGTGCGGTTTTCGGGTAGGATTCCGAGTCTGCCTTGTATAGGAAGCCAGGGAGCCGGGTAAGATATAAGCCGGCTCCTAGGGTTAGAAAAAGAGAGCTTCACTAGATATTTGAGTATCCCTGTAATACGAGACCGGATATTATAACCCTAGATCGGAGACTCGGCGACTTGATTGCCAGAGCTACCAGATCAATTGATAGCATGATTTCCCCTGAGCTAAACCCTCTCCCAAACACCAGAGTCGAATTGCCCCAAGATAAGTTACCCCCGGTAACGTCTGTTGTGATTATCCCACGAGACACGAGCCACGACTGGCTCAGGTCTGCATGGCAGGATCGGAACTACCCCCGGAAACAGAACACAGCGCTGCAGAACGCACTGAGATCGGCGTCTCGCGGGACGCCTGGGACCGAGCCAAGGAGGCCATGCGAACAAGCAAGCCGCCTGTGGCCGGAGCGCCACACGAAGATATGGTCGCCTACCACTATCAGCTAGTGAGAGAAGCCGCAACTATCAAAGAAGCTCGGATAGACCTATCCCGACGAAAAAGATTGGCGGATGAATCGAGTCAGCGGCGGGCCGAGCTATCCCTAGCACCTTCGGTCGGAACTCGACCCGCAAGGAGGGGATACGCATCGACATGCATGAACGCCGAGTCCCTAGGCGGGATCAGCAGGTCAGTCGGACCTTCCCTTATGCGGGTTGACGATGATGGAAATGTCTACCCCAAAACTCCCGTTGCCGCAGTCCTGGCCGCAGCAACCTACATGCAGATGAACCAGCCGGCGGATAGCGATCCTCGAGCGGAGCAATACAAGCAAGTACGCAAGGGACTAGGAATGGCAGCCGCAAGGCTCGCCCCCTATGACCGCAGAAAGGCCGCCGAACAGCAAGAGAAGGAGAAAGAAAAGGAAAAAGAAGCATCCCGCAAGCATAGAAGCACTTCGCCCAGAAGAGATAAATCACCTCGCCGCGGTCGAGGAAAAGAAGCTCGGCGCCGCGATGACAGCCGAAGCAGCAGCAAAGGCAGCCCAAGAGATAAAAGCTCGCGACATCACAGCAGCCGCTCGAGAAAGCGCAGCAAGGAGCCAAGGAAAGAAACTGATCGCGACCAGCCAGCATATAACGCGCGGTCAAATATCGTGCAAAACAGGGTGGACAACGCGAGAGCTGCGAGGAACCGCGCGCGCTCCCCGTCCAGTTCTTCGGATGACGAGACCTGCGGCGCGCTGTGTTTCACCCACAGCATCCGCGAAGCACCCCTACCCAGGAGATTCAAGCTCAGCACAGAAGTAACAAAGTACGATGGTTCACTCGAACCTTCGTCATGGCTAAACGACTACCTCACGGCAGTAAAATGCCAACGTGGGAACAAGAACACAGCTATACAATACCTCAATCTACATTTGGTTGGCGCGACGCGTAGCTGGCTGGAAGCGAGGCCGAGATCCTGTTACGCATCATGGGACGACCTACACCACGACTTCTGCAAAAACTTCCAGTCCACCTACAAGAGACCAGCAACCATTGAAGAACTGCGAGCCTGCAAACAGAAGAGCGGCGAGTCCACCCGTGAATACATTCAGCGATGGACCACGCTCAGGAACACCGCAGGAAACATCTCGGAAGAAGTAGCGGTTGAGGCCTTCGCAAAAGGCGCCCGACGAACTGCTTTCAGAGAAGAGCTGGGCCGAGCCGTACCCAAAACTATCGGGGAACTCATGATCATAGCCGACAAATGGGCTAACAGAGAAGACGCGGTGCGCAATGAGAGAGCATCATCGCCCGCGCCCGAGGACGACCGCCATGGTCGGAGGAAAAGGAGAAAATACTACGATCACGACGATCAAGAAGAGATGGTAGTAGCGGAATTCACGCGAAGTCGCGACAGTGGACGCCGAGGAAGTCGCGAGTGGAAACCAAAAGCTGAAGACAAAAGTCCCGAGGAGGACCTTGATGCATACTGCTCGCTACATCTGTTTACAGATAAGCGTACGGGCAAAACTAAGGCAACACACCTCCTCAAGGATTGCCGGAAGTTCCATGACATTCAAGAGCCTTCTCGAAGAAAAGCAGATCAGCAGCCAATCCAAATTACCCGCCACTACCAGGAGGAGGCCACCAAGGATTCCAGCCGCCACAACCCCTACTTCCACCAGCAAATCCAAACATGGCGCTAGCCGCAGTACCTGCGCCACCCGCACCAAACGTCGGAGCTAACGCGTAGCCGAACCCGGCTGGACAGTTAGGGATGATACAAAAAGTCTGCCCATCCCACAGAGCTCAGAAGACAAATACGCGGCAGCTATGCATGGCTGTGCAAACTCCGCCAGCAAGGACCGAGTACCTGAAGATGGCGGACCAATCAATCACTTTCTCCATGGAAGACCACCCACCACGAGTCTATCGTCCAGGACACGCCGCCCTTGTAATCCAAGCGCAAATTGGTAACTACGAACTGGCCCGCGTATTCATGGACGGTGGCAGCGGCATCAACATTATCTACGCGGATACACTCCGCCGGATGAACAGGAACCTGGATGGCCTTGCGGAATCAGAAACATCCTTCCACGGGATAGTTCTAGGAAAGGCGAGCCGTCCACTCGGAACAATCAACCTAGAGGTGGTGTTGGGCAATCGACGCAATTACAGAAGGGAATTCCTCGACTTTGAAGTAGTCGACTAGCCCTCACAGTACCACGCCATTCTTGGTCGAACAGCGTTCGCCAGATTCATGGCAGTACCACATTACGCGTATCTGAAGCTCAAGCTACCCGGGGAATATGGTGTAATCACCATCGACGGAGATTTCCAGAAATCCAACAAGTGCGACATCGAGTTCAACGAGATCGCAAAATCTTCCGGGATGCAAGAAGAATTGCAGGAGATAGCAAAGACCATGGACCACTCCGTGATGCCCCTCACGAAGAAGAACGCGCCAGAATTGGAATTCAGCACCAACAGTGACACTCGAAAGCATCAGGTGCACCCGACAGACTCTGCGAAGACCGCGATGGTTTCAACCACCCTCTCGCCAGCATAGGAAAGCGCGCTCGTCGAACTCCTCCGTGAGTACTGGGAAATTTTTGCCTGGCAGCCATCAGATATGCCAAGAATACCTAGGGAGTTCACCGAGCACTCACTTGAAGTCGTCAAAGATGCAAAACCCATCAAGCAGACCACTCAACGGTTCTCAGAACCAAAGCAGAAAGCACTTGGAGAAGAAGTAAACAGATTGCTAGCAGCAAAATTCATCAGGGAGATCAAGATATCCACTTGGTTAGCAAACCCAGTGCTGGTCCCAAAGAAGAACACCGGCATCCTTCGAGTATGCATCGACTACGCGTCGTTGAATAAGCACTGCCCCAGGGATAACTTTCCCCTCCCACGAATCGACCAGATCGTGGACACCACCGCGGGTTGTCAACGCCTCTCCTTCCTGGACGCCTACTCGGGATATAACCAGATCCGGATGAAGCAGGAAGACGAGGAAAAGACAGCATTCATTACACCCCACGGTGTGTACTGCTACACGACAATGCCCTTCGGGCTCAAGAACGCATGCGCAACATATCAGCGATGCATGCAAAAATGCCTCACAAAGCTCATTGTCAAGAACGTACAAGTATACGTTGACGACATCATCATCAAGACTCGAGTAGAGGATACACTCCTCGAAGACATTAGAGAAACATTTGACGCTCTCAATGCATATAGGATCAAGCTCAATCCGACAAAATGCGTCTTTGGCGTCCCACCAGGAAAACTTCTCGGGTACCTGGTATCCGCCAGAGGCATCGAAGCCAACCCGGAGAAAATACAAGCAATCTTGACAATGAAGGAGCCAACCAATCTACGCGGAGTCCAACAGCTCGTAGGGCGACTAGCCGCCTTGAGCAGATTTATCGCACGATTGGGTGAGCAGGCGTTACCCTTCTACAAGTTATTGAAGAAGACGGACAAGTTCGAATGGACACGAGAAGCTAAGCAGGCATTCGCAGACCTAAAACGATCCTTGCAAAGCAGGCGAATCCTTGCAACACCGCAAGAGAGGGAGCCACTATAGCTATACCTAGCCGCAACAAACCAGGTCATCAGCACGACCATCGTAGTCGAACGACCTGAGGAGGGCAAGGCATATGGAGTCCAACGACCGATCTACTACATTAGTGAAGTACTCTCGCCGTGCAAGCAACGATACCCTCACTACCAGAAGCTCGCATATGGAGTTGTTCTCACGGCTCGAAAGCTCAAGCACTACTTCCAGGAACACACCATCACAGTGGTTAATGATGCATCACTCGGTACAATCATGAACAACCCAATGGCATCCGGAAGAATAGCAAAATGGAGCATCGAGCTGGCGCTTGGGACATCATCTATGCAAGGCGCAATTCAGTCAAATCCCAGGTACTCGTGGAGTTCCTGAGCGAGTGGACAGAACTACAAACGCCTGGCCCGCCGGAATACACGAGTAACTGGATCATGTACTTCGACGGGTCCAAGAGAAACGAAGGAGCAGGAGCTGGGATCGTCCTAATATCATCTAGAGGAGACAAGCTGTAGTACGTTCTACGACTGGATTTTCCACCTGATGATCCAGCATCAAATAATGACGCAGAATACGAGGCCCTGTTGCATGGGATTAAGATGGCAGTCGCGTGCGGAGCCACCCGACTGATGATCTATGGCGATTCTAATCTCATCGTACAACAAACAGTGAAGAAGTGCGACGCTATCGCGGAAAACATGGTTGCCTATCGTGACATGTACAACCTACTCGAAGGAAGTTTCAAAGGTTGCGAGCTGAAGCACATTGCGAGATCCAACAATGAAGAAGCAGTCAGGCTGGCAAACATGGGTTCCACAAACACACCCATACCGCCAGGAATATATTTCAAGCGGATGACTAGACGATCAGTCAAAATCAAGAAAACTGCAGAAGTACCCGCAGCATCGGAGACAGAGGTCAACCCGCAGGTTGCTATTATCGAGCTCATTCATAATATTTCGTGACAAGTTTTTCTGGTCGAGCCAGTCTGGAAGCAGAAATACCTCGACTACTTATCCGCAAAACAGCTCCCAGCAGATCCACGTGAGGCTCGACAGATAATCAGACGAAGCAAATCCTTTCGGGTGATCAACGGAGAATTGTACAAGCAGAGCATCTCAGGCATACTGCAACGATGCGTAGCACCCGAGGATGGCAAGGAATTATTGCAAGACATCCATCAAGGAGATTGTGGACATCATGCTAGCTGGAAAGCAATCATGGGAAAAGCCTTCCGAGCAGGATTCTATTGGCTTACTGCAGCCAGAGACGCAAAGGAACTGGTCGACAGGTGCAACGCTTGCCAGCGATTTGCACCAAAACCACACGCACCCGCTACAGAATTACATATGATACCCATCGCCTGGCCCTTTGCACAATGGGGGCTGGACATGGTAGGACCACTACGCAAGTCCACACCGGGTGGATACACACACTTGCTGGTCGCAGTTGACAAATTTACCAAATGGATCGAAGCCATGCCAGTAACCTCGGCTAGTGCCCAATGTGCCGTCAAATTCCTCGACTCCATCGTATGCAGGTTTGGAGTACCACACGACATCATTACTGACAATGGTACTAACTTGACGGCAAAGGAAACACACCAGTTCTGTGAAGAAAAGGGCATCAACTTCAAATTCGCCTCCGTTGCCCATCCGCAAACTGTAACATCCCAAGTATGAAAATCATCCACTTAGAATGTTTGTTGCATGTTTATTAAAGTTTTGCATCATGTCATCATTTGTTTCTATGTTGTTTGCATTTGTTTCCTTATTATTGCAATTGTTTTCCACTGTTTTCACAACTCAAACTTAAACCTTATTCAAACATGGTTTCATACTTGCTCTGTTACAACTTTTGGAACAAAAATAACAAATAAAAACAACCCTTTTATTCCTTGTTTTTCACTTATCAAATTGTTGGTTTAATCAAACCATTAATCCAATTACTTAATTCTACTTCACTTCAATTCAAACCAAATGAATTTCAAATCAGTAACTATTTGAATACATGAAAATCACTCAACCATTGCAATCTTTAAACACTTATTCCTTAGGGTGAACCCTATTAAAAATTGTTGTTTAATATTGTGTTTAATATTAGAAATGCTTTCAATTTAATTTCAAATGCAAACCTAATTTTAAAACTCAATTTTTGAAATCCACTTTTGGAATATGTTTTCTAATTACCTAACAAGCCTAAACTAATTTTTCTGTAATTTTTATTAACTAAACCCTTAACAGTTTTCTTCCAAAAGCAAAACTACAAAAAAAATAAAACAGAAAAAAGAATAAAAGGAGAACAGGAGGCAGCTAACCTATCTACCGCAACCCAGCCCACCTAACAGCTAACAGAGCGCGACCCAGCCCGCTATCTCCCCACTTACCGCTTCGCGTGCGCCAAGATTCGCGCCGATCGCCTAACCTCCTTCGTCCCGCGGTACGGCAGAGAATCGGCCGGTGCCACCGCGGCACCGCGCGCGACTCCGGCGGCTGCCCTCGCTCCTCGAGCCCTATAAGAGGCCCCCTAGCCCCTGGAAGCAACCCTAGCTCCTAGGGTTTCGCCTATCCCCTCTCCGCCGCCGTCGACTGCCTTCTTCCCCGTCGTTTACATCCTCTGCAACTCAACCACCGGCGGCGCACCTCTGAATCCGGCCACCGCGGCGACGCCATGGTTCTCCACTCCCCCAACTAAGCCCAAAAATCAAACGCCCGTTGCTGCCCCTCCCTTTTCGACACCAGATCGTCCCCGAGGAGCCGCTAGAACGCCGCCGCCGTCCACGACATCTCCGCCGTCGCCTCCGTCACGGCATCGTCAGCAACCACCGCACCTCGATCCCCTCCACGGTGAGCGAGCCCCAGCTTTCCCTCCTCTCCTCCTGGCATGCACCGCATCCGCGCACGTCGCTGCACGTCCACGCACTATCCCCAGCAGCGAGCACGGCCACGATAAGCTCCCGCCGGCGAGCCCTTTCTGTTCTGACGAAACGAGCAACGTTTGCTCGTCAGGTTCAGTTAAAATCGCTGAACCTTAACCTGAATCAATCGCGTCTACTGTCAACACAGCAGCGCAGCGCAACTGGTAGCGCTATCTCTGAACTTTGCGCAGGTCTCGGGTTCGAGCCGCAAGCGCCACCCTTTTTGTCTATTTTATTCCGCAGCGCGAGGAAGGCCCACCCGTCATTGTCCATCTCTGCCACGCGTGCGCGCGCGCGCCACGCTGGCTAGAGGGTCCACTGGACAGTGGCTAGGGTAGGGTCCAGCTGAGTAGAAAAAGGATTTCTGCGTTTTTCCAAAAATAACAAAGTCATTTTAATTGGCAGAATTAAATCAAAACTTTAAAATTCAACATCTTTTGTTTTATAATTCCAACAAATACAAACTTTATATGAATTCTGATCCAAATTTTCTAATCTTTCCAAATATCCAAGTTGTGTTCTGTTTTGAGTTTTCAAAATACTTTTAAATTTCAAATTTGAATAATTCAAATGCAATTTGTAATAATTCATAACTAATTTATACTGTTTTCAAATAAGTCAAATAAAATATGTTTTTCATACCTTTTTGAATATCCTATTCAAATATAAAATTTGTTTTCTGGGTTGAACAATTTAAATTGCCTAAACAATTTAAATCTTGTTTAATTCAATTAAAAATTGTTTAATATTGTTTAATTCATAATTAATTAATCCAAAGTCCAATTTCAAAATGTGAAACATGTAATTCAACCAAAATTTGGTGTTCTTTTCAAATATAAAAATTGTAATTTGTTTTGCACACTTTAAATTGGTGAAAACAATAAATGTTTGGGTGACATGTCTAAGTACCCAAAACTTTCCAAAAATTAACAAATAATTTCCAAACTTGTTTTATTCCTTTTCCTTTGCATCTATCATTGTTATTTATTGTTATTTGTTGTTATCTTGTCATCATCATCATGCATGCATCATGATAACAACTATCACCTAATAAATAATGGTAAATCATTTGTTCCCCTTATTTCAATGGATCCTTTTCCATATGCAACCCTTGCATATGGGTCCATTTAATTTGTGCTATCATGTTAGCTAGTTTATTTTGCTGCACTATTAATTGTCATGCATCATATTGATTGTGCACAATGCCATGGCAATGATTGTTTACATTCCTGTTTTGTTTGTTTGCTTCTTCCCGGTTAGACGACGACTACGTTGAGACCGACGATCCTTACGACACCACTACCCAGGACCTAGCTCAGTACCCGGCTGTTGAGCTTCCAGGCAAGTTATCACTCACATGAACCATCGTGTTCCTTTCAACCCTGGTTACCGATACTTTCCGTTGTCTAAATCTTGCTAGCCTTAGTGGTAGATGTTTCTGTTACGAACCTATCACATGAATCCTTTAACTTGATATTGCCTCATTACCCCTCCTACAACCCATTGATTGAGCCAGTGTCTTACTAGCATGCTTAGGTTGTTTTGATCGAGTCTGTTACCCGTTACTTTCAGTTACTATATCTTTATTATGTTCTGGGGGCTCGATGTTTAATCAATCAATCAATCATGCTAATGTTATTACTGTTAATAATAATTTGATGATAAGGCACCGGCAGGAGGCCCATGAGAGGTTTTGAGGCCTGCTAGTGTCGACCCTAATAGGAAAAGGGTCTTGTCTACTGATCCATGATGAGCGCACTACCCGCATGTGGGAAGCGAGTATGGACGCCCCCCTCAATTTGATTCGATTCGCATCTCGTCCAAATCATCTCATTTAGTTCGTGCTTTCTATTTGCCGCATGCATGTTTTTGCGAGCCCAGCGCAGGGTGGAACTTTTGTAGTCGGCATATAGGGGGACACGGTCTTAGAGTGCTATGAGGGTCCCTTTTCTTCGGGGCTTGATTAGCCGTGCGCCCAAGGTGCTTTGGGCTTGATGCGGAGAAGAGTTGAATTGTGTTGAGTGCCCCGCTTGGTGGGAGGCATCCCATCTGGCGGGTTATTCATACGTGTACGGCCAAATTGGTGCAACCCTGCAGGGATAATCTTCTCGAGAAGCCGTGTTTTCCGCGGTTATGGATTACTTGGTGAAAGTACTGGCTAACAAGTACTCAGGACAACTTAAACATAATGATCAAATATGTTACACCCCATGATTAATAACTTGACTAGTAATAGTATTATTGTCACAATAACTTGATTCATATTAATCCAACTGTGTGAGTTATCCTCGGATTGCTTCTTTGGATAAGGGGCGAGATCCAGGATGGGTTTGTTTGATGTTATCTTCCAGTTGGTCACAACCCTCGATCTTATCCCCTTTCTAATAGTTGGATATGATAGAATCTCTGTAGTTGGTTAGCGCAGCCAGTTGCAGCATTATATACATCCCCTTCTTTCCGTTGAACCAAGTCATCTGTGCTTGTGTTGACGGGCTATACTTTGGTGAACTGTGAGTCTTGCTTGCCAGTACTTGGATGTACTGACCCCGTTGGGGCCGTGGTTTACGCAGACTACGACTACGGCTACGATGACCACCAGGATGGCTACTTCGTGGAGTTTGACGAGACTGCAGACGAGTAGTTAGCTGGACCAGGGCAGGATCCAGAACCTACGTGGATGGGCTTCGTCGTCTTTATTTTCTCCGGCTTCTTAAGCCTGTTGGATTTGTCTGTACCCAGACACCTTTGATTGCTTCCGCTGATGTAATGAATGTTATGTTGGGACATGTGTCCTCTGGATGATTGTATTTGCTATCTCTGCCTTAGTGAAGGCCATTTGCAACCTTATTTCAATCTTTTGTGTCTTAGAGATATGTTGTGATCATCATTCGTTCAAAGCTGTTGACGTACAGTGCGTGATTGATATGAAGTACGTCGACAGTAGTGCCTATGACCTCTAGTGGATAGTTTACATCGACGGTGGAATAGCAGGGCTTGTGTTGTCGCGCATAAGCGCAGGCCTACCAGGAAGCTGGGACGTGGGAGCAGTTATGCCCCATACTCCAAGCACCTGCTATCCAGTTCGTACGATGGGTATCCCTTAGAAGCCAGGGTGCGACAAATGGTATCAGAGCCTGTCTGCCTGTAGGATCCCTTTTTACTGGTCGCAGTTGAGTCTAGAAACTATTTTGTAGCTATATAGGAAAAATGAAACGTGAGAGTAGGAATTCTGCCATTTTTCTTCTTTCCCCACCCACCCACCCTTTTCTGGTAAGGAATTGCAACGTTGTTTTCTGTTCTCACCTAAACTTTCAAGTTAGGATTTCACGTGTTTTGGGTTCTCTGTAGTACCTCAGGACTTTTGGTCTCGTTTTCCCGATGTTGCTTCGATATCATGTTCTTTTCAACATCCTTTTCGTCCGTTGAACCTTGTTGTTGTTTTCCACATCCTTTTTCATCTACCGGAGTCTAATCAAAACCTTCCCCAATCATCTGCAGATGGATCTCAGGTTCTACCCGCAGGTGGTTCGGATGACTCGCTGTGAGAGCACCGCCGGTTATCCGGAGATGCTGAGAGACATGGTTACCTATCTGGGGTTCCGTTGGGCACCAGAGTACCAGGTTTACGAGCAGCAGCGAGAGTTTGACCAGACCTGCTACCGGGCTATCGTCTACATTCTGTCGGATGATGGCAGGAGCATTGCCCACCGCTACGAGGCAGTAGGTTCCACAGTGGATATGGCCGTGCAGCAGGCAGCGTACGTGAGTCTCACCGTTCTCCGTGCTGACTACTGGGGGTTTGATGATTCCATCTATCGTCACATCCCCCGTGGTTACATCACGGCAGTGGGAGTTCACTTCACCCTCCACCGCAACCTGGATACCTACGAGGATGATAGCTCCAGGCTGCACACCACTGCCCAGTTCGTGAGGCACAGTGACGCCGTTGCTTCCACACTTGCTCAGGAGTTGGCCTCAGTCAGGGAGCAGCTCTACCTCGCGTTGACGCGTCTGGCGACGTACACCACAGACTTCGTTGGAGACGAGCGCTTTGCGCGTTTCCAGCAGACACTGGGTTTTCCTCTGCCAGATGCTGGAGGTTACGAGCCGATCAGAGGTCCACTTCTCGACCTCGGAGCTGGCTACACAGGGATTCCCCGCTATGGAGCACAGGGACACGACGCTTTCTACTTCACCACACCGAGAGTTGCTCTCAGAGCAGTTCCTATCTACAGGGATCGTCGTCATACCTACTTCCGTGGGATTCCTCCGCACCGTATCTGTCGTCGTACTACTCACCGCCGTCCTGCGTGATGAGCATGGGAGTACCGATGTATCCGTTCCTAGCTATGTTTAGTTATCCTTCGGCATTCGAACCATGTATTGGTCTGTTGGATATTCTGATGTATTTGAACATGTGATGATGTACCTGTTGGTTATCTATTCATGCGTCAGAATAATCTATCTTTCGGTTAGCAAGTCTATCCTTTTCTGTTGTTGTGCTAAAATGAATTTCTGTTCAGGATGCCTCCAACCAGGAACAACCCGCCTCCGCCACCACCAATGGGGGAACTGTTAGCTCAGATGACTCAAGTGGTGACACAGATGGCCCAGATCCAGGCTAACCAGCACCACAACCAGAATGCTCCAAGGGTCACCATCAAGGACTTCCTCAGCTTGGGCCCAAAAGCTTTCGTGGCAACACGTGAGCCCCTGGATGCTGATGACTGGATCCGTGACGTAGCAAGAGCTCTGGAGATTGCTCATGTTGCGGAAGAGGATAAGGTCAAGTATGCCACCTACCTACTGAAGGGTCAGGCAGCTACTTGGTGGGAGAACTACCAGACCATGAGAGCTGGCTTTCCTATCAACTGGGGATGTTTCAAGGATGCCTTCCTGAAGCACCACATCCCGGATGGTCTCATGGAAAGGATGCGTGAGGAATTCTGCTCTCTCAGACAGGGCAAGCTGGACGTTCTCGGCTACCAGAACGAGTTCAATCGTCTCGCTCGGTACGCTGGTGACGAAGTGTCCACTGAAGCCAAGAAGATGGCAAGGTTCCGCCGAGGTTTTAACCCGGAACTGAAGTACGCTCTCACCAACATCAAGTGCAAGGACTTCGTGGAGCTTGTGAACACCGCGCTCAATGAGGAGAATGGGCGCAAGGCGTTCGAAGAGTCCCGCAAGCACTCGCGCGAGGGTGGTTCCTCCTCCAACATGACCACCCCTCCGCAGAAGCGCCGCATCTGGGTGCCAAATGGTGCTGTCACTCGGGCTCCAAATGCCCAAGCTTCTCCAGGCTTTGGTCCCCGCCCACCCAACCCATCTCAGATGCAGGGTCAGAGGTTCCCTATGGGGCAGCCAAGGCCGGGTCCTTCTCGTGTCGTCACTTGCTACAAGTGCAAGGAGACTGGACACTATGCTGATAAGTGCACTCAGAAGCAGCTACCCCTACCTCCTCGCCCCAACACCAACCAGGCTATGGTTCGTGCTCCCCCGGCTAAAGCCTTCAACTCCAACAACAGGCCTGTCGGGAGGAACGCGAGGGTGAACCATATCAAGGCCGACAAAGCTGAGGAAGCTGCTGACGTCGTTCTCGGTATATTACCCGTAAACTCTATTCCAGCTAAAGTGTTGTTTGATACTGGAGCATCGCATTCGTTTGTGTCAAAGATCTTTGCTACAACGTACAATTTAGCTCTGGTTCCGCTAAGCAATCAAATCTATGTGCACTCTCCGGGAACTAAAATGATTACTTCCAAGATAAGCATGGACAATCAGATCCTAATTGGAGGTCGCATATTCCTTGCTTCACTCATGTTGCTGGGAAATTCTGACATTGATGTCATTCTGGGTATGGATTGGTTGAAGACCCACAAAGCTAAAATTGACTGTGCTCAAAAGTCAATAACTCTCTCCCACACTTCAGGCCAGATAGTCTATTCTCCATATGGATCAAGTTCTGTTCAGCTGTTCAACCTCGATGCCAAACCCCTTCCTGCAATTGAAAATGTTCCAGTGGTTTGTGAATTCCCTGACGTCTTTCCAGAAGAGTTGCCAGAGATGCCTCCGGACAGAGCAGTTGAGTTCGTGATCGAGCTTGAGCCAGGTACTGCTCCAATCTCTAAGCATCCATACAAGATAGCTCCTCCTGAACTGAAATTGTTGAAGGAGAAAATCGATATGTACATGGACAAAGGTTACATTCAGCCTAGTTCCTCCGCTTGGGGTTGCCCAACTCTGTTTGTTGCCAAGAAGGATCAAACAAAAAGACTCGTGGTTGACTATCGTCCTCTCAACGAGAAAACAATCAAGAACAAGTATCCACTTCCTCGTATCGATGATCTTTTTGATCAACTTGCTGGAGCCTCAATATTCTCAAAGTTGGACTTGAGGATGGGGTACCATCAGATAAAGATCAGAAAGGAAGATATTCCTAAGACAGCTTTCACCTCTCGGTACGGTCTATATGAATACACCGTCATGTCTTTTGGTCTCACCAATGCACCGGCAACGTTCTCAAGACTCATGAATTCTGTCTTCCATGAATACCTCGACAAGTTCGTTGTGGTATATCTCGATGACATTCTAGTCTACTCCAAATCCGAGGAAGAGCATGGAGAACACCTTCGTCTCACTCTCATGAAACTTCGCGAGCATCGTTTGTATGCCAAGTTTTCCAAATGTGAGTTCTGGATTCCAGAAGTTGCATATCTTGGTCATATCATCTCTGCCAAAGGCATTGCCATTGATCCTGAAAAGGTTAAGGCAATTGTTGATTGGAAACCCCCTAAGACGGTGAAGCAAGTCAGAAGTTTTCTTGGCTTGGCTATCTAATGCCGTCGTTTCGTCCAAAACTTTTCCAAGATAGCCAAACCTCTCACTGATCTCACAAAGAAGGACAAAAAGTTCGTTTGGACTCCACAATGTGATGAGAGTTTCAACCTCCTGAAGACTAAACTCACTTCCACACCTGTTTTAGTTGGACCCGACACTACCAAACCTTTCCAGATATTCTGTGATGCATCTCTCCAAGGCCTAGGAGCAGTTCTTATGCAAGAACGTCAAGTTGTGGCTTATGCTTCACGTCAGTTGAATGCACATGAGCAAAACTATCCCACTCATGACCTAGAACTTGCAGCAGTTGTGTTTGCCCTCAAGAAATGGAGACAATACTTGTTGGGTAACAAAACTGAAATCTTTTCCGATCATAAGAGTCTGAAATACATCTTCACTCAGCCAGATCTGAACCTCAGGCAAAGAAGATGGATTGAGAAGATTAAAGACTTTGATCTCACCATTTCTTACACTCCAGGCAAGGCTAATGTTATGGCCGATGCTCTCAGTCGCAAATCCTATTGCAACAATCTCATGATCATGGAAAGCCAACCTCCACTTCATGAAGAATTCCAGAAGCTGAACCTTGGTCTTGTTCCTGAAGGATACCTTGCTAGCTTGACAGCCAGTCCAACTCTCGAGGACAAAATTCGTTCTGAACAACTTCGTGATAATGAAATCAAGAAGATTGTAGAGCACATCAAGGAGGGCAATGATAAATTCAAGTCCTTCTCAATTGATGACAAGGGAACTGTGTTCTTTGAAGGACGCATTGCAGTTCCTCAGATTCAAAGTCTCAAGGATATCATTCTCAAGGAGGCTCATGAAACTCCTCTATCCATTCACCCTGGAAGTACAAAGATGTACCAGGATCTCAAGACTCTGTATTGGTGGCCTGGCATGAAACGTGAAATTGCTCAATACGTTTCTGGATGCGACGTTTGTCAACGTGTTAAGGCAGTCCATCAGAAGACAGCAGGTCTACTCCAACCTCTGAAAATTCCTGAGTGGAAGTGGGACATGATTGAAATGGACTTCGTTACTGGGTTTCCAAAGTCCAAAAAGGGCAACGATGCAATCTTCGTTGTTATTGATCGTCTCACTAAGGTTGCTCACTTCTATGCTGTAAAGGAAACTATCTCAGCTAGCCAATTAGCAGAGCTCTACACAGCAAAGGTTGTTCCCCTTCATGGTGTTCCATTGGAAATAAGCTCAGACCGTGGAAGTATCTTCACTTCTCATTTCTGGAAAAGCTTTCAAGAAGAATTGGGCACCAAACTTCTGTTCAGCACAGCTTACCACCCTCAGTCTCAGGGGCAAGTCGAAAGAGTCAATCAGATTCTCGAGGATATGCTCAGAGCATGTGGTCTCTCCTTTGGCATGAAATGGGAGGATTGCCTTCCATATGCTGAATTCTCCTACAATAACAGCTACCAGGCAAGCCTAGGCATGGCACCATTTGAGGCACTGTATGGTCGCAGATGCAGGAGTCCAATCAATTGGTCTGGAGCTGGTGAACGTTCACTTTTAGGCCCTGACATTGTTAAGGAAGCCGAGGAGAAAGTTCGTATCATTCGTGACAATCTCAGGATTGCTCAGTCTCGTCAGAAGAGCTATTATGATAGCAAGCACAGGGATATGGTCTATGCACCTGGTGATAAGGCATATCTCCGTGTAACTCCCCTCAGAGGCACTCATCGTTTTGGTGTGAAAGGAAAGCTTGCACCAAGATACATTGGTCCTTTCAACATCCTCTCAAGACGTGCAGAGAATGCTTATCGTCTTGAACTTCCAGAAAAACTATCCAAGGTGCACGATGTGTTCCATGTGTCACAACTCAAGAAGTGTTTCAAAGATCCAGATCGTGCAGTTGATCATGATTCCATTGAACTGCAAGATGATCTATCTTATGAGGAGCACCCTATTCGTATTCTCGATGAGACCGAGCGTAAGACTCGCAACAAGAGCACCAAGTTCTTGAAAGTGCAATGGTCGCATCATTCCGATAAAGAGGCAACATGGGAGACCGAAGAGGATCTTCGCAAGAAGTATCCGGACCTGTTCATTTCTCAGTAGGGAATCTCGGGGCGCGATTCCTTCAAGGGGGGCGTTTTGTAACATCCCAAGTATGAAAATCATCCACTTAGAATGTTTGTTGCATGTTTATTAAAGTTTTGCATCATGTCATCATTTGTTTCTATGTTGTTTGCATTTGTTTCCTTATTATTGCAATTGTTTTCCACTGTTTTCACAACTCAAACTTAAACCTTATTCAAACATGGTTTCATACTTGCTCTGTTACAACTTTTGGAACAAAAATAACAAATAAAAACAACCCTTTTATTCCTTGTTTTTCACTTATCAAATTGTTGGTTTAATCAAACCATTAATCCAATTACTTAATTCTACTTCACTTCAATTCAAACCAAATGAATTTCAAATCAGTAACTATTTGAATACATGAAAATCACTCAACCATTGCAATCTTTAAACACTTATTCCTTAGGGTGAACCCTATTAAAAATTGTTGTTTAATATTGTGTTTAAT
Source organism: Alopecurus myosuroides (assembly GCA_028641055.1). Classification (NCBI taxonomy): domain Eukaryota; kingdom Viridiplantae; phylum Streptophyta; class Magnoliopsida; order Poales; family Poaceae; genus Alopecurus; species Alopecurus myosuroides. The sequence goes on along the minus strand of CM054057.1, from coordinate 452,220,262 downwards.
ATTAGAAATGCTTTCAATTTAATTTCAAATGCAAACCTAATTTTAAAACTCAATTTTTGAAATCCACTTTTGGAATATGTTTTCTAATTACCTAACAAGCCTAAACTAATTTTTCTGTAATTTTTATTAACTAAACCCTTAACAGTTTTCTTCCAAAAGCAAAACTACAAAAAAAATAAAACAGAAAAAGAATAAAAGGAGAACAGGAGGCAGCTAACCTATCTACCGCAACCCAGCCCACCTAACAGCTAACAGAGCGCGACCCAGCCCGCTATCTCCCCACTTACCGCTTCGCGTGCGCCAAGATTTGCGCCGATCGCCTAACCTCCTTCGTCCTGCGGTACGGCAGAGAATCGGCCGGTGCCACCGCGGCACCGCGCGCGACTCCGGCGGCTGCCCTCGCTCCTCGAGCCCTATAAGAGGCCCCCTAGCCCCTGGAAGCAACCCTAGCTCCTAGGGTTTCGCCTATCCCCTCTCCGCCGCCGTCGACTGCCTTCTTCCCCGTCGTTTACATCCTCTGCAACTCAACCACCGGCGGCGCACCTCTGAATCCGGCCACCGCGGCGATGCCATGGTTCTCCACTCCCCCACCTAAGCCCAAAAATCAAACGCCCGTTGCTGCCCCTCCCTTTTCGACACCAGATCGTCCCCGAGGAGCCGCTAGAACGCCGCCGCCGTCCACGACATCTCCGCCGTCGCCTCCGTCACGGCATCGTCAGCAACCACCGCACCTCGATCCCCTCCACGGTGAGCGAGCCCCAGCTTTCCCTCCTCTCCTCCTGGCATGCACCGCATCCGCGCACGTCGTTGCACGTCCACGCACTATCCCCAGCAGCGAGCACGGCCACGATAAGCTCCCGCCGGCGAGCCCTTTCTGTTCTGACGAAACGAGCAACGTTTGCTCGTCAGGTTCAGTTAAAATCGCTGAACCTTAACCTGAATCAATCGCGTCTACTGTCAACACAGCAGCGCAGCGCAACTGGTAGCGCTATCTCTGAACTTTTTGCAGGTCTCGGGTTCGAGCCGCAAGCGCCACCCTTTTTGTCCATTTTATTCCGCAGCGCGAGGAAGGCCCACCCGTCATTGTCCATCTCTGCCACGCGTGCGCGTGCGCGCCATGCTGGCTAGAGGGTCCACTGGAAAGTGGCTAGGGTAGGGTCTAGCTGAGTAGAAAAAGGATTTCTGCGTTTTTCCAAAAATAACAAAGTCATTTTAATTGGCAGAATTAAATCAAAACTTTAAAATTCAATATCTTTTGTTTTATAATTCCAACAAATACAAACTTTATATGAATTCTGATCCAAATTTTCTAATCTTTCCAAATATCCAAGTTGTGTTCTGTTTTGAGTTTTCAAAATACTTTTAAATTTCAAATTTGAATAATTCAAATGCAATTTGTAATAATTCATAACTAATTCATACTGTTTTCAAATAAGTCAAATAAAATATGTTTTTCATACCTTTTTGAATATCCTATTCAAATATAAAATTTGTTTTCTGGGTTGAACAATTTAAATTGCCTAAACAATTTAAATCTTGTTTAATTCAATTAAAAATTGTTTAATATTGTTTAATTCATAATTAATTAATCCAAAGTCCAATTTCAAAATGTGAAACATGTAATTCAACCAAAATTTGGTGTTCTTTTCAAATATAAAAATTGTAATTTGTTTTGCACACTTTAAATTGGTGAAAACAATAAATGTTTGGGTGACATGTCTAAGTACCCAAAACTTTCCAAAAATTAACAAATAATTTCCAAACTTGTTTTATTCCTTTTCCTTTGCATCTATCATTGTTATTTATTGTTATTTGTTGTTATCTTGTCATCATCATCATGCATGCATCATGATAACAACTATCACCTAATAAATAATGGTAAATCATTTGTTCCCCTTATTTCAATGGATCCTTTTCCATATGCAACCCTTGCATATGGGTCCATTTAATTTGTGCTATCATGTTAGCTAGTTTATTTTGCTGCACTATTAATTGTCATGCATCATATTGATTGTGCACAATGCCATGGCAATGATTGTTTACATTCCTGTTTTGTTTGTTTGCTTCTTCCCGGTTAGACGACGACTACGTTGAGACCGACGATCCTTACGACACCACTACCCAGGACCTAGCTCAGTACCCGGCTGTTGAGCTTCCAGGCAAGTTATCACTCACATGAACCATCGTGTTCCTTTCAACCCTGGTTACCGATACTTTCCGTTGTCTAAATCTTGCTAGCCTTAGTGGTAGATGTTTCTGTTACGAACCTATCACATGAATCCTTTAACTTGATATTGCCTCATTACCCCTCCTACAACCCATTGATTGAGCCAGTGTCTTACTAGCATGCTTAGGTTGTTTTGCTCGAGTCTGTTACCCGTTACTTTCAGTTACTATATCTTTATTATGTTCTGGGGGCTCGATGTTTAATCAATCAATCAATCATGCTAATGTTATTACTGTTAATAATAATTTGATGATAAGGCACCGGCAGGAGGCCCATGAGAGGTTTTGAGGCCTGCTAGTGTCGACCCTAATAGGAAAAGGGTCTTGTCTACTGATCCATGATGAGCGCACTACCCGCATGTGGGAAGCGAGTATGGGCGCCCCCCTCAATTTGATTCGATTCGCATCTCGTCCAAATCATCTCATTTAGTTCGTGCTTTCTATTTGCCGCATGCATGTTTTTGCGAGCCCAGCGCAGGGTGGAACTTTTGTAGTCGGCATATAGGGGGACACGGTCTTAGAGTGCTATGAGGGTCCCTTTTCTTCGGGGCTTGATTAGCCGTGCGCCCAAGGTGCTTTGGGCTTGATGCGGAGAAGAGTTGAATTGTGTTGAGTGCCCCGCTTGGTGGGAGGCATCCCATCTGGCGGGTTATTCATACGTGTACGGCCAAATTGGTGCAACCCTGCAGGGATAATCTTCTCGAGAAGCCGTGTTTTCCGCGGTTATGGATTACTTGGTGAAAGTACTGGCTAACAAGTACTCAGGACAACTTAAACATAATGATCAAATATGTTACACCCCATGATTAATAACTTGACTAGTAATAGTATTATTGTCACAATAACTTGATTCATATTAATCCAACTGTGTGAGTTATCCTCGGATTGCTTCTTTGGATAAGGGGCGAGATCCAGGATGGGTTTGTTTGATGTTATCTTCCAGTTGGTCACAACCCTCGATCTTATCCCCTTTCTAATAGTTGGATATGATAGAATCTCTGTAGTTGGTTAGCGCAGCCAGTTGCAGCATTATATACATCCCCTTCTTTCCGTTGAACCAAGTCATCTGTGCTTGTGTTGACGGGCTATACTTTGGTGAACTGTGAGTCTTGCTTGCCAGTACTTGGATGTACTGACCCCGTTGGGGCCGTGGTTTACGCAGACTACGACTACGGCTACGATGACCACCAGGATGGCTACTTCGTGGAGTTTGACGAGACTGCAGACGAGTAGTTAGCTGGACCAGGGCAGGATCCAGAACCTACGTGGATGGGCTTCGTCGTCTTTATTTTCTCCGGCTTCTTAAGCCTGTTGGATTTGTCTGTACCCAGACACCTTTGATTGCTTCCGCTGATGTAATGAATGTTATGTTGGGACATGTGTCCTCTGGATGATTGTATTTGCTATCTCTGCCTTAGTGAAGGCCATTTGCAACCTTATTTCAATCTTTTGTGTCTTAGAGATATGTTGTGATCATCATTCGTTCAAAGCTGTTGACGTACAGTGCGTGATTGATATGAAGTACGTCGACAGTAGTGCCTATGACCTCTAGTGGATAGTTTACATCGACGGTGGAATAGCAGGGCTTGTGTTGTCGCGCATAAGCGCAGGCCTACCAGGAAGCTGGGACGTGGGAGCAGTTATGCCCCATACTCCAAGCACCTGCTATCCAGTTCGTACGATGGGTATCCCTTAGAAGCCAGGGTGCGACACAAACCAACGGCCAAGTCGAAAGATCCAACGGATTAGTTTCGGCTGGCATCAAGAAACGTCTACTCGATCGTCTACACCCGGCAGCAGGACACTGGGCAGAAGAGCTACCCTCCGTGCTATGGAGCCTCCGCACAACTTCAAACCGATCCACAAACTACACACCATTTTTCATGGTCTACGGGGCCGAAGCATTACGTCCCGAGGACGTCAGATTCAGCGCCCCACGGGTTGTTGTTTACAGCGAAGAAACCTCCAACCGGGCACTCGCGGATGATATGGACGCACTCGACGAAATGCGCGATATTGCACTCGCAAGATCCGCAGTATACCAGCAGTCGCTGCGAAACTATCATAGTCGCCGCATACGCCATAGGGCCTTCGCAGTAGGAGATCTGGTGCTACGGCTCATGCAGAAGGAAGGACACAAGCTCGAGCCACCATGGGAAGGACCCTTCATAATACACGAAGTTATCCCAGGTGGCGCCTATCGACTGACGAATCCGACAACTGGAGGCATCTATTCCAACCCTTGGAATGTTGCGCAACTCCGCAAAGTTTATCCCTAGATTTATTTTACTCGCAGTAATAAGGCTATACTAGCCATCTTGTAGCTCGACAGAAAAACACATGACTTTTCAGTCATTGCAATAAAATACATGGTTTCTCAACCATAGATACTCGAAGATTCCTCATCCTTACATGCTAAAAGTAACAGGTACATACCCCACAAACACACGGGGGCTACGCCTAACTCGGCATCACAGGAAAAAAATTATATACAAGGTGAACACCTTACAACAGTTTTTACAACTACACAGCGCAACAGGATACAGACATCCTACAATCAAACATGGCGATGAGCATTCTCAGCCGCCAAAACCCGATCTATCTCAGCCGTGGTCAATCGAATGATTTCTTGTGCCGCAGGACGAACAACCCTATAATGAGGAGAAATATCGTCGATTGGACCATCAGGAAGCCTAGCTACGGAGTTGAAATTCACCTCGGGATGCCACAATCGGACGAAAGAGAGACCACTACCGAGCCGCAAATCATCTGATTGCGAACACACTCGCGAAATTCTCCTTCTCGCCCAAATACCCTGAGAAGATGGCTCCAATCTTCAGGACCCCTCTCCAACGGATAGAAAGTGGCGTTCATTGCAATCAAAACCTCGTGAAAAGAATTCACGAGTATCTTCGCCTGGATGACTCAGAACTTCAACGTAGCAAGCACAAAGCCTCGACTACGATCAGACCAAAAGTTACTCGCATGAGGCTTTGAGCTGCCAGCCTCTTGAAGAATGTGGTTCTCCACCCATTGTTTCTCACTCCTGCCATCCGGCTGAACAACTGAAAAGCAAAGGTATATGATCAAAAAAGGATACAAGACAAAGAAGACTAGGGGGCTGCACTACTTACAGAGCAAATCCCTGGCAACAGACGCCAATTCGTCCATCACAAACTGCTCGCGTTCAATCGCCAGCTTTTATTTGGACTTTGCCACATCTGCTACCCCATGCAAAGCTTTTAGCTTGCGTTCACCCTCCGAAACACGATCACGGAGGCCTGCAAAGGTCCCAACAGCAGCAACAAGAGGATTTGCTGGGGTAGCAAGTCCACCTGAAGAATCAGCGGCAACCCCGGCTACCTGGAAGAATACAAGGAAGTTAAAGGAATAAGATGACCCCATTCGAGATATCACAACCACCTATTCGACAGGTGCTCAGGGGCTACTCCCATCGGGAGACACACAACAAACCAATCGCACAAAGCATCTCAGAAGGACATCTCAATTAAACGATGAAGTACGGGAGCACATCCCAAGGTTCATTACAATCGAAAAGATAAAATACAAAGGAAATATACTAATGAGCTGCAGTTGTGCTGCCACTCGCGGCGGTCCCTCCCCTAGCACGGGCAAATAACTCGGATAACTTCCGAGCAAGGACTCCGGCTGGCTCGCCAAAACGACGAAGCCCTGCCTTTTTGCCCATAGAAGGATCGACGGGAAGGTCCGAGTACGCCTCCTCCAAGCCGGTGACTCCATGCGCCAGTGCGAACTGGATGGCGGTCTTCGCCCCAGACTCCGACTGAGCAACCGCGTAGGTGTCAAGGAGATTGCTCTCCGAGAAGATCTTCAGAAGATCACCCAGCACGGGTGGAGACACGGCGTTGACTAGAAGGCGACCGTGAAGCTGCGTCAGCACTCGAGTAGCATCGCCAATCAGGGTGCAAACCCCTTCAGCGTGCTTCCTGAGCTGGGCGCAGGAATCAGTCAGCGCATCTACCCGTGGAATCCCAGGAAGCTCCAGTGGGACGCCCAGAAGACCTGAAAAGGAGAATGTTAAAACCTAAAAGACCTATCCGACAACCAGAAAACAACAATAGACCAAAAGCAATTTACTCGCAAAGTGTTCGGCCAGAGGACGAAGGAAGTCGACGAGGTCGGCGTCCGCCTTGGTGCCAGCCTCCTCCAGATTCTTTAGAGCGTCCTGGGCAGCCAAAAGCTTTCCTTCAAGATCAGCCGATAGCATGCGGGAGGACTCGAGTTCCCGTCGAATAGCTGCCAACTCAGCCTCTTGAGCAATTGCCCGAGTGGAGGCGTCTGCCTTCTCGGTCTTCATAAACTCAACTTGAGCTGCTCAACAATAGTTGTCAGAAACGAAAAATTGGTGGAAGAAAAAGGATAAAGATGGAAGAAGATGATAAACTTACTTCGAAGAAGCTCATTCTCCGCGGCGAGTCGATCATGATCCTATCGAAGGATCCCGCATTCCGCCTCAGCAAGAAGAACTCGGCGACCAACGGCCGCGAGGGAGTCGATAAGCGACTGCAAGGAACATGAAGATAGAGGAATCAGAAAAGAGAAATTTGAGCCTATACTCGATTGTAAACATTCGAGTATAGCCTCGGGGGCTACTCCCATCGGGAGCACTATCGTGCACCCGATGAAACGAAGAGAAGAAATAAAAGACTATTTTTGAGCCTGTAGTCGGTCGCATGCGATCAACTATAGCCTCAGGGGCTACTCCCATCGGGAGCACTGTCGTGCACCCGATAAAAAATCCAAAACCGACGAAACATTGAAGAGACAAGTTGCAACGTTTACCTGGCCTTGAGCAAAGGAGAGGGGATCCGCTGAGCTACCCGACACCTCCTTCGGAGTCGAAGCCCCAGCAGCAAAACTAGGAATTCTGTATTCCGTAGTCGCCGCGGTGGGGGCTACACTCGGTGAATTCTGGACAATGTCAACGGTAGGAGTCTCACCCGCAGCTCCAACTCTCTTCCTCTTTTCGAGAGGAAGGGAAGAGACGAATCTACGAGGGCTGATAGCTTGAAGGCTACGATGAAGATAATAGGTCAAAAGATGTGAAAAGGAAATGCTCGACTAAGAACAAGAAGAAAAACTTACTCGTCGTCATCTTCTTCGTCCAACATATCCGCATTCCAAGCGGTTTGGAAATTTGGAAACGAAGGAGAAGGGGCGCGCGTGCGCAGCGGAGTCGCGTTGAGAGGTCCCTTCCCGGGCGACTCCTTGTCCAAAGAGTTGTCTTTGGAGGTGGCATCATCGTCCTCCACTCGACGGCGTTTACGTTGGAGGAGACCGCCATCCGAGTCTTCTGCACCATCCGAGGAGTCATGCTCGGAGCTCGAAGATGCAGCAGCAACACTAGTATCGGCTGGGCCGTCCAAGTTACTCGCCAACAAATCCGAAGCCTCCTCCCCAGACATTGGCGGGTAGCAGGTAGCCACGGATAGGCTCTACAAAAGAAGACATAAGAAAAGCAAGAGAAAGATTCAGTCGGCCAAATTTCAGGACAAGGAAAGAAATGAAGACATGAAGAAAGACAAAACTTACATCGGATGGCGGAGGCCTTGACGCCTCGAAAGCTGCAACCGTGCAGTCGGGGAAGGTCTCGCCCACCTTCAAGCTGGTGATTGCCGCGATCTTCTTATCGAACTCGACATTCGAGAGCTCTTCGCGGCTGACGCGACTGGGGTCCTCAGTACCCTGGTACTCCCACATCGTGGAAGGCCTGTTCTGCAGGGGCTGAATCCGGCGCTTGAGGAAGATACTCGCCAAGTGCAGCCCATTCAGCACGACTCCGGCGGCTTGGTCCCGTAGGGCAGCCACCTTGGCGAGTAGTGGAGTGACTACCTGGTTTTCTTCGGCCGACAGCTTGTGCGCCCAGGACTTCCGCTTCTTCAGAAGGGCGAATGGGTGAAACTCCTGAATCCCATCCGAGCTGCTGTCGATGATGTAGAACCACTTTTTTCTCCACCCTTGAGCGGAGTCGATGAAGTGCATCCCGAAGTAGCTGGAGTCCGATTTCGCCTGGATCCCGAAACCACCGGTGCGCAGCGGCTCGCCAAGCTCGTTCTCTACTGGCGACTTCTCGCGGAAGACGCGGATCTTGAAGAGGGCCTTCCAGAGGCCCCAATGCGGGCGAATGCCCAGAAAGCACTCGTAGAATACAATGAAGCACGAGATGTGCTGCACTGCATTCGGAGGCAGATCGTGGAGCTGTATGCCGTAGACATACAGCAATGCCACGGGGAAGGGGTGAAGAGGAAAAGAAAGTCCGCGCGAAGCGTGGTCCGCAAAGACCACGCGTTCGTTCGCGCTGGGGTTGGGTACCTCCTCCTTCTTGCCAAGACGCACCCGTTTTTCAGCTTCCGGCGGCAGCAATCCCTCCCGCTGCATCTCCTTGATGCTCTTGGCGGTGGTGTTGGGCGAGCGCCAATCGCCCGAGCGCGGTGCGGGTGGCACTGGAACCTCTCCTGACGCCCTCGACGACGAGACGGCAACATGCATCATCAAGCTGAAGAATCTTTCGAATGGAAAGTCCAAACACGAAAATAACTTCGTATGGACAAATTATGGCATGAAATCTCTTTCGCAGGAAAAAATACCCAAAACACGAAAACTCTTTCGTATGGGCATAAAACTCTGAACACGAAAACTCTTTCGTATGGACAAGAAACCGCAAACTCAAAACTACGTGAGTAGGCATATCCTGCCCCTCTTTCACACGATGTCTACACATCATAAACCTGGATTGTTCAGCCGACTAAGTACATCCGGATGCCATATTCTTGCGAATATGAAGGTAAGACCCAAAAGATCTCTCTTGAGGGCCTGGAATCACACTCAAGCTGCGTCCTCCGGTATAATTCCGTGTCAACAACACGAAGAAAAATCCTAGCGGACGCGCCGGAGACCTGAAAGCGCATGGTTCCCCCATATGTGGTTTTGGTAATTAATGACAATCCTTATGGACTAATGTTTGCATTGAGTTATCCTTTGTAGATATTGTCCATAGGAAATAATGGAGTTCATGTGTTGAACTCTATTAGCTTCCTTGATGGCCATTGTTATTCATGGATTTATATGAAGAATGGTCATGGTTTGAGTTGAGCTTATTGCTAGTGTGTCTTGAAGAAAAGGATTAGGTGATCTTTCATTATCATCTTCAAGACATCATCTTTAGAAGTGAGAAGCAAAGATACAAGGTTGATCAAGCAAGCGATCAACACACAAAGCTACAAGTTGTACCAAGTGGGATTGTGTATCTCATGATATGGTAAGCATTTGTCAATATAGCTTTGTGAACTAACCCATGATATGTGTGTGTCGCATCTCTATGTGTGGTTAGGTATCTTTCCATGGGCATGAACCAAAAGGAAGATTTCATATAGCCCATGGTCTTTGTCGTCGTCAAGCGGTGTTCGTCATCTAGCTTGACGTGGTAAGCTCAAGTGAAGTATCTAGAAGATATCCTATGCTTGATGCTTGCAACCCTTTTGGAGATTGTGGCCTTGTGAAGATTTGCCGAAGGGTCTCTCCCGTAATGGTGTATGGGGGAGCAACTTGCAAGTCTTCATCAAGCGGAGCTTGTGCTAGCAAGTGCAATCAAGAAAGAAGATCCAACTTGAGAGAGTCAAGATCGCCATCATCTAGCTCAAGTGGAATGCTCAAGGCAAAGGTATAATCTTGATAGGTTTTCTATTTCACCGGTCTCGTGTCTTCGGGAGACCGGATTATAGGATAGATAGTCGTACTATCAAGAGGGGCTCTCAAGTGAGTAACGTGATCGAATTGTTGTGGAGAGCTCAAACCTTTGCATACTTGCATATCATCTTTCTTGGTTCTTATTCGTCTTTTGTCTCCTTTGGGTTTTAGTGCTTGTCATGATATTCATGGCAAGCCAAGGTTTATCGAAAACGGTTTTGGTAAGAAAAACTTGTTGCGATTTCGGTGGTGAAAATATCCGGTTCAGTTTTTAGAATGTTTCCACACCTTCCATATGTGTTAACTTCTCCATTCCTTTTTTTTTGGATAGTCCTTGTTATTACCTTTCCAACCCTTTTGGATTCACCTTATTCGGAGTTCATTCGCAAAAGTTATGTGTGTTTTCGTGTTGGAGGTTTTACCGGGTGTTCCTATTTGAGTGGTCTAAACCTTTACCCATTTGGTTTTATCTTCCATTTATGGACAATGATGTTTCTATGCATATTCTTGTAGTGCTCGTCGTTGCGATTCCAACGAGCCCAAGAACATCGAAAACGGAGTTCATATGCAAAAGTTATTGCATTTCTCGTATCGGTTTTCTGTCTTCGGTTTGCAATCCGGAATATTCCGGATGATTCCGGAATCCGGATTTTTCTGGGCTCCGGAATATTCCGGACCCCGGAATATTCCGGAATATTCCGGCCAGAACGGGAAAAGGCTCTGTTTCCATCCGGAATCGCTCCGGAATCGATTTCGGGCCATTCCGGGTCATTCCGGGGTCCGGAATATTCCGGACCATTCCGGAATGGACGGAAAAAGTGGCAAACGGCTAGTTTTTTGAGCAGCTATTTAAGGGGCTTTCTTCCCCAAAGTCCCCAAGTCCTTCCCAGCCCGTTTTCCCTCTCTCTCCACACCATTGTTGACTTTGGAAAGCTTGCTCCTCTCTCAATCCCTCCAATGATTCTTGCATATCTTTGAGGGAGAAGTTAGAGGAGATCTAGATCTACATTTCCACCAATCCATCCTCCTTCTTAGTGAGGGAAACCTAGTAGATCTTGATCTTGGAGTTCTTGGTGTTTCTCCATTGTTCTTCCTCTCTTATTCCCCCATAAGCATTTGTTGCTTTGTTGGAATTTGAGAGTGGAGGATTTGAGCACTTGTGCTCTTGCCATTTGCATCGGTTGCATCGGTTTGGTCTCTCCACGAGGATTCGTGGAAGTGAAAGATTGTGAGCTTGTTACTCTTGGGTCTTGGACCCTAGACGACTTGTGGTGTTCTTGGGAGCCTCCAATTGAGTTGTGGATGCATGCCCCAAGATTGTGGTGACACCGAGAGCCTCCAATTGAGTTGTGGATGCGTGCCTCGGGTTTGAAGGTTGCCAATAGTGGAAGGTGAACTAGGCCTTTTTGGCGGGGTTCATCAGAGAATAGGGTGAGGCCTTTGTGGCGTTGAGTAGGCCTTCGTGGTGAGCTCACACCCCTCCAACGAGACGTACTCCCCTTTGTGGGAGGAACTCGGGAATACATCTTCGTCTCCGTGTGCCTCGGTTATTTCTATACCCGAGCTTTTTACTTATGCAATTTACATTGTGATAGCCTTCGAGCTTGAAGTTATATATCTTGCTATCACCTTGTTACTTGTCTTGCTTAGCATAAGTTGTTTGTTCATCTAGTTTACCCTAGAATATTTAGGTTGTATGCTTGTTAATTTAAACACCTAGTTTATTTCCGCATTTAGTAAGCATTAACCGGAAAAGTTTTAATCGCCTATTCACCCCCCCCCCTCTAGGCGACGTCGTTGTCCGTTCAATTGGTATCAGAGCCTCGTCTCTCTTTATTAGGCTTTACATCCTAGAGAGTACGATGTCGTTTAGAGAAATAGAACATGATTCCGCTTTTATATTCTATGGTAGAAACTTTGATGTTTGGAAAATTCGCATTCTTAAATTTCTTACGGACATGGGTCCAAAGTATGTTAAGAGAATTGTAGATATGGATTTTCCTCCTCCTAAGGATTCTCAAGATTTATCTTTAGAGGATAAGGAAAACTCTTATCTTGATACTTTTGTATCTAATGGTCTCTTGTCCTTTTTGAGCGATGTAGTTATTGAATCAATCATGCCTTTTCGGAACGCTCATGAGCTATGGACAAAACTTCAAGATATATATGATGTGTCCAATATTATTGAGGATGATTGTTCTCCATCCACTTCCGGCCGTGATGAGTTCACATCTTTCTCCACTCCACCAACATGTGATTTGTCACAAGGTAATGATATGGTGAGTGGTGATAGAAATTGCATTGTGGATAGTGAATTTGGTATTGACTATACTTCATCTCTATCCCATTGCAATGATCTATCTTTGGACTTAATATCTTCTAGCATTCAAAATTCCATACATGCTAGTGTTGGTAGTCCTTGCATATCATGTAATAGTTGTTTAACTAAATCTCATGATGATATGCTTCCTATGTCTTGTTTTCATGAAAATAATGCTTCCATTTCCTCTAGTACTTGTGTGGCTAACAATGTAGAGGAATCCCATTTTTTTGTGGAACAAGACATGGACCTTAATGGCTCTTCTAGTATATCTTCATCATCGCCATCCATTTCTCATATGTGCCTTATGGCTAGGGATTCAAAGGTATCACCACCTTTGGAACCCACTACATCTTGTGATGATGATGATGAGGATATATTTTATGGAGAGTATGAGGACGAAGACTCTTTAATGGAGAAGGGTGAGTTGGTTCTTCTTGATCTCCCTAAAGGTAGTAAAGCTATCACTCCTTTTAGTAAAATATTGGCTTTTGCTATTTATAGCGCTAAAATCATTGAAAAGAAAGGTGAGATTGAAAGAAGTGATGCCAATGAAAAGGCATCCCTCACTATGTCTCTTGAGGAAGAGTATGAGCTCCGAGTTACTCTTGAGGAGAAACTTGAATCTATTGAGGAGCTCTATAATGAACAAATAGCCTATCTCACTAAAGCACGTGACCATACCCATGCTAAATATAAAGTGCTTAAAAATGAAAAGGTTGAATTTGTTGTTGGCAATGCTAATCTAATTGAAGAAAACTCTAGGTTAAATAATGAGCTTGCCAAGTTATCTTCTTCTATTTCAATTGATGCTTGTGCTACTAACTCCACATCTTGTGAAGCATCTATTTTGAAGGAGAATGTTGAGCTAAGGGCTCAACTTGAGCTAATGACTAGCAAGTACGGGAAATTGGAAGAAAGTCATGAAAAGCTATCTAGCTCTCATGAGGATCTTCTAGAATCCCATACCAAGCTAAAATTAGCTCTTGAGGCTATCACTACAAAGGTAACATCTTGTGAGCCTCATGTGGTTACTAGCACAATATCTTCTAATAATGCTATATTGACTTGTGCTCGTATTAGTAATTCATCCTCCCATAATGTTTCTACATCTTGTGATGAATTGCTTTCCTTGCCTTGTTGCTCTAACAATGAAGCATCTACTTCCTCTAGATCTTGTGTTGATTCTAACCATGTAGAGGAAATTAAAGAGCTCAAGGCCCAAGTCACTTCTTTGAAGAAAGACTTGGAAAAGTGTCATGAAGGGAGTTCCACACTTGACAAGATGTTGAGAGTGCGAAGACTTCCCAATGACAAGAGTGGACTTGGATTCAACTCCAATCTCAATAACAAGTCCATTATTGACAAGAAGAAGGGCCAAGAACAAGTCAAAGATTCGGCCAAGATTATTTGCTTCAAGTGCAAGATTAAAGGGCACCATGTTAGATCTTGCCCTTTGAAGAAGAAGCCTCTTACCGAGAAGCAACTAGGGAAGAGGCCTCTTGTTCAATCTCATGCTCAACCACGAGTTGAACAACGGCCACCTCCTAAGAAGACTCAAGCCAATGCTCCTCTTGTTGAGAAGCCTATTGAGAAGAAACAAAAGAGTCGATGTTGCTACCTTTGTCGCAAGAAGGGACACTTTGCTTCTTCATGCACTAATGGTACATTATCCAACCCTATCCTTGTTGATGATGTTTATTCTATTAGGAAGGATAATGTGGGCAATGTGTTTGCCAAGTTTGTTGGTACTCAAAGTGGTGTCAAGAAAAGAACCATTTGGGTTGCCAAACCTATTGTGACTAACCTCTTAGGACCCAACTTTGTTGGGGACCAACAAGCTCAAACTTGATCAATAGGTGTTGTTGGAGGGCATTGGAGACTTGGCTATTTCATGAAGAATTAAGGGATCTTCTTCAATTATATTTCCTCAAGACAAGTCACTTGGATTATATATATCTCTTGCCCATTGTTCCTCCAAGCGGTAACTTGTATTTAATTCTATATACATTGAAAGTTGCTTACTCCCTTGCATATGTTAGTTTTGTTTCTAGCATGTGGTTGTATATGTTGTGCTTCCTACTCACCTATCTTGAGTAATCTAGTTATGTTTGTTGGTTTGCACTCCATGTACTTGTGTTCTTTGTGTTGAGCCTTCATTACTTTCATTGATTATCTTAGTTGGCTCTTTGGGAGATTAATGGACTATCCCATTTTGGGGGGGTAATATGCTTTGCACTTTACTATCCTAAAATGTGTGTACATGAGGAATACCACTTAGTGTTGATATATCAATATTATCTATTCTCTATGTGGTATGTCATTCTCATGAGAAATTCATTTCTAAATGTCCATTAACTTTCTCTAGTTGAATTTATTTTCTTTGCCTCTTGTTAAAAAAATGGATTATCACATTATGGGGGAGTAATAAGCTATGTGCATATTACAAGCCTAGAAAATGTGAACATGTGAGGTATTGCCACCTAGAGTTGATATTCTAGTTATCTTGTTCCTAAGTGGCATGTTTCTCAAACAAGTTCCATATTTTCTTAAAAATATCTTGTGTCTCTCTTCTTTGGTATCTTGTTTGTAAGAGAGTTTCTTGTTGCCTTGCTTTTTCGAGTTTTATTTTAAGCCTTCAAGAATCTCTATCTAAGCATGTTTTTTTTCCTAATTTTTACCACATGCTTATGTTTTGTGAATATGATTGTGAACAAATCTACCGCCGAGAAATATCTCCATACATCTCTTGTCTTTGAAAAGTTATAATATTTTGTGGTAAGTTTATTGATCATATTTACTTTGGCCATTGCTCTAATTTTGCCTTGTTTCTTGCCAAGGATTTTGTTTGGTTCAAACTCCTTTGTGTCTTCCTTGCTCTACTCAAAATTTGTTTTATGCTTTCTTGAGTTAGGAAAAGCAATGATCCCATACTTGTGCACTTGTGTTCAAAGTCATAATTCTTTGGGTTGCACTATTCTTGGGGAAGCTATCCTACATTGAGTAGATCACCATTCTTTAAATTGGTATTGCATCTAATTGATTTTATTTAAACATGACTAGTGTTTGAATAATATATATGGAGAGTAATGATTCCATTGTGTGCATTTTGTATTCAAATGCAAGATCATAAATAATGCACTATTATTGGAAGAACTATCCTATATGCGTTTGAACACTTGTTGTCTTTAAATTTGCATTTTATCCCAATGACTTGTCTCTTTGGAAGACGAACTTTTTTCGTCTTGGTACTTTGTGTGCTATCATGAAAAGTGTAGAGGGTTTGTTTATTCTTTTATTTTTTTTGGTATCTTCTCTATTTGGTTTCCTCTATCATATGTTGATTTGGGTCTTGATATATTTTGGACAATTCTCTTTCTTTTCACTCTTGTAAGTGGCTTCTTGGTTTGATTAGTTCTTTGTCCCATTTGTATCTTGTTTTGGTTCTTGAAAGTTTTGTGCATGCATATTTACTATATATATCTTTTGGCATGCTTACTTTCGTTGATCCAATATATAGGATAAACTCCATCAAATCCTAATTGGCTAAGATGTGCATGAAATTCAAATTCATATTAATATGCACATATTTACTTGGAGCTTGTCCTATGTATTGTAGTTGTTCTAACTACTTTGGACCCAATGAGTTTGGGTACCATTTTGTACTTGAATTTTGTTTTAGGTACAATGGAGATACATTGGTTGCTTGCTCCATTCATAAGGAAGGTGTTCTCACCATGGTATTATAGGAGTCAAGCTTCGATGATTATCAAACTCGCATCCTCTTCATCACCAATGTCGTCTCGGTAACAAGTATCTATCTCATGCATACATTTCTAGCTTTCAACCTTGTGTAGGTTGCTTCTTGGCATGATTTCCCCTTGTTGCATTTCATTTGGTTCTTGCAAATGTCTTATCAAAAGCATCTTAATTGCAACTATGAGTAAGCCGGGATGATTGCATACTATGGGGATATTTATAGTCATTTTCATGATTCACCAATCCCGAGTATATTAATCTAGCAACTTCTACTTGAAGTCTCTCATATGCAATATTGATGAATTCTCAAAAAAAAAACATTTGAACTTTTTGTGATATGCGTTACCTTTCTCGAAGCATTCCAACTATCACTTTTCCCTTGTGATATTTGTGATGATTTGATGAGTTTTGTGTGTTCATCTATATCCCCTTAAGATTAAACTAAGCTTAGTGCTTTGCTTTCAAGCAAAAATCTTATTGGTATATTAATGAACCTCTCTTGGATATCATGTTCCTCACCTTTGTACCTATTTTGTGTGTGCATGTTTCTTTGTGGATATATATCTTTGTGATTGTTGTCCACTTAGAAACTTATACACACGATAATAGTTACATCTTTAATTGATATTATATTTCTTTAGTGACCACATTTTATTGCTTTATATTCCTTGGTGGTTCCTAAAAGGCACAAGCTTTGCTTTTCTTTTGGTATTCCTTTTGAATCTTAATAAGCTTGTGGACCTATGTGTTTTATCATTTGATGGTTTGTGTGTATGGGAAAGACATGATATGCACTATGTGCCTCCTATATTGAAAGACTATGTTGATGATTCTATCATCCTATTAGTCTCCTAAAAATGTTTTTCCTTGTCACACGCATCTATTTCGGTTGAGTAAGTCTTTATTTGTCACTTCTTGATCTTCATTGCTCAACTTTTGTTTGTTTACAAGTTGCTTTTCTTCATCTCCAATCTATTCTCTTGCTCTTGTTTGTGTTCAAAATTATCTAGAAGGGAGTGATGATTCCATGTTGTGCACATTATATAGTAATTCAAATCTAACATTGTGCATGTACCTTGGGGAGTTCCCTCTTGATTTTCTAGAACACTTGGTTGATCCTATCAAAATATTGATGTTGGTCAATCGGTTTTTCGGATCCTTGTGGTTGGTTGCTTCTTTGTGAAAGTTTCCTTCAATTTTACTTTGCTTGTAAACCTTTGGATCCTCAATATAGTTTGATCTCCCTCCATCTATTCATAGTTGGATATATGCACTTGAGTTCACTCATATCATGAGGAATGCATACTCTATGGGGGAGCTCTTACTATATTGGCCTTCTAATCTTTTTGCCCATTTCGGCAATGGATGCCAATGGGGGAGAAGTTTAGAGGGTTTAAGGTAATTTGGTTTATGATTTAGTTTCGTTCTTAAGCATTTTCCTTTCCATGCTATTGCATCCTTGCTCTTGTTTAACATGTTTGCTTTATTCATCATATAAACCCTCGTAAAAAGGGATTGTCATCAATTACCAAAATGGGGGAGATTGAAAGCGCATGGTTCCCCCATATGTGGTTTTGGTAATTAATGACAATCCTTATGGACTAATGTTTGCATTGAGTTATCCTTTGTAGATATTGTCCATAGGAAATAATGGAGTTCATGTGTTGAACTCTATTAGCTTCCTTGATGGCCATTGTTATTCATGGATTTATATGAAGAATGGTCATGGTTTGAGTTGAGCTTATTGCTAGTGTGTCTTGAAGAAAAGGATTAGGTGATCTTTCATTATCATCTTCAAGACATCATCTTTAGAAGTGAGAAGCAAAGATACAAGGTTGATCAAGCAAGCGATCAACACACAAAGCTACAAGTTGTACCAAGTGGGATTGTGTATCTCATGATATGGTAAGCATTTGTCAATATAGCTTTGTGAACTAACCCATGATATGTGTGTGTCGCATCTCTATGTGTGGTTAGGTATCTTTCCATGGGCATGAACCAAAAGGAAGATTTCATATAGCCCATGGTCTTTGTCGTCGTCAAGCGGTGTTCGTCATCTAGCTTGACGTGGTAAGCTCAAGTGAAGTATCTAGAAGATATCCTATGCTTGATGCTTGCAACCCTTTTGGAGATTGTGGCCTTGTGAAGATTTGCCGAAGGGTCTCTCCCGTAATGGTGTATGGGGGAGCAACTTGCAAGTCTTCATCAAGCGGAGCTTGTGCTAGCAAGTGCAATCAAGAAAGAAGATCCAACTTGAGAGAGTCAAGATCGCCATCATCTAGCTCAAGTGGAATACTCAAGGCAAAGGTATAATCTTGATAGGTTTTCTATTTCACCGGTCTCGTGTCTTCGGGAGACCGGATTATAGGATAGATAGTCGTACTATCAAGAGGGGCTCTCAAGTGAGTAACGTGATCGAATTGTTCTTGAGAGCTCAAACCTTTGCATACTTGCATATCATCTTTCTTGGTTCTTATTCGGCTTTTGTCTCCTTTGGGTTTTAGTGCTTGTCATGATATTCATGGCAAGCCAAGGTTTATCGAAAACGGTTTTGGTAAGAAAAACTTGTTGCGATTTCGGTGGTGAAAATATCCGGTTCAGTTTTTAGAATGTTTCCACACCTTCCATATGTGGTAACTTCTCCATTCCTTTTTTTTTTGGATAGTCCTTGTTATTACCTTTCCAACCCTTTTGGATTCACCTTATTCGGAGTTCATTCGCAAAAGTTATGTGTGTTTTCGTGTTGGAGGTTTTACCGGGTGTTCCTATTTGAGTGGTCTAAACCTTTACCCATTTGGTTTTATCTTCCATTTATGGACAATGATGTTTCTATGCATATTCTTGTAGTGCTCGTCGTTTCGATTCCAACGAGCCCAAGAACATCGAAAACGGAGTTCATATGCAAAAGTTATTGCATTTCTCGTATCGGTTTTCTGTCTTCGGTTTGCAATCCGGAATATTCCGGATGATTCCGGAATCCGGATTTTTCTGGGCTCCGGAATATTCCGGCCAGAACGGGAAAAGGCTCTGTTTCCATCCGGAATCGCTCCGGAATCGATTTCGGGCCATTCCGGGTCATTCCGGGGTCCGGAATATTCCGGACCATTCCGGAATGGACGGAAAAAGTGGCAAACGGCTAGTTTTTTGAGCACCTATTTAAGGGGCTTTCTTCCCCAAAGTCCCCAAGTCCTTCCCAGCCCGTTTTCCCTCTCTCTCCACACCATTGTTGACTTTGGAAAGCTTGCTCCTCTCTCAATCCCTCCAATGATTCTTGCATATCTTTGAGGGAGAAGTTAGAGGAGATCTAGATCTACATTTCCACCAATCCATCCTCCTTCTTAGTGAGGGAAACCTAGTAGATCTTGATCTTGGAGTTCTTGGTGTTTCTCCATTGTTCTTCCTCTCTTATTCCCCCATAAGCATTTGTTGCTTTGTTGGAATTTGAGAGTGGAGGATTTGAGCACTTGTGCTCTTGCCATTTGCATCGGTTGCATCGGTTTGGTCTCTCCACGAGGATTCGTGGAAGTGAAAGATTGTGAGCTTGTTACTCTTGGGTCTTGGACCCTAGACGACTTGTGGTGTTCTTGGGAGCCTCCAATTGAGTTGTGGATGCGTGCCCCAAGATTGTGGTGACACCGAGAGCCTCCAATTGAGTTGTGGATGCGTGCCTCGGGTTTGAAGGTTGCCAATAGTGGAAGGTGAACTAGGCCTTTGTGGCGGGGTTCATCGGAGAATAGGGTGAGGCCTTTGTGGCGTTGAGTAGGCCTTCGTGGTGAGCTCACACCCCTCCAACGAGACGTACTCCCCTTTGTGGGAGGAACTCGGGAATACATCTTCGTCTCCGTGTGCCTCGGTTATTTCTATACCCGAGCTTTTTACTTATGCAATTTACATTGTGATAGCCTTCGAGCTTGAAGTTATATATCTTGCTATCACCTTGTTACTTGTCTTGCTTAGCATAAGTTGTTTGTTCATCTAGTTTACCCTAGAATATTTAGGTTGTATGCTTGTTAATTTAAACACCTAGTTTATTTCCGCATTTAGTAAGCATTAACCGGAAAAGTTTTAATCGCCTATTCACCCCCCCCCCTCTAGGCGACGTCGTTGTCCGTTCAGTACCCCCATAGGTTAAGTTCGACTCGGTAAGACCACTACGGCCCAGTCGCAATGATCACCTCATCGGGTTCGAGTCGGAGGTCTCGAATCTGTGTAGGCCAGAACTGTTTTTGCCCTAGTTGCAATTAATTGGCCCTGATCTTTCGGGAGAGCCAAGCTGCTGCGCCACATCCTTCTGCGATAAATAGCCATAAAAACAGGCACTTCCATTGCTCGATACTCGGGTATAAAAAGCTCATCACACAGGGTACACACCCTCCAAACAGGAAACGACTGTAATGGTTATCCGAAAGAAAGCGGGATGAAAAATCTGACCGTCTACTCGACTGGAAAAATCCCAATCGAGCAAACGCTCGGGGGCTACTGACGAAGGAATGGATCTTAGACCTTGCGGTCAAGGACACCCCGTCTCAGGCCCAAGTTTAAGGCCCAAGAAGGGAAGCCCTTGGAGTATTCTAGAAGGCCCACATCAAGCCCACCCGCAATGCCTTGCGGGCTAAGTTAGGAAACTTGTAACCGACGTAGGGTTAGAGTTCGAGTCCTCTCCGGGTAGGGTTTGAGACCCGGCCACCTATATAAGGCCAGGAGAACCACCGGAAGAGGACCAAGAAATACCGCACCACCAAAGCCTTGAGCTCGAGATCGTACTCTCGACTTGAGCATCCACCATTGTAACCGATCTATTCGATAATACAGATCGACAGAGGCAGGAGTAAGGGTTTTACCTCTACGAGGGCCCCGAACCTGGGTAAATCGTGCCCCCTGTCTAGCCGACGATCGTCACCAGCGCTCATGGGTTCTCCTATTCGAAACCCTATGGGTTCACCCGAGGGATTTGTTGAGTCACAGATTCGACAACAACCTTTATTCATTTGATCCAAGTTTACATGATTTACATTACTATGATGATCAAGTTTATGTTGGTAGCATGTCACCTTAGAAATTATGTGCTTTTATCATTTACCTACTCGAGGACGAGTAGGAACTAACCTTGGGGATGTTGATACGTCATAAGCGTATCCTTAATTTCTGATGGTCCTTGTTGTTTTCATGCCATATGCTACATGTTTTCCTTAAGCCATCAAGCCTCAACCAGAACCGCTCAAATTGGAACCTTTTCCGCCCCCCCCCATGCGAGGTGCAGTCGAGGAGCAGGGGGAATGGTCTGCCACAACCGAAGCCAGGCAGCGAAGCAAGCAGCTGGGGTGCAACTCCTCCTAGTCCACCGTGCAGAACACCCTGTCAAGCCTAACAAGGGTTGGGGGTTCCTGTCATTGGTCCATGTGTAGCGTCTACCATGGAGGTACACCTCCTTGAGTTCACCGTCGCTAAGGAAGCGCCTCATCCTCCCCATCATCCGTCGGTTTAGATTACCGTTGTTTTTATCTTCATCACGATAGATCATGTTGAAATCCCCGCAGATTATCCACGGCCCCGAATGCGCAGCGCGAATATCTCACGGCTCCGTCAAGAAGGCAATGTTGGCCGCCTCATCCTGGGGGCCGTACACCCCTATGTGCCACCAAGAAGGGCCTCCCTCAGCAGGGGAGACCTTGGCAGTGACTGAGTTAGCATCCACATGGAGGTTATCCAGGACAACCTTAGAGCCCACCCAAGCAAGAATGATACCCCCCCTAGTACCAGAGGCCGGCAAGTAGCAGTAACCGTCAAACTCGAAGCCTAGGATCTAAGGGGAGATTTTTCGGCCGCTCCATGCTAATAATGTATTCCCTCCGGGTCAAATTATTTGTTGCAAATTATCTATTTTTGTGATAAATATGTCATAAATATGTCTAGACATATCCACTTTTGTCCATCTTTATGATAGTTAATTTAAGATGAAGGGGTACTCCCTTCGTTTTAAAATAATTGACTGAAATAGATGTATCAAGTTCTAAAATACATCTAGATACGTCAATTAAAATAATAATTCTGGATACATCGGTTTTTACTAACAATTATTTTAATACAGAGAGAATATATAAAAAGTGATCTGCTAAATAAATTAAAAGCATATTATTAAAAGTTTTTGAAAGAAGAAAAAACGATCTAGCCAATGGTGTGTATCCCATGAACGTGCACAAAATCAAGTTAAAAAACTTTGTATTGTGACATACATAAAAAACGATAAAGGTGTTGAAATCTCTAAATTTAATCAGATTTTTATTTTTGTGTAGCCCATAATATTTTGTATTTTAAATTGATATTTTTTATGTTTGTGGGTACATCATTGGCTACATATGGATTTTCCCAGAATTTTTTCGAACTCGTGAATATATTTATTATTTTTAATAGTGGGAGCACGGGAGCCAAAAACACTTTCCGAGTTGTTGTAGTCACGAACAGTAAATCACGAGTTTTGTTTCGTAAAAAAATTTGCTATTTTTGTGGCACAATTTTTTTACTGCTACAACTATTCAATTTGTGCTCCAAAAAGGTTTACCGTGGTACAATTTTCATAACATATATGACTTATGTATTGTTGGAAAATTGAAAATTAAACCACGAAAAACAAATGTTTTGGGGAGTTAGCACACATTTTAACATGACATAAAAATACGCAATGGGGTAAGTATTATTTCAGCATCATTGTTCACGACCTCACATCATAGCTCATGTCGAAGGAAACATATGAGCCAATACATATGGAGGAAACACCACACTTCTCGGATCACACCCAAGATGATACATTGTCTCTCTCCATGCGAATTAGACCACACCTAGACCAAGAAAATGTCTCACCTAGGAAGAAATTTCTTAGAACCGTAACACTCCAATTTTTTTCTGTAAGGAATCCTCAACTTTGAGGGAAAAACCAAGAGCCAAATCAAAGCAAATCTTTTTCCATTGTTATCAAATGTGGATACAATAGGTTTCGATAAAAAATGTGGGGTACAACATATTTTTTTCTAGTTAGCGCTAGAGTCTCTCCGACATCAAGATAACATATATCATGGGTTTCAATAACAACAACAAGAGATAGGGTACTCCGTAAAAACAAGAGATAGGATTGGAACAATGTTACCAAAGATAATGAAATCATAGCTTAAAAAGGACAAGTTAGTTGATCTGAACTTTACCACATCATGGGGAATTCCTATGCCCTCATCTTCAGCGGGTAGGTCCACTATGAAGGGAACATGTTGCTAAGCTCAAGACTTTTCTTTCACTTCATCTTCTTTCATTATCTCTTTGTTTTTTCTCATGTGCGAAGTCAAAAAATGTCGCTGAGTATAATCCTAAGGCATTTCTTAGCACATTATCATAGGAACATTAATAATTTAAGAGACTACTATCTCAATGCATTATTTCTTAGATGTTGTATCTAAATTTAATAATTTTATGCTCATGCATAGATGTGATTGAGCTATTAGGCCTATACCAATGCATTGTTTCTTAGCACGTTATCATAGGTGCATTGATAATTTAAGAGACTACTAGTCCAATCCATTGTTTCTTAAAGGTTGTCTCTAAATTTAATGATTTGGTGCTCATGCATGGATGTGATTGGGATATTAACCATTTTTACCTATGATGGCGTGCCAACGTTGTATCTTAAGACTAGTCATAGTGGGTAGTATCATACACAAGTATCATGCACATAATACTAGTATATGATACTACCTTTATAATGCATATCTTATAGTAGTATCATAATATCATTCTATTTATTATTTTGTAGAATCTCAATGCAAATATGTGTACAAGATTTACATGCAACTAAATTTTGTAGTTTTACGTGTCATGATACGGTATCTACCTATGTTATTCTAACCATCTCCTTATCAATTACATGCCACATCAGTTTTTTGTGGGTCTAAGTTGCATGATACTAGCTATGATACCACCACTATTGCTAGTCTTAGCTAAGATACAACCTCACTCTCTCTCATCATTAAGTAGTGTGCCACATAAGCAAAACGTCTATGAACCCGTGCTAAGAAACCCCCATTGGGACATGCCTTAACATTTTTTTTTTGCTTACGTTGGCATGCAAAGGTTGTATAGTTAAGAGACGACCTCCCTCTCTCTCGTCATTTATTAGTGTACCACTTCAGCAAAAAAGTATATGAAACTGTGTTAAGAAACCTCCATTGGGACATGCCTTAACCTTTTTTGCCTATGGTGGCGTGCAAAGGTTGTATAGTTAAGAGACGACCCCCCCTCTCTCTCATCATTTATCAGTGTGCCACTTCAGCAAAAAGTTTATGAAACCGTGTTAAGAAACCTCCATTGGCGCAGACCGAATGTGCGGTGGGCTCTTGCAACTAGTTACACTGACTAAAATGGACATGGTGTAAATGGTTTGGGGGGGTGCGATTAGAGCATGTGCATCCATTATATCTTAGTCATACTACATAGGATGATTGCGGAGGTGAAGAGAGATAGACAAAGAAAACGATTTTTCTTATGATAGTAAGAATGATTAGATGTTTTATTCTACTGTATGGAATGCCTTGTTTTTTTACGTTTTCAAGTTGTAAATTTAATCATACCACAAATTAAGGAGCACACAAACATTATTATTAGAGACAGCGCTATGAGATAATCCAGTGTATAACATACTCTATACAATATGCAATGCCTACGATAAGATTGTCTTATGTTAACCATTGTATATGTCCTTACAAAGTACTATGTCCGTACCGCAAAATAAGGCGTATAAATTTTATCAAAAGTCGAACCATGTAAAGTTTGACCATATTTATTAAAAAAATAAACAATTATAAATTTACAAAAGTACAATACGAATCTATGGAAGCGTTGGTTTATACGTTCCTTTTAGTTTCTATTTTAGGGATAATTTTTTTCGCTATCTTATTCCGAGAACCACCAAAGGTTCCACCAACTCCAACTAAAAGAATAAAATAATTTCATCGAAGTAAGAAGTCTCCTAGATGGGTCGACTTCTTACTTCAATTAGTCCTCGTGTTCTTCGAATGGATCTCTTAATTGTTGAGAGGGTTTCCCAAACGCGGTATATAAGGCATACCCAGTAAAGCTTACAAGTAAACCAGATATGGAAATGACGACTAAAGTTGTTGTTTCCATTTTTATAGAATTTCAAGATTACAATGTATCTACGAAAAGATTGTGTATTTACAACTACAATGGAATAGTATACAAAGTCAACACAATGATGAAATAGAATTTATGGCTACACAAACCGTTGAAGATAGTTCTAAAGCTAGGCCAAAACGAATTGGTGCAGGTAGTTTATTGAAACCCTTGAATTGGGAACATGGGAAAGTAGCGTATTCAATAATCTAATAAGACTTATTTGACATTGTAAAGGTAGATCGTTTTCTCTAAAATTTTGATCAAACATTACATGGTTTAACTCTTGAAAAAAGAAATTACACACCTTACTTTACAGAACGGAGGGAGTATTGTCTATCTATACGCTAGAAAATTTCACAGTGTTCCTAAAAAAAACACTCAGTATGCTACTTTTTTTTTCGAAACGGATAACCCGGCCTCTGCATCTAGTAGATTGAAAGATCATCGTCCGTTTTGGTAATTATATGACAACATAATTGTTTGATCTAATGTTTGTTCAAATGATGAAAATGCCCAGGTTATTAGGTTCACTATATCTATGGGGCTAATGCTTGATATATTCGAAAAGTGCTAAGAGAAAGGAAGCCAGGGAACCAAAATGTGCAGGGGCGGAAGCTCCGGTGAACCCACCGGAGGCTCCGGTAAATCCACCGGAGGCTCCGGTGAATCCACCGGAGGCTCAGCCCGCTGCTGCCACTTAGCCTGTGCGCAAATAGGCTCCGGTGCGCATCCGGTGGTCCCTCCGCCAAAATGCCCTTCTGTTGGAAAGTGGCGGAGGTTCCACCGGAGGCTCCGGTGGACATCCGGTGGCCCCCTGGCCCAAGTGCAAATGGACTCCGGTGAAGGGTCCGGTGGTAGCTCCGCCTGCCACCCCTTCTGTTGGAAAGTGGCGGAGGTTCCACCGGAGCCTCCGGTGCGGGTCCGGTGGGCGGAACCTCCGCTCGATCCACCGGAGCCTCCGGCCTCCTCAGCAGCGCGCAAAGGATAAGGCACTGCGCAACTGCGCAGTGCAAAGAAGACCCACCGGAGCCTCCGGTGAAACCACCGGAGCCTCCGGTGCTCTGGACTGCAAACGGCTACTTCGTGGCCAAGAGTATAAATACCCCTTCACCTACCTCATAAATGCCAAGCTTTTCCCACTCTCTCTCCTAGCCATTAATGAAAGCTTCAACCTCTTAGATCTCCCACTCCGTCCACCCAATCACTCCCAAACTTGGTGGAGAGCTAGAGGAGACCTAGATCCACACTTCCACCAAAGGAATCTCAAATCCATCCACCACAACCTAGTAGATCTAGAATCCTACTTGAGGCCTAGAAACCTTAGTAGATCTCGTGCTTGTAGTTTCCACCTTGTTGCAAGAAGCTACGGATTGCTTGAGAGCCTCCATCCTTGTGGAGTGACCTCAAGCCCTTGTAAAGGTTTGGTCAACGCCTTCAAGTCGACCTCATAGTGGAAACGAGCATCTCCCTCACCGGAGAAGCTCAAGGAGAACAAGGTGTGCACAACCGTGCTATTGAGGAGCGCCTAGGTGGCTCCCCACCTCTCCAACGTAGACGTACTTCTCTTTGAGAAGGAACTACGGTGAAACATATCCTTGTCTCCTTGTTTACACTTGTTGTTTGCTTTACTACCTTACGCTTTACTTCCGTTGCGCATACTACTCTCTTCACATAGGTTGTTCACTTAGTTGCACATCTAGAGAATCGTATCTTATCTTACTAAGCCCCTTAAAAGGAAAAGAAAAGAAAAATTGGTAGTCAACCTATTCACCCCCCCTCTAGTTGACCATAGTGCACTTTCAATTGGTATCAGAGCCTCGGCTCTTACTAAGGGCTTAACCGCCTAAGAGTACAATGGTCGATGAAAATACCCCCGGTAGTTCTAGTGCGGAAATCTCCAAGATGTCCGACAGTATATCTAACCTACAAGACTCGGTTGGAATTCTCCAAGCCAAAATGTCTAAGGTTAGCTCTACTGTCAGTACGGAGGTTTCTAGCATCAAGAAAATGATGGAGGTATTGATGGGGAGAACCAAGGAGTCCGAGGAAGCACCTCTCACTGCCAACGATGTTAGCTCGGATGAAGAATCCATTCCGGACATTGATGAAATGGAAGCTAACATCGCTTTAGCTAAGGCGAAAGCCAAAGCAAAAGCCGATAAAAAGGCTAAGAGTAGTGGGAACTCCGAGGGCTCCAAGTCTCAATCGGCTAACGGTTCGGGGTCTAACTCTAAAGTTCCACCGCCTCCCAATTACGATTCTATCCACCCTATTGCTACAATACCACACATGGTTAATGTTGGAAATCCTCCCATGCTTAACACTAATGAATTCTCATCATGGAAGTTCGATATGGAGTCTCATATTTCAGGTTGTTGCACCGCTCTATGGAGAAGCGTTGTTCATGGATTCCACCCTCATGATCCAAACAACTTGACCCCAAGAGAGGACGTGGAGTTCCAACTCAACAAGACCGCTATTGTGACTATCCAAAAGGCTCTCCCAAGAGAACATCTTGAGCACATTCGCGGCTTGAAGACCGCCAAGGAAGCATGGGATAAACTTGACTCCTTGTTCCAAGGAAATGCTAGCATTCAATCATCAAAATATGATGTTGCTCTCGACAAGTCCGAGAACTTCGTCATGCTTGAAGACGAGAGTCCCGAGGAGCTATATAGAAGAGTTGTCACTCTTGGCAATCAACTAAGAGATTTTGGGAAAGAGGAAATCTCGGATGAATGGATCAAGAGGAAGTTTGTCAAGGCCATAACTCCATTTGAGAAGAACCTCTCCACTAGCATTCGAACAAGATCCGACTACAACTCCCTTAACTCCATTGGAGTTGATGGGGGAGTAGTAACCCGGTATACCAGCTCCCAGGTGTGATCCGGCCCAGACGGTGGCTGGACCAAATCCGGCTAAGGACAAAGAAACTCCTGGAAGGCCCAGGGCGTGTAAGGTTCGTAACCCGGATTGTGGGTTATGGTAAGAAAAGTTAGGGTTCGTATGTAGAGTTCAAATAGGACTCTAGGAGCGCTTTGTAGGGCAAGCCCAGAGGGGTATGAGTACTATATAAACCAACCCCTGGGCTTCGCCTAAGAGAGATTCAAGTCATAGTTGTAATACCTATTATCGAGTATCTAGTATCATTGATATCGAGATCCGGCGAGTTATTCTCCGGTTCTCAGATCGCTTTTGCCATGTCTTCCTTTGAGCTAAACCCTCTCCCGAATACCTGTGTCGACTTGCCCCAAGATCAGTTACCTCAGGTAACATCTGCCGTGATTATCCCACGACAGTTGGCGCCCACCGTGGGGCCTGCGTCCAAAGGTGTTTACATCACGGGAGAAGCTCGGAAGAGCATGGAGAACTTCGTCGTCGGCGAGATCTACTCCAATGGCGAAGGAGAAAGAATAGTGGACAATTCCGGATGGGAGTTGGAGCCGGATTACTTCGAATCCGGATCCATGGTGTCAATCGGCCAAATCAGTATCTTCATCGGCATGGTACGTACACTTAATTTGAAAGGACAATATCATGTGCACGTTACAGGAACTTCCAGCAGGGACAAAAGGGCGTTAAAACAAACAGCGAATCTGTCCTCCTCGGCCACTCCGGGGTACTTGAGGTGGGCAGAGCAAGAGGTAACGTGGAGCAGGAGAGATCATCCAGAAGGAATAGAGCGCCCCGGGACCTTGGCGTTAGTAGTTTCGCCACAGGTCAATGGCTACGAACTGAAAAAGGTGTTGATGGACGGAGGAAGCAGCATCAACATCCTATATTGGGAAACTTTCTTGCGCATGAACCTCAAGGAGTCCCAGCTACAAAAAAGTTCGACGGTGTTCCACGGGATCGTGCCGGGTCATTCGGCACGCCCCGAAGGGAAAATTGCATTGGAAATAGCCTTTGGAGAATCGGTAGATAACTATCGGGTGGAGTGGCTCACGTTTGAAGTAGTCAAGCTGCATAGCCCCTACCACGCTCTGTTCGGAAGGCCGGCTTACGCTAAATTCATGGCCAGGCCGTGTTACGTATATTTGCAGTTAAAAATTCCAGGCCCCAAGCGGACCATCACTATCCATGGGAACCGGGATATAGCAGCAGAGTGTGATGAGGGAGATTCGGTGATGGCCGAGCAAGCCTGCAGAAAGGAAGAGCTTAAATATTACCGGTCTCAGGTGGACCCTGAAGATGGCACGGCATTGAGAAGACCAGATTCTGAAGACGAAAGAGTGAAATTTAAGGCTGCTCAAGACACCAAGAAAGTAGATTTTGTGGAAGGAGACCCCACCAAGCAGTTCACTATAGGGTCCAATTTGGAAGACGCGCAAGAAAAGGCCCTAGTGGAATTTATACGCTCAAATGCGGATGTGTTCGCCTGGACACCCAGCGACATGCCGGGTATCCCTACCGAGTTGGCAGAGCACAGTTTGCATGTAGATCCCAGGGCCAGGCCTGTAAAGCAAGGTTTGAGAAAAATGAACGAGGAAAGGAGAAGAGCCATAGGTGAGGAAATCGCACGACTATTAACCGCAGGCTTTATCATGGAAGTATTTCACCCGGACTGGTTAGCGAATCCGGTTCTAGTGATGAAAAAGACAAATGAATGGAGGATGTGCATCGATTTCACGAGCCTCAACAAGCATTGCCCAAAGGATCCATTCGCGCTGCCAAGGATAGACCAAATCATAGACGCGGTAGCCGGAAGCGACTTGCTATGTTTCTTGGACGCATATTCGGGATACCATCAGATTAAACTCAAAAGGGAGGATTGGGAAAAAACCTCATTTATAACCCCTTTTGGGGCCTTCTGCTACAAGACCATGACGTTTGGATTGAAAAATGCGGCGCAACTTATCAGCGGTGTATCCAGAAATGCTTCGAGGATCAAATTGGGCGTAACGTGCACGCATATGTGGATGATGTGGTTTATTAAGACCCGGAAGGCAGAAACGTTTATTGATGATTTAAAGGAAACGTTTAAAAACTTGAGGAGGTATCAGATGAAGCTCAACCCAACGAAGTGTGTGTTCGGAGTCCCGGCCGGGAAGTTACTTGGCTTTATAGTCTCCGAGAGAGGAATTGAGGCAAACCCGGATAAAATCAAGGCCATACAGAATTTGAAGAAACCGGAAAATCTGAAGCACGTTCAAAAACTCACGGGCTGCGTGGCAGCCCTGAGCCGGTTCATATCCAGGCTTGGAGAAAAGGCAATACCCTTGTACCGGCTTTTGCGGAAATCAGATAAGTTCGTATGGGACCAGGAGGCAGATGAGGCGTTTGAAGCACTAAAGAAGCAGTTATCTGAAGCGCCAGTACTAGCGGCGCCGGGTCCTAAAGAGCCTATGTTATTGTATGTGGCAGCCGGTCCCCGAGCAGTTAGCGCAGTGGTTGTCGTGGAACGCAAGGAAGATGGGAAGAGCTACCCGGTCCAGAGGCCAGTTTACTATGTCAGTGAAGTGTTATCGGAAGCGAAGCAGCGTTACCCGCATTGGCAAAAATTGGTGTTTGGGGTCTTTATGGCCAGCCGGAAGTTGAAGCCATATTTCCAAGAACATCCCATAACAGTGGTTAGTTCAATACCAATGTCGGATATCATCAGAAACTCGGATGCAACGGGCAGAATAGCCAAATGGGCAATAGAGATGGGAGATTATCATATCAGCTACGAGCCTAGATCGGCGATCAAGTCCCAGGCCTTGGTTGATTTCGTTAACGACTGGACGCATACTGGGGTGGTTACCGCAGTTCCAAGTTCCGAGTCATGGACCATGCACTTCGATGGATCAAAGCAGTACGAGGGGTCAGGAGCCGGAGTGGTGCTGACATCGCCAAAAGGGGATAAACTAAGTTACGTGCTACAGATTCATTTTGATTGCTCAAACAACGTGGCCGAGTATGAGGCCCTGTTGCATGGCTTGAAGGTAGCCAAGGAGATGAACATTAGAAGGATACGATGCTTTGGAGACTCCGATCTCGTGGTGCAGCAGGTGTCAGGAACCTGGGACAGGAAGGACGCCACTATGGCAGCGTATCGCAGGGAGGTGGATAGGGTTGCCGGGTGTTTCTCCGGGTATGAAGTGGAGCACATAGACAGAAGAAAGAACGAGGCGGCGGACGCACTCGCCAGACTCGGCTCGCGCAGGGAGCCGGTTCCACCTAATGTTTTCGTGGACGAGCTATGGCGGCCGTCAGTTAAATCCGAGTCTGAAGAAGAATTAGCAAATCGAGACCCGGACGTGGAGCTCGTGGCTACGATACGCGGCGTCCCCGAATGGACGGAGCCATATCTGGCATACCTATCACGGGGCGAACTACCAGAACAGGAGGTACTAGCAAGACAAATCGTAAGGCGGCAAAAGGATACGTTATTATCAATGGAGAGTTGTACAAGAGAAGTGCGGCAGGAGTCTTTTTTGCGCTGTGTGACACCAGAGAAGGCCGACAGATTCTTAAGGAGATCCATGAAGGTGATTGCGGGCATCATGCGTCCACAAGGTCTCTTGTGGCCAAGGCCTACCGACATGGGTTCTTCTGGCTCACAGCTCTAGCAGACGCGGAACGGATAGTGGCAAGGTGCGACGGATGTCAAAGGTACGCTCGTCAAACTCATGTGCCGGCTATGGAGTTACGGACCATTCCATTAACTTGGCCATTTCGCTTGTTGGGGGTAGGACATGGTTGGCCCCTTCCATATGTCACCTTGCAAGAAGACGCACCTTTTAGTTGCTGTTGATAAGTTTACCAAATGGGTGGAGGTTATGCCGGTCACCAATTGCGAAGCGGCCACAAGCAGTCAAATTCCTGAAAAAGAATTATATACCGGTTCGGGTACCACCCACAGCATAATTACCGACAATGGAACCATACATGTCCCTTGGAGAGATGGAAAAATTTTGTGGCAGCAATGGAATCAGGCTTGATGTAGCATCAGTAGCACATCCGCAAGCCAAACGGGCAGAGTGGATAGGGCGAACCAAGAACTACTTCGTGGATTTGAAGCCAAGACTGAGGGTTCCCTGTATCAGTGCTGCTGGGGCATGGGTTGAAGAGCTCCCTTCCGTGGTCTGGGGTATTAACACTACACCCAACCGATCCACCCAGATGACGCCTTTCTTCATGGTCTACGGCGCAGAAGCGGTATTACCAAGCGACATCCATTCATGATTCACCAAGAGTGACAGCTTATGTTGGAAGTAGAGAACGAGAAACCCCGGCAAGACGCCGTGGAGTATGTTAGAAAGAACAGAGGGGAGCGAAGCCTTGGAAAGATCAGCCATATATCAGCAGGACTTGCGAAGATATCATAGTCGGCGGGTGAAAAGTCGGGTCTTTCAGGAGGGAGACTTGGTCTTGCGCTTTGGTTCAGACAAACGAGGGAAGGCACAAACTATCGCCACCATGGGGAAGGACCCTTCATCGTAAGCCGGAGCCTACATAATGGGTCATATTACTTGATAGATGCATGAGAAGAATCGACCACACTCAACGATACTGCTCACACAACTGCACACTATGCAAGAAAGAGATAGACCGTGGAACGTGGCTCAGCTATGTCCGTACTATACTTAGCAGAAAAGACTGTAACAGGCAGCAGGTTTCAGACGCACTCTTTTCCTGTCCAGGGCACCCTTGGGGACTGGATGGGTTTTTAATGAGGCGGCTTGCTGGCCTAATTTTTTCATATCAAATAAAAAGGGATTATCAAGAAAAGAAGCAAGTGTTATTTATACGATGTGAACATTCAGGTCTTGAGGGCTGGTTGCTCATACAGGCACAGCTGTAAACTCAAAAAAGACCCGGCCTTGATGCCAATGAGTTATAGGGGCCGTCACTCGAAAAAACGAGTGCGGCTACAATCTTATAACCGGACAAAGAAGTCCAAATTTCTCGGCTATTCTTACTTAAGCTCGATGTGACTCGCAACGAAGTGGCATGATTCGTTCGCTTACGACTAATGTCGGTCATGAGACCCAAACGGGACTTGCTTGACCCCGTTTTCGTATTGATGTAACAACATGGTATCCACGCGAAAGCCGGCTTATAGTACAAGATAGTCGAAAGGGTCATCTAAACCACAAGTTATGCAGAGTATAAGGCCGATAGCCGGAAACTCAACGATTATCAAGCATAACTTCAAAACCTCATAAAAAGTTGTCCTGAAGTCTTGGGCATTCAGCAACAGGCGATTCGTTTACTTGAAAGAAAACAATCATGTGTCCTAGACGCGGAAGCCCGGACTGGGGACTTATGAGCTCTAAGGAAGAAACAGCATCATCCAGCCGTTTAAAATTAAAACGAGCCACGCATCCGGGTCTCAGGAGCTTAGGGATTCAGGTGTAAAACCGATCCCTAGACGCCAACGACACCCGGAGGGCGGGTCTTGCTAAGGAAAGTATAAAAAAAAAAAAGTATAAGGTATCGAGAATAAAGCAAGTGGATATCAAGAACAAGCAAATGCAAAGACACATTCATCAAAAGCCCAAAGGGGCGCAAAGTGCATCGGGAGTTTAAATAAAAGTGTTACAAAAACCATAAAGTATCAAAAGAGCACAGGCGCTCTGCTTAAATGAATAGTAAAGCTGTTTTAACGATGCTTTGCCGGCTGACGTATGTGGAATGATAGGCATTACTTCAAGCTGCAGGGTCCATCTTGGCCTTGCCCTTGTCGCCACCTGTAGTTGCGGCGCCACTCGGGTCAGCAGCAGTTCCGGGTGGTGCAGCAGAGGTTGCAGGAGCAGAGTCGGCCTCGGTCTTCCTGGCGGTTTCTTCCTTCATCTTGATCGCCTGCTCCTTCCAACGGGCAAGCATATCGAACGGCTGGGGGCGGTTCGCCTTGACAACCTTGTCATTAGCATCATAAGCAGGGAGAACCTCATCAATCTCTAAGCTGTCAGCAATAACGCTAGCCGGATGGCGGACTTCTTTCTGAATAGCCTTGAAGTCCTTTGGCAAAAACTTGGACCCATCCAAGTTGAACTCTGGAAATCCACTCATAAGTTTAGCAAGTTGTAGCTTGGGGGCGTAGGCTTTAGCCAGTGCGAGCCCCCGGGTTACCCCAAATCGGCAGGAGGACCGTTTCCAGTGCCAAATCCACTCGGGGATCGTGGAGCAGAATTCCAGTAATCTCTTCATATTATCTGGCTTGACATCCGGCAGTCGCAACTCATCGAGTATCCAGCTAACTCCGCCGCAAAGTTGGCGAAGAGTATTCTTGATGGTTTTAAGCTTGGCAGCATCATCTTCTTCGGGGGCAGCATCACGTGGGCCTGCTAAAGAAAGGCAAAAGGAGCAAAGATAGTAGGCAAGCAAGCGCGGTTGTTCAAATCAAAGCAATCCGAGTCATAAAAAGGTGAAATTCAAAAATCTTACCAGTCGCAGTACGGTGAACATCAGCAATTTGAGCAGAAAGAGTTGTAAGTTTTTCCTTAGCCCTGTGAGCTCTCTTCCTGTATTTTTTCGTCATCTTTTGGCACCTGCGAGCCTCAGTCTCAGCAGCTTCACGAAGGGCCGTTTCTTTTCCAATACGCTTGGTGGACTTGGCCAGCTTCTTCTCCAACTGTGAAACATAGTCCTGTAAAGAAGCATGAAGAGGGATCAGCCGGAAACATTATGCAAAGTTCCAAGCAAGTTACCTAGTAATTTACTCGGAACTTGGGGACTAGGCATGGAAACAATCGATGATTAGTCGGGATTACCTCGTGCTTGGTTATTAAGGCATCTAGTATGTTTTCTTCGTCGCCCTTCAAGGTATGGAGGGCATCTAGCATTTGAGCAAAGGTCATGTCTTCAGGGCGAAGTTGAGAAGGGCCGGAGGATTGGCCCTCTTGTGGAGGAGTTGTTCCGGGTTTGGGGGTCGAAACCCGGATTGTTTGAACGTCCGGGTTAGGAGAGTCCGGCTTGGTCTCCAAAATGATGTCTTCGTCCACTTCTTCAGAGGGCTGGGGTGATGCAGTCTGTGGTGGAATTGGGTCCTTAAAAGGATCTTCTCCATTTCCGTCCTCGGCCTCGTCCTCAACCTCAACGTCCATGTCATCACTCGGCTTCTCTTCTCCCTGCTCTTCTGATTCAGGGATATCCGGGTCGCTTAGCGTAACTGTGGCGCTGAAGAAAAGAAGGGAGACATTGATCAAGGGAATATACGGAAAAAAGAAAGGTAACCAGTACGAGAAAATGTAAGTAAAGGTAGTTTACCCGGTGTTCACGGCATAGTCCGGGGGAAGCTCGCCGCTGGAGGCGGATGACGTCGGCAAGAGCACTGGCTGCGGCACGCGAAATTGCCCGGCAAGTGGATGATTAGGAGACGGATGACGCTGAGGAGATTGGGAAGGTTGAGCTGGAGGGGTACTGGCTCGATGAGTGGGTGAAGTGGAGGTACCCGGGTTAAGGGGATCATCCCCCGGAGAATTCCGGGTCACCCTACGCTTAGTCGGGAGAGGGTCCTTCAAGAAGGATGAATGTGATAATTGCTCGTTAAGTTCATGCATAGCAGCAAAGGAGTAAGGCGCACGAGACATAGAAGAGAAGGGAACCTTTTCAACTACCCCTCTAGCCTTCCTTTTGTTCCCAACTGGGGGCTCCTGGTCAGACTCGGTGGCTTCCGGGTCATTTTCTTCTTCCTCCTCTTCATCCCCCGACCCTGAAAGCCGAGTAAGTATCAGATAAGAGAAATAACACAGATGAAGGGCAGGTGTAAAGGGTATGGGAGAGTACCCTCATCATCATCAACAGACTCGTTTTCCTCTTCAGGGTCTTGAGAAGGGGGAGGGTTTTCAACTTTCCAGAAGGGATCGTCATCCTGTGAATAAATAAACACAAGTGGTGGTTAGAGACTATAACGGATGAAAGTACTGAAATGAGAAAAAGGAGCCAGGTCTTACCGCTGGGGCGGGGTTTTCCCGAGTAAACGGGGGTAACCCGGCAGTGTTCTTTATAACATCTAGTCTCTCCATCAGGAAGCCCTTAATGGCCTTGTTGGTGTTACCGGCAGGGAAGTTTTTGGTGGAATAGCGGAGGGAATCTGTGATGTGACCCGAGTATTCGTGCAGCAACTTTGAGCGAATGGAGTTGGGCTGGACCCGGAACTCCACCCAAGTCCTTACCAAGTTAAGCCCGAGAAGGCCATGGGCTGAGAGGGCCGCTAGTTTGGCCAAAAGGGGCTGAATCGCTTCCCTATCAGGGTCAGGTGCAAAAGCACTGAAAGACTCGGAGGGCTCGAGAAGGCTCTCCGAATAACCCGGTAGCTTCCTCTCACCATCCGGAGAAGTGTCGTGGCAATAAAAGAAGGATAATTGCCAGTTTTTGGCGTTGAAGTTCAGGTTGAGAGGTGGCATCAGTGAGTGTTTGCGGCGCTGGATGGATACCCCGCCGCAGGTAAGAAGCGTTCCGTCACCGCTCTCACGGCATGGTTCGCATTGGAATAATTCGGTAAAAAGAGCAAGGTTTGGTGGAGTGCATAAGTACGACTCGGACAAAACTATGAAGTGGGTGATGCTCAGCATAGAGTTAGGCCCTATGTCGAACACCCGGAGGCCGTAGTGGCTCAAGACTTCCCGGAAAAAAGAGTGACCCGGAGGACGGAATCCCCGGGTCACATGCTCGGTAAAACAAATTACCTCGTTCCCGATAGGAGTGGGACGGGTCTCATCGCCAGGAGCCCTCCAGTGTATTTCCTTTTGAGAAGGAAGGATTCCTAGCTCGGCCATCCCATCCAGTTTGGCCTTCGTCGTTGAAGACCGGCCCCAATCGGCAGAAGTGGTTTGGGAGGTCTTTGCAGGAGCCGGGTGTTTTCCCTGTCTTTTAGGAGCCATGGAGTTGACCTGCAAGGGACAAGGAATATATGGAGTAAGATTCGGAACATCAGATCATTCGAATCTGGAGACATTAAGGCGCTAAGGCTAAAATAAGACCCGGATAATGCGCTACGATGCTAAATGCTGAAGATTTACCGGGTATCAGATGAAGTTGAGTAAATTGTTAATTACTTACGTATTGAGGTGGGTTGGGTGAACATGGATGGTTGCCCATACCTTTATTGTGGAGGAATTAACTGGAAAAGGAGGATTATCCGGGTGTTAATGCGACAGGCGGAAAAAACAAGGCGGAACGGATCTAGATCGAAGAACTTGCAAGTAATCTTATATGAAGTTTGATGGTTAATAAGGGTGCGGGGGTGAATTGCGACTGCGCATCAGGTGCTTGAAGGAGCTAAGGACTATCGAAGCGGATTAATTTGATGATACCCGAAAGTTATTTACGGGTTGACCCAGATCCAATCCTGGTCAAATTGAGGAAATTGCGAGTTTCAGTTGGATGATTGAGAGAGGCTTACCAAAGAAACTAGGGTCCAAAATGAGGCTGGTGCGCGGCACGGCTTGAGTGTCTCACCACGGCCCTTGACGAGAGAAATGAAGGCGTGACGGCGATGCTCGATGGCGGCGTTGGGAAGCTCGGGGTCGATTGCGGCCGGAGATGGCCTTATCTTTCGCAGTGCGCGCGAGCCTGGAGGCAGGGACTGCGAGGGAGCGAGGAGAGAAAGGATGTTGGGGCAAAGTGAAAGGTTTAGGGTTACTTTCGGTTGATATTTATAAGGGAAGTGGTGAGCTCACCCGCGGCTGGAGAGCCGGAAGTTACGGAGCAATAATTATCCGCACAGGTTTGGCGTTGCGGGCGTTCGGAGCGAGGTGAAATGTTCCGTTGACAGGGGGAACGCAATTTATCCCGAGATATCAGGGATCCTTATCGAGAGTAGGGCCTTAATATCTTAGGGTTCAAATCTGGAAAGGTCCGTTAAGCACTCGAGGAGGGATCGAGCTGTCGAATGACCGTCACGGAGCTGTGTCTAGTCATCTGTTAAAGTAACTTGACCCGGTTCATGTAAGCTTGGGCGTTTCATATCTTTTTTAGGGAATAGCGAGCGCTTCAAGAATGAATCTGTGAAGCCCGCGCTATCCTGGGGACTACTGATGGGGGAGTAGTAACCCGGTATACCAGCTCCCAGGTGTGATCCGGCCCAGACGGTGGCTGGACCAAATCCGGCTAAGGACAAAGAAACTCCTGGAAGGCCCAGGGCGTGTAAGGTTCGTAACCCGGATTGTGGGTTATGGTAAGAAAAGTTAGGGTTCGTATGTAGAGTTCAAATAGGACTCTAGGAGCGCTTTGTAGGGCAAGCCCAGAGGGGTATGAGTACTATATAAACCAACCCCTGGGCTTCGCCTAAGAGAGATTCAAGTCATAGTTGTAATACCTATTATCGAGTATCTAGTATCATTGATATCGAGATCCGGCGAGTTATTCTCCGGTTCTCAGATCGCTTTTGCCATGTCTTCCTTTGAGCTAAACCCTCTCCCGAATACCTGTGTCGACTTGCCCCAAGATCAGTTACCTCAGGTAACATCTGCCGTGATTATCCCACGACAGGAGTGCTTAGTGAGTTCATTGCCATGTCCTTATCTCACAAAAGTGCGGATGATGCTCTTGCTCGCTCTAGAGGACATGGAAAGTCTCCCAACCTTGCCTTGAAGTCTAAAGCAATGGCCAAGATTGAAGAAGTTGATGATGATGATGATGATGATGATGATGATGAGGACTATGAGGATACATACAAGGGTGCCCATAAATGTATTGCTCTTGCCATGCAAGGGTATTGGAAGAGATGGGAGGCTCACAAAGCCGGTGCCCCAAGACCTTCAAGGAACAAGATCTTTAGGAAGAAAGGGGAACGGCCAAGGACATGTTATAATTGTGGAAGTGCAAACCACTTCGTCAAAGAGTGTCCCTTTGAGCCAAGAGAAGAGAATGAAGGGAAGCTTGTTCGCAAGGACAAGAACAAAGCTCCACAAAACAAGAACCTCGCTAGAAGGGTTCCAAGGGCTCTATATGTTCAAGAAGGCCCCACATTGGAGACATACTACTCCGGAGATGAAGGAGAAGATGAAGTCGTAGGTGTTGCCCACATCGCCATAGCTACCTCTTCCTCTTCATCGGTCTCTCTATTTGAATCTCCCAATGAGAAGACATCGATCCGACCTACATGTCTCATGGCAAAAGCCACCGCGGTAATAACTTCCACCTCCAAGTCTATTACCACTACCTCTCCCTCATTATTGGATTGTGTTGAAAACATTGGTGAAGATGAGGAGGCTAAGAACCTAGGGTCTTGGTTGAGTAGTCTTGAAGGTGAAACTAAAGAAAAAGTAAAAACTCTCCTAAGGCAACTTGATGATGCCAACTCTCTCATTGATGAGAAAGAGGAAATCATCATGACCTTGGAGAATCATGGTGGTACCAATGAGAATCATGATGGTGAACTAATTAAGGCTCTTGAAAAGGAAAGATCCATGAGAGCCTCTCTTGAAGAGAGACTATCTAGTTTACTGTAACAGCCCAAGTATGAAACCTACCAATTAGAATGTTTGATTTCTTGTTTATTAAAGTATTGCATCATGTCATCATATTGTTGCATTTGTTTCTGTTGTGTTGCATCTGTTATTATTTGTTTTCACCATGAAAGTCAAACAATTTCAAATGCGTGTTTTCATACTTGTTCTGTTACAACTTTTGGAATAAAAATAACAAGTGAAAACAACCAAATTGTTCCATTTTATTCCATGTTGATCAATTAATAAAATGGTGTTATAAATTGCATTAAGTCATTCCAAATTGGTTTTCAAATTCAAAGCAAACCATCATCAACATCTCATTTGGAAATTATCAAACATCAAACCATTCCAATGTTTCTAATCCTGCTAATAATAGGGTTCACCCTATTAAATTGTTGTTTCTATATTAATTAACAAAATATTCCAATTCAAATCAAATATTTTTCAAACAAAACCAATTTGAAATTATAAAAATAATAACCAAAACTTTCTCTCATCCCTTGCTTTCCAATTATTTCTTTTGGGTCACTTTATTAAGAGGTTGATTTCATTAATCATTTCAAATCTTCAAAATCATCTAAATTTGGTTTATTTCCAAACATCACAAAAACTCAAATAATTTTGAAGTCCAAACTTGGTAGTTGGTGGTATTTGACATGTTAATCTCACCCTAATATTTTCTATGAAATTGCTAACACCAAAACCCTCCAACTTTCCCTTTCTCTTTTTGTTACAAAAAAAAATAAAGCTGCAGATCAAAATAAAACTAAGGGAGAGAGAGAGGGAGCACAGCAGCCCATAACCAGCCCAGCCCATCTCCTCTCTGTTTTGGCCCAGTACCCCTTCCTCCCTCTTGTCGTCTTCCTCAGCGTGAGGTCATCCCTGTACGACTGCAGGAGAACCAGTCGATCTCCTCCACCTCCATTAGATGCTCAGCCGTACTAACTCTCCCCCCTATATCTACCTACCCACCTGCCTACCCTGAACCCTAGAGCCCTAGTCCCCTTCCGCCGCGCCGCCATCTGCCAACTCCCTCCTCTCTGCTGAACGTTGCCTGAACCTGTCCGAAAACCACTGTCAGTACCAACACCATCGCCATCCCCTCGCCACGATCCACCTCGGGCCAAGCCAGCCACGGGAATGGAGCCCCCGTGGCCTGGCCTTCACCTTTGCTGAAGACGCGGCGGCGAGAGGAGGACCAGATGGCCGCCGCCGTCCACGTCTTCCCTCCGCCGGCCTCGACGACGAACAGCGACCTCGAGCAGCAGGTGAACGTCCTGCTCCTTCCCTCTCCCCCCGATCCGTTCGCTTCCACGCCCGCACGTGTGTGCATCGCCCATGCTCCTCCCTCCACTCGCAAGCTAGCCCCGATCTGCACCCCAGCAGTTGCTGTGAGCAACGATGAGATCGCCACCGTGGCCTTCTGTCAATAGTTCAGTTCGTGATCTTCAGAAAATTCAGTTACGCGTTACGGAAACATAACCTGTCTGCATGTCTGTATCCAACAACGACCGCGCACCAGCGCAGCTGGTTCAAGTCTCACGCGCACAAGGCAGAGGGGGTGGGTTCGAATCCCACCCCCTGCGGATTAACCCCAGTTTTTGCCATTTTATTTTCCACAACCAAAACAATCACCTAATCACAACCAAGTCCCTGCTGTAATTCCTAAATCCCTGTAATTTATTTCTAGATCCCTGTTTAATATTTCTAAGTCCCTGGATAGTAGATAAAATGGCAGATTTGCACCCCAAATTGGAAAAATGCATAATTAATTCATCCCAACCCCAAATTCAACAATTTTAGTATGTTTTCTGTCCCAAATTAAATGATCTATCCAAATATAAAATTTGTTTACTGTTTTGAATATTTTAAAT
The DNA here is from genome assembly GCA_028641055.1 of Alopecurus myosuroides. Taxonomy (NCBI): domain Eukaryota; kingdom Viridiplantae; phylum Streptophyta; class Magnoliopsida; order Poales; family Poaceae; genus Alopecurus; species Alopecurus myosuroides. The sequence continues at coordinate 452,178,797 of CM054057.1, read as the reverse complement.
TGTTGAAATATTTGAAAACTTGTCAAATTCACTTAAACTTGCACAATTCATAACTTGGGCATAAAAATTCCAAATTTCACAAACCAAATATGTTTTCCAATCAATTTTTCATGTACTTTCCAAATATAAATTTTGTTTGCTGTTTTGAATAATTTAAATTGCTGAAAACAATTGTTTCCTATTTATTGCATTTAAAATTGCCAAAATAATAACTTGCTCATTTTAAATCCAATTTCCACAAATGAAATATGTTTTCCATGCAAAATTAAACCACCTTTTCAAATATAAAATTTGTTTCATGTTTTGAATAATTAAAATTGGTTAAATGATTTAAACCTTGTTTAAATCATTTAATATTGTTAAATTCATAACTTGATCAAAACAAATTCTTTTGGGACATATAAAATATGTTTTCCAACCCTAAAAGTATAAACTTTTCAAATATGAATTTGGTTTAATGCTTTGAACAAATAAAAATGCAAATAAGTTCATGTTTGAATTAAATTCATTTAATTCTTGTTTAACTTGTTTAATTCATAAATAATTCATTTGAAATCCTTTTTCAACAAGTGAAACATGTATTCCAACTAAAATCTTGTTTTCTTTTCAATTATAAACTTTGTTATTTGTTTTGAACAATTTAACTTGATGAAAACAACAACTGCCTGTGTAACACCTTTAAGTAACCAAAATTTCCTAAATTAATAAATGAATTTCCAAACTTGTTAAACCTTATTTCTATTTGGTGCTATTGTTGTTATTTTGCTGTTTTCCTCATCCATGCATCATGCTAATCCACTTTCATATGATGATTTGTTGTAAAACAATTAATTCAACCATAACTCATGGGCTTTCCATATGCAATCCAATTGCATATGGGTCCATTTAAATTGTGTTATCTTGTCAAGTAGTTTATTTTGATGCATCTATTAACATGACATGCATCATCCCATTGTTTGTGCACTATGCCATTATATTGATTGTTTATCTTTCTGCAATGTTTGTTTGCTTCTTCCTGGATATACGACGACGTTGAGACCGACGATACTTACGACATCCCTTCTAAGGAGTTAGCTCAGTACCAGGCTACTGGGTTTTGCAGGCAAGTTATCACTCACATGAACCACTGTGTTCCTTTCAACATTGGATACCGATACTTTCCGTTGTTCCTTTTCTGCTAGCCTTAGTAGTAGTTGTTTCTGTTACGAACCTATCACATGAATCCCTTAACCCTGATATTGCCTCATCTCCCTTCCTACAACCCATTGTTTGAGCCAGTGTCTTACTAGCATGCTTAGGTTGTTTTGCTCGAGTCTGTTACCCGTTACTTTCAGTTACTATAATGTTATTATGTTCTGGGGGCTCGATGTTTAATTAATCAATCATGCTAATGTTACTATTAATAATAAATTTGATGATAAGGCACCGGCAGGAGGTCCATGAGAGGTTTTGAAGCCTGCTAGTGTCGACCCTAATAGGAAAAGGGTCTTGTCTACTGATCCATGATGAGCGCACTACCCGCATTTGGGAAGCGAGTATGGGCGCCCCCCTCAACTTGACCTGATTCGCATCTCGTCCAAATCGCCTCATTTAGTTCGTGTTTTCCATTTGCCGCATCATGTTTTTGCGAGCCCAGGCCAGGGTGGAACTTTCGTAGTCGGCATATAGGGGGACACGTTCTTAGAGTGCTATGAGGGTCCATTTTCTTCTGGGCTCGATTAGCCGTGCGCCCAAGGTGCTTTGGGCTTGATGCGAGGAATGGTTGGTTGTGTTGAGTACCCCGCTTGGTGGAAGGGCCTTTCCATCTGGCGGGTTATTCATGAGTGTACGGCCAAATTGGTGCAACCCTGCAGGGATAATCTTCTCGAGAAGCCGTGTTTTCCGCGGTTATGGATTACTTGGTGAAAGTACTGGCTAACAAGTACTCAGGACAACTTAAACTTAATGATCAAACATGCTACACCCCATGATTAATAACTTGACTAGTAATAGGCTTATTGACACAATAATTTGAACCATCATTATTACAACTGTGTGAGTTATCCTCGGATTGCTTCTTTGGATAAGGGGCGAGATCCAGGATGGGTTTGTTTGAAGTTATCTTTCAGTTGGTTACAATCCTCGATCTTATCTCCTTTCTGATAGCCGGCAGTTGTAGTATGTTTCTATAGTTGTTTAGAGAAGCCAGTTGCAGCATCTTTTATATCCCCTCTCTTCCGTTGAACCCAAGGCATCTGTGCTTGGTGTTGACGGGTTACACTTTGGTGAACTGTGAGTCTTGCTTGCCAGTACGTTTATGTACTGACCCCTTTGGGGCTGTGGTTTCCGCAGACCTACGTTTCCGAGGATCTACATGGTGGCTACTACGTGGAGTATGACGAGACTGCTGACGAGTAGATAGCGGACCCGGGTAGGATCCGAGACTTCGTGGATGGGCTCCGTCTGTTCGTTTCCGGCCTCTTAGGCCTATTTGGTTCTTGTCTGTACTCATACATGTTGAATGCTTCCGCTGTGTTGTAACGATGTATTGTTGGGGCATGTGCCCTCTGAATGATTGTATTTGCTATCTCTGCTCTAATGAGAGCCATTTGCAACTTATTTCAATCTTTTGTGTCGTAGAGATCTGTTGTGATATCAGTTGTTCAACGCTGTTGACGTACCATGGGTGTATGGTTTGAAGTACGTCGACGGAAGTGCCTTCGATCTCTAGTGGATAGTTTACATCGACGATGGAATAGCAGGGCTTGTGTTGTCGCGCATAAGCGCAGGCCTACCAGGAAGCTGGGACGTGGGAGCAGTTATGCCCCATAATCCAAGCATCTGCTATCCAGTTCGTACGGTGAGTATCCCCTAGAAATCAGGGTGCGACAAATGGTATCAGAGCCTGTCTGCCTGTAGGATCCCTTTTTACTGGTCGCAGTTGAGTCTAGAAAACTATTTTGTAGCTATATAGGAAAAATGAAACGTGAGAGTAGGAATTCTGTTCTTTTTCTTCTTTCCCCACCCACCCTCCCTTTTCTGGTAAGGAAGTGTAACGTTGTTTTCCATTCTCACCTAAAACTATCAAGTTAGGATTTCACGAATTCTGGTTTCTCTAGGATGGTTATATCTACTAGACCATAGGAATGGAGGTGGTTGTGACATGATTTATCAGGTTGCCTACTCATGATTGAGAACGGTGGCAAATAGGCCCCGGAAGCAGATCCTCTATTCCTTAAGCAGTAGATATTGATCCTTTAGAAGCCCGGATGGGTTTTCCGTAGTACCTCAGGAATCTTGTTCTCGTTTTCCCCGATGTTGATATCCTGTTCTTCTCAACATCCTTTTCGTCCGTTGAAATCTTGTTGTTGTTTTCCACTTCAAATCTTCTACCGGCGTCTAATCAAAACTTCCTCGTAAACTCTTGACCAACTAAAGTGTTATTTCATACCGGAGAATCACATTCCTTTGTGTCAACAACCTTTTTCACAACATACAACCCAATTCTGGTTCCACTAAGCAATCAAAACTCTGTTCACTCCCCGGGATCTCAAATGCTGACTTCCAAGATAAGTAAGAACAATCCAATTCTAATGAGAGGCCACATATTCCTCGTTACTCTCATGTTGATGATTCTGACATTGATGTCATCCTTGGTGTTCCATTGATGTCAATAACTCTGTTTCAACCTTATTACAGATAGTCTATTCTCCAAATGCATCAAATTCTATCCAGCTATACACCCTCCATACAAAACCTATACCTCTACTAATATTGTCCCGGTGGTTTCCAAATTACCTGACATCCTTCCAGAAGAGTTGCCAGGAATTCCTATCGTTTTGAACTTCCACATAACTATCCAATGTGCACGATGTGTTTCACGTGTCACATCTCAAGTGGATCTTCCCAAGAAGTTTCCGGATCTTTTCTTTTTTCAGTAGGAATCTCGGGGCGCGATTCCTTCAAGGGGGGGCGTTTTGTAACAGCCCAAGTATGAAACCTACCAATTAGAATGTTTGATTTCTTGTTTATTAAAGTATTGCATCATGTCATCATATTGTTGCATTTGTTTCTGTTGTGTTGCATCTGTTATTATTTGTTTTCACCATGAAAGTCAAACAATTTCAAATGCTTGTTTTCATACTTGTTCTGTTACAACTTTTGGAATAAAAATAACAAGTGAAAACAACCAAATTGTTCCATTTTATTCCATGTTGATCAATTAATAAAATGGTGTTATAAATTCCATTAAGTCATTCCAAATTGGTTTTCAAATTCAAAGCAAACCATCATCAACATCTCATTTGGAAATTATCAAACATCAAACCATTCCAATGTTTCTAATCCAGCTAATAATAGGGTTCACCCTATTAAATTGTTGTTTCTATATTAATTAACAAAATATTCCAATTCAAATCAAATATTTTTCAAACAAAACCAATTTGAAATTATAAAAATAATAACCAAAACTTTCTCTCATCCCTTGCTTTCCAATTATTTCTTTTGGGTCACTTTATTAAGAGGTTGATTTCATTAATCATTTCAAATCTTCAAAATCATCTAAATTTGGTTTATTTCCGAACATCACAAAAACTCAAATAATTTTGAAGTCCAAACTTGGTAGTTGGTGGTATTTGACATGTTAATCTCACCCTAATATTTTCTATGAAATTGCTAACACCAAAACCCTCCAACTTTCCCTTTCTCTTTTTGTTACAAAAAAAAAATAAAGCTGCAGATCAAAATAAAACTAAGGGAGAGAGAGGGAGCACAGCAGCCCATAACCAGCCCAGCCCATCTCCTCTCTGTTTTGGCCCAGTACCCCTTCCTCCCTCTTGTCGTCTTCCTCAGCGTGAGGTCATCCCTGTACGACTGCAGGAGAACCAGTCGATCTCCTCCACCTCCATTAGATGCTCAGCCGTACCAACTCTCCCCCCTATATCTACCTACCCACCTGCCTACCCTGAACCCTAGAGCCCTAGTCCCCTTCCGCCGCGCCGCCATCTGCCAACTCCCTCCTCTCTGCTGAACGTTGCCTGAACCTGTCCGAAAACCACTGTCAGTACCAACACCATCGCCATCCCCTCGCCACGATCCACCTCGGGCCAAGCCAGCCACGGGAATGGAGCCCCCGTGGCCTGGCCTTCACCTTTGCTGAAGACGCGGCGGCGAGAGGAGGACCAGATGGCCGCCGCCGTCCACGTCTTCCCTCCGCCGGCCTCGACGACGAACAGCGACCTCGAGCAGCAGGTGAACGTCCTGCTCCTTCCCTCTCCCCCCGATCCGTTCGCTTCCACGCCCGCACGTGTGTGCATCGCCCATGCTCCTCCCTCCACTCGCAAGCTAGCCCCGATCTGCACCCCAGCAGTTGCTGTGAGCAACGATGAGATCGCCACCGTGGCCTTCTGTCAATAGTTCAGTTCGTGATCTTCAGAAAATTCAGTTACGCGTTACGGAAACATAACCTGTCTGCATGTCTGTATCCAACAACGACCGCGCACCAGCGCAGCTGGTTCAAGTCTCACGCGCACAAGGCAGAGGGGGTGGGTTCGAATCCCACCCCCTGCGGATTAACCCCAGTTTTTGCCATTTTATTTTCCACAACCAAAACAATCACCTAATCACAACCAAGTCCCTGCTGTAATTCCTAAATCCCTGTAATTTATTTCTAGATCCCTGTTTAATATTTCTAAGTCCCTGGATAGTAGATAAAATGGCAGATTTGCACCCCAAATTGGAAAAATGCATAATTAATTCATCCCAACCCCAAATTCAACAATTTTAGTATGTTTTCTGTCCCAAATTAAATGATCTATCCAAATATAAAATTTGTTTACTGTTTTGAATATTTTAAATTGTTGAAATATTTGAAAACTTGTCAAATTCACTTAAACTTGCACAATTCATAACTTGGGCATAAAAATTCCAAATTTCACAAACCAAATATGTTTTCCAATCAATTTTTCATGTACTTTCCAAATATAAATTTTGTTTGCTGTTTTGAATAATTTAAATTGCTGAAAACAATTGTTTCCTATTTATTGCATTTAAAATTGCCAAAATAATAACTTGCTCATTTTAAATCCAATTTCCACAAATGAAATATGTTTTCCATGCAAAATTAAACCACCTTTTCAAATATAAAATTTGTTTCATGTTTTGAATAATTAAAATTGGTTAAATGATTTAAACCTTGTTTAAATCATTTAATATTGTTAAATTCATAACTTGATCAAAACAAATTCTTTTGGGACATATAAAATATGTTTTCCAACCCTAAAAGTATAAACTTTTCAAATATGAATTTGGTTTAATGCTTTGAACAAATAAAAATGCAAATAAGTTCATGTTTGAATTAAATTCATTTAATTCTTGTTTAACTTGTTTAATTCATAAATAATTCATTTGAAATCCTTTTTCAACAAGTGAAACATGTATTCCAACTAAAATCTTGTTTTCTTTTCAATTATAAACTTTGTTATTTGTTTTGAACAATTTAACTTGATGAAAACAACAACTGCCTGTGTAACACCTTTAAGTAACCAAAATTTCCTAAATTAATAAATGAATTTCCAAACTTGTTAAACCTTATTTCTATTTGGTGCTATTGTTGTTATTTTGCTGTTTTCCTCATCCATGCATCATGCTAATCCACTTTCATATGATGATTTGTTGTAAAACAATTAATTCAACCATAACTCATGGGCTTTCCATATGCAATCCAATTGCATATGGGTCCATTTAAATTGTGTTATCTTGTCAAGTAGTTTATTTTGATGCATCTATTAACATGACATGCATCATCCCATTGTTTGTGCACTATGCCATTATATTGATTGTTTATCTTTCTGCAATGTTTGTTTGCTTCTTCCTGGATATACGACGACGTTGAGACCGACGATACTTACGACATCCCTTCTAAGGAGTTAGCTCAGTACCAGGCTACTGGGTTTTGCAGGCAAGTTATCACTCACATGAACCACTGTGTTCCTTTCAACATTGGATACCGATACTTTCCGTTGTTCCTTTTCTGCTAGCCTTAGTAGTAGTTGTTTCTGTTACGAACCTATCACATGAATCCCTTAACCCTGATATTGCCTCATCTCCCTTCCTACAACCCATTGTTTGAGCCAGTGTCTTACTAGCATGCTTAGGTTGTTTTGCTCGAGTCTGTTACCCGTTACTTTCAGTTACTATAATGTTATTATGTTCTGGGGGCTCGATGTTTAATTAATCAATCATGCTAATGTTACTATTAATAATAAATTTGATGATAAGGCACCGGCAGGAGGCCCATGAGAGGTTTTGAAGCCTGCTAGTGTCGACCCTAATAGGAAAAGGGTCTTGTCTACTGATCCATGATGAGCGCACTACCCGCATTTGGGAAGCGAGTATGGGCGCCCCCCTCAACTTGACCTGATTCGCATCTCGTCCAAATCGCCTCATTTAGTTCGTGTTTTCCATTTGCCGCATCATGTTTTTGCGAGCCCAGGCCAGGGTGGAACTTTCGTAGTCGGCATATAGGGGGACACGTTCTTAGAGTGCTATGAGGGTCCATTTTCTTCTGGGCTCGATTAGCCGTGCGCCCAAGGTGCTTTGGGCTTGATGCGAGGAATGGTTGGTTGTGTTGAGTACCCCGCTTGGTGGAAGGGCCTTTCCATCTGGCGGGTTATTCATGAGTGTACGGCCAAATTGGTGCAACCCTGCAGGGATAATCTTCTCGAGAAGCCGTGTTTTCCGCGGTTATGGATTACTTGGTGAAAGTACTGGCTAACAAGTACTCAGGACAACTTAAACTTAATGATCAAACATGCTACACCCCATGATTAATAACTTGACTAGTAATAGGCTTATTGACACAATAATTTGAACCATCATTATTACAACTGTGTGAGTTATCCTCGGATTGCTTCTTTGGATAAGGGGCGAGATCCAGGATGGGTTTGTTTGAAGTTATCTTTCAGTTGGTTACAATCCTCGATCTTATCTCCTTTCTGATAGCCGGCAGTTGTAGTATGTTTCTATAGTTGTTTAGAGCAGCCAGTTGCAGCATCTTTTATATCCCCTCTCTTCCGTTGAACCCAAGGCATCTGTGCTTGGTGTTGACGGGTTACACTTTGGTGAACTGTGAGTCTTGCTTGCCAGTACGTTTATGTACTGACCCCTTTGGGGCTGTGGTTTCCGCAGACCTACGTTTCCGAGGATCTACATGGTGGCTACTACGTGGAGTATGACGAGACTGCTGACGAGTAGATAGCGGACCCGGGTAGGATCCGAGACTTCGTGGATGGGCTCCGTCTGTTCGTTTCCGGCCTCTTAGGCCTATTTGGTTCTTGTCTGTACTCAGACATGTTGAATGCTTCCGCTGTGTTGTAACGATGTATTGTTGGGGCATGTGCCCTCTGAATGATTGTATTTGCTATCTCTGCTCTAATGAGAGCCATTTGCAACTTATTTCAATCTTTTGTGTCGTAGAGATCTGTTGTGATATCAGTTGTTCAACGCTGTTGACGTACCATGGGTGTATGGTTTGAAGTACGTCGACGGAAGTGCCTTCGATCTCTAGTGGATAGTTTACATCGACGATGGAATAGCAGGGCTTGTGTTGTCGCGCATAAGCGCAGGCCTACCAGGAAGCTGGGACGTGGGAGCAGTTATGCCCCATAATCCAAGCATCTGCTATCCAGTTCGTACGGTGAGTATCCCCTAGAAATCAGGGTGCGACATTTACAAGACTCTTATGCTATTAGTGTTTCTAAGCTTAGGAAAGACAATGAAAAATCTCTTGCCAAACTTAAGAAAGAACATGCCAAATCTCTTGTTTTGCTTAAAGAATTTGAAGAGGAAGAGTTGAAGCTAGGAATAGCTCATGAAAAACTTGACAAGGAACATGACAAACTAAAAGAAGAGTTTAAATCTCTTAAGGAAATTCATGACAAACTTGCCAAGTCTCGAATCAAGCTTCTAGCTCAACAATCAAATAAGCATGTTGCATCTTCATCAAATAGCGTTTTTATTGCACCTACCTTTTCCTCTACGACTAACAATGTAGGGAAGGAAAGAATTCTCAACGATGCAATAAGCTCTCAAGGTGCCAAGAAAGGTAAAGAGGGACTTGGGTTTATTTCCAAGTCAAAGAAGACATCCAAGAATGTCACCACTCCCCCTCAAAATGTTGTTTTTGTAAAAGAGGGTGAGGTGACCAAAGAAAATGAGACCAACGCCATTATGGGTGGTGATACCTCTAGGGGGAGCATCACTCATAATGATTTCGCCGGAAAATATAATCCATCTTATGTTCTTATGAAATCTAGGGATGGACATGTTTATGCTAAATACGTTGGTACTTCTTATGGTGATGATTATCATTGGACTATTTGGGTTCCTAAGACCCTTGTTACTAACAAAAGAGGACCCATTGAAGGATGGGTACCTAAATCAAGAAATTGATCTCTTGTAGGGAAATGCTTCCGGGTCTAACAAATGGACAGTGGATAGTGGTGCATCCCAACATATGACCGGAAGCCTTGACGCAATAAGCAATCTTGAACCTCCTCTACCTCATCTCAATTGCGTCACTATTGGTGATAAGTCCGAGCTTAAGGTATTGGGACGAGGCAAGGTAGCAATCTCAAATGATTTATCAATTGAGAATGTTCTCCTTGTTGAGTCCCTTGGCTATAATTTGATGTCCGTTCTTCAACTTGCGAATTGTGGTTTCACCTCGTTCTTTAATAAAGAGAGTGTGATTGTCACTTGGGAGACATCTCTTAAAGTAGCCTTTGTTGGGTTTGTCGAGAACGGCATGTATGTAGTGGACTTCTCTAAAGAAGACACGTGTGCCACGACATGCCTAATGGCTAAAGTTGATGTGGGATGGCTTTGGCATCGCCGGCTAGCCCACACCAATATGAGAATGTTGCATGATCTCCAAAGTGGCAATCACGTTCTAGGACTAACCAAAGCTAAATTTGCTAAAGATCGTGTGTGTAGCTCTTGCACCTTTGGGAAGCAACATGGAGAACAACACCCAACCAAGACATCTATCTCCACTACAAGAATTCTCGAGCTCATTCACTTAGATCTCTTTGGTCCACTATCCTATGATAGTCTCGGAGGAAAGAAGTATTGTTTGGTAATTGTGGATGACTATTCAAGATATTGTTGGGTGTATTTCTTCAAGAGGAAAAGTGAAACTCAAAGTAGAGTCATCGAGTTCATCACTCTAGTTGAGCGCCAACACAATGCTACCATATTGGCTATCCGGAGTGATAATGGCTCGGAGTTCAAGAACTACACCGTTGAGGGTTTTCTTAGTGAAGAGGGCATTGCTCATCAATACTCCACTCCTTATACCCCTCAACAAAATGGTGTTGCGGAGAGAAAGAACCGGACTTTGATGGATGCGGCTAGAACTATGATTGCGGAGTTCTCTTCTCCCTATAACTTTTGGGCCGAAGCCGTCTCCACCGCATGTCATGCCACCAACCGGTTATATCTTCGCAAGATCTTGAACAAGACCCCCTATGAGATTCTCACGGGTAAGAAACCGGATGTATCTTACTTCAAGGTCTTCGGTTGCAAGTGCTTCATTCGCAAGAAAGGTAAACGGTTGTCAAAATTTGAGACTAGATCTTATGAGGGCATTTTTGTTGGTTATGCCACAAACGCTCACGCCTATAGAGTCTACAACAAGTCCACCGGACAAGTTGAAGAAGCTATAGACGTGGTGTTTGATGAGGATAATGGCTCCCAAGGGGGGCGTATAGATCATGGTGTTGTAGGAGATGCAATTCCTCCCATCGTCATAAGAAGAATGGGGATTGGTGAAAAAATCCCCATTGAGGGACACCGGATGACGGAGGGAGAAGGACTATGCCCCACTCAAGTGGAGCCATTGACTACACCCATTGATGATCAAGCAATCCAACAAGATGCACCAAGCCCTCAAGCTAACGATCAAGGCCAAGCTAATGAACAAGGCCAAGCAACACACCTAAATCATGATCAAGATTCTATTATTGTTGAGAATGCTCAACCTAGTGGTGATTCATCACCCATTATTGATCAAGGACAAAATGAAGATGGACATGTCTCCGATGAAGAAGGTGATTCTCAATCCATATCCAAGGAATCTTTGGAGGAGATATTGGCTCGAAGAGCAAAGAGAAGGCTAGAGAATCTTGAACGAGCGGGCCATACGGAGGACATGATTCTTGGTCAAGTTCGTGGAAGAGTGGTCACTAGAAGGCAATTGGCGGATTTTAGCAAGGCTCATGCATTTGTCTCCTTCATTGAACCCAAGAAGGTATATGAAGCTCTCGAAGATCAAGATTGGCTTGAAGCCATGCATGATGAACTCAATAACTTCGAGCGCAACAAGGTGTGGAAATTAGTGCCAAGACCCAAGGATTGCAAAAATGTCATTGGTACCAAATGGGTGTTCAAGAACAAGCAAGACAAAGATGGTATTGTCATTCGCAACAAGGCAAGATTGGTGGCCCAAGGTTTTTCTCAAGTCGAAGGTATCGATTTCGGTGAAACCTTTGCCCCCGTAGCTCGCCTTGAATCCATTCGTATCTTACTTGCTTATGCATCTCATCATAACTTCAAATTACAACAAATGGATGTCAAAAGTGCTTTTCTTAATGGTCCCATTAATGAGTTAGTATATGTCAAGCAACCTCCGGGTTTCGAGGATCCCAACCACCCCGATCATGTCTATAAACTTGATAAGGCGCTCTATGGACTTAAACAAGCTCCACGTGCGTGGTATGAGCACCTTAAAGAGTTTCTAGTAGATCGCGGGTTTAATGTTGGTTTAATCGATCCTACCCTCTTTACCAAGACGGTTGGAGGTGACTTGTTCATATGCCAACTCTATGTGGATGACATCATTTTTGGGTCTACTAACACCTTGTTCAATGAGGAGTTTTGCAAGCTTATGACCGATAGGTTTGAGATGTCTATGATGGGAGAGTTGGAGTTCTTTCTTGGCTTTGAAGTGAATCAATATTATGAAGGAACTTTCATCAAACAAGCCAAATATACTCAAGACATGCTCAAGAGATTCAATATGAATGATGCCAAACCTATGAAGACCCCTATGTCCACGACCACCGACTTGAAACCCGACCCTAATGGGAAAGAGGTAGATCAAAAGGTATACCGCTCCATGATTGGCTCTTTGCTCTTCCTTTGTGCATCTAGACCCGATATCATGTATAGCGTAGGTAAATGTGCAAGGTTTCAAGCCTCTCCGAGGCAAAGTCATTTGGAAGCCGTGAAACGAATCTTTCGATATCTAGTTCATACCCCAAATTTCGGTCTTTGGTACCCCAAGGGTTCAAGCTTCCAACTCATTGGTTATTCGGATGCGGATTATGCGGGAGAGAAGACGGATAGGAAGTCCACATCCGGGGGTTGCCAATTCCTTGGCCGCTCCTTGGTTTGTTGGTCTTCCAAGAAGCAAAATTGCATTGCTCTCTCCACCACCGAGGCCGAGTATATCTCCGCGGCAAGTTGTTGTGCCCAATTGCTATGGATGAGGCAAACCTTGAAGGATTATGGTATTCACTTTGACAAGGTGCCTCTTCTTTGTGATAATGAGAGTGCTATCAAGATCGCCTACAACCCGGTTCTTCACTCCAAGACGAAGCATATTGAGATCCGTCATCACTTTATTCGGGATCATGTTGAGAAAGGTGATATTGACCTCTCATATGTCTCCACCACGGATCAACTTGCCGATATTTTCACGAAGGCCCTTGACGAACCAAGATTTCGAGCTTTGAGGAATGAACTAAATGTCATCGATTCTTCCAACTTCACTTGAAACCTTGCATATCTACCTTCATTATACTTGCTATCTAGTTTAGGTGTAGGCATGGAAATAGGGGGAGCGCTACTCAATTCATGAGTATGCACTCCTTTTATTATGCAAAAATCAATCGATCATTGCATATCTAGTCAATTTGTGACTCATTGTGCTTAATTGTGAGTAGTAATTTTGGACCCAAGATATATCTTCGCGGTGCCAAGTTACACACTCGAACATGGTGGCCTCGGCCACCGACATTTGATGTGTTTTTTGATCATTTTCTCACATTATATCCACATCTTGACAACTCGTACGGGTTCGGTTTTTCACTTGTTTTATGGTTCTTGCGAACCCCGTCGAGCAATGTCTCTCGTATGACAGTAACGTTTTTCCAACCCAAGCCCCACTTGCCCAAACCGTTGCTCTTATAGTATTGCTCGAGTTTTTCCAATCTTGGCGCGCTGAAATTCATCTGGGCGGAACCTCCGGTGAAACCACCGGAGGCTCCGCCGGGCCTGTCCACCGGAACCTCACCGGAGGCTCCGCTGGGTCCCTGTGGCTCAGCGGGCCAAAACCTAAAGTTTTGGGACAGGGGCGGAGGCTCCGGTGATTCCACCGGAGGCTCCGCTGGCGGGAGCGGAGGCTCCGGTGAAACCACCGGAGGCTCCGCCGGCGGAAAAATCACTGCGGATAAGATTGGGGCGCGCGGGGGTAAGTGAGATCCAATCTCATTTTCCCCCACCCGCCCCCATCTTCTTCCTCTCAAAACCGCCGCCGCCCCCAAGCTCACCGCCGCCGGATTCGGGTGCTCCACTGCGGGGAGCCCTCCTCCTTGCCTAGGAACGCCCCGGGAACCTTCCCTCCTTTCTTGAGAGGCTTCTCATGAAGAATCACACCGAGCCCGTTGTGCATCCCACTCCAGCTGTTCGCAAGCACAAGGCTAGGCCTCGCATCATTGTGAATGAGGAAGAGGAAGCCGAGGGTCCATCTCAACCCCCTCCCTCTAGCAATGCCTTCAAATGGATGGCTCGGGCTCTCAAGAAAGTATTTTGCTTGAACAAAAAGATTGAGCAACATCAATGGGAGGCACATTATGATGCGGAACTCAAGGCACGTAAAAAGGCTCAAGCATCTCGTGAACGTCTCCGTGAAGAGGGTCTCTCCATTGAATCCCCGGTTCTTGATAGCATCACAGATTGGGATGCTTGGCAAGCTAAGGACTCCAAGGGCAAGCTCATTGAATGGTCCGAGGAAGAAGGAGACGAAGCCACTAGCTCTCACCGTGTTCCCTCCCCGGCTCCGGAAGCATCTCCCACATCCTCCGAATGATTTGGGGCGTTAGCACTTGGCTCTCCCTCTTTTGGTATCTTGATGCCAAAGGGGGAGAAAGATATATTAGGCAACGGGCATTTGCATGGTCCCTCAAGCTTTCTTTGATTTGCATCTCTCTTTTGCTTGAGGGAGTTTGATTTGAACTATTTGGAACTTCGGTTGTTTATCTTATTCGTATCTATCGTGAACCTCGCTATATTGTGATCATGTGTGAACCTCGTTTCATATTATCTATGTGTTATGTGTGCTATGTGTTATCATTGTCATATTATTAGTTTATATCATGTCTTAGTGATCTCAATATGAAAGGAGCATATCTTTAGGGGGAGCTCCGTTCATATTGAGTCTGTAATCATGCAAATAATTATGTTGTCATCAATTACCAAAAAGGGGGAGATTGAAAGATCATCGTACGTTTTGGTAATTATATGACAACATAATTGTTTGATCTAATGTTTGTTCAAATGATGAAAATGCCCAGGTTATTAGGTTCACTATATCTATGGGGCTAATGCTTGATATATTCGAAAAGTTCTAAGAGAAAGGAAGCCAGGGAACCAAAATGTGCAGGGGCGGAAGCTCCGGTGAACCCACCGGAGGCTCCGGTAAATCCACCGGAGGCTCAGCCCGCTGCTGCCACTTAGCCTGTGCGCAAATAGGCTCCGGTGCGCATCCGGTGGTCCCTCCGCCAAAATGCCCTTCTGTTGGAAAGTGGCGGAGGTTCCACCGGAGGCTCCGGTGGACATCCGGTGGCCCCCTGGCCCAAGTGCAAATGGACTCCGGTGAAGGGTCCGGTGGTAGCTCCGCCTGCCACCCCTTCTGTTGGAAAGTGGCGGAGGTTCCACCGGAGCCTCCGGTGCGGGTCCGGTGGGCGGAACCTCCGCTCGATCCACCGGAGCCTCCGGCCTCCTCAGCAGCGCGCAAAGGATAAGGCACTGCGCAACTGCGCAGTGCAAAGAAGACCCACCGGAGCCTCCGGTGAAACCACCGGAGCCTCCGGTGCTCTGGACTGCAAACGGCTACTTCGTGGCCAAGAGTATAAATACCCCTTCACCTACCTCATAAATGCCAAGCTTTTCCCACTCTCTCTCCTAGCCATTAATGAAAGCTTCAACCTCTTAGATCTCCCACTCCGTCCACCCAATCACTCCCAAACTTGGTGGAGAGCTAGAGGAGACCTAGATCCACACTTCCACC
The DNA here is from genome assembly GCA_028641055.1 of Alopecurus myosuroides. Lineage (NCBI taxonomy): Eukaryota > Viridiplantae > Streptophyta > Magnoliopsida > Poales > Poaceae > Alopecurus > Alopecurus myosuroides. The sequence continues at coordinate 452,163,469 of CM054057.1, read as the reverse complement.
AAAGGAATCTCAAATCCATCCACCACAACCTAGTAGATCTAGAATCCTACTTGAGGCCTAGAAACCTTAGTAGATCTCGTGCTTGTAGTTTCCACCTTGTTGCAAGAAGCTACGGATTGCTTGAGAGCCCCCATCCTTGTGGAGTGACCTCAAGCCCTTGTAAAGGTTTGGTCAACGCCTTCAAGTCGACCTCATAGTGGAAACGAGCATCTCCCTCACCGGAGAAGCTCAAGGAGAACAAGGTGTGCACAACCGTGCTATTGAGGAGCGCCTAGGTGGCTCCCCACCTCTCCAACGTAGACGTACTTCTCTTTGAGAAGGAACTACGGTGAAACATATCCTTGTCTCCTTGTTTACACTTGTTGTTTGCTTTACTACCTTACGCTTTACTTCCGTTGCGCATACTACTCTCTTCACATAGGTTGTTCACTTAGTTGCACATCTAGAGAATCGTATCTTATCTTACTAAGCCCCTTAAAAGGAAAAGAAAAGAAAAATTGGTAGTCAACCTATTCACCCCCCCCCCCTCTAGTTGACCATAGTGCACTTTCATAGATGCACACGGCTTTTTATATTAAAATCTCAAAAAAATGCGAGTCCAACATACAGCAAAAGCAAAATAATGACAATGTATCGAATCCGATGAAATCATCATCCAACTGACAATAACCAGCTATAGAAGACTACACGTGTTAAGTTCTTCTAGCGTGCAACCAGCCACCCTGGTTGAAGATAACTCGTACTACCGCCATCAACCTGGTGCATCCAGAATCCAAACGCCCTTGTTGGTCTTCTGGTAAGAGGAGCGACCACAGATGAATCCAATTTGTAGCTCGATGCACAACCTGCAAAAATTGTCCAGCTTTGAAGTTGTTAAAAATCACATCATTTCTGCAATTCCAAATTGCCCATAGAAAATTACATACACCAATGCGTATACTAGCTCTAGTATTAACATCCACTCCATATAACCAATTCCCAAACAAATTAGTAACAGATGAAGGTGTTGATATACTAAATGTGAAATGAATCAACCTCCATATTTTTCTAGCAAAAGAACAACGAATAAACAGATGTTCCACAGTTTCTGCATTCCCACAGAACACACACTTCAAGCAGACCGACCATTGTCGCTTTTTAAGATTATCTTTAGTAAGCAATTCTTTGCGGTTCAAAAACCACATAAAAATCTTAATTTTTAGGGGCACTTTTAATCTCCATAAGTACCTACGTAAGAACCTAGTGTTACCGTTCATTAGATCTTCATATAAGGACTTAACCGAGAACACACCTGACTGTGTTAGTTTCCACCTAAACGAATCTTGACTGTTTGTCAACTGAACTACCATCAATCTTTCAATAAGATTCAACCAGGCATCCCATTTATCTCCTAAGAGTGGTCTCCTAAAAGCAATATTTGGGTGTTCATGAGCAATAACATCAGCCACTAAAACATGTTTATGTCCGACAATATTATAAAGCGACGGGTATTGTGCTGCTAGCGACGTCTGGCCTAACCACGTGTCCTCCCAAAAAGGAACATTCAGCCCATCACCAATTTGACAGGTGATGTGCGGAAAGAAATCCTTACTAACATTCATAATACCCTTCCAGAAGGGTGAGTCAGTAGGTTTAGCAACAATTTGGGATAGAGGTTTCCCCTTGATGTATTTATTGTGTAACAACTCATGCCACACACCTTGCTCTGTTAATAGTTTATACAGCCACTTGCTAGGTAAACATCTATTCTTAACATCTAAAACCTCAATCCCAAGTCCACCCTGATCTTTGGGTCGACACACTATATTCCATTTAGTTAGGCGATATTTCTTCTTGAATTTATCACATTGCCAGAAAAAGCGGGATCTATAAAAATCTAACCTTTTCCTTACCCCAACGGGTATTTCAAAAAAGGATAGAAAGAACATGGGTAAACTAGTCAACACCGAATTAATAAGTATCAGGCGGTCCCCATAGGATAACAATTTTCCTACCCAGGAACTTAGCTTAGAATTAAACCTATCCTCAATTGGTTTCCACTCTTTATTAAAAAGTTTTCGGTAATGAATTAGAATACCCAAGTATCTGAAAGGGAGAGAACCAATTTCACACCCACAAATTTGTCGATACTGATCCTAAGAGGCAACACCATCTCCAAAGCAAAAGATCTCACTTTTATGGAAGTTAATTTTAACACCCAACATCTGTTCAAACAAAGCTAACAGCTGTACACCGTAACACGCTAGGTCGAACACGGCTTCGTAAGGAAAATAACAATTGAACATCCACGATAGAGAGACGGACGGTACAACCAAGAGTGGAACAGGCCGTGTTCATGGTGCAATGGCCCTCTCGTCTCTGCTGGCATCGGGTAAAGAGAACAACCAAATGGCTTGAGCCTAAATTCGCATCGCCCAAGCTGTGGTGCTCACGTCGCACCGCCATATATAACCACCATTTCTTTTCCATGCACGCTTCCATAAGCAACCATTTCCCTCCTCTCCCTCAAAACAACGCCGGCAACGATCTCCTCTTCCAGGATCGCCTCCATTAATTCCCCATTTCTTCCTTGGAGCCGGCGAGCCCTTCCTCTGTCCTCCGCTGCAAACAGATACAAACCAAGCGGGATCTCCCCGGCGTGCGTGTTTCATTCCGGCCAAATCCAATTTGCAGGTACGCATTGCAGGTGCATCCTTCAAACTCTCGCATCAGTTTTCATCAATTGCACGCGTGTTTGCTTATTTCCTCATGTTTCTATATATATAAACATGCAACTTTGCAAGATGTAATCGATGTGGTTTGCTAGCTATCTTTCAACGTATCAAGAACCAATTTGGAGGTCACGAATTAGACTTGTTATAAATTTCTTTGAATTATTAGGACGACACCATGCCATGTTAACTTAGAGTGAGCCACACACACACACACACACAAAAATTGCCAAGCACACATGGCCTAAAAATAGATTCCCCTCTTCTAAATTTAAGCACCACTCTGCGAACATCGACAAATACATCACGTTTGCACGTTGTTGTGCAGGGCAAGTTGCTATATTTTGCAGCGCCTCTTCAACCACACGCTCACCCTGAGGCGTTACTAATCAAGAAGAGAGGAGAAGAAGAAATCCCAATTGGTTTATAATAATTAGATAGAAGATTGATGGAGGACAAGAAGAAGAACCTGCTCCGGCGACTGACGATCATCTCCATTCCGTTCGTGTTCGTGGCCATCCCGTCCATCGTGATCTTCGTGGGCATGATGTCGCCGCACGCGGCGGAGCAAACCGTGGAGATGAAAGGGCCAGACCAGAACCACACGGTGGGGCTGCTGAGCACGATGACCGGCGGGCAGATGATCCTGAGCTGCCGCGCCGCCTTCGCGGGCAACTGGGAGTACTTCCACTACTTCATCCTGGACCCTTACAAGCCGCAGCACGCCTTCTTCACGCCACAGACGACCACTACGCCATCCTCTGCAAGTGGGGGTACATGGGCAACTTCCTCCAGGACGTCGGTCGTCTTCAACAGCAGCGCCCCCTACGCGCCCTACTGCCGCGTCGACGCCGGTGGATGCCGCTACCTCTTCCAGGACGGCCACATGTTCCTCGTCACCGGGAGGCACCCCACCAAGGAGGCGCCATTACAGCAGCGGGAGAAGAAACTCGTCGGAGATGTGCTGCTCAGAGACTGCAATCACATCCTCGGCGTCTTCCCGTCCATGTGCCACTACAAGAAACATGACAATCCGTACGTCGGCAAGATCATCGGCCGGTGGCGCTGGTGGTTTAACTACTAGCTCGCCGGCCTGCCCGGCCGGCCTTTATTGCTAGTTGGTTAAGAGTTTAGTTAGATCGTGTAACACCAATATGATCCAGTGGTGAACAGACAGTTATACAGATTGCTTATACAGATTGCTATTGAAGAAATGCTTTTCAGGACTCAGCACGATACCCACTTCTTGGAACCGTGACAAGCTGTATAAATATATTAGCAGGATCATATCCCTACTCCACATATATCAGTGTACAGTGGTACAACAAAAATTGGTATATGCCAAGCATCAGATGCTGGTAAATAGGACGAGGCGAGCGAGCGGGTTAGGGAGTCGTGGCCTTCAACAAACAAAAGAACTGCTGCAGGAAGCAAAGGGTGCGGTTACAATGGTGGGTAGAAGTATGATGATACAGAGAAGCCTAGGAAGAGGAGGCCTCCAATGGTGGCTACTGTGCCCTGAGATATCCTCGACGCCAGCATGCTGCCGCCCACCACTGCAAACGACGTGCAGATGGTGTGGCCCAACGTTGCTCCTACTGCAACACCTACAGCATTCTTGTGCGTAGCTAGCTGCATTTTGAAACATGCTACAAGTTAAAATGGATATGGCATGGACAGGTTCAGAAGTTGGTTCAGAAAGGGAAATAAGCCATATACCGCGATTGTGGCTATCTGACTTCGGTCGCCCCACTCAGCCAGGAAGGTCAACACAAATGACTGGACCATTAAAAAAAGTCACACATCAAGCCATTTGTAGGCATCACAAAGTATATTTTGTCAAACATTGTGAAGTATTAATTATTGGTGCAAACAGAAATATACTTTGCAAGGTTCAAAAGGGACCTATCAATTTTCTATATCTATATAATTCCATCTCAAATCAGATGTTAGAAAACACAGTTATTGGGGAGATGGCAAATGTACCTCCAAGAAAATAGGAGTACAGAACCTTGAGAAGATGCGTCTAAATGTTGATTTCCCTTGGCCTGCTTCCAGCTTTTCCTGTACCTGTATATCAAGCAATTAAAATATTATATGCTGATTAAATTACTACAAGAATACTCCTGCAGGAAACAATTTAAAACAGGTTAGAGCCAACAGCAATAGATAGTACGCATATCCAGATGATACTAAGACCGTTGCTGACACAAAAGGAAGGGTGTGTATACCAGAATTGGTGTTTATTCTTTAGCAGTATAATTCAGTATTTTGAGAAATTGGATCGCAATCCAAAAGAATATGGTTTGCATTTAAGTGTTAAACAGACAAATCTATGCTAATTTACGGTGGTAGAGGCAAAGAGTAGTGTAAGAAAAGGAACATACTTCTTCTATTTCCTGTGATGCCGTGGAATCTGATCTCCAAGCAATGTAAAGCAATCGTAGCCCAAAGAACATGTAAAGGACTGAAGCACAAACGCAAACGGATGATGTTAGACATTAGACAAACTGGTAAATTACTTGTGTGATAGTGAGATATAATAAAATATATAAAAAGTATATTCTTATGGCATGACAAGACCGGTGGAAGCTCACTACCTTCTCAATCCCAGTTTGCTCAACTCGCGTAAAACTTACAAAAATCGACCTGCGGGGAAGACGTTACCCAGGGCATTTCTTGGAAGGCGAGACCCAGGGTTTGAACCCCCGATGGGCTGCCCCACTACAGGAGGCATTAGCATCGGACAATCAATGCACTCGTGACTCTATATTTTGATTTATTTATTTTTGTAATATGAGGATGAAGTGCATGATAAGAAGATCTATTGATTTGAAATTAAAGTTCGAATGTTCGGTTTGGTTTTGCCACTGCTTTCGGGCACTATGGTTTACTGCAACCATTGTAGAAGAGGTAGTTTAGCAAGCTAAAGTAAAATGGCTGATGTAGTGTCAGGGGAACCCTTTTCTTTGGTTTGAATGAGTCGACCTTGGAGTGGTCACTCCTGGTTTCCTGTTTGGCGCTTTGCTTCAAAACATAAACTGGTAAATCCATTATACCTGTTCATACTTCTTGTAGTAATGTAATCCGAGCTCTTACATATCAATAAAGCAGGGTCATGAGCATTCTTTCTACAAAGCCGACGCTGTGATCTACGAAATGTCTGTACCTGTACCCACTAATTTTGATAGAAAGAAACTAGAGGTCTGTTTCTTATCCAACTTTTCTACCTAAATTAGAGCTTGCTTAGATTCACGGAGAAATAAGTTAACATGTCGACTGTGAAAAGGCATATAGCTACAATTACAGCCTTACGCGAATTTCCATAGCTTGTATTTGTATAGGCACTAATTCTGAAAGATTCTAGCCACTGCAGGTGCAAATATCAAACCTCTGAACTTATATCTGATAATGTGAACCATTTGGTGTTTAGATAATGCTGACCATCTAATAATTATTTCAGGCAATTATAAGGATCGGTATTGCACAATCTTGATGCAAAACGTTAATCAATGCTTTTGGAACAGCATACAGCCCCATTTCTTTTGATGAACAGCACAGATGTCCACGCAATGGACAGTAAGTTAACGATCAGATTCGTCTTACCAGTTGCTGCGCTGTTGGTGTGCTTCCTCGATATCAAATTGGGAACAATTCTGCCAAGCCCAGTCGACAGTACCTACAACAGCATAGCCACAATCCGGAGTGATTAATTACTAAAGTGCGACACTACAATTTAGCCAACCAAGGAATTATTGGTGCAAAAGAGTGCAGTTTGACCTACCGTCATAACGACCAGCGCGGACAGCGCGCCGGAGAGCACAATGGACTTGGGGTGGCGCATGGCCATGAGAGCCGCGATGATGAAGGTCTCGTCGCCAATCTTGAGCCAGCAAGGCATAAACACGCAGCACCCAATATGAGTAGTTGAGTACACGGGCAGCAGAGCAAATGCACGAACACCGGAGTAGGAGGAGTATCTAGATCCGGGAGTTGTGAGCTCACCTCGCTGACGAGAATCATGGAGAGGCTGGCGAAGAAGGCGTCGAAGAGCCCCAGCTCCGCCTCCTGCTCGGGCCAGGCGGCCCCTCCTCCGCCGCCGACATCCCCCGCCGCGTGGACGAACATCTGCGGAGCAGCAGAAGAGGCGGCAGAGATGCCTTGGTGTGAGGCCAACAACAACCCAATCCACCCAGAGAGAAAACCCGGGGTATTACGACAGAAAGTGTGGCCTCACCTTGGTGCGGCGGTCGAGGCGGACGGTGGCGTTGCCGGCCGCGCCATCGTCCGCGCCCTGGGGAGAGGAAAACAAAACCTAGAGTTATAGAGAGACTCGACGGCAGAGCAAGCAGGGGGTGAGAGAGAGTCGAGAAGGAGGAGCGCTGACCTGGTCCCCGGCGGCGGCGGTGGCGGCGAGAGGGGCGGAGACGGCGAGGGCGAGGAGGAAGAGGGTAACGGCGCGCCGCGACATCGGATCGACCGACCGGGACAGGGGGGGATCGGTGTGGGGGGGCTGCGCGGGGGGAGGGAGGGGAGGAGGTTGGGGTCGTCGGCAAGCAAGTAGGCCGCGGGATCTCGGTCCTCGGGGTCGGGGCAGCCCGCGTGCGGCGTGGGGCGGCTCGGCGAATTAAAAACAGAGGCCCGAGTGGACCGGCCACTGACGTAAGGAACTCGCTCGCGCCGTGTCCTCTGTTTCGCCCGCCCCTGCCGTGTGTGTGCCCGTGTCTGTCACCGATACGCCGTGCCGATTCGCCCACCCACCCACCCACCTCGCCGCCGGTGTCACGCCAGGCACCCAGGCGGCTCCTCCCGGCGGGCGTCGTATGAAACGCGTGAATTCTCCGTATCCCCAGCCTGGGTCCAAGTTCGTCTGGCGGAAACAGCCAGTGTTTTTCGTTCAGATCATGTGCAGAGTGCGGTGGCGTAGGCGTGGCGTGTCGGTGGCACGTGCAAGCAAAAGGAGGAACTTGCGAGCAAACAAAGGTCGCACCAGCCACCATTCATTGGAGCTGGAGACGCCTGCGTTTGATTGGTTTCCTCTCGTTTCCGGGGTGTCGCCGTCCGGGTTGGATTCAGCCAAACTTTGCCAGACTCTACACACTTGATTAGCCGGCCTTCCTCGCTTCCGTCTGGTCGATGCATCACGACTTCACGAGTCACGAGCTACGCTGACGCGTCCGCGCTCGTGAATACTAGCGATCTTTTCTCCTTTCCCTATTTGACTGGCTTGAAAGCGAGTGCATCGTCAACGGAAGATTGCTTTGCCTCGTGTGTGCATCACCCTTGGACTGCGTGTGGAGTCATTCCCACTCCGTTTCATGCTCTAATACGCAGGTACGGAGGTACGTGTACCCATGTTAGAAGATGCTTATACTACTCCCTCCGTCACATATTAATTGTCTCAAAATTGGATAAAAATGAATATATTTCTTGTTATCATAAGATGATGTTATACTACTTGCTCTGATGCTCTAGTACGTTTTCCAGTGTTATTGGAGTACATGAAATAAGATGATTCATATGAAACTGTTTCTCATGTCACATAAACTCCGAGCTATACTACTTGTGTTACCTTCTACTCAGTCCAGTGTACATTTATCTTTTGTACTTGCCAAAAAAAAATTGAATTTGACCAACTTTATAAAATAATACTAGCAACATATATAACATCAAATTGGTATATTTTGAAACTTTATGTCAAGACGAATCTAGTGATACTAGAATGGTGTCATAGATATAAGTATATTTTCCGATAAAGTGAGTCAAAGTTTAATAAGTTTGAGCTGGGAGAAAGGCTAAAAGAACGCTTATTCATGAACGGAGTGAGTAGTATAAATTAGTACATGTATGTTTGTATCTCACGTTGAGCTCCAGATGTTGTATTACATACTCTATCCGTTTCATAATAATTTACATTTTAGACTAGTATTTTGTACAATTATTCTACATTCTAAATTCTGGGCATTAATTGTGTTCTTATTAATCAACAATAGCAGAAATAGGGTGGTTATCAGGAAAACCATGGTTTTAGGGTAAGTTGTTTCACATAACCCAAATCTCGTGATTTGTAAATCTGACATTGATTTTAACAACCCGTGCCCATAGGTTAGATGTTACATGTCAAAGGAGGCGTTTTCGACTACCCGCGCCCATAGCTTAGGTGCTACATGTTAGAGGAGGCACTCTTGACAACACATGCCCACAAGTTTGACTTTTTAACAAAATATGTCGAAAGTTATAAAATGCAAAAAAAAAAAAAACACTTGGTCCGGTTCAAGTAAGGTCTAGTTATGTTCGTTCCGCAGAAAATTAGAGAGAACCACCTCCTTTTGTACATATCATCTTACTTGTGGGCACTGGCGGAGCTCACAAATTTTTTTTGGACGAGCCAAGCTTAAAATATACACAAATCATGGGCTATAGGTGCTATTTTTGTGGGCTGAGCTATGAATACCCAAAGTATAATGGCTTCTTTCCTGAATTCCTGGGCGGGCCGTGGCCCAGGTCTACTTTGCCTGAGCTCCGCCAGTGCTTGTGGGTATGAGTTATCACAAACATTATTAACTTACTAAATTTGATGTTTTGATTCTCTGAAACAACTTAGCCCAAAATTAGTGTGTTCGGGTAAAATTTCCTTTAGTTGCGGCTTTGTGAAACCCTAGCCCCAACTGTTTGGTTTTGTAAAATCCGATCTAATGTTTATAGGGTTGATAGATTATTAGACGAGAAAAAACCTGAAAGGCTCGACTATATATTTGGATAGAATTCAAAGGGAGAATTGTTGTCATTGCTCCCGAATGTTTCGAGATATTTATTAACAAATAATATATGGTAAGAGGGACAATACATTGTTATATTGCATTTTTGTAGATGTTTTAATTTATAATGCCATTTAGTAATCGGTAATTTTATAACACCACATGTTTCATAGAGATTTCATGTTTTAGAAGAGCAAGAGAAGTCTCATGTGTGCATGGTGATGCTTTGATTGACGCCAGCGGTTATATATTCAAATGTTTTATATACCAAAAAGTGATTAAAATAGATTCGGTGTGTTAACCTTTTTAGCGGAATAGGAAAAAGCAAACCGATTTTCCTTGGCTCTGGTGTGGCTTTGACTCACAAAAAAATCAAATTGTTGAAAACCACGCCAGTGGATTATATTCCCTCTCGTTCATTGGTGACCATGCATTAAAAATAGACATGTATTTGATCCGTAAAAAACATCTTACAGAATAGAGGGTAGACCGTTTTGCTCCAAACCCTAATTTCTTACAAGATGGACAATACATTGTTATATTGCATTTTTTCACAATGTTTTGATTTATAATGCCATTTACTTATCAGAAATTTTATAGAACCACATGTTTCATAGAGATTTCATCTTTTAGAAGAGGAAGAGAAGACTCAGCTGTTCACAGTGCTACTTTGATTAATGCCGGCGGTTATATTTTCAAATGTTTTATATATAAAAAGGTGATTAAAATAGACTCGGTGTGTTTTCCTTTATAGTGGAACCGAAAAGGCCAACGATTTTCCTTGTCTTAGACCCACAAAAATTAAATAGTTTAAAACCACGTCAAAAATTCTATTCCCTCCCATTCATTGATGACCATGCATGAAAAATAGATATGTATTGGTAAATACTACGTATCCTAGTCCGATATCCAACAAAATACCGGACTAGCATATGTTCACACATTCACAGAAACGCATCCAACGACTCATGTTTGAGCTATATATAATGACCGACATGACACCACATCATTGCGAGCCCCCAACGAGATCTAGCGAAACCGTCGCCGCTGACACCGCCGTCGTTCGTGATGGCTCTTGGCTGGCCGTTGCCGCCGTGTCTAGCCCTCCTGACCCCGTAGTGCTTCCGGTGGAGCTCGCCAATGCTTCATGGTCCCAGGCACCTCGAGAAGCGGTTGGGCGGGCCAACAAGGGAGGAGCGGAGCATCATCAACGGCCGGCGCGGCGACAATGAAGGCCTACGCAGGTCGCATCACGGCGAGGGTGAGCGCGACGAGGATGAACTGCGCTCGGTCGGTGTAGTTCGTCGTTCTCGTCCACAAGCTGGTTGGCTCGACCTTGGCCGAGGGTCGTGCGCATGGACGACAGCTCCTCGGCCGAGATCGCGGCGTGGCGTGACGCCGACCGTCACCGCCTATAGTGCTGACGACCACACGATGCTTCCTAAACCAAATATTTTTTTTTCCAATTGATAACACTGCTTCCTCAGAATAACACCGCTTCCTACGTATGAGCTACATGCTTCTTTTACCAATGGATGTGCTTCAGGATATTTAACGCTGCTTCTTTTCTAAGGCAATGGATTCCAACAACGTCACATGTGTGCTTCCTACTACCAATTTAATTGCTCCCAAAGCACAAATTAATCTTTGTATTGTCCCAAGTTATAAATTTTGCTACTAATGTGATAATCGTATGCTTCTAGCATAAAAAAGTATGCTTCACGTATACTTTTCATGAAGAAGTACGAAGCAAGAAGATGGAGGAAGGCAGGAGAGATTAGCGATCTATCCGATATAGTAGGGAAGCAATTTACTTGGAGCAGTTTTAGCTAAACAGTTACTCAGAGCAGTTTTAGTGACGCAATTGATTGCTGGAATTATGGAAAGGGACCCGTGCGCCTGTTTCATAATCCTACGGTCTGGCTGCTTCCAATCGGACGGACAAACTAGGGTCCGATGAGAATCAAACTATCGGCGTCCGATTCCTAGTAGTTACCGTATGTATTTGGTCTGTACAACAACACCTTAAGGGTAATATACAATGGTAGAGAAGATGAGTCTTCTCTTAACCATCACCTCATTTAGAGAAGACAATAAATACAAGTCGTACATTGCACTATCTTTTTGTGTCATCTCTAGTAATTAACGAGAATCAATTAAATTTTAATATGAAATTGTGTTAACAAGGTAAAATATATTGTATAACGGAGAAAATAACCTTATGCTAATTTTTTAGAGATCACACGTCGGTTAAGAGAAGTCAACCTTCTCTTTCTTCATTCTCTCTCCTCCAACTAAGAAAAATCCGAAGCTGCAACTCAAAATGAAGTCTCACGCCACCCCATTATATATGCCTTACAGTGATAACAAGGAGATCCCTCCGGTGATACAAAGATGGATCTTCAGATACATGATGGACGGACTAACTAACAGAGAGATCCCACATTATTATTTTCCTTCAGAGCACGCACTTAAGTCTAATGTTTGGAAACCTGAAACGTTTGGACTTGTGCTTAATCATGTGGAGCCCGTTGTGATCACGCACCACCTCCACGCCGGTCAAGACAGCAATCTCCTCTTGTTCTATGATATCCGAGTCATCACCTGCTGACAACCATGGCGGTTCATAGGTGGCGGTATGCTGCTGCTGCTGCCGGTTCACAAAAATGGGGAAGCTAGTGGCGATGCAAAACTTGCCTGAGCCCAGATACAGCGAGTGCTGATACGAGGGCAACCAGTGGTCAGGCACCTGGCCGAGATAATCCCAAGAATGCTGCTCCACGGGTGGCCAAAATTCAAGATCAAAAGCACACAAGTGGTGGCGGTGGGAACTATGAAGTCCGAACCAGAGGCCCAGCTCGGGGGCATACTCCGCTGCCCCTCGGATGGGCATCACCCAGCTGCCAGCTCGACTCCACTGGCGGCTCTCGGTGTCGAAGGCATACGAGCCACCGTCCGGGGATGACACGCATATCGTCGTGTCGTCAACCATGGCGGCTGCGGAGGGAGGTCGCAAATTCTTGCCATATCCAAGCCAGTCCCTCGAGTCGTGTTCAAGCGGTGGCGGGGTTGGCAGACGATCCCAACCCCAGTCGACCTCACAAGCTGGGTCGTCTTCAGTGTCGCCAGTTCTGGAGTAGGTAAAGACCTCAAAGGAGCCATTGGTTTTGCCGCCAAGGACATAGAGGCGGTGCTCTTCATCCACGCACATACTCTCATCACCAGGTCGGGTCATGGATAGGGAGATGGAGCTGACTGGCTTGGAGAAGTTGGCACTAGGAACGGCTGTGACCGACTGCGAGGCCACGTCGTAGACTGTGGCATGGCCAAGATTGTTGGCGAACAACACGCAGCTCTCTCCCAGTTCTCTCAGTAGAGAGAAGAAATGCAGGGAGGATCCACAGTTCTTGGCCGGTACTTTGAAGTTGACCGCCGCCTTGGGCAGACTCTTGCAGCTCGAAGTCATCGGCAACAATCCTTGTTTGGTCTTCTTCACTCCTGCTGCTGCTGCCTCTGCTGCTTCTCTTGTTTTATGGAAGAGGTGCTTCGAGTGGTCGATGCGGCAGAGCGAATAGAGACAGGTGTCGAAGTTGCGCACTATCATGTTCACGAACTTACGTGCCATCGTCCTCTCCGAATTAACCCAACTAGTACTCAAGTTAAACCTGACTAAGGAAAAGAGATAGAATACAACAGGATTAGTGAGTCCGTTTGGCATCAAAGTATTTTCGAAGTTTTCTGAAAATACCATGGTTTCTAAAAAAATGGAAGTATTAAATACTTTGAGGTGTTTGGATGTGATGAACAATGTGGTTGCAAAACTGAAATATTCATGCAATATACTTCATTTTTCTATCGTTTTGGAAACTTTGGTCCTGACTCCTGACCTATTTTTTCCCTAAACCAAGAAACTGAAGTATTCATCGGCCTGGCACTCGAATACTTTAGTTTTTGGAATAATGTGGTTTGTAAGAAATGGAGCTCCCAAACATGTCTCAAAAGTTGCGGCTTTTACTTATAATTTTTTTTTACAAAGAGACAAAAAAGTTCATACCTGCAGCACAAGCACCAACAGCAGCAGAAGAATCAAATTCTGCGAGACTCCAATTCCAAAATTTACACCTAGAGCCGCCAGAGAATCGTTATTACCGACTCTTAATCCCACGAACCCTGTGTCGCGTTGCAGTGCCGTCAAAGATGTGAATCACACGTGAAAAAAATTCCAGAACAAACATGGTGGAGGACAGGCTCTAGCTTTGTTTTGGAATAGTACTAATACCTGAAGCTGCTCGATCTGCACACCGGCGGCACGGGAGTGGGTGGGGAATCTAGGAAACGGCGACGGCGGCGGCGGCGGCGTCGGGAGGAGATTGTTCTACTCATTTGATCATACGGGCCAGACAACTCTGGTGTTATCATTGCTGGGTGGGCCTGTTCGGAAGCTAATGCAACTTTTTTTTTTTTTGCATTCGGAAGCTAATGCAACTGCCGGTCGTATATCCAAGCACGATCGTATCTGGTCAGGTCGCCGGCCTAGGCGCCTAGCCACCAACAGCTCGAGCGTTGTTATTTTTTCAATGTTATTAAGTGTGTTTGACACGGTGTCTTGATGGGTAATTTGACATCCCACGAAATAATATCCCTCATGAAGTAGGTGCAGATCAATGGAAGAAACCGGATCCTCTCCGCTCCACATCTGCGCTACCAGAACAGATGGAGCCGCGCCAAACGGCAGGCTGCAGTTCATTTTCGCGGAGTGGCTAAAATCGAGCTCCACGCGCTCCACATAGTAAAAAAAAAGCTGGAGCGGATTTGGTGGAGGGGAGAGGATCCGAACATGCTCATATATACTCAAAGTCTACTAAATTTAGTAAAATTTATACAAGAAATTATCCATCTTACAATGTTAAAAGTATATACACTATCGAAATATATTTATGGTGGATCTATCAGCTTTGTACATGTTCATACTATTGTCAAAAGAAATAGTCAACTTACTAAATGTTAACTTCTAAATAGATTGTACGCCTTATATTTTAAAACCGAGGGAGTATTATTTTACATGTGCGAAGAATGCTATACCGAGTAGTGCATACAGTTTTCCGACTTTATTTTCTACCACTCTTCTTTGGTGTAGTTTATCGGCTCGGTACTGCGTCCTTTCCACCTATTGCCATTTTCCCTTCCAAAGGCTATATTTACCTCTTTGGGTTTTTGTGCTGCATCTGGAGTTCCTTTTTTCTCAGGGCGAGGGTTCTTTTTGGCCTGTATCAGTGTATCAATATTGCCTCCTCTTGCCCTGATGTCGTCCTCGGCTGCAGCGTGTTCGTTGGCGGTTGTAAGCATAGATCCGAGATCTTTGTGATTTTTGGAACCAATCATGAACGGTACAAGTCCGGATTTTAGGCCATTGACGAAAGCATGCATTGCTTGAACGTCAGTTACTCCAGAGCAACTATTCTTCATTGTCGTCCATCTTGAGATGAAATCCACGTATGGTTCGTCCTCAAATTGGGTGCAACGGTTTAGCTGGTTGATGCTATTCGGGCGTTTGTAGGTTCCCTGGTAATGCTGAGTAAATACTCGAGCCATATCATCCCAGCTGTCGACAGTTCTGGAGGGTAATCCATTGATCCAATCTCTGGCTCCATCCAGTAACATTAGGGGAAGAAACTTTACAGCTTCCAAGTCTGATCCATTGTTGATCTGGACGGCTGTATAGTAGTCGGAGAGCCAAGTATCCGGGTTTGTACTACCGGTATATTTTTGGTATGTTGGACCAACTTTGGCAAAGCCAGAATGCAGGGTTATCCTTCGGATCCTATCTGTGAAGCACTTAGGTCCAAAGTATAAATCGTCTCTTTCCGCTCTATCCATGTGTGCGGAGTACCTGCCGGCTGAATGGACAGAAGGGGATCTACTCCTTTCTTTTCCATTGTGGCGCGAACGCGCTTTTCCGGGATTCTCTTTGTTTCTTCCGAGATCTTGCCCCTTTGGATAAGGTGGAGTTCTACTCCTGTTTCTTTCCTTATTTCTGGGGGTGTCCGGGATCTCTCACGCCTGTGAGGTATATCCTGCCTTCTGGCTTTTTCAGCTGGGCGTCTCGGCGGCGGCATTGCTTTTCCGTCATTCCGGTGCTTTTCTTCCCGATCGCGAGGATTAAGTCCGTCTTTCGGGAGATGGGATCCGGTTCTAGATGCTTCATCCTTGTTGTCGGGATTTTTCTTGTCTTTTCTCGGATCTGCTTTCTTCTCTTTTGAATTGCTTGAATCTCCAGGTTCTTTCGATCCAGGTGCTCCAGCGGCGCATGTAGCTGTTTTACATAGGGCTGAGTCGTCATGCAACTTCCCTGATCGCTGTTGCCCTCGCTGTTGTTGTTGCAATGCTTTTCCTAAGAAAGCATACACCCCTTGAAGTTTTTCACCATTGGAGTACATATCATTGTTGAGGATGACGAACGCTGCTTCCGCATTTTCTGCTGCGGTTTTGTATATTGGTTCGCCTCTGGCATTTTTGCCGTTTACCTGCTTTTGCCAAGATGGGTTGTGAAACCTTTCTTTTGGCGGCAGTACTTCCGGTCTTACAATTCCGGGTAACCTTGTAGGTTTAATTCCAGATCTATTCTTTCTCTCGTATTCCTCGGTTTCTTCCTTCATGAGCTTGATGTCGTCCTGGGTTTTTTCGAGGTGTTCACGAGTTCTGAATAGATGTTGCTGCTGCCTCTGGAGAGTTTGTCTCCTGGCTTCTAGCACTTCAGGGGGTTCATGCAATCCCACTGGTGTTTGCAGTAACTCATGTTCTTCTTGTTCTGTCATTGGCGGAACAAGGATTTCTTTTGTTTTCTTCTCCGAAGGTTTCACACCGCTTGGGTCTCCTTCCGTGCTTTCATTGGCTAGATCAGCCAATTTCTTCTTCCGGAGTTTATATTGGAGCTTTTTAGCAGTTTTGTGTTTCTTCTTGGAAGAGGGAGGTTTCCTGCAGGGTTCTTCCTCTGTCAATTCTTTGACATCGGGAAATTTTGGAGAGGTTTCTCCTTCTTCTCTCTCTTCCTCTGGAGGAGGCGTTCTAGAGCTTTCCTGACTGTCGGCATCCGTGTTTTCAGCCGGTTTTGCCATCAGTACTTCATGGAATCCCTCTTGGAAGGATTTGACCTTTCTTTCGAAAGCGTCTTCGTCTTCGTCTTCGGTATCGAAGTGATCCGATCCGGTTTCCGACTCTAATCTCGCCTCAATGGCGGCTAGTACAGAGTCAGCTTCCGAGTGCGTCGTGATGTTGACGGATGTCGGATCTTCCACCTCTGTTGTGGGAGTGTTGTTTTCTGCCTCTTGCACGGGATTACTTTCATCCGTATTTTCGGCGATCTCGGATTGCACCATGCCGATAAAGTGTGATTCACTTGTATGTCGGCGATCTGAGCAGAACCCGGTATCGTAGTCATCTTTGACTGGGTATAGGGCGGGTGGGATAAATTTACTTCCACCGCAAAACCCCATGGCCTCTGCAGTTAATCCGACAAAGATATTTGCAGATCCAATCGGTAACACGCAGACACTTACCAGATGATTTTGCGCCGGTATGTAAGATCCGTTGTCGAGGAAGCGTCCAACGTCGTTGTCGAACTCCAAGCTTCCGACAGTTATGGAACTGCCGATCCCGCCGAGTATCCCAGATCGAAACTTAACGCATGACGTCGCTGGCCCCACGGTGGACGCCAACTGTCGAGACATCGTGGTAGAATTCATAGACGGGGGTGCCATGGGACTACCGATAGAGACGTGGGGGGACGTGGTTGTGCGAAGGACAATGACACATGGTTTTTACCCAGGTTCGGTACGGCGCAGTAATGCGACGTTCCTACTCCTGCAATCTCACTATTCAGGACTAAAGCCTGGAAATACAGAGTACAACGTGAGGTTCTATTAGCTGCTCGTCAAGGATCAACCTCTCGGCGAGTTAGCCTTTAGCTTCTTGTCTATCTATCATATCTCCCGTCCGGCTTTATATAATAGCCGGATTAGGGCATACAAAATAGGAAACCTAGAAGACTACGGTAACTATTAACTTGGAAAGTAAGGAATCCGCCTTCTAATCCAAGCCGGATCACGTGGGCCGCGATCCGGGTTCTTCTAGAATCCGGCTTCTGTGCATCAGTTTACTGGGCCGCCTAATGGACCATAGCCCATTACCATTTAGGCCACCCTGATAATCCGGCACTTGAGACTATTATCTGATATACCCCTAGTTGGTATATATCCGACACTTGGTCCATGCGAGCAGTTTTCGAGACGTACTTTCCCTTCTTTGCGGGATGGTTCCCTGTCGAGCGGGTCTTGGAAAGCTCCGCGCGTCGCGCACTCGAAGCTTCCGCCGCTTGCTTCCGCAGTTCTAGTTCTTTGCGGGCTTCCGATAGTTGTCGGCTTTTCAGCAACAGGTGGTAGTGCTATGCGGTCAGGTCTTCTTGAGAGGACCCGGTTTCTATCGGGTGGCCCTACTACACCGTTACCTTCGCTTTGAGCCAAGCAGGCCGCGAAATTTTGATCTGTTATCGCGCCGCTAGGCTTTCCTCCGTTTCGACTGGTTCTTCGGCTGAATCTGCCATGAAGACTAGGGACAGATATGGCTCGTGAGTCTTGGGCGTAGGCCAGAGGTCCTCGCCAAATTTGGAGGGTTCTTCAGTCGCGATCGTATGGAAGTTGCGTGTATTGCAGCGGATGGAGCCACCGCTGACCTCTAGGTCGCGACTGGATGGCGATTCGAGGGTCGACGGGCTCGAGACGGTCTCAGAGTTTGATTTGTCGAGCTCGATCTGGTCGGGGAAACGTAGAATTCCCTCCTTGTCGGCGCAGAAGTGGAGATTGTCGAACATCATGTTGACGCCCTCCTGGAGTCCGCTGAACGTCGGGCGAGATTCCGGCGAGTGGGGCGTGTAGATGAACGACCCAAAGTAGATCGGCTCCAATGGAGCTGAGGATCCCGGGCTCCAGCTGAAGCTCGGTGAAGATGAAGCCGAAGATGCCGAGGATCCAGCGCCTGCCGTTCCCATAGACGGCGCCAATTGTCGATTAGTCATGTCGACAAGTCCCTTGGATGATCCTATAAGGTTTCGAGTAAGAGAACGAATATGCACTGGCGGATTACGTCAGCTAACAGGGGGCACGATTTTACCCAGGTTAGGGCCCCTCGTAGAGGTAATACCCTTACTCCTGCTTGTCTGATCTGTATTATGGTGAGATTGATTACAATGGGGGATGCCTTTGCCGAGAGATTGGATCTCGAGCTAATACTATGGTGGTGATAAACTGAGATTGGATGTCCCCCTCGGGTTGCTCTCCCAACCCTTAAATAGATGGCCGGGTCTCAAGACGTACCCGAGGGGGTTACAAACCCTAGCTCTAGTCGGTGGAAGCTTTCCATCTTGCCCCGCAAGTCTTGAGGGTGGGCTGCTATTGGGCCTTCTAGAGCCACGAGGTAGTCCCTTGCACTGGGCTTTAGTGCTGGGCCATAGACCGGGTAGGCTCACTCGATAGGTCCTAGAGTCATCCCCTCGTTAGGTAGCTCATCCTAAAATAGATCTGATTTCTCCTCCAAAACCGATGATGCAGCTGCTCTCGCCACCGCCCCGCTCCTTTCCCGCCTCATCGCCACCTACCACCATCGCCGATACTTGCAGCTCCACCTGGTTCAAGCCGCGCACGCATGCTGCTCCGCCATGTATACTCTCGATGCCCGTGTTCCAGTCCAATCGATAAAAATCTTCTCGGTCTAGGAAGTTGCGGCAACAACAGCCAAGCATGCCGGGCATAACAACACTGTTTGGATCTCACATGGTATCTGCGGCCCCACCGTCCTCCGCCCTGTTTCCCATGTCCTCGCCAATGGAATGGGCAGACACGTCGACAAGCAAGTCCTCCTGCGGGCACATAGAACATTGTTGCCCTCCCATGTGTGTCAGTTCTTCTCAGGAACGATGATGGAAGCACAACGACTATCTAAACAACCGGTGCCTCCCCTCGTCATCTTACTTACTTGGCTACTTCAGTAATTCAGCTTCTATAAGCCTCTTGACTAACGGCATGCTTCCATGCTGCAACTTCTCTTTGGCCATGCCATTCTGATTCCTTATATCGTTCAGCGGTGGTAGGAAGCACAACCACCATCCCAAGGAAGCACCTCCACCATCTGCAGAAAGCAACACTACCATCCACGGGAAACAACATCACGATCTGAATGAAGCACGGTCACCATCCCAGGGAAGCATGGTCACCATTTCCTGGCCTAGTGGTGCCTATATTGTTTCTATGGCACAAAACTCAACCCTATATGTAATTTTTGTTATATGGAAGCAAGTAGCAAAGTTTTGTTATTACGGATCTTCTAAAAAAATGTGATTTTTCTAGGGCAGCGGCATGCATGGAAGCATCATATAGTAGAGAAGCATGCGGGTAGCAAGTAGCACAATGGATGGAGACATTTGTCATTACCGATCTTTGTTAAACATATCATTGAATCCAAAAAAAAAAATCCTTGGAAGCCAATTGTCCGTTCTATATGAACAAATATTTAGTTCTTAGATGCACATCCTGATTCGCTTGAAACATGTGTCATACTATAGTGAAAATAATATTATTATTGGTCGAAGAAAATCCATATTTCATTCAAAGCAGGTTTCGTCGATGGAAGAGCAATGTCGGGATGATGTTACAACATTTTATTTTTTGCATAAAACACAAATTTCTATTAAATAAAAGCAAATTTTATTTTTTGTGGAAGCAAATTGTCCAATGTAGAAAATAATTATTTTGTTTAATTGCATTAGAATAAAATTCTTTTTTATATTATAAGGTAAACCCAAATAACATAGTGTGATGAAATTTGGAGCATGATATATGTACGATTGAAGCACTACTTTTGACTTTTGGAAGCGTATATAGAGAAGCACAAATTTAGACACTAAGGAACATATATATAATAATGTACTAAAGTTGAGACATGTCAAGATGAAGACCGAAGCACATGTTACCATGTCAGATAAATTAACGACGCATTTTTGGTGGTAACACGAACTATGAAGGATAACAAGGGGATTACTAAACCTTACGCGATTCACGGTAGGAGTAGTTATTAGGAATCATATACGAGGGAACAAAAAACCTGGTGTGACGCGTGTCAATGATTAGGAAACAGATCTTTAATGGAAACATGCAATCCTTCCTACATTCAGGCGTGGGGCTTGGCTGAAAATCGTACGGCCAGTCTGCTTCCAATCCTACGGCTAAACAGTGGTCCGGTGTGAGTTTGATATCAGCGTCCGATTCCTAGTGACGCCCACATACAATGGTAGAGAAGACGAGTCTTATCTTAACCATCACCTCATTTAGAGAAGACAATAAATATAAGTCGTACATTGCACTATCTTTTTTATGTCATCTCTAATAATTAACGAGAATCAATTAAATTTTAATATGAAATTGTGTTAACAAGGTAAAATATATTGTATAACGGAGAAAATAACCTTATGCTAATTTTTTAGAGATCACACCTCGGTTAAGAGAAGTCAACCTTCTCTTTCTTCATTCTCTCTTCTCCGACTAAGAAAAATCCGAAGCGGCAACTCAAAATGAAGTCTCACGCCACCCCATTATATATGCCTTAGAGTGATGATAACAAGGAGATCACTCCGGTGATACAAAGATGGACCTTCAGATACATGATGGACGGACTAACTAACAGAGAGATCCCACATTATTATTTTCCTTCAGAGCACACACTTAAGTCTAATGTTTGGAAACCTGAAACGTTTGGACTTGTGCTTAATCATGTGGAGCCCGTTGTGATCACGCACCACCTCCACGCCGGTCAAGACAGTAATCTCCTCTTCGTCTATGATATCCGAGGCATCACCTGCTGATAACCATGGCGGTTCATAGGTGGCGGTATGCTGCTGCTGCTGCCGGTTCACAAAAATGGGGAAGCTAGTGGCGATGCAAAACTTGCCTGAGCCCAGATACAGCGAGTGCTGATACGAGGGCAACCAGTGGTCAGGCACCTGGCCGAGATAATCCCAAGAATGCTGCTCCACGGGTGGCCAAAATTCAAGATCAAAAGCACACAAGTGGTGGCAGTGGGAGCTATGAAGTCCGAACCAGAGGCCCAGCTCGGGTGCATACTCCGCTGCCCCTCGGATGGGCATCACCCAGCTGCCAGCTCGACTCCACCGGCGGCTCTCGGTGTCGAAGGCATACGAGCCACCGTCCGGGGATGACACGCATATCGTCGTGTCGTCAACCATGGCGGCTGCGGAGGGAGGTCGCAAATTCTTGCCATGTCCAAGCCAGTCCCTCGAGTCGTGTTCAAGCGGTGGCGGGGTTGGCAGACGATCCCAACCCCAGTCGACCTCACAAGCTGGGTCGTCTTCAGTGTCGCCAGTCCTGGAGTAGGTAAAGACCTCAAAGGAGCCATTGGTTTTGCCGCCAAGGACATAGAGGCGGTGCTCTTCATCCACGCACATACTCTCATCACCAGGTCGGGTCATGGATAGGGAGATGGAGCTGACTGGCTTGGAGAAGTTGGCACTAGGAACGGCTGTGACCGACTGCGAGGCCACGTCGTAGACTGTGGCATGGCCAAGATTGTTGGAGAACAAGACGCAGCTCTCTCCCAGTTCTCTCAGTAGAGAGAAGAAGTGCAGGGAGGATCCACAGTTCTTGGCCGCTACTTTGAAGTTGACCGCCGCCTTGGGCAGACTCTTGCAGCTCGAAGTCATCGGCAACAATCCTTGTTTGGTCTTCTTCACTCCTGCTGCTGCTGCTGCTGCCTCTGCTGCTTCTCTTGTTTTATGGAAGAGGTGCTTCGAGTGGTCGATGCGGCAGAGCGAATAGAGACAGGTGTCGAAGTTGCGCACTATCATGTTCACGAACTTACGGGCCATCGTCCTCTCCGAATTAACCCAACTAGTGCTCGAGTTAAACCTGTCCAAGGAAAAGAGACAGAATACAACAGGATTAGTGAGTCCGTTCGGCATCAAAGTACTTTCGAAGTTTTCTGAAAATACCATGGTTTCTAAATAAAACTGAAGTGTTAAATAGTTTGAGGTGTTTGGATGTGATGAACAATGTGGTTGCAAAACTGAAATATTCATGCAATACTACTTCATTTTTCTATCGTTTTGGAAACTTTGGTCCTGACCTATTTTTTCCCTAAACCAAGAAACTGAAGTATTCATCTGCCTGGCACTCGAATACTTTAGTTTTTGGAATAATGTGGTTCGTAAGAAATAGAGCTCCTAAACATGTCTCAAAAGTTGCGGCTTTTACTTATAATTTTTTTTTACAAAGAGACAGAAAAGTTCATACCTGCAGCACAAGCACCAGCAGCAGCAGAAGAAGAATCAAATTCTGCGAGACTCCAATTCCAAAATTTACACCTAGAGCCGCCAGAGAATCGTTATTACCGACTCTTAATCCCACGAACCCTGTGTCGCGTTGCAGTGCCGTCAGATGTGAATCACACGTGAAAAAAATTCCAGAACAAACATGGTGGAGGACAGGTTCTAGCTTTGTTTGGAATAGTACTAATACCTGAAGCTGCTCGATCTGCACACCGGCGGCACGGGAGTGGATGGGGAATCTAGGAAACGGCGACGGCGTCGGCGGCGTCGGGAGGAGGATTCTTCTAGTCACTTGATCATATGGGCCAGACAATTCTGGTGTTATCATCGCTGGGTGGGCCTGTTTGGAAGCTAATGCAACTGCCGGTTGTATATCCAAGCACGATCGTATCTGGTCAGGTCGCCGGCCTAGGCGCCTAACCGACACCAGCTCCAGCCTTATTATTTCAAAAATGTGGCGTCTTGATGGATAATCTGACATCGCGCGAAATAGAAGTCATATATCCCTCAAGAAGTTGGTGCGGATCAACGGAAGAAGTAGGATGAGAAGAAAGGGGATGCAAGGTGAGACACGGATGAGGAGATGAGATATACAGTATTATCCAAAAGGTGAAAAGGGTAGAAGATGTTATGGTGCCAAACAATAGTTAGACCCCAAAAACTTAATTGCCATATTATTCAAGTATATATATATCTCCCTCCGATCAATAAAAGTGTCGTTCACTTAGGACAAAGTTTGTACTAACTTAGTACAAAATGAAGGAAACTTTTTATGGATTGGAGGGAGTACTTCTATTTCAAAATATGACGCATACAATTTTAGTCCAAAGTCAAAGTCTACTAAATTTAATAAAATCATACTAGAAATTATCCATCTTACCATGTTAAAAATATATACCACTATCAAAATATATTTTATGGTGGATCTTATCAGCTTTGTACATGTTCATACTTTTGTCAAAAGAAAACATAGTCAACTTATAAAATGTTAACTACTAAATAGATTGTACACCTTATATTTCAAAACAGAGCGAGTATTATTTTAGATATGCGAAGAATGCTATACCGAGTAGTGGATACATCAGAATTGGCCAAGTTGTAAAAATAGGAATTTATATGCGTACAGTAAACTGTAGTCGTATTCTTTTTTACAACAATCATTGTGTTCATTTTAGAAACACCAATGATCCAGTCGAAGCGCCAAGCTGTACAGCATTTGTCCCGGTAAACATGTTAACCGGCATTCCAGTTTTCTTCTCTAAGAGAGCATCATAGGTTGCATTCAAACAGCTGGAGCAAAAATTCTACTAATCATGTTCTCCCATGTATCTGTATATAGGATATTATGATGGACATCATACTCATTTTCTGTTCTAGTCACACGCACACCATTTTTCTACAAGCTAGAGTTATCAATTACTGAAATTGTCATATGATCATGAAGAAGGCCACCTGAACCTTTAACAGAGATATATTATCAAATGGTGACCAAAATAAGACCAGTATGAAAACATATACACTTTTGTGCTATAACTTATATTATTATCCAGATTTTGGAGATTTCAAATGACTAGGAAGCATGACGGGCTAGAGTAATCAACAAGATTACTGTCCAAGTCAATCGTCCAAACCTCAATGTGAATTTTTGGCACACATCACTGGCAAGTGCATTCCATTAGATCAGGCTTTGCTAGAACTCATAGGCATGTCACACTCACAAATAATAAATGGAAAGAACAGCATGCCCCCGTGGACAAGAAATATTGGTAGCTTCACTAGGCTCGCTTAACATAGTGCGGTAGCTTGCTTGTACATTACGGAAAAATGAAGGCTCATACCAAAACAACCACATAAGCAATGGTGAGCAACTGAATCTTTCAGAAAACTGGAGGCTGCAAACATGTCAGCAAACTTCTTCAAAGTATTGAATAAGTAGTCACGAGTATGAAGTTTAAAGAAGCATCTATGGAATCCACTTGATGCAATACAGTGAAGAAAAACCGATTACACTATGATAAGAACATTTCATAATTCCTACCCTCTAAGGCCAGCGGTCATCTAGATCAGGCTTCTTGACAAAGATCTGGTTGTAGTCTGGTCGCGACATCTGTAATAAAAAACATTCAGCTATTAGTGTAAGAAGATAAAAATTCCAGAATATAGCAAACTATATGAACCAAACTAGGCTTGCTGACATTAAGGTAAGGAAATCGCATACATGCATGATTTACTACAGATATGCCTCCAGGAGTCCAGGTTATAGTTTCAGGTTGGCAGTATCACAGTTACATAATTCGTTCAGTAATGGTGGACAGCAATGACACCATTCCATCTCTGTTATATGAAAATTCCAAGCCATGGAGAGTACTAGCATTAAGCTATCTACCATACCCCCTACGGTTTAAATTGATTCTTTCTCTGTAACCATTCAATCATCGCAAACGCAAGCGAGCAATGTCAATTGGGCATAGACCACCCTACAAAACCTTCTACTGGAAGGCACGGTAACAGAATTTGACCCGATAGATAGTAGATGCGAAATGATCAACGTGGGGAGACGCTGATTGGTGCGGGCTTACGAGATCCTTGAAGAGGATGAAGGCGACGAGGAAGAAGAGGACGAAGAGGATCTCGAATTCGGCGAGGCGGACGAAGCGGAAGACCTTGTCCACGGCCCGCGTCATCAACCCGGGCTCCCTCCGCATCCCGCCCCCGCCCACGCCCCGTTGCGGCCGCATCTTCCCCCGGTGGCGCGCGGATCCCTCTACTGCCGCCATGAGGCCTTAACGTAAGCATAACACAGAGACGGGCAGGTAGACAGTTGAGCAGGCGGGGAAAACAGCTACCAGATCGCCGGCGGGTGGCGGCGGGGACGATTGGCCGTTCCGCGCCGGGCGGTCGAGCAGGTCGGACGCACGCGGGGGAAGGGACGACGAGCCGGAGGGACTAGGGAGTGGATCCGCGTCTCGGAGTCTTCGCAGCCTCTGCTAACGCTGCCGGCTCGAGCGGTGGTCCGCACGATCTTAGATCCATCGGTGGAGAGGGGCGAGAAAGCCTTGGCACCTCACGCCGGGTCACATCGATAATTCATGTTGCAGATAAACAAATCATGGGTCACTATAAATTTTCTGCCAATTTAAAATTGTGTAGTAACTATGAACAGATTTATTCGAAAAAAAATTACTCCCTATTTACAATACAAAACCGAAACAGTATAGTGTATTTATTTGATATTTTATATGATGGTATATTTTTTTCATAAATTTGGTAAATTTTAATTTTTTGACATACTCCCTCCGGAGTTGCCCTGTGTTTTGGGTTTGGTCAAGGTCAAATTAAAGTTTGAGCAAGGATATAGAGAAAAATATCACCATCTATAGTACTAAATCTGTATGATATTAATGATGATTTTGAAAATATTTATTTTATTTTATGTTATTTATAAAAAAAAGTTATGTTTAGTCAAACTTAAAAAAGTTTGACTTTAACTAAACCTAGAATGCAGCAGGATAATTCCGAGCAGAGGAAGTAGGACAAAATTTTGGAAGGAGCGTTGACAAGTATATTGGTGCAATTTACTCTAATTTTTTGTTGTACGTATCTGCACATAAAGATAAAGTTTAGTTGCGATGCTCATGGTATGGATTTAAAAAGGAAGTTGCAAATTGGAAAATTGCAATATTATTTTGTGTCGTTTCAAGCCACTCATATTTTGATCTCATCGCAATCATTTGCCGCAGATTCGATCGCCCAAAAATGAAGAAGCTTTCACGGATGAACCTAGAGACCCTAGCGTGTAACGTCACCTAGATTTTCGCTTCTTGGCCTTTACGGCATTTTCCTCTTTTTGAGGACTTCCTGTAAAAAAAATCTTGCTTTCTATCTAATCGAATGGCAGAGCGCCTGCCTTTAAATCTTCAAAAAAAAAAAAGTTGTAGGTGCTAACTAGTATCGACTTCAGGAAACTCAAATAAATAAAAAAACATATGTTTCATGCTTAAGCAATATGATTTGATCGCATGTACTTATAGATCCTCACAATGTAGCGTTTTTTTGTGGACTTCACACAGAAACAAATGTGTGGTCTACAATTAAGTTACTGTTTGATATCATATCCTTTTTTTTTTGCAGTAGACAAATCAAGTTAGTTGTTAACGAAATTTTACAGTTGTAGCTTACATCTATGTATATGGGGAACCATTATTCAGATTTTTTTTTTCGACACTTCATTTTTTTAAGATCGTGGGCTTCGACACCTGGGATCGGGTGCCAACGATAGGCTGCAACCTTTGAGTAAGCAAGGCGCGATGTGTTTGTATTCGTTAAAAAATGTTGCAGTGACTTGGGCCATCTCCACAAACCCTATACTCTCCCAAATCCAATCCAAGAAAGGAACGTCATGGTACCCAAAAGGAGAAAAATATTGCAACACTGAGGCCCTGTTTGTTTCTAGAGTTTTCTAGGGGATTGGTGGGGATTATACCGGTTAAATCCCCAAATCCCATGTATTTCTAAAAGGTTGTTTGTTTCTAGTGTATTTGACAGGTTTTATCCCCCACTTTTCCCCCCAAATCCCCAATCTCTAGTACATTTTTCTCAATACCCAAAACACTACCCCTACCTAGTGGATTGGGGATTTGCCGGGATTGGGTGAAGTTTGGGGATTCACCCAATCCCTTTGGGGATTATCCCCATGAATCCCCTACAAAACTCTAGAAACAAACAGGGCCTGAAGGAAGAACGGGAAGGGAGACAACAAATGAGAGGTTAGGATTCATCTAAAACCCTTGGATCAAAAAAAAAAAGGGACGGGGAAGCACGAGGTGGTCGGCTATGTTATCAAAACCAACCCTAGCTACCGGACACATCAAGCCATAATCAATCAATATAGAGGAGTACGGCAATAATCACCATAACAACCAAGATCCACCTCCCCTCATTGCAACATTGAAAGAAGAGCAGGAATGAAGACATCAAGAGGCAACCACCGCCCGATGCTGCCATGTTCCGTCGCCACCATGCCGTCGGGGTCATCTCCATCACTTTCCTTCGCCATCACGGTTTTCATGATGGGTTGTAATCACGTTTGAACCTCTCTTTTTTATGCTCTGTTTATTTGAGTTACAGATGATGTGATTTGGTACGACAAGTTTTTTTTTTTTACATGTGATACACCAAGTTATATGATGGTTGTTGTCTCTTCATGTTACTCCGTCTCAAAATAACTGTCATTGAGATGGATGTATCTAGATGTATTTCAACGACAATTATTTTTAGACGGATGGAGTATTATATTAATGATTGGAGACTTCAAATCCACCGGCGTAGTTGGAGACTAAACTCCTCATGCCGCACATGGAGTAGATATGTATCTTTGGTGTTTGCACTTTGTTCTATGAAATAGATTGTTTGATGTCGTTTCAACAATACGGAGATGGAGATGAGTGCACAAAAAAACTTAGGGAGACATTTTTTTTAAGAACCTGGTAGAGAAGAGTAATTTTTGCTTCCAAAAAATAGCTCGCTCATGTCTTAGGGCATCTCCAGTCGTTGCGCCCCCCAGGACGCAAAAACCCTCGCTTTTTTTGCGCCGCGGCACGAAACGACGCTATTCTCGGAGCTGGGGGGCGCGTTTCCCAGCCGTGAACCCAGGCCGCCCCCCCAGCGGCGACTCGGCCAAATTTGGGCAATCAAAAAAAATTCCACCAAATAAATAGATTGTTGTCACACAAATAAATAGAGTTTGGCCACACAAATAAATAGTTTAACAATTTAAAAAAAAAGAACACTAGTCATCGTCCTCAACATTGCCATTCCCCTTTCGCGCCCACAAATGTTGCACCAGGTCATCCTGCAGAGCATGATGTGTTGCAGCGTGTCGAATCTCCTGTCGCTTGGTGAGGAAGTCTGTCCATGATGCCGGCACCTGGTGATCAACATCTGCAAGAGGACCCTGCCGGTAGTATGGTGTGCTTGCCTCACTGTCAGGCACTGGGTCATCCCGCTCACTCTCAATGATCATGTTGTGCAAGATCACACAACACTGCATCACCTCCCACATGTTAGACTTCGACCAAGTCATAGCTGGGTATCGGACAACAGCGAATCGAGATTCCAGCGCACCAAATGCCCGCTCAACATCCTTCCTGCAAGCCTCCTGGCACTTGGTAAACCAAGCTTTTGCGCTTCCTGGGATAGGGTTGGAGATGCTCTTCACAAATATTGCCCACTTCGGGTAGATGCCATCTGCAAGATAGTACCCCTTTGTATACTGGTGTCCATTGATCTCATAGTTCACAGGGGGGCATGGCCTTCGACAAGATCAGCAAAGACATTCGAGCACTGCAAGACATTGATGTCGTTGTGACTTCCAGGCATACCAAAGAATGAATGCCAAATCCATAGATCGTACGAAGCCACGGCCTCGAGAACCACCGAGCACTCTCCCTCCTTTCCCTTGTACATCCCCTGCCAGTCAAATGGGCAGTTCTTCCATGCCCAGTGCATGCAGTCGATACTGCCAAGCATCCCCGGAAACCCTCTTGCTTCATTCTCTGCGAGGAGACGAGCAGTGTCTTGCGCATTGGGTGATCGCAGGTATATTGGGCCAAAAACTGCAACCACTGCCCGGCAGAACTTGTTCAAGCACTCGAGGGCCGTGGACTCGCTCATGCGCAGGTAGTCATCTTGTGCATCTGCGGGAGCACCGTATGCAAGCAACCTCATGGCCATCGTGCACTTTTGGATAGAGGTAAACCCTACCGTGCCGGTGCAGTCCTTCTTCAACTTGAAGTAGGTGTCGAACTCCCGGATGGCATGCATGATCTTGAGGAAGAGTGCGCGTTTCATCCTGAAACGACGCCGGAACACCTTCTCGTCGTTGGTGGGATCCTCGGCGAAGTAGTCGGAGTAGAGGATGCAGTAGCCCTCGTACCGCTGCCTCGGCCTGCTCTTCCGGCGACCGGGCTTCGATCCAGCGCGGCGCGGCGCGGCATCCTGGGCCAGCATTCCGGCCAGGCAGCTCAGGACGAGTAGGTGCTCCTCGTCGTCGATGGCGGCCTGGTCTTCCTCGTCGAATAGCTCGGCGAGCATTTCCTCGGCGTCGGAGTCCATGCCTCGGACAGAGCGTCGAACACCTTGCGGGCGGTGGACGTGGATCACTGGGGCGCAGCCTCCTCGGCGCCGGAGACGTGCTCGAATGGCGGCGACGACGTGGTGGACCAGCCGTCGGTGGTTTTGCCTCGTCGCTGTTGTACGATGGTGGCCGACGGTGGCGGCGTGGGGTGCGGGGGTGGGGCGGCGACGGCGAGGCGAGCGAGGGGAAAAGACGGTTCGGGGGTGGAGAAAGTGGGAAAAGAGCTCTCCCTCACCGACAGCGCTGGCCCACGAG
The DNA here is from genome assembly GCA_028641055.1 of Alopecurus myosuroides. Classification (NCBI taxonomy): domain Eukaryota; kingdom Viridiplantae; phylum Streptophyta; class Magnoliopsida; order Poales; family Poaceae; genus Alopecurus; species Alopecurus myosuroides. The sequence continues at coordinate 452,133,223 of CM054057.1, read as the reverse complement.
CGCTTTTCCTATCGCCGCCCCCCCCCCCCCCAGGCCGAACCCAACAGGCTGGGTTCCGCCTGGGGGCGGCGGCGCTAATTTCCGCCGAAACGGCGCTTTTTCAGGTCCTGGGGTCGACTGGTGAAAAAACGGCGCTTTTCGCCCAAAACGGCGCTAATTTGCGTCCTGGGGGGGCTCTGGGAGGGGGGACGACTGGAGATGCCCTTAGAAACGAGTTTTTGTGAGTCAATTTTAGATGGACCGGTGGAGATGCTCTTCGAACATACTTCAGCAAACAGACTGGCTTATTTGGCTCAGAAAATGGCACTACTGGACAGCTTTACAAGTAATCCATGTCTGGTTGTCTGTGCTGATGCATTCCTGAACAATCCATGCATAGAATCTTGGGCAACTGAAGGATCCTCCCCGCAACATCCTGAACATCTGCTACGGAATATGTTTTTTAATGCCAGTTCCTTTTACGCCTAGAGGGTAAACATAAAAAGGAAAAATGCTAGCTAATGTTAAACTGAAAAGAATCACCGGAGCAGCTTACAGCTAGTATACATTTACAAGATACAACTACAAACAAAAAGGAGATGTTTAGTGGAACCGACTAAACCGAAGATGTCATACTATCTTTGTATGGTCTGGAGAGTAGTGGGGACTCATATCAGGTGATCCACTTGGAGGTAACCTGAGCACTCTGCCTAGGTTTCATCGGAATACGGGACATGTTCCTCTTTTTCATGTTTGAGGAGACGGTAGGGCTGAAATAAACTTGGCTTTTCTGTGAAATTGCCGCAGCTTGCAAATGCGGTTTTCTCAAGGGGATGAATGTATGCGACCTTGATGGGGGCCCTTTCGAAGACTCGACGCTTTTAGGTGAATCCCATTTGCTATGATTTGCAAAACTCTGTGATCTACCAACTGACTGGGGCCTCTTTTCCTTTGGACTTGGAATGTTTCTGCTCTCCATAGTTTCTGCGGAGTACATGGTCTCTTCCCCACTGCTAAACCCGTCCCTCCTGTCTCCATGTTCTGATATCGCCGGTGGCGAGGAACTTGACTGCGCTTCACTGCAACGATTTTCCTGGTAAGCAACATTGCGCAGAGCATTGCAGTTGATCTGCTCATTAGCCCGTGATTCATGTGAAACTGAGCAGTTCGGTTTGATCTTACTCTCATCAGGCATCATTTTCTTTAGAGGAGGTGGTAAGCAAATAGATCTTGGATGTCCTGGAGGAAAGCTAATAGCCATATGTGAACCTGATTGGTCATTCTTAGGTCTGATGGACCTCTGTGAAGTCGGAGCTCGCTGGTCTTGAAAAGAGCGTGAATTAACAGAGTCATTTTCACCATATGAAATCTTAGCAGATGCTGAACTGCACGATTCAAGCTGCCGTGTCGGCCTTGATGGCATCTGAGATGATGATACGACACCCTCCCGCTCTGTGGTCTTAATATACTGAAGATGGCCCAGAGAAGATGGTTCACTTCGTTGTCCAGCAGATATTAATCGGGCAGGTGGCATTATTGGCTTGCTAATATCTTCCAAGCTACCACTCCAGTGTTGTTTTAACCATTCACATACTGCAGGGATGGGGATACCAAACTGCATAGGCACATCTTTCTTTGATGCAAGGAGCGCAGTTGATGATGCAGAAGCGTACCCAGCAGGTGTAGAAGGTGCAAGCTTCATTGGATCACAGACCATGAAAGCTAGATTCCCGTGCATATCAAAGCCAGCAGATCCAGGGCGCCATGAGACTTCATCTGTTGAAAACTTTATAAGGTTATCCGTTGCTATAACAACCTTCCCCTCACCTACCGCCAAATCTCTTCTGTCTGTGTGTCCCAGGAGCAAAACTGTACTGCTAAGGTCCAAGCTGGGGTTCAAGCAGGTTTTCAGGAAATGAGGTTGTTGCCCATGGGAATCTGAGCTATCATCCACGACATCAAGCCCGACTACCGTACGGTCCAGAATGGGACTAGTAATGAAGAACCTGAAATTAAATAAAAATGAAAAACTGGTAAAATGTCACATAGCAAAGGAATGTAAACTAAAGGCTCAATACAGTAAATGCACCATCAAAGTAAATACGTACTACTTGCTAAGCTTATTCCATTTCTAGTAGCAAAGAGAATGTGCACAGCACAGTACATTTTTTCCCACAAGAACTAGCCCATTAATATATCACCTTTCATTTCTTCTGATACAATTACTCCCTCCGACCCATATTAATAGGTGCTGAAGTGGATGTATCTAGCAATAAAACATGTCTAAATACATCCACTTCAGCACCTATTAATATGGATCGGAGGGAGTAGTAAGTTACAAACGTTGATGAGCTCTTATAGCAAATAAAGTTTCCTAGAGAAAATCCAGATTAAGCCCATCTTGAGAAAGAATGAACTAAAAACAACATGTCCTACACCCATCAATCGAGTGAATAAATGGAACCACGGACCACCTTCAGCAGATATTACCTCACATTGATTCTTATCTGGCCACAGCGTGCACAATTCAATAGAATTTATGCCCACCTGTACAGAGAGGTGAGGTGATCCTATGCGGCTACACCAGCTAGTAGTATTGTACAGAACCAACTTTAACCTTTGGTACTACTATACTTCAACAGATGGCAGGAAGGCACTATGACTAATAGGGTGCGAGTGTTAGCTCAAACTTGTCCAGAATTGTATTAAATCTTCACTTTCACAAACGGTAATATTAACCCTACAGTATATTTTAATCTATATACTACTGGTTTCATTTGATACTCAATAACCAACAAACCGAAATCATGTCCCCCCTTAACGTACGGTTGCTACATAACTGAATGCATTAATAACATCAAGATTGTCGAGGTCCATGATCAGAAGCTCAACTGATTCCCTGGACCATAAGGAAGTCAACCCCACAAAAGTCTTAAGCTTTCGCTTTTCGCTCAAATGCAGAAACTGTGAAACTAATATGGTTCTAACCCACAAATCTGCCAAAAGCTTGAGTAATTTCTAACAGCATTGCAACAAGTAATTGCTACATAAATCTACCAGGTTTCCAACAATTTAAAGACGAAACCAGATCTTCTTCCACCACGGTACCACATGAAGAATCCGAGCACGAGTGCAGCGCAAAGAAATTGCCAAAGTTTCGCCGAACAAAATGTTTCCATGGAGCGCTGCGCAAAATCAATCGATCCCTGGGCGAAGTCGCCACACAAAAATGCAACCATTTGGCACCGCATTCCACAGCCAAACAACCGCGAGCGGAACCGAAACAGAGAAATCCAAGCAATGTCTCCGGGCTTTGTTACCTCTGAGGCACCAGGCGGGCCAGGAGGCGGCCCTGGCTGAGCCGGACCTCGGCGGCGCCCGCGGCGGCGGCGGATGGGACGGTGCCGTGCGTGGTGAGCAGGAGGCCGCGGTGGATAAGGAACCCGTCTCCGCGTTTCCCTCCTCCTTCTCCGCCGCGGGGGAAGGACACGTCCGCAACGGCGGGGCCCTTGGCGGCGAGCAGCGTGGACTTGATCCGCTCCAGTTTGGCCCCGCCGCCGGAGCAGAAGCACCACCCCGAGCCGTCGCCCAGGACCCCCATCCGACGCCGCCACTCTCCCTTCCTCCTCCGGCTAGCGGTTCCCGGCGTACGGGGGACGGGCGGCGCTGCCCTCGAGCGGTCGAGCCACCGGTGGCTGGCTGGCTCCTCTCGTGCTTTGGCTTCGTGCCGAGAGGAAAGGGGAGTAGCACAGAACGTGACACAGTGTAGTCGTGTTCCTTCCTGGGATACCTAAACGGTAATGGGACCTCGCATTATCACAAAATTCTGCTACATCCCCGCTCGATTCCAAAGTCCCCATGAATCATCAAGTTATCAGAGGTGGGGGCGTATGAGCACTTTTGGGTCTATTATTGTTGTTTTACCCACATGAGCGTGTATTTTATTTTTTTGAAGCAAAGGTGGTTGGAAGGCATATTTAATTGCCAAATATTATTTGGGAGAGAACGGTTATCATGGTGTTGAGATACGGAGACCATAATCCTCTTCTTCTCTAAACGGGGAGGAAATCACGGGTTGTGGTGCATCCTCGGGGCGGGCCCGCTTGTCGGCCGCTAGCTCTTTATTTTCCGTGAATTCCTAGGCTGTGGGGGCGTCGAGCCTGGAGAACCAAGCCAGAGGAGTCCTAGGTTTCCCCCACGCCACCCCGACGCTGCAGGCGCTCACCTAATCGCCGCCGCAGTTCTCTGCACCTCCTTCGTTCCGAGAGCTCCTGGCCGTAGCCTCCGCCCCTCCCCGCGAAGCCCGCCGACAGCCTCCCTCAATCTCTCCCTCTCTGGCGGCGAGCTGATGGCTGGCGACACGGGGGAACGAGAGGAGCTGGAGGCGCGGGAGCTGCAGGAGGCCGCCATGGCCCTCACCGTGTGCCGCGCCACCGACGAGGACGCACCATGGCGGCGCTAGATGGGACGGACACAACTCCAGGACTGGGTCGCCTACCTCGACCCGAGCCGTGGTCGTCGTCGCCTTCTCGCCCCAACCCGCGCCTGTTGTCGCCTCCTCGCCCCAACCCGTGCCTGGTGTCGCCTCCTAGCCCGGTCTCGTGGCCACCATCACCTATGTGACGGTAAGCTCCCCTCACATCCTGCTAAGGAGCACCGCAGGCCTAGATGGGATGTTCCAAACAATTTCATAAAAGTCAGGTTCTTTCTCTCTCCAAATCCAATTTATTTTCGTCTCCGGTTCGAATTAATTATGTACTCCTTGCCATCCCAACTAGACACACACAAATATGCCAAATTTCATCTCCAGATCCAACTAATTTATTGTGATTTTATTGTAATTTAGGTACATAAATCAAGATGAAGTTCTGGACTTGTTGCTCCGGGTTTCACACCATGTTAAACGATTGTGATTGAGCAACTCAATTGAATTGACTATTTGAGCAAAAGAGGAAGACACATTTTATTTGATCAGCAAAGCAAGACAAATTCAAGTAGCTCAGTTCAGTTGTTAGCTTGATTATGTGTTCTCTATGGTTTTATATGCTCACTGAAATTTAGGACAAGAAATGACAAATGGACATACTGCTTTAACTCTGGAAAATTCTTCTCTACCGATTATTACAATCTTATACAACCACCTTAGTAAGTACAGTAACATCCAAAAGGGTGATCATGTTACCTTAAGATAGAATGAGTCTTGGTTCAGTGATACGGGAATTTTTCAATATAGTGCCGTTGATCTTTGAATGTCTAGCATGCCATCATATTTCGCAATGCATTGCAAAACATTGTTCAACCTTAATATCTGAATTAATTGTAGGATTTAACCATGTGTAGTTTATTGTAGGATCTCAGTATAGTATGCGAGAACATACATTTTATTGTAAGATCTCGCTAGAGTATTCGAGAAACTTGTTCTCTCTTTATTATATTTAAGAAATTTAAGAATGGTCCCAAATTAATATGAACCATCAGGTATACGTAATGCGAGGGCTATCATTACTGCTACTTCTTGCTTTCGTGAAGGTTGGGGCCTTAATTTTTTTTTAGCTTAGCTTATATTTTGTCATGTACGGGGATGTCGATTGTAACACTATATACCATATGGAGTATAGGGAAGGTTGCTATTTGTGTACAAAGATACACTGTTATAGCAGTCCCTCCGTTCCAAAGTAAAGTTTCTTCAAGGAGGTAGTGAATGTCTTATCTTGATCTTCATCTCACAGCTATAGCCAGATGGGTTAAGGACAGTTATTGCTTGTGATGTTAGTGGTTCAAATATTTGGCGGCATCCGATAGTTGCATCACCTTCTTGTCCCCTCCTCGGAATTGCCCACAAGCCCACCACTAACAGTTCAGGTACATATGTACTCTCCATCCATAATATATTACCCTTGATTTCGTTAATGCCGCTCATGTAGTTAGTGCATACTACTTTTATAAACATATTTCAACCAAACAAATCTTTTGTTGTTGCTGAGTAAACATGTATCAGAATAATTATTTGTCCAGAGGTTTGAAGTCATGAGCCATTACAATTTTATTTATGGTTTTGATTGTGCTTTTCATTCAGCTAATAGTTATGGTTGCATAAGTTAATCTCCCCATACAATATCAGCATGGTGCCTTTTTTAACTGAATGCGAACTAAAATCACGAATTCCTATCATACACAGCTTTTGGATTAATTTCCCTGCAGTACTTACCATCTTTTGTTTAATGCAATGGTCCCAATTTTGTGTGATAGTATGATGTGAAACCTAAGTTCATGTAATCCTCTTTCGTTCCTTTGATACTGTACTTTGGAACTTTTTTTTTGCAATACGGTACTTTGGAAATTATTTATGCAATGAGTTGCACGATCTTTGGTTTTCGGGATTGCGCTATACTCCCGCCATGGAGCTTGACGCAGGTCATTATGTGGTAATCCTATGCCGATTATGAGCAATACCTTTTCACCATCACATGTTTCCTCTTCTAAGATAATGGTAACAAGAGAGAATGGTGCACTGGCGTTTTAGATTCATACTTACTGATCAATTCAAGTTCTCAGTTCTCAGTGTATGCATAGCTCTCTATCTCCGCAATTGAATTCAGTAATATGGCAGTGACAATTTCTTTTGTCAAGGTATGGACACAATTAATGGAGAAGAATTTCAGGCGAAAAAAATTAAATAATTGTCTAGCCTCTCAATCTTTCTTTGTTTAATATATAGGGTAACATATGTTTGTTCTTATCGGAGGAAGTTCATTAGTATTTGGTTTTTGTTGTTACTGTAGGTTGAATTGCAAATTTGATCTATTTACATTTGTGTATAGCTATCGCATTTCACCTTTTTAATTGATAGTATTTGTCATTGTCATGCTTATAACTGGTTCACAATGTTCATGTGTGTTCTATTTATGATATCAGTATAAATAGATCCCGAAGGTTACAAACCAGAAGTCAACTCTTAATTTTTTAGATAAAGAGAAGTCAACTCATATTTAAATATTCATGTATATTTGTGATATACAGAAAGAAATGTCCACATCGTATTTAAGGTTAGAGTGCCCAAGCTTTCCATAGAGGTTCCCTAGAACTAATGTGTGGAGAAGCTGCTAATTTCACATCTACTGTAAGATGTGAGCTTACTACTGTGTGCCCTCCATCTTTCTTCGGTCCATGTGCATGTGTTTTAGTTGTATTTAGTGTTTACCTTCGAAACTCAAATATGTTAATACTCATACAGCCACTAGAACTAAATTGTTACATCTGCATTACTATAGCATAGTGAAATATTCTCCCCCTAGGATATTTATGTGTTTTATGGATAAACATTTAAGGAACCCACATATTATTGAGTCTACGACTATTGCCCTATCGATAGTATATAGTGTGTGACATGAAATTTCTGTTAGATTCCGTTGCTTGATGATGATTTATTATGTATTGCATGCTTCTTGATTTTCTGCAAGTGGAGTGCCTCGGGTTTTTGTCGCAATTGCAGTCCCTGTTACTGATCAAACAACACCCCAAAGTGGATGTGGTTAAAGCCTTAAAGGCAGACAAGTTGTCTCATGTGGTGCAGGGATTTAGCAGGAAGAAGCACCAGGACGATGGCCGCCAGAAGGTGCAGTAGCGATGCCGTTCCAGAGCAAGGAATGATGAAGCTCAACGTTGATGGGCCGTTTATGGCATACGGCCCGGTGGTCGTGTGTTATTGGGACCGGTTTGCCGCACTGTTTCTGGCCGAGTTTGCCAGTGTTGCGGGTGTGTGTTGCTTCTCGCTTCTTTGCCCATCCGCCTCACATATTGTCGGAAGGGGTCGCAAGTGTGTGCAAGTTGCCTTGGGGAGATTGGGGATGTGGTTGCGGGATATCTGGATTCTGGGCACGGAGGCTAGCTTCTAGGTTCGTTTCGCGCTCGATTGTGTTTTTAGTGTATTTTGATCTTTGGTTGGGGAATATTTTTATCGCAACTTTTCATTGTCCCCGTTTTCGCTCCCCGTATGGGTGCATGCCACTATTGTTGATCTGAGTGTTTATGCAAAGAAAAAAATTGTTTTCATGAAAGATGCACCAGGTGCTAAGTGCCTTTGAGGTGCTTTACATGGCAAGAAATCGCCAATTGATCATATTTAAACATTTTCATTGTTAGTTAGCATCAGAGGTGACAAATGTTTGTAGAGGTGCTTAACGACAGACACGAGCTAGGTTTGTTGCTTGATTCAATTCGAACCTGGATTAAGCATGCTTCCAGTTCGTCTGAAGAAAAATTCGCATGGATCAATGACTAGATCGTGACGCCAAATCCAGCTCACAATTCATGATAAGAGGATGAGAAAAAACTCAAAGTGGAAGTGCGGGCGCAGCGAAGCGCGCCATCCCCTTCTAGTATAAAGTGATCCAGAATGAGAACACCGCGCATCAAAGCATCAAAGTATTAGACATAATACTGATTTTTCTCAGAAATTAAGTCGATTTCCTAGCTTGTTATATATCATAGTGACTTTTTTTATCCAACATTTTGTGTTTCAATGCTTAATGCGCGATCGCTCGAAACCAAAAACACAACTCACCCATCAACCCTAAGAGGTCCACTTCATTCACATGCATTTTTTTTACTTTGGCTCTTCTTTTCCCAAGGATCCTGCCTTTATCTTGCGCCGAGTTTAAACAAGACACCCTAGAGCGTTTGAGTGACCTCCCGCGTAAGCTACGCTTGTTGCACTAAACAATAATGGCACGTGCTAATTTCTGCTAAATTGCTAAAATTTGACATAAATAAATAGGGCTAAACCTCCTGTTGACCCTTTTTTTTGGCTCGAAATCGATTCCATGCGGACCAAAATTCGCACGCGCGTGACCCACCCTAACCCTTACATCTTGAATTTGTTGTTCGTCGTTCACACTCGCTCCAAAAAAAGTTCTTGACAGTGGTCGGTGCTACAAATGGTGCTTCGACTGATGGCGCCGAGGAGCAAGGGCTGGCAACCGGCAGCAATGAAAGTGAGGATTCAAACTCCGATGCGACCTATCGACTGATGTTGCGCATGATGCAATAACGTAACTGTCGATACGGAAGGTAAGGAAATCAAGTGGCAATGCATTGACCGGTTGCAACCCACTACGCCACGATGTCCTAGTCCACTTCGGCTTTGGTGCAAGGCAAGCTGACTCTCTTCTTCCTTTTATGGTTTGTCCTCTATTCAATCTGATACACTAAAATATGTTGGGTGAATGGTTGAATGCTTGATTGATTAAATGAATCCATCGATGAACATTGAGGGGGTGCTTCGTGGGTACATAAAATCATGTTTAAATCATATGTTGGTGTCTAATTTTGTGGTTCTTTTGTTTGTTTTCTATAAATCGCTAAACAAATAATTCCCGCTATACCTGCTCTAAAACTGTCGTAGTGGGTAGAGAATGATGGAATTCGTAGTACAGAAAACAAAAAAATTCCTACGAGATGCATACGAAAAGGCAAGACCTAATCTACAAGAACCAAGATCCAATCTAGGAGATGCTAGTAACAAGAGGGAGAGTCCTAGATTAGATCTACTTACCTCAAAGAACGTGTGTGTTGAACATACTCTTACAACATAGCTCAGTGTAGTTGTACTAGGTCGATAACTTTCTTCCCGCGATCTAGCCGATCAGCACCACAACGAACGGTGCCTCTGAGATGTGCACACATACAACACGTCAACGTATCCTCCTCCTTGATACATCAAGCACAATGGAGAGGTAGATGGGATCAGATCCAACATCACGACGGTGTGGTGGTGGACATATGGTGGAGTCCCGGCAGGTCTTCGCCAAACGTTTGCGGAAAGAGGAGATGGAGGAGCAGCAAGGGGGCGGCTAGGGCTTATGGGTTAACGTCCCAATGAGGTCTACCCCTCTTTATATAGGCCAGGGGCAGGGGGTCGGCCCAAATACTCCTAGAGCCAGCCACAAGGGAGAACCCCCCCCAATAAACCCCCTTTAAATTTAGAGATAAGATCTTATCTCTAAATTTAAACGACATAGTGAAAGAACATTTCTTAATCCCTTTGGTTTTGTGTGTTTGTTAGCAACATAAGTGATATATCACCGTGTGTTTCTTGTTTAATGTACATTTAATGTCTAGCACAAAGAGGTGTCGATATTATGGTGAAGGAGAAAATTATCATGGTGGATTCCGGAATTTCCTGGATGATTCCGGCGTCCCGGAATGGAATCCGGAATGGCCATGAAAGTCTCGGTTAGCAGTCGGAATTTTACAGCCACTTTCCACATGTTAGATTCATTCTGGAACCATTCCGACATGAATGTGAAAATCTCGGTTAGACATCGGATTGCTCCGGATTATTCCGACTGACCGTAAGGATTCCAGAATTTCCGGATTGATTTCGGAATGGTCGTGACTGGGAGAAAAACGACTAGTTTTCAAGGGAGACAATAAAAAGGAGACCCCTTCTTCTCCAAGGGGTTAGCTCGTCCAGCATTGAAGGCACCATTAGTTGAGCTCACCAAAAGTTAGATTTCTCCCAACTCCTTCACCCAAACTCATTAATTCTAGGAGGATTGAAGGAGAAGGCCCGGATCTACATCTTCACCAAGTCGTTCTTCATTTCCCCCTAATTCACTTGAGAGATTTGTGTCTAGAGTTTCCTTGTGGAAAGCCTAGACATCTTGTTACTAACTTGTTGTTTGTAGCAGATCCTTGGTGTTTTTTAGAGCCCCCAATTTGGTTGTGCGTGTGTGCCTCAAGCTCATTGTAAAGGCTTCGAATTCCGCCTCGAAGGATTCCAATAGTGGAAGGTGAACTAGGACTTTGTGGCGAGGTTCACCGGAGAATAGGGCGAGGTCTTTGTAGTGTTGTTTAGGATTTCATGGCGAAACTCACACCCCTCCAACAATACGTACTCCCCTCAAAAAGAGGAACTCGAGAATACATCCTTGTCTCCACGTGCTTCCACCATCGGTTCCTTCTATCCTTTAGCTTTACTTTGTGTTTGTATCTTGCTTAGTGTAGCCCTTGCCATATAGGTAAATTCATCGTAGTTGCATATCTAGAGAATTTACCTTTGTGTCAAGCCTAAATCGAAAACATACTAAAATTTGGAGGTATCACCTATTCGCCCACTCTAGGTGCCCATACTATCTGTTCAATTGGTATCAGAGCGCCGACTCTTAATTCGGGCTTAACCGCCTAACAGAAGTATGGCCATCGATGAGGAAACCACCGTGCCCGCGGTTCCGGCCACCATGGATGATCTCAAGGAAATGCAAGCTTCCTTGACCTCCTCCATGGAGACCGATGGCTCTATTTTTGTGCTATTTTATCTAGCCACCCCCTTGTTTTATTGGATTTTCATATGGTTTTCACTCCTACACTAACCCAAACATTGCTATGTTTGGAGATGTTTCATTTCTTCATGAAGATTTCAGGAATATTATTAGGAAGGAAGGAAATCATGCATATTATTGATAATTGGAGGAAAACAAGCAATTCTGAAAAAAGGAAAATTAGAATTAACTCACAGAGAGACTTAATGACCATAGTACGGTCAGTACCGACTGTACTGCTCACCGTACCACATGACACCACCTCCAGCACATCAAAAGGGACAACTTTCGTGAAGAGGCTGGGGACGAGAAACAGACATAGCCGCCACCAGAAGAGCCAGGAGGAAGAAGAAGGAGATCCAGAGAGGAGAAGCCATGTATGATCCTATCGGGGATCGCCATCTTCAACTCCATCCACCACAACATACATTCCACCATCCCATAGAGAGATTGAGATCATCGTTCTAATAAGTTTATGGTTTTTAGAACTCTCCATAGATTGAACTCTAGTTTGGTGTTCATTGATCCAATAATTATTGTGGCTTGCTGCGGTAATATAGAGATGAACCTTCCACTTTCCTTGCTGCAATGAACTTAGTTGGAACCCAAAATTCTTGTGTGGGAGAGAGACACGCTCCGCTTTTTCATATGAATACTCGTATTCCTCATTATCATGCTCGTATTCTTCATTTTTCTTCTAGCTGCTGCAACTCCTCCTCTTTTTAGCTCATGTTTTTCATGCATCTCTTTTACAGAGCTGTTAGTTCTTGTAGAGTAGTTTTACTCTCTTATTTCATTGATATATCATATGGAGAGTTTTTGTTTAAATAATATGATGGTGTTGGAAAGTAATAAAATATGTCATGCTTATAACGGTGCAAATAGAGGCTTGTTTAGACGGTGGCTAGACTTTGTCATGTTATGTTAGATGTTATTCTAATTTTATGCCTAGTAATTATTGTTGTAGCATGACTTGTACTAAATAGCTGAGAGTGCTTAATGTGCCATTTAAATAATCATGTGTTGTTTTTATCATATCGAAGCATAATATCGCGGTATTCTCCTTTGAATGCTTTATTTGGTTGACTTGGCGCATGCTTACACCATGTTATGACTATAAACCAGTCACCTTTAGCCTCCATGATCATTTAGTTTTTGACTTGCAATACCATGCATGCTTTGATCAATAATGTTTTTGTTGTTGTGCATGATTATGGCCATTATGCTCTCTTGATTTGCCGCTCCCAGTCTTTGCTAGCCTCCACCTGTACTAAGTATGAGCTCTACTCGTGCATCCAACTCCCAAAAACCAAAGTTTTCCAAATGTGTCCACCTTACCTATCTACATGTGGTATTTAACCACCACTCCAAGTAAATTTCTCACGTGCTACCTTTAAACCTTCAAAATTATACCTGTTTTGTGCCCTTGTTTTAGCTCATGAGGACGTAAATAGAGAATATTTATCTCACTTGTTGATTGGACTTTACACACCTAGACTAGTGACACATCCGCCTATCCAAATTGATAGAAGAGCTGGCAGGGGGTGCCTGATGCATGTAAAATGCATACATGAACTTTGCATGTTATTACTTGTTTTTCCTACATATTAGAAACTTATATTCATGTTTTATAATGATTTGGGGGATTTTCTGAACAATCCCCCTTCTTTTGGTTCTAACCCTGTTTTTCCAGAAAACGTACTTTTTAGTGTTTCACACTTTTCGGGAGCTTCGGGACTCCAAAAAGGGCAAGGCCAAAGAGAACGGTTCAGAATTTTCGAGACAAAGACCATGGGCCAAAGTAGAGGGCCAAAAGGAAAACCAGGTGGAAAAGAGGACCCTCCACGCGGCCAGATTCCTTGGCTGCGTGTGGGCCCCCTTTTTGCCCCCGTGGCTCCCATGTCGTCGATCTTTTTTCTCCCGAGTGTCTCGTGACCTAAAAACGACTATATAAAGGGTCCCCTGGCCTTTTCGAGAAGGAGGCGGCACCGAGAGACGAAACCACGAAACAGAGAGACAGAAGGCTGCCGCCGGAGAAGATCGGAGGGGGGAAACACCGCCGGGATCACCCCCGGTGGGCTCCACCCCCTCCAGCGTGTTCATCATCAACATCTACAGCAAGATCAGCTCCATCTCTCCACTGTAATCTCTTGGCAAACACGATGTATGATGCAATACTATATTCCCTTGATGTATTGTGTCTCCCCGTCTATGTTTGAGTAGTGAATTGTTCTTGGCAATGGTGAAATAGTTCGTTGATTGGTTGCATACAAGTTTGTTATCTTCTATGATTGTCTTTATATACAATATATGAGTGCACGCATATGTTGGGGAATGCATGTAAGGTGATCACCGGTAGCATAATGGAGTGGTGGTGACTTGGGAGTGACAGTAACCTGAGACCGAGCCACAAAGTTAAGTTATTGGGGGATATATATAGGGGACCTTAGAACGTAAGGCTATGGTGGGACTTTATGTCTTAATCAATCTTGTGCAGTCATTTACTTGGCCACATGATCCATCATAAGGGGTTGTAGATCATTTACTTTACTATACCTATTCATGGCTCCTTCCTAGAAGAAACAACTAAGACTAAAACATGTGCTTCACTAATTGTGACAACCACACGAACGAAACACCTATTTCTAGAACACTTGCTCCCTTGAGATACTTGAGATATTTGCTGCTTGCTACTTGTGAAACTTGCTTAGAAACTTGCTTTAGAAACTTGCTTTAGGATTACTTGCATTTTAAACTTGCTTCACTAGTTACTAGACAAACCACACTCCACGTCACTTGCTTTTAATTAGTTAGTTCCCTTTAGTCAAACTTATTGCTTTGCATAAACAGCCATATAAGAGGGTTATAGGGCTTTAGAGAATAGATAGCTTACCTTCAGCTCCTCGTGGGTTCGACACTCAAATACTTATCGAAAGGTACTACAATTGATCTCCTGCACTTGGGAGTCATCAAGCACTTTTCTGGCGCCGTTGCCGGGGAGCGTTGTGCTAAGATTTTATTCTTGTTTGTATTGCATACTAACATATAAAGCTAAAACACAAAAAAAAATTATAAAATGGAAAACAACCAAACAATTTTAGAACTGTATAATATCTACCTTGAATTAGGACATGAAGTGTTTAAGGAGAAATTGAAAAATTATTTGCACAACAATCATATTTGTGGTAGTACTAATTCTTTGAACACCTTTATTGCTAAGGAAAACCTTGAGCTTGGGAAAGTTTGTTTTGATGAATATGTTATGTTTAGTCCCCCTACTATTGAGGATAAAAATGATATACTTGCTTATTCTATGGAAAGTTTTAAGCTTGGGGAAGTTGGTTTTGTTGAGCATGATATTTCTAGTTCCCCAAGTTTGGAGGAGAAAATTCACTTGATACTATGCCTCCTATATATGATGATTGCAATGAAAATTATGAATGTTTAACTCCCACTATCACTAATGAGGATTTTACTTATGTGGAGAGTAGTGATTCTTTTATGCATGTGGCTCATGATAAGAATGTTTTATGTGATATTCATATTGTTGAATCTATTCATGATGCTACTGAAAATTATTATGAGAGAGGGAAACATGGTTACACATATTTCAACAATATTAAGTTTACCCTCTTTATGCTGAAAGTATTGAAGTTGCACTTGATCTACCTTTCTATGCTTGCTATTATGTGCTTCTTTTATTTGTTTCATTACAAAATGCCAATGCATAGGAAATGGGTTAGACTTAAAAATTAATTGTTTAATATTTTTTGGTGTGTTCCTTATGCTTTAATTTCCTATTCGGTTTGAGCACACATTTATGTATTTACAACATGTAAAATACCTTTACCTACTGTTATCTATCATTTAGTTTAAGATTTTCATTTTATAAAAAAATTGGGAAAGTAAATGAGAAGGATGAGTAATGGAGAAGTTGGGGTCGACCTTGAACATGTGTTGTTCATGCCAATGAAACCATTGCAAAGTCTCTATCATTAAAACTTTTTCCAAAGCTAAAAACAATAAAAATATTAGTTCACTACTGTAACATCATATTTCTTTCTTATTTCTCATCATAAATGGCAAGAATAATCTTATATGAGAGATAGGATTAAACAATAGTAATTAGCTGTCCAGAAAACAGATTCCTGAACTTCACTGCGAAAAATGTTTAAAATCACAGAAGTGGAATTTTGACCTGGTATTTTACGACAGAAATATATAGTTATCACTACATATTTCATTAGTTTTAAGTTTTCTGATTTGACCAACTTAAGTGCCTCTAAAAATTCACTCTTTACGGGTTGTTCAGTTTTTGGCAGATTATGTTTTTATTTTGCATTGCTCTCATTACTTGTGTTTTGTGTGGTTCTTTTGATCAAGGAGAAATGCACAACTGTAGTAACAATAGTTAATATTTAGAATAAACTCATGATGTGTCTTTGCTGTACCTATGTGGATTTTATTTATGGAGGCACTAACCCCTCTAATCAAGTTTTATGTTGAGATTTGTGTAAGAAGAATTTTTCAGGAGGAAGAGTTGAGTGAGATGAACAAAGATCAAGAGGGACAACCAATCAAGCTTGGGGATGTACCCCTGGGCTCACCCTACATGTATCAAATAAGTACAAGAATCCAAGCTTGGGGATGCCGAGCCACCTCACTCCAACCATCATGATGTTAATTAAGAAAAGCCTAGCTATACGGCTATCAATAAAGCGCTTTACGGGAGGCAACCCGGTTGTTCTTAGTTGGTTTTTCCTAGTGTCCTCTTGCTGTAAAAAGAGACTTAGTCTTTAGTTTAGTTTCTGGAGTTTTCAATAAAGTGTCAAGTTTCACCCATTTGGATTTAAAAGTTGCTAGCCTAGTGCTTGGAATTTCTGTTTCAGCACGATTCTGCTCACCGTACGATTTTTCATTTTTTATATGTAAGTCGCATTGAGCTAATTTTTTAGTATGTTCTGCAACTTTTCGTAATCTGTAAGAAAAAAAATTGGATTAATTTTTTTATGAGTCTAGCTTAGGGAAAACGTTCGTTTTTCTGCTATTGCTTTTCTGGACAGATTTTGCCTTCTTTTGTTGGATGCACTCTTTGGGTTTGGGACTTGAATTTTCTTGATCTTTTCGAGCAAGAGAGTGAACATACAACATTATGAACCTTATTTTATATCTTATGGAGCATTTGTTTTGGAATTTTGCGCAGCATGTATACGTTTTGTTTGTCCTTACTAATCTCACCCCACAGAAAAAGAATGGGAGAAACATGTTTTGTAAAGTTTTTTCACAGGGAATAGAGGAGCTGCGCCAAGAGAGATCCAAGAGTGGTCAAAACCACAAGCTTGGGGATGTGGTGAACACCCCCTGGACCAACACTCTTTTGGTTAGCACACGTCTACTTTCTGTTTTTCTAAGCAAAGCATTTATCGCAGAAACTTGAAGCGTCTAGTTTTTTTTTAGTTTATTTGTGAGACCACCACCATAATTATCTTTATGAGAATCAGCTACTAGAATAATGGGTTGAATTAAGTTGTATGCTGTTATATTTATTGGGAAAGGGATGCTTTAGTTGATTATAAAAGCTACTTATAGTTGCATGATTTATATGCTGTTTTAGGTGTAGAAATTTGCAATAGTGTTGTCATGAGCTATCTCTTATTCATGTTTTTGATGTTAATTGTTGGTTTACTTAGTTTGTCATGAAATGAGTAGTTATATGGACACTAATGCATTCATAGTAGCTGGTCAACTATCTCCCTCTTGCTAGCCAAAAAAGTAAAAATTCCAACAAGTATAAACTTGTTTCCAACACCCTTTAGCCAAGTAGTCAACTATCTCCCTCTTGCTAGCCAAAAAAGTAAAAATTCCAACAAGTATAAACTTGTTTCCAACACCCTTTAGCCAAGTATTTCCAGTGAGTCCACCATATCTACCTATTAGCTTCAGAGCTATTCCGAGTATGTTCATCATGTTATAGTGTTATTTGTGTTCTAAATTAAGATATTCACTTTATTAATTGTCATGAGCTGAATTTGGGATAGGACTCTCACGAACTTTTGAATGCACACCTTTACTTTTCATTGCACTTAATAAACATGACCCAATAACGGGAGCTAAAAGTTTTGCGTTTGACAAGTGTTTGGTTGGGAGCTAGCTATAAACGTGTATCACTGGAAAGCTTTCAACATTGCACAAAAATTTACATTTGGTTGATATCATGTACTTTTGTTTTTGGACTCATGCCCTGCCGAAATGAAATAGAGGAATAGTAAGTTTTGATGAGTAAGTATATTTATGACTAGAGAAACGCATTGGGCCGCTAATCCAAGCCATGCTTGATCATGGTGTAAATTTACTTACAGCTAGAGTGGACTCTACAAACACATCCTACAATAAAATAAGAAGCTATGCATATAGTGAATGAAATAAAAAAGGATGATGAGTCTACTCCGTTTGTTCATCTTGTCATTGTGACATGGGCTGGTTTCCATGTCATGGGGCAAGAGGTACCTCTTTGCGGTTCTCTATGATGTCATTAATACTTATTATAATTGTACAAAGCTTATTAGGAATCTTAAGTTGAGTAATCATGGAGTAGGTTTTCACACTCACGGGGCATGAGGCATTCAACCAAAACCTTGTCAATCACATTACTTCAACATTCACAATTTAAGATGCTAGTGATAAAGGGGCAATGAGAGTCTTAGACCAATGGATGCCGCATTTCAATTAGTAATTTTAGTTGAATAATTTAGAGGCTAAATAAGACTTGATCATGTTTTACCTCTACTCAATTTTCTCCAAAGTGTCCACCATATTTTCTATTATGCTATTCTTTGACCAATATAGGATTTTATTTTTCATTTTGTGTATGCATTTGGTCCATAGTGCTTTTATTTCAATATACACTTTGTGAACTTTCATGAAGCATCTTTGCTTGCATATTTGATATTTCTTATAACATGAATTGTATGTTGCTACTCATCTACATTATGAATCATTTGATTATATGTAGCATGAATCATCTTCTTTGATATTCCATGATTGTTTTAAAATGCAAAGTCCATGTTAGTTTTATCACCTTCATACTCGAGGACGAGTATGGGTTAAGCTTGGGGATGTTGATGCATGTAAAATGCATACATGAACTTTGCATGTTATTACTTTTTTTTCCTACATATTAGCAACTTATATTCATGTTTTATAATGATTTGGGGGATTTTCTGAACAATCTCCCTTCTTTTGGTTCTAACCCTGTTTTTCCAGAAAACGTACTTTTTAGTGTTTCAGACTTTCCGGGAAAGGGCAAGGCCAAAGAGCACGGTTCAGAATTTTCGAGACGAAGACCATGGGCCAAAGTACAGGGCCAAAAGGCCAACCAGGTGGAAAAGAG
The DNA here is from genome assembly GCA_028641055.1 of Alopecurus myosuroides. Lineage (NCBI taxonomy): Eukaryota > Viridiplantae > Streptophyta > Magnoliopsida > Poales > Poaceae > Alopecurus > Alopecurus myosuroides. The sequence goes on along the minus strand of CM054057.1, from coordinate 452,114,533 downwards.
GACCCTCCACGCGGCCAGATTCCTTGGCCACGTGTGGGGCCCCCTTTTTGCCCCCGTTGCTCCGACGCCGTCGATCTTTCTTCTCCCGGGTGTCTCGTGACCTAAAAACGACTATATAAAGGGTCCCCTGGACTTTTCGAGAAGGAGGCGGCGCCGAGAGACGAAACCACGAAACAGAGAGACAGAAGGCTGCCGCCGGAGAAGATCAGAGGGGGGAAACGCCGCCGGGATCACCCCCGGAGGGCTCCACCCCCCTCCGGCGTGTTCATCATCAACATCTACAGCAAGATCAGCTCCATCTCTCCACTGTAATCTCTTGGAAAACACGATGTATGATGCAATACTATATTCCCTTGATGTATTGTGTCTCCCCGTCTATGTTTGAGTAGTGAATTGTTCTTGGCAATGGTGAAATAGTTTGTTGATTGGTTGCATACAAGTTTTTTATCTTCTATGATTGTCTTTATGTACAATATATGAGTGCACGCATATGTTGGGGAATGCATGTAAGGTGATCACCGGTAGCATAATGGAGTGGTGGTGACTTGGGAGTGACAGTAACCTGAGACCGAGCCACAAAGTTAAGTTATTGGGGGATATATATAGGGGACCTTAGAACGTAAGGCTATGGTGGGACTTTATGTCTTAATCAATCTTGTGCAGTCATTTACTTGGCCACATGATCCATCATAAGGGGTTGTAGATCATTTACTTGACTATACCTATTCATGGCTCCTTCCTAGAAGAAACAACTAAGACTAAAACATGTGCTTCACTAATTGTGACAACCACACGAACGAACCTATTGCTAGAACACTTGATCCCTTGAGATACTTGAGATATTTGCTGCTTGCTACTTGTGAAACTTGCTTAGAAACTTGCTTTAGAAACTTGCTTTAGGATTACTTGCATTTTAAACTTGCTTCACTAGTTACTAGACAAACCACACTCCACGTCACTTGCTTTTAATTAGTTAGTTCCCTTTAGTCAAACTTATTGCTTTGCATAAACAGCCATATAAGAGGGTTATAGGGATTTAGAGAATAGATAGCTTACCTTCAGCTCCTCGTGGGTTCGACACTCAAATACTTATCGAAAGGTACTACAATTGATCTCCTGCACTTGGGAGTCATCAGTGCCCAGCCCCTAAATTGGATACTATAAAATTCTCTTCAATCTTTTTGCCCCTGATTTATCAGCCAAACCATAATTGTGTAAATAAAAGAGAAGATGCATGATCTACTACACCAGTAGCGTTCTTCAATGGGATCCGCTCTTGTAAGGTCTAGTTGGCTTGTGACGTACTGTATTTTATGTTTACCATTTGTCGAGACATCGTGGTAAGGATCATAGACGGGGTGCCATGATCCTACGGGTAGAGACGTGGGGGAACGTGGTAGTACGACAATTGAGAATACCAAGTTTACCCAGGTTCGGTACAACGCAACTAGGCGACGTTCCTGCTCCTGCAATCTCACTAAATCAGGGCTGAAGCCTGAAGTATACAAAGTACAATGTGAGTAGAGGTTTGCTAACTCGGAGAGGATCAACCTGTCGGCGAGTTAGCTTCTAGCCAGTTCTCTATCTCTTTCGTATCTCCCGTCCGGCTTTATATAAATAGTCGGGTTAGGGCTTACAGAAAGGAAACCTAGAAGACTACAGAAAGTGTCTAACTTGGAAAGTAAGGAATTCGTCTTCTCCTCCAACTCGCACCACTTTGGGCCGTCTAATAGGATGTAATCCATTACCAACAGGCCACCCTGGTAATCCGGCTCTTTAGGACAATGCCGGATATACCCCTAATCAGTATATATCCGATAGTAGCCCCCAAGAAGGATTGAGACTTTGTTCTGCCACCTTTCGCCATTCCGTTCCGAGAAATGTTGGCATTTGGTCTTAATTCTTCTTCTTCCTAGAATTTGTTAACTCAAAACTCGGATTTTCTCAAAGTCCGGCTTTTCTTCCACAAGCCTTTGCGGAGAAGGAACTTCGTGACGTCAGCGCTGAAATCGTGCTGACATCACGGACGTTTGGGTACAGTCAAAACCCTGCAACATATCTCCTGACAGATTCTTGCGGGAAACGAGGAGATAACACATATCACTCTATCCCTTCATTTCCCGTAAATCTCGGGCGTAACACGCGTCAATCATCCAACGGTCAAATAGCCATTGTAATGAATCTCAGCGTGTTTCCGGCTATAAATAGCCGCCTCGGGGGCTTCGGTCTCTCTTCCGCATCATCTCCTTTCTCAAAGCCCCCAGCGCCATACCCTCCAAGAGCCAGAGCCTCGAGCGAGTACACGCAATGTAGGATATATACCGATTAGGGGTATATCCGTCATTGGTCTAAAGAGCCGGATTACCAGGGTGGCCTGTTGGTAATGGACTCCAGCCTATTAGGTGGCCCAGTAAGCTGATGCGCAGGAAGCCGGATTCTAGAAGAACCCGGACCACGGCCCAAAGTGGTGCGACTTGGAGGAGAAGACAGATTTCTTACTTTCCAAGTTAGATACTTTCCGTAGTCTTCTAGGTTTCCTTTCTGTAATCCCTAACCCGGCTATTTATATAAAGCCGGACGGGAGAGACGAGACAGACAATTAGCTAGAAGCCAACTCTCCGAGAAGTTGATCCTCACCGAGTTAGCGAAACCCTACTCACATTGTATTTTGTATACTTCAGGCTTCAGCCCTGATTTAGTGAGATGCAGGAGTAGGAACGTCGCCTAGTTGCATCGTACCGAATCTGGGTAAACTTGGTGTTCTCGATTGTCGTACTACCAAGTCCCCCACGTCTCTACCCGTAGGCTCATGGCACCCCCGTCTATGATCCTTACTATGATGTCTCGACACGCAGAGAAAACGAGCCTCTATCCCTTCCCCGGAGAAGAACCATCGGAGGCTCATCTTCACGGTTGCACCGCCCGCCAATGGTCGACGGAGAATCTCCCCGTGCCGCGGACGCGACTAACGCCACCATGGACATCGATTCCATCATCAACGATTTGGACCGCAACTTGAATCCCTCATCCGTGCCACCACAAGCATGCCAGAGGGACACGCCGGCGATTCGGCTCGCGGGGATCTACCTCCCGCGGCTGAGAACGTGCCGTCGTCGTCAACTGCGCCTCCCCCGCCTCTCGTCACTGAGCCCGCGGAGGGAACCACCATTCTCGGCGGCGAGGAGGTTGCTGCCTCCGGCGCTGTCGGAGTTGAAGAATATGCGGAGAAAAACTCCAGGAACTGGAGCCACTTCAATGTGGTTCTGTCCCTTCTTCCGGCAATGGAGAAGGAGGGATTCCTGCTGAAGGGCAAATAGCGGTGCAAAGAGGACGACTCTGAGCCTTTGCCAAAAGCCGTAGAAAGGGTTCTCCTTGCCTCTCACATCAACAGAGGTATGGGTTTCCCACCATGCGCCTTTTTTCTTCAAGTCCTCGACCACTACAACATCCAACCGCACAATCTTCCTCCCAACTCTATTCTTTATCTTGTCGGGTTACAAGCCCTTTTCGAGGGGTACTTAGGAATAGAGCCTAGGTTAGACTTCTGGCAATATTGCTTTGGAGTAAAGTGCAACCCCTCTGAGGGCGCTCTTCCCACCTGTGGGACCATCTCCTTTACCTTACGTAGGTTTAGGGAAGATTAGTTCCCAAAAATCAAAACTTCGGAATCCGTCAAATTCTGGACGGGTTCCTTCTTCTATCATGACGATGTCCCGTTCCCTGGAAAGAAAACGGGAATCCCACCTTTTGTCCATTTCGCGGCCACTCCCCAAGATAATTGGGCGGTGGACGGGGTCCATACTCTGCCCGCAGATCTGATGAGGATCAAGCGGCGTATTGCCAAGCTTGTTTCCGCCACCCCTCCTCTCACCGGCATAAACACGGTTTTGTGCTAGCTTGGAAGGCAGATTCAGCCATTAGCCCATCGCAGAAAGCGGCTAATGTGCGAATACTCGGGCCCGGAGGACGCAATGAGGGCGACGGACCAAGCGTTCTCAAAGAAGGATTTCAAGAAACGGCTAAACCAACTGGTTTCCACTCGAGACCAGTATGCAGAAAGCCGAGAAATGTACCATGCTGGCAATCCAGCTCCAAAGGTAGAATTTTTCCTCTTTGGGTAATTTCTCTATTTTCCTCTTTCTCGGATGTTTTACCTTACCCGGACTTTGCTCCTTTTTGCAGATTGTCAATCTTCCTCAAGAGGAGCTCGCCACGGATGCCGAATTGGACGCGCTACGTGCCAACTTTGCAGGCGGACAGAAGCGCAAGAAGCCTTCTGCAACTCCAGACGTAATCGATCTTGACGGCGTTGCCGTCACAACATCCAGGTAAAGAAATCCTGGGTTCTTTATTTCCCTATTCTTTTTATTGCATGAATTTTTGTTTCTCAGAATCTTACTTCTCGGAATTCTTTTCTTTCTAGCCTTTCCCCTACCACATTGAAGGGAAAAGGCCGCAAGAAGCACAAGGTTGCCGCTCAGAGAGGAGCGAAGCCGTCTCCCGCTGCTGCACCTGACACTCCGACTGCAACGGGGGAGGAAAACGCGGCTGCAAGGGAGGGAGAATATCCCTTGCAGTCCAGCCAGCCCATTGTGCCCGAGTCGGACGCGAGGGAAAGGGCGGAGCCGGAAGTGGGAGGCCCTTCGAATGTCCCAAAGGAGGAGCTCATCCCAAACTTTGATCCCGAGTTTAAGGTAAAAGAAGAGCACTTTGACGAACACGGATACATTCATCTGTGGGGGACAAAGTACTTTGCTCCCGCTCCTTTAATCCGTCCCTGGCCGCAAGGCGGGCTTATAGTTAGGAATAATTACGTGTTCTCGTCTCGGCAGGTCATACAAGACGGCCTTTGCCATGTCGTCATCCTTTTTGCAGACTATGCAAAAGAATTTACCGACAATCTGGCAAGTCTTCAAAAAATTAGCCAGGTAATATCTCTAGCCCCCAAGCATTTAGCCAATTGTATACTTTTTGACTGAATGCTTTTCTTCTTGTCCTTACTTGTTTTTTTGACTTAAGCAATGTTTCTCTTTTCCATGTTTCAGCAAACTGCCGAGAACATTAACGTGGAAGTTTTTAGTAAACTTACCATCAAGAACAAGGAGGTGAAAACTCTCCTTGGAATTCTTGACAACAAGGACTCGAAATTGGCATCTGTTCAGCGTGAGCTGAAGGAATCAACAGACAAGTTTTTTATTCTTTCGTACTGCTGTTTTTGTGAGAAATTTTCTAAGTCATTTTCCGAGTTTTTTGAACTCTTCCTTTTTCCTTGCTTTTCAGCTTCTTTGGCGAAAGCCAAGCAAATTGCTGAAGATGCCGACAATACCGAGAACCTCCGAAAGGAAAACTCGGAGTTTTACAAAATTAATGTAAAGCTCCAGAAGGACCTGGAGGCCAGCCAGCTGGCTGTCGGGACCGCCGAGTCCAAGGAATTTGCCCAGGCTGATAAGGACAAGGCCACCATCCTCGACCTGGAGAACGCGCTAAATCAACGCCTTGAAGAAGGCATTGAAATGGATAAGATTCTCGGTAAGATTTTAGTCTTTTACCGGATTTTTTCTCCTTATACTTTTTACAGTATGTTTCTTGTTTCTCCTCTGTTTTTTCTAACTTTTCTTTGTTGATGTAAACAGAGGGAAACCCCTTGCTTACCCGGATTGACAGAATTCGGGCTTTCGGGAGAGTCTTCACCGTGCTAAAGTCTGCGGGGATGTTACTTATTAATAAGTGCATTCCCGACAAAGTAGGAGAACTCTCGGAAGTTAGCAAACTTCCGGAAGCGATCGAGGAGGTGGCGAACCAGAAGGAGTCCTGGTCCGTTTCGCAGCTCGCGGTGGTGCATGCATGGCCCTTGGGCTAATGCGTTTGCACTACACCACCGCCAAGTCTTGGCGCGTGGCGACCGGTACCCCCCAAGGATACACGGAAGCGCAGCGAGCCGGCATCTTCGACTCCGTCAAGGGCCACACCACAAAGATAGCGCAGATGGTGTCCATCTCCACCTTCTACCCAGAGGAGGAGATTCCGGAAACTCCTGAGGACCCTGGCAGCGAAGAGGAGGACTCGGACTCTGAAGAAGCTGCCTGATTCCTGAGTAGTTAGCATGAAAAAATAGAAGCATTACTAATCTCTCAATGTAATATCCACTGTAATGATATCTATCATTTGTATAAACAAGTATCCCTATCGGATATATAATGATTAGGGGTATATCCGGCATTGTCCTAAAGAGCCGGATTATCAGGGTGGCCTTTTGGTAATGGACCACAGTCCATTAGGCGGCCCAGTAAGCTGACGCACAGAAGTCGGATTCTAGAAGAACCCGGACCACAGCCCAAAGTGGTGCGGCTTGGAGAAGAAAACGGATTCCTTACTTTCCAAGTTAGAAACTTTTCGTAGTCTTCTAGGTTTGTTTTCTGTAAGCCCTAACCCGACTATCTATATGAAACCGGACGGGACAGAAGAAACACATCAACAACTAGCTAGAAGCTAACCCGCCGAGAAGTTGAGCCTCGCCGAGTTAGCGAAACCATACTCACATTGTACTTTTTATACTTCAAGCTTCAGCCCTGATTTAGTGAGATTGCCGGAGTAGGAACGTCGCCTAGTTGCGCCATACCGAACCTGGGTAAATTTGGTGTCCCTGGTTGTCTTACTACCACGTCCCCCCACGTCTCTACCCGTAGACTCCTGGCACCCCCGTCTATGAACTCTACTACGATGTCTCGACAGTTGGCGCCCACCATGGGGCCAGTGACGTCAGGCGTTATGTTTCGATCGGGGATACTCGGCGGAATCGGCAGTACCATAACTGTCGGAAATCTAGAATTCGACAACGACGTCGGGCGCTTTCTCGACAACGGATCGTACATGCTAGCACGAAATCATTTGGTAAGTGCCTGCGTTTTACCGATTGGATCTGCAAACATCTGTATCGGATTAACTGCAGAAGCAATGGGATTCTGTGGTGGAAGCAAATTTATCCCACACGCCCTATACCCAGTTGAAGAAAACTATGATACCGCATTTTGCTCATATCGCCAAAACCCTGAATTTGCTGCCTCTTCGGAGATGCCTGCAATCAGATCTCACTTCATAGGCATGGTGCATTCCAAGGTCGCTGAAAACACAGAAGTAAGCAATCCCGTGAAAGAAGCAGAAAACAACAATCCCACAAAACAAGTGGAAGATCCGACACCCGTCAATGAAATGACAAACTCGGAAGCCGACTTCGTACTAGCTGCCATAGAGGAAAGATTGGAGTCGGAACCTGGATCTAAATACATAGATTCAGAAGACGAAGATGAAGACGCCTTCGAAAAAAAGGTTAAATCTATGCAGGGGAGCTTCCATGAAGTACTAATGGCAAAACCGACTGAAAACTCGGATGCCGGAGAAGATGAAGACCCCAGAACACCTCTACCAGATGAGGAAAGAGAGGACGGTGAAACCAGTCCCATCTACCCTAATGTCAAAGAATTGACAGAAGAAGAACCTGACAAAAATCCACCCTCTTCCAAGAAGAAAAAGAAGACTGCCAAGAAACTCGAGTACAAACTCCAGAAGAAAAAATTAGCAGATAATGCTAACCAAAACCTAGAAGCAGGAGGAGCAAGCGGAGTCACGCCTGTGGAGAAGAAAAAGAAAGAAATCCCTATCTCTGAAATGTCGGCACGGGAGAAGATCGATCTAATAAAAACCCCGGTAGGACCGTACGAGCCACCGGAAGTGCTAGCAGCCAGAAGGCAAGCCATTATGCGGCAGCAGCAACAACTATTCAGATCTCAAGAAAACCTCCTCAAAGCCCAAGATATTGTAAAAGCAAAGAAGGAGGAAATTGAAGAATTCGAAAGACGGAATATGTCTAGGATAAAACCCACGAGATTACCCCGAATCGCAAGGCCGGATGTGCTGCTAGCAAAAGAACGGTTGCAAAACCCTTCTTGGCAAAGATAGGTTGACGGCATAAATGCCAAGGGCGAACGAATCTATAAAACCGCAGCTGAAAACGCGGAAGCCGCGTTCGCCGTCCTTAATGATGATCTATACTCCAAAGACGAAAAGCTTCAGGGAGTGTATGCCTTCCTGGGTAAAGCATTGCAACCGCAACAACGAGGATATGCAAGATCAGGGATGTTGCACGATGACTCGGCCCTATGCAAAACTGCCACTTGTGCCGCTGGAGCACCTGGACCCGGTGAACCTGGAGATTCAGGCGATTCTAAGGAAAATAAGGGAGATCCTAAGAAGGACAAGAAAATCCCAGACAATAGGGATGAAGCGTCCAGAACGGGATCCCATATGCCGAAAGACGGAAATAAACCCCGTGACCATAAGGATCGGGAGGAACAAAACCGGAAAGACGAAAAAATGATGCCGCCTCCGAGATGCCCAGCTGAAAAATCCAGAAGATAGGAAAATTCTCACAGGCGTGAGAGATCCCGTACTCCTCCTAGGAACATAGAAAGGCCAAGGAGTAGAACTCCGCCTTATTCCAAAGCACAAGATAACAGACGAAATAGGGATATAATCCTGGAAGAGCGCATTCGCGCAACAATGGCCAGAAAGGAGCAGATCCCCCTCTGTCCATTCAGCCGAGAGATATTCCGCACACGTCGATAAGGCGGAAAGAGATGATCTATACTTTGGACCTAAGTGTTTCACTAACAGGATCCGAAGAATAACCCTACATTATGACTTTGCCAAAGTTGGCCCAACCTACCAAAAGTACAGCAGAAGTACAAACCCGGATACATGGCTCTCAGATTACTATACTGCCGTTTAGATCAACAAAGAGACAGACCTAGAAGCAGTGAAGTTTCTCCCCCTAATATTGCTGGATGGAGTCAGACATTGGATCAACGGGCTTCCGTCAAGAACCGTGGATAGCTGGGATTATATGGCTAGAGTATTCGCTTAGCACTTTCGGGGTACGTACAAACGCCCTAAGAGCATCAACCAGCTAAATTGCTGCGTCCAGTTTGAAGACGAGTCGTACATCGACTTTATATCAAGATGGACAACAATGAAAAACAACTGCTCTGGAGTAAGTGATGTACAAGCAATGCATGCTTTCATCAATGGATTAAAACCCGGCCTCGTACCGTTCATGGTTGGTTCAAAAGAGCACAAAGATCTCGGATCTATGCTTACTACCGTCAATGAGCATGCAGCGACCGAAGATGACATCAGAGCGAGAGGTAGAAATATAGATGCTTTGGTTCAGGCCAAAAAGACGTCTCGTTCTGAAAAGAAGACTACTCCAGAAACACAGACAAAACCGAAGGAAGTAAATTTAACCTTTGAAAATGATACTGACGGCAAATGGAAAGGAAGAAGCACAGAACCTATCTCCTACTCTAAGGAAGAGAGGGAAAAGATTAAGTCGGAAAACTGTGTCCACCATTCGTAATTTGGGAAGCCTACCCATACAAATGCGCAGTGTCGCCTCAACAAGCATATGAAGGGCACTGCAGGATTCGGGAATAAAGGAAAGAATTCTAAGAGGAAGTTCAACAAGCAAAAGCCAGAAGCTGAGAAAGAAGACAGTGAATCGGACACTGATGAAAAAATCCAGGAACAACAGCGAAAAGGCAAGCCAAAATTCCCGAGAGTTGATGGAGAATGCAACATAACTTTCCTGGCAACTCCCTTAGCAAAACAGGCAAAGCAAACACTTCGAGAAATAAACATGGTTGTCCCACGAACACCCAAATTCTTGAAGTATTCCAATACGCAATTACCTGGAATTAGTCAGATCATCCCGGAAACATCCTAGAACCCGGCACGCAAACTCTAATCGTAAGCCCTATTGTTCAAAACACTAGGCTGAAAAGAGTGTTGATGGATGGATGATCTAGCATTAATATTATGTACCTAGATACACTGAAGCATGTGCAAATCTCCGAGACCAAGCTCAATCACAGCAACATACGTTTCCACGGCATTGTTCCTGGCAGGCAAGCACATTCCCTAGGAGAAATTTCCTAGATGTAACCTTTGGAGAAAGAGAACACTTCCGACAGGAAAAAAATCTCATTTGAGGTGGTGCCGTTCGAAAGTGTATACCATGCAATACTCGGACGTCCAGCTTTCGCCAAATTCATGGCAAGATCATGTTATATTTATAACAAGCTGAAGATGCCAGTGCCAAAGGGAGGAGTAATTACCATCTCAGGAGACTTCAAATTGGCGAATGAGCTGGAAAAAGGAAATGCTCTTTGCGCTGAACAAGTGATAGAAAAGGAGGAATTGAAAGAGCTGGCAAAGGAAGTATCGTCGGCAGAAATGCCGGCAGGAAAAGAAAGTCGGAAGCTGGCAGATAGCTTCAAGGCATCGGAAAATACAAGACAGGTTATTTTAGATCCCAAAGATCCGACAAAATTTGTCGTAGTAGGAACTGGGATGACCGACAAATAGGAAGACACGCTCATCAAGTTTCTCCGTGAGAACTGGGATATTTTTGCCTGGTGTCCTGCGGACATGCCGGGAGTACCCAGGGAATTTGCTGAGCATCAATTAAAGGTGATTCCTGTATAAATGCAGCACTATCGGAAATTTTCAGCGATTTATTTCGCCAGAGGAAGGCCGAGAAATCTTGCAAGAAATCAACGCAGGAGATTGCGGAAATCATGCTCAATCAAAAAACATAGTCAAAAAAGCATTCTGTGTAGGGTTTTTCTGCCTCACAGCCAAGACAGATGTCAAACACATAGTAAACACATGTGCCGGATGTCAGTATTACGCCAAACAGACGAATATGCCAGCTCAAGCACTCAAAACTACCCCTATAACATGGCCGTTCGCGGTCTGGGGGCTACATATGATGGGACCATTCAAAACTCCAAGAGACAGACTTACACATCTACTTGTTGCGGTAGATAAGTATACCAACTGGATGGAGGCGAAACCCATCAAAAAACTTGACGGTGTGACTGCCAAAAATTTCATCATTGACGTAGTCATGAGATACGGTGTTCCACACAGCATAATTACGGACAACAGGACAAATTTCTCTATTGGAGAGTTGGCAAAATATTGCCGACAAACGGGAATACGCCTTGCATCTGTGGCACACCCACAAACCAATGGGCAGGTTGAAAGAATGAATAGCTCAATCCTGCAGGGAATACGCCCAAGACTCGAATCTCCTCTACATAGAGCAGATGGAGCATGGGTAGAAGAACTACCTTCCGTACTTTGGAGTATTCGAACAACACCAAATAGATCAATAGGACAAACACGGTTTTTCCTGGTTTATGGCGCAGAAGCAGTACTTCCAACGGACATGCTCCATGATAGCCCAAGAGTGCAGGCTTACGATGACTCGGATGCCGAAAACGCACGACAGGATGCCGTCGATCTTTTAGAAGAAGAACAAGATCTTGTGCTTCAAAGATCCGTCATTTATCAGCAAGGATTACGACGATATCATAGTCAGAAAATCAGGCATCGTTCTTTCAAGGAAGGTGACCTAGTGCTAAGATTGATGCAGGAAAGGAAGCACAAATTAGCCCCAGTTTGGGAGGGACCATTTGTAATTAGCAAGGCTATGAAAAATGGATCTTATTATCTTGTATATTAGGGACACGGAAGATGATCCCAAACGTCTGAATCGCAAAAGAAAGAGAAAGATAGATGTCGAACTAGGAGAGACACAGAGACCCTAGAGCATCCAGCAGTTACGCCCCTTCTACACTTAGTTCAATTTCTATGTAAACATCTTTGAGATTATGAAATAAAGTTGTCGGAATTCATGCATTACTGTTTTATCTGTTTATTTTTTTACAAAGCATAAGTCTGTCTTTATCTATTTCCCAATGATCTTTCAAAATACTCAATGTTAACCCGAATTGTGCATGCGTGCTCGGAGTTATAAACCTGAATGATTTTCAGCCTAAGGAAGCTTAAGGAAACCCATATTGTGCCTGAGTGCCTGAGTTTCATACATTTTCAAAATTCCTTACTTTTTCCTAAGTATTATCTGATTGTTTATGTGTTGGGTCACTGAAATTAGTAAGTAAAAATGCCTGAGTACAATCCATGTTTCCGAGTTCCGACTGATAGGTTAAACCTAGTCACTTGGCATGAAGATTAAGTACTATTGAGCCATTTCAACACTAAGGACAGTCAAAACATGTAAACCAGAGAACTTAGAAGGCAAAGGAATTAAAACCCGGAAAATCTTGCAAGGATTTAAAACTTTACCGCAAAAGCGTTATACTTGTTTATACAAATGATAGATAGCATTACAATGATATTACATTGAGAGAATAGTAATGCTTCTATTTTTCCTATCATCTACCCAGGATTCAAGCGGCCTCTTCGGGATCCGAGTCATCATCCTCGCTGTTGGAATCCTCAGGAGTTTTCGGAACCTCCTCCTCGGGGTAGAAGATGGAGATGTTCACCATCTGTGTTATCTTCGTAGCATGGCCTTTGACAGAGTCGGAGATGCTGGCGCGCTGAGTGTCCGTGTATCCTTGAGGGATACTGGTCGCCACGCACCAAGATTTGGCAGTGGTATAGTGCATACGCATGAGCCCAAGGGCCATGCGTGCACCACCACGAGCCGCGGAGCAAAACCAGGACTCTTCCGGTTCGCCACCTCCTCGATCGACTCCAGGAGTTTGCTAACTTCCGAGAGTTCTCCTGCTTTGTCGGGAATGTACTTATTGATAAGTAACATCCCCGCGGACTTCAACGGGGCGAAGACTCTCCCGAAAGCCCGGAATCGATCAATCCGGGTAAGCAAGGGGTTTCCCTCTGTTTAAACCAACAAAAGAAAGTTAGAAAAAACAGAGGTGGAAAAGGAAAAAAATCCGGTAAAAGTGTTATAGACTTACCGAGAATCCTGTCCATTTCAACACCTTCTTCAAGGCGCTGATTTAGGGCATTCTCTAAGTCCTGGATGGTGGCCTTGTCCTTCTCAGCATGGCTGGAAGCCTTGGACTCGGCGATTCCGACAGTCGGCTGGCTGGCCTCTAGATCTTTTTGGAGTTTCACATTGATCTTGTGAAGTTCCATGTTCTCCTTTCGGAGGTTCTCAGCATTTCCGACATCTTCAGCTATTTGATTGGCTCTCGCCAAAGCAGCTGAAAAGCAAGGAAAATGAAGAGTTAAAAAACTCGCAAAATGAGTTAGAAAAAATTTCCTCATAAAAAACTGCGGTGAATTTACCTGTTGATTCATCCAGCTTATGCTAAACGGAGGCCAACTCCGAATCCTTCTCTTCAAGAATGTTAAGGAAAGTTTGTACCTCCTTATTCTTGATGGTAAGTTTATTAAAAACTTTCATGTTGATGTTTTCGGAAGTTTTCTGAAACATGGAAAAGAGACACATCGCTTAAGTAAAAAAACAAGCAAGGTCAATGATAAAAGCATTAAGTCAAAAAATAAACATTTGGCAAATGTTTGGGGGATAGAGGTATTACCTGGCTCATTTTTGTCAGATTTGCCTGATTTTCGGTGAACTCTTTTGCATAGTCTGCAAAGAGAATCTCGACGTGGCAAAGGTCGTCTTGGATGACCTGACGAGGCGAGAACACAAAATTATTCCTAAAAATAAGTCCGCCTTGCAGCCAAGGACGGATTAAGGGAGCTGGAGCAAAGTACTTTGTCACCCACGGATGAATGTATCCATGTTCGTCAAAGTGTTCTTCTTGTTTTACCTTGAATTCTGGGTCAAAGTTGGGCATGGGCTCCTCCTTCGGGATGTTAGAAGGGCCTCCAACTTCCGGCTCTGCTGCTTCTGTCCTTTCCCTCGCGCCCGTCTCTGGCGCAATAGGCTGGCTAGACTGCAAGGGGTATTCTTCTTCCCTTGCAGGCAAGTTCTCCTCCTCAGCCGCAGTCGGAGTATCAAGTGCGGTAGCAGGAGAGGGTTGTGGTCCTTTCCTAGCAACATACTTTTGCTTCTTCCGGCTCTTTGGCTTCAAAGTTGTAGGAGCCAGGCTAGAAAGAAAATCCGAGAAATAAGAATTCCGAGAAAGAAAAGAGTTCATGCAACAAAAAACATAGAAAGGAAAGAACCCAGATGTTTACTGGAAGTTACGACGGCAACGCCATCAAGATCAATCCCTCTTGAGTGGCGGAGGGCTTCTTTCGCTTCTGCCCACCGGCAAAGTTGGCACGCAGAGCGTCCAACTCGGCATCAGAAGCAAGCTCCGAGTCCGGAAGAGTTAGAATCTGTCAAAAAAGACAAAGTCCGGGTTAGAAAAAACATCCGAGAAAAAGGAAACTTAGAACCAATGCCCAAAATGCTAGAAGTATACCTTTGGAGTCGGGTTTGCTGCCGTGTACATCGGCCGAATTTCCTCGTATTGGTGGCGAGTTGTGACCAACTGTGTCGAGACATCGTAGTAGTTTTCATAGACGGGGGTGCCATGAGACTACGGTAGAGACGTGGGGTAACGGGATAGCGTAGTAACACAGAACACAGGATTTTACCCAGGTTCGGTACGTCGCGACAGTACGACGTGCCTACTCCTGCACTTCTCACTAATTGGGACTAAAGCCCGTAAACAGGGTTACAATGTGAGGGTTCTAGATCTAAGCTACTCGACGAGGATAAACTTCTCGGCGAGTTGGCGTAGAGCTTCTCTGTTCTCTCCTTTGTTGGTCCTTTTGTTTATCTCCCGTCCGGCTTTATATAATAGCCGGATTAGGGCTTACAGAATAGGAAACCTAGAAAACTACGGTAACTTGTAACTTGGAAAACAAGGAATCCGTCTTCTCCTCCAAGCCAGATCACATGGGCTGTGATCCGGGTTCTTCTAGAATCCGGCTTCTGCGCGTCGGATTACTGGGCCGCCTAATGGACCTAAGCCCACTACCACTTAGGCCACCCTGGTAATCCGGCACTTGGCCTACCATCTTCTATACCCCTATTTGGTATATATCCGACAGTAGCCCCCAAGAAGGACCAAAACTCTGATTCTCCGCCGTTCGCCAAATATTCTTTGTCCGAGAAATATTGATTCAGCAGTCTTGATTCTTCTTATTCTTCTTTTGAAAAAGATGGTGGCATGAAACTCGGAATCCTGAAAATCCGGCTTTCCTCTCACGATCCTTCGCGGAGAAGAAACTTCTTACGTCAGCGCACTCAACCATGCTGACGTAAGCGACGTTTGAGTTTTACTCGGAAAAAACCCATAAACATATATCTGACAGATTCTCGCGGGAAACGAGGAGATAACCATCATTACCCCGTCGTTTCATTTCCCGGATTTTCCGGCGAGTGACACGCGGCAAACATCCAACGGTCAAAATAGCCGTTGGCGCATCTTGACGGATTTCTAGCTATAAATAGCCATCCTCGTCCTCAACGAAAACCTTCCGCACTCTCCCCGCTCTCGCCATTGACGCGCACAAGCTCCCAAGCGACGCACTGTCCCGAGCACTCCTCACCTCCAAGCCCCGGAAATGAACCGCGCCGCCCGAAAATGGCAGGCTCACCGTCTTCGCCCACTCGCGCCGCCATCAATGACATCATCAGCGACCTAGATCCCCAAACTGGGTCACCCAAGCACGCCGGCGACGAGCCGGAGAAATCCGCGGCCTCTGCAGCGGGCGGAGAAAATCTTTCCGCCGCCGCGGACGTTGCGGGCGCTAGCTCCGCCGCCTCCCCGCCGTTCGCCCCTGAAACGGCGGAGGAGAAGATCCTGTTTCAAGTCAACGAACACACTGCGACTGAAGAAGTAGAATTTGTCGGCGACTGGAATCCGAGTAACTCTTCCCTCGTCCTCCTTCGACAAATGTCAAAAGAGGGATTAATAGTTAAAGGCAAATGGCGAAAACCAGATGGTGAGCTCGAGCCCAGACCAAAAGACGGGGAATGTGTCCTCCTTACATCTCACATTACGCGAGGTATGGGTTTACCTCCTTCTGCCTTCTTCATAGACATCCTTAACTATTACGGCGTCCAACCGCATAACCTCTCTCCAAACTCCATCCTCTATCTAGCTAGCTTCCAAGCTCTTTTTGAGGGATATCTCGGAATAACTCCTAGTCTAGATTTTTGGCAATACTGTTTTGAAGTAAAACATAACATCACAGAAGGTATTTCCCCTATCTGTGGAACTATATTTTTCATTCTTCGGAAAAATAGAGAGGATTGGTTCCCGAGAATACAAATGCCAGAACCCACCAAATCCTGGCTGGGTTCTTTCTTTTATCATCAGGACATCCCATTCCCTGGCAAGGAAATCGGGGTTCCTTCATTCGTTAATTCCGCCGCCATTCCTCGAGAGAGTTGGACAGTTGAAGCAGTTGAGACATTGCCGGAAAATTTAATGAAGATAAAGCGCCGTATTGCCAAGCTTACTTCTTCCAAACCTTCCTTAACCGGGAAAGACACTGTTTTATGCTGGTTCGGACGTCGCATTCAGCCCCTTTCATTTCGTTCTCGGCTTCTTTGCGAATACCAAGGGCCAGAAGATAGCATGAGGGGAACAGATAAAGCCTATACCAAGAAAGATTTTATAAAGCGGCTTCATCAGCTGGTTGCCTCCAGCGCCCAAATCGAAGAAAACCTAGCCATTTATCATGTGGAAAATCGAGTTCCCAAGGTATTTATACTTTCCTTGTTTCCGAGTTTTCCTCAGATTAACTTGTATCTCCGCCTTTTAATATGTTGTTAATTCTTTCCCAGTTCAACGAACTCGGAGGAAATGATCTTGCTTCCGATGCCGAACTCAGCGAACTACATGCTAGGTTTTACAACGACCGGAAGCGCAAAAGGCAGGTGACTTTCGAGAAAATGGTAACTGTTGACGGAATTCCTGTCGCCACATCCAGGTATTTTACCGGGGTTTTCCTAGTTGCCATACTCCTTCAGTTCTTCGAGATATTTAACTCTCGGATATTCTTCTTTCAGTATTGCCCCAACTCCTTTGAAAACAAAGAAGCTGAAGAAACATAAGACTGCTATCAAAGAAGAATCTTCTTCCGCAGCCATGGGCCCGAGGGGTAGAACAGAATCACAGACAGGTGGAAATCTCCGGACCTCTGCTGGAAACGAACCCGTCTCCAATTTGGACAGTAACATCCGGATAAAATAAGAACCGTTCGACGATCTTGGATATATTCGTCCGGAGGCTAAAAAATTCTTCGCTCCTGACCCTCTAATTCGTCCTTGGCCACAGGGCGGATTAGTTGTTCGCAATGATATTATATTTTCCCCTCGCCAGGTCTTAAAAGATGGCCTTCATCACGTTGGGATTCTCTTTGCTGAATATGCCAAAGAATTCAACGAGAACTTGGCCGACTTGCGAGAAATGAGCCAGGTGACACCTCTAGCCCCCAAGCATTAAGTTGAAAACCTGAATTCTTCTTAATGTTTCTTCATATGCTTGTTCATACTTAAGCATTTGGCTTTCATTTCCGTATTCAGCATTCCGCAGATGCCATAAACTTGGAAGTTTTTAAGAAGCTTAATCTCAAAAGTAGAGAAGTAAAAACCCTTCAATCTATGATTGAGTTGAAAAGCAACGAGCTGGCGTCATCTCAGCTACAATTATCTAAAACAACAGGTGTGTATTCTCTGCAGTTTTTATCCGGATAACATTTTTCCCGAATTTTCATAAGCTCGAAATGTTTTTGTGTCCCCTAGCTGCTTTAGCAAAAGCCAACAAAGTAACCAAGGACGTTAGCAATGCATCTCGGCTCCGTGCAGAAAACTCGAGCCTTCGCAAGGAACTTATGAAAGTTCAAAAAGACCTGGAAGCCAGTAATCTGGCCCTTGGGATTGCTCAATCCCAGGCTTCTTTGCAAGCGGCGGAAAATAAATCTATTATCCATGATTTCGAAAGTATGCTATTCCCGCGCATGAAAGAAGGCACCGAAATTGATAAGGTTCTTGGTAAGTTAGTTCCTTTTACCAATTTCTCCATGTCTTACTTTCCTTTATTTTGTGGCCTAAACTCGTTTCTGGCATCAAAACAGGGAATATTCCAGGCATTTCTCGGATTGAGAAAATCCGAGCTTTTGGAGAGGTATGGAACGCAATCAGAAATGCAGGAATGCAATTGATTAATAAATTCCTTCCCGCAAGTACTATAGATTTCTCGGAAGTTTACAAACTCCCGGGTGCCATCATGGAAGTTGCGGGATCAAAGGAATTCATCCTACGCTCCGCTACACGAGGTGGTGCGCGCATGGCACTAGGCCTTATGCGCCTACACTATCCTGATGCGAAATCTTGGCGCGTGGCCTCTGGTGTCCCTCAAGGGTATACAGAGAATCAGCGAACCGCCATCTTTGATGAAGTCAAAGGCCACGCCACCAAGATTGCTTCCATGGTTAACATTTCTATCACTTATCCAGAAGAAGAGGTTCCCGCAGTCCCCGAAGATGAAAGCAGCGAGGAAGACTCGGATGCTTGAAGGACTGCCTTTAACCTGGATGATGGATTTGTATAATAGGAGCGTTATTTACACTGTAATTCATACTGTAATGCTTCTATTTCATTTGTCGAAACAAGAACTCCGCCTTTTGCAGCTTTGAATTATGAAATTCCTTGCAAGTTTGTCGGGTTGAATTATTCCTTTATCTACTAAGTTCTCTGGCATATGTGTTTTGACTGTCTTTAGTGTTTGAAATGACTCGATAGCATTATGATCGTCAAGACGAGTAACTGGGTATAACCAATCAGTTAAAACTCGGAAACATGGACCATGCTAAAGGCATTTTTACTAACCAGATCCAGTGACCCAACATACATTCGATCAGGTAATGCTTAAAGATTTGTAAGGAACTTTCTTGAAACTTGGGCACGCAGGCACAATCCGAGTTTCCTTTAGCCATTAACAGGCTGAGATCATTCAGTTTTTTAACGCCGAGCACGCAGGCACAATTTGGGTTAACATTGAGTATTTTGTAAGATCATTGGGAAATAGAAAAGGTGGAAACATGCTTTTACTATAGCAAAACTTGTAAAAAACATGGATATCAGAATTTCAATGACTTTATTTCATGATCTCAAAATATGTTTACATAGATATTGAACTAAGTATAGAAGGGGCGTAACTGCTGGATGCTCCAAGGCCTCTTTGTCTCTCCTAGCTCATCATCTATCTTTCTCTTTCTTTTGCGATTCGGTTTCTCGGGATCGTCTTCCGTATCTCGAATGTTAACAAGATAGTATGATCCATTTTTCATGGCTTTACTTATGACAAATGGCCCTTCCCATACTGGGGCTAATTTGTGCTTCCTTTGCTGCACCAACCTCAGCACTAGGTCACCTTCTTTAAAAGAGCGATGCCTGATTTTCCGACTATGGTAACGTCTCAAACCCTGCTGGTAAATGGCGGATCTTTGAAGCACAAGCTCTCGTTCCTCTTCTAGGAGATCAACGGCATTCTGTCGTGCCTCTTCGGCGTCTAATTCGTCAAAATCTTGCACTCTTGGGCTATCATGGATCATATCTGTTGGGAGAATAGCTTCCGCGCCGTAAACTAGGAAAAACGGGGTTTGCCCGGTTGACCTATTTGGCGTCGTTCTTATACTCCAAATCACGGAAGGTAGCTCTTCTACCCATGCTCCGGCCGCTCTGTGAAGAGGAGTTTCGAGTCTTGGGCGTATTCCTTGCAGGATTGAGCTATTCATTCGCTCAACCTGTCCATTGGATTGCGGGTGTGCCACAGATGCTAGATCTAGGCGAATTCCCGTTTGTCGGTAATATCTTGCCAACTCTCCGATGGAGAAATTTGTCCCTTTGTCGGTTATTATGCTGTGTGGCACGCCGTATCTCATCACCAAGTCGATGATGAAATTTCTAACAGTTGCATCATCCAGCTTTTTGATGGGTTTGGCCTCCACCCATTTGGTGTACTTATCCACTGCTACTAGCAAATGAGTAAGTCCACCTCTTGCAGTTTTGAACGGTCCCATCATATCTAGCCCCCAGACCGCAAACGGCCATGTAATGGGGATAGTTTTAAGTGCTTGGGCCGGCAAATTGGTCTGCTTAGCGTAATATTGACATCCTGCACATGTGTTAACTATATGCTCGGCATCTGTCTTGGCTGTTAGCCAGAAAAAACCCGCGCGGAATGCTTTTTTGACTATGCTTTTTGATTGAGCATGATGTCCGCAATCGCCGGCATGGATTTCTTCCAGTATTTCTCTTCCTTCTTCTGGTGAGATGCACCGCTGAAAAATTTCAGAAATACTGCGTTTATATAAGCAGCCGTCAATTACTGTGTATCCTTTGCATCGATGCTGTATTTGTCTTTGCAAGACTTCGTCTGCTCCTTCCGGGTACTTCTGATTGACTAAGAAGTTTAAGTACGGAATTGTCCAGTCCGGTTTAACGATCATGACTTCAATCGATTCAGACGCCAGAGGGTAATCAACGTCTCCACCTTTTATGGATGGCTCATGTAAGTGCTGAACGAATACTCCTGGCGGTAAGGTTTTTACCCTTTCTGATCCCATGCGGGCTAGCGCATCCGCGTTCCAGTTTTCCTCCCTTTTGATGTGAAGGACCTCGAATCCAAAGAAACAGATGGCGAACTCGTCTACCGTTCTCCGATATTCGGCCATTATAGGGCTTTTTGCGTCCCAGGTTCGGTTGAGCTGATGCTGCACCAAATCCGAGTCGCCATAGCACAGGATGCGCTTTCTTTTGCAATATGCAAGCCGTGAAGCAGAGCTTCGTATTCTGCCACGTTATTACTGGCGTTGAAGTGTATTTGCAACACGTACTCCATTGTGTCTCCCTTAGGAGATTTTAAGACTACGCCAGCCCCAGCTCCTTCCTTCATCTTGGATCCGTCAAAGTGCATGATCCAGTACTCGGACTCCGGCATTGGTGTTTTTTCCATTGCTTCTGTCCAGTCGGCAACGAAATCTGCCAAAACCTGGGATTTTATGGCCGTCCTTGGCTGGTACTTAATGTCGAAGGCTGCCAGCTCAATGCCCCATTTGGCTACTCGGCCGGTTGCCTCTGCATTGTTTATAATGTCTCCTAGTGGTGCTTTACTAACCACTGTTATGGAATGCCCTTGGAAGTAATGGCGTAGTTTTCTAGATGCGAAAAATACACCATACGCCAGTTTCTGGTAATGTGGGTACCTTTGTTTTGACTCGGAAAAAACTTCGCTTATGTAATATACCGGATGTTGGTCTGGTATGCTTTGTTCTTCCTTTAACCGTTCCACAACGATTACCGCACTGATAACCCGATTTGTAGCCGTAAGGTACAATAACATGGGCTCTTCATCTTTTGGGGATGACAAAATCGGAGCTTTCATCAAGGTTTCCTTCAACTGAGTCAGCGCCGCATCGGCCTCTTCTGTCCATTCGAACTTGTCGGATTTTTTCAGCAGCTTGTAGAGTGGTAATGCTTTATCCCCCAGCCGACTAATAAATCTACTAACGGCAGCTGCGGAACCCGTCAATCTTTGGACATCTTTGACGCAGGTAGGTTTTGTGATGTTCAAGATTGCCTTGATTTTTTCCGGGTTAACTTCTATCCCTCTGTGAGAAACGATGAAACCCAGAAGTTTTCCTGAGGGAACCCCGAATACGCACTTAGATGGATTCAACTTCATCTTGTAGGTGCGTACGTTTTCGAAAGTTTCTCGCAAATCCTCAAGGAGTGTATCTTTTTCCTTGGTTACGACAGCAATATCGTCCACATAAACATGGACATTTTTTCCAATCTGACTATGCAAACAACGTTGCATGCAACGCTGGTAGGTTGCACCTGCGTTCTTCAGGCCAAACGGCATGGTTACGTAATAATACGTCCCGTATGGGGTTATGAAAGAAGTCTTAATTTGATCTTCCTTTTTCATGCGTATTTGGTGGTACCCGGAGTATGCATCCAAAAAGCACAAAAGCTCAGAGCCTGCTGTGGCGTCTATTATTTGATCAATTCGCGGTAATGCGAACCTATCTTTCGGACACAATTTGTTCAAGCCTGTGTAATCTATACACATTCTAAGAGCAGTAGTGTCTTTCTTCGGTACTAATACCGGATTTGCGGACCAGTCAGTATGGATCACTTCCTTGATGAAATCCGCTGCTAAAAGCCGGATAATTTCCTTGCCAATAGCCTTCCGTCTTCTTCCGTCAAATCGACGGAGACCTTGTTTGACGGGTTTTGATCCAGGAATAACCTTAAGTTGGTGCTCAGCAAGTTCCCTGGGTACACCTGGCATGTCAGCTGGACACCAGGCAAAAATATCCCAGTTCTCACGGAGGAACTTGATGAGCTCGCCTTCCTATTTGTCAGTCATCCCAGTCCCTACGACGACAAATTTTGTCGGATCTTTGGGATCTAGGATTACCTGTCTTGTATTCTCGGATGCCTTGAAGTTGTCTGTTGGCTTCCGAGTTTCTTTTCCTGCCGGCATTTCTGACGGCGATACCTCCTTGGCTAATTCCTTCAGTTCTTCCTTTGCTATGACTCTCTGAGCGCAAAGGGCGTTTTCTTTCTCCAACTCGTTTGCCAGCTTGAAATCACCAGCTATAGTGATTACTCCTCCTTTGGGTCCTGGCATCTTCAGCTTGTTATAAATATAACAGGATCTTGCCATGAATTTGGCGAAAGCTGGACGTCCGAGTATTGCGTGATACACGCTTTCGAACGGCACTACTTCGAAGGATACTTTTTCCTGCCGGAAGTGATCTTTATCTCCGAAGGTGACAGCTAGGGAAATTTCTCCTAGGGATCGTGCTTGTCTGCCAGGGACGATACCATGGAAGCGTATGTTGCTGTAGTTGAGCTGAGACTCGGAAATCTTCAGATGCTTCAGTGTATCCAGGTATATTATGTTAATGCTGGATCCTCCATCCATCAGCACTCTTCTTAGCCTAGTATTTTGAACAATAGGACTTACAACAAGAGCTTGTGTGCCGGGTTCAGGGATATTTCCGGGATGATCAGACTGATCCCAGATTATCGGTGTGTTGGAGTACTTCAAGAATTTCGGGGTTGCCGGAACAACCACGTTTATTTCTCGAAGTGTTCTTTTTGCCACCTTTGCTGACGGGGTTGCTAAGAAAGTTAGCATTGCTTCTCCATCAACTCTCGGAAACTTGGGTTCGCCTTTACGCTGTTGTTCCTGGATTTTTTCGTCAGTGTCCGATTCACTGTCTTCGTTGTCAGCTTCTGGTTTTTGTTTGGCTGGTTTCCTTTTGGAACCCTTCCCCTTGCCTCCGGCTCCTGCACTGCCTTTCATGTGCTTATTCAGCCGGCATTGCGCGTTTGTATGGGTGGGTTTCCCAAATTGTGAGTGGTGAACGCAAGGTTCCGACTTAATCCTTTCCCACTCCTCTGGAGTGTAATTGATTGGATCTGGGTTGCGTCCTTTCCACTTGTTTCCCTTTTCTCCTCCAAAGGCTATGTTCACCTCTTTGGGCTTCGTCGTTGTTTCTGGAGTGGCTTTTTTGTCAGAACGAGGGGTTTTCTTGGCGAGTATCAATGATTCAATATTGCCTCCTCTTGCTCTGATGTCATCCTCGGCTGCGGCATGCTCATTGGCGGTTGTAAGCATGGATCCGAGATCCTTGTGCTTTTTGGAACCAACCATGAACGGTACGAGTCCGGGTTTTAGGCCATTGACGAAAGCATGCATTGCTTGTACGTCAGTTACTCCAGAGCAACTATTCTTCATTGCTGTCCATCTGGAGATGAAATCCACGTATGGTTCATCCTCAAATTGCGTGCAACGGTTTAGCTGGTTGATGCTATTCAGGCATTTGTATGTTCCCCGGAAATGCTGAGTAAATACTCTAGCCATATCGTCCCAGCTGTCGACTGTTCGTGACGGTAATCCATTGATCCAATCTCTGGCCCCGTCCAGCAGCATTAGGGGAAGAAACTTGACAGCTTCCAAGTCTGTCCCATTGTTGATCTGGACGGCTGTATAGTAATCCGAGAGCCAGGTATCCGGGTTTGTGCTGCCGGTGTATTTCTGGTACGTTGGACCGACCTTGGCAAAGCCAGAATGCAGCGTTATTCTTCGGATCCTGTCGGTAAAACATTTAGGACCAAAGTATAGATCATCTTTTTCTGCTCTGTCAATGTGTGCAGAATATCTTCCGGCTGAATGAACAGAAGGGGACCTGCTCCTTTCTCTTCCATTGTTGCGCGAACGCGCTTTTCCGGGATTGTTTCTATCTCTTCCGTGATCACGCCCTTTTGGATTAGGCGGAGTTCTACTCCTGTGCCTTTCTTTGTCCTTAGGCGGTGTCCGGGATCTCTCATGCCTGTGAGGTATATCGTATCTTCCAGCTTTCTCAGCTGGGTTTCTTGGAGGTGGCATTATTTTGCCGTCCTTCCGGTGTTTGTCTTCCCGATCATGGGGTTTATACCCATCTTTCGGGAGATGGGATCCGGTCCTAGACGCTGCATCCCGGTTGTCGGGGTTTTTTTTGTCTTTTCTCGGATCCCCTTTTTTATCTTTTGAGTTGTCTGAATCCCCACGTTCTTCCGGTCCAGGTGCTCCAGCAGCACAAGTAGCTGTCTTGCATAGGGCGGAGTTATCATGCAGCCTCCCTGATCGCTCTTGGGCGCGCTGTTGTTGTTGCAATGCTTTTCCTAGGAAAGCATACACCCCTTGGAGTTTTTCCCCGTTGGAATACAGATCGTTGTTAAGAATCGCGAACACTGCTTCCGCGTTTTCTGCTGCGGTCTTGTATATTGGTTCGCCCTTGGCATCTTTGCCGTTTACCTGCTTTTGCCAAGACGGGTTATGGAACCTTTCTTTTGGCGGCAGTTCTTCCGGTCTTGCGATTCCGGGTAACCTAGTAGGTTTTAACGCGGATCTATTCTTTCTCTCGTACTCCTCTATTTCTTCCTTCATGACCTTGATGTCATTATGGGTTTGTTGGAGATGTTGCCGAGATCTGAGTAGATGTTGCTGTTGCCGTTGGAAAGCTTGTCTCCTGGCTTCCAGCATCTCAGGGGGTTCGTCTGGTCCCACTGGTGTTTGCAATAGCTCTTGCTCTTCCTGTTCCGTCATTGGCGGAGCAGTGATTTCTTTGGATTTCTTCTCCGCAGTCTTTGTTCCGCTAACATCTCCAACTTCCAGGTTTTCATCAGTGAGATCGGCTGATTTTTTCTTCCGGATTTTGTATTGGAGTTTTTTAGCAGCACGGTGCTTTTTCTTGGAAGAGGGAGGTTTTTTGACAGGCTCATCTTCTGTCATCTCCTTGACACTGGGGAATACCCGAGAAGTTTCTCCGTCTTCTCTCTCTTCCTCTGGCGGAGGGGTTTTAGGGCTTTCCTGGCTGCCGGCGTCCGTGGTATCAGCCGGTTTCGCCATTAGAACTTCGTGGAATCCCTCTTGAAAGGACTTAACCTTTCTTACAAAGGCGTCCTCATCTTCATCTTCGGAGTCGAAGTTATCCGATCCGGTTTCCGACTCCAATCTTGCCTCGATGGCGGCAAGCACGGATTCTGCTTCCGAGTTCACCGTTTTGTTGACGGATGTCGGATCTTCCGCCTCTGTGACGGGTGTTTGATCTTCCGTCTCTGTGACGGGTGCGTTGTTATCTGCCTCTTGCACGGGATTTCCGTCATCCATGTTTTCGGCGATTTCGGATTGCACCATGCCGATAAAGTGTGTATCACTTTTTTGTCGGCGATCTGAGCAGAATCCGGCATCGTAGTCATCTTCGACTGGGTATAGGGCGGGTGGGATAAATTTGCTTCCACCGCAAAACCCCATTGCTTCTGCAGTTAGCCCGATAAAGATGTTAGCAGATCCTATCGGTAACACGCAGGCACTTACCAGGTGGTTTTGCGCCGGTATGTAGGATCCGTTGTCGAGGAAGCGCCCGACGTCGTTGTCGAACTCCAAGCTTCCGACAGTGATTGATCTTCCGATTCCGCCAAGTATCCCAGATCGGAATCTTACGCCTGACGTCGTTTGCCCCACGGTGGGCGCCAACTGTCGAGACATCGTAGTAGTTTTCATAGACGGGGGTGCCATGAGACTACGATAGAGACGTGGGGTAACGGGATAGCGTAGTAACACAGAACACAGGATTTTACCCAGGTTCGGTACGTCGCGACAGTACGACGTGCCTACTCCTGCACTTCTCACTAATTGGGACTAAAGCCCGTAAACAGGGTTACAATGTGAGGGTTCTAGATCTAAGCTACTCGACGAGGATAAACTTCTTGGCGAGTTGGCGTAGAGCTTCTCTGTTCTCTCCTTTGTTGGTCCTTTTGTTTATCTCCCGTCCGGCTTTATATAATAGCCGGACTAGGGCTTACAGAATAGGAAACCTAGAAAACTACGGTAACTTGTAACTTGGAAAACAAGGAATCCGTCTTCTCCTCCAAGCCAGATCACATGGGCTGTGATCCGGGTTCTTCTAGAATCCGGCTTCTGCGCGTCGGATTACTGGGCCGCCTAATGGACCTAAGCCCACTACCACTTTGGCCACCCTGGTAATCCGGCACTTGGCCTACCATCTTCTATACCCCTATTTGGTATATATCCGACAAACTGGTTGACACGTTTCTTCAAGTCTTTTTTTCGACAAAGATTTGTTCATCGCCCTCATCGCATCCTCAAGTCCCGTGTATTCGCACATTAGTCGGGGATCGTGGTGAGTCAGAGGCTGGATCCGCCTTTCAAGCCAGCATAGAACCGTGTCCATGCCAGTGAGAGGAGGGGAGGCGGAAACCAGCTTGGCGATGCGCCGCTTGATTCTCATCAGATCCGACGGTAGATTCTGGACCGCGTCCACTTCCCAATTTTCTTGGGAGTGGCCGTGGAATTGACAAAAGGTGGGATTCTCGTTTCCTTTTCAGGAAATGGGATATCCTCATGATAGAAGAAAGAACCCGTCCAGAATTTGATGGATTCTGATGTTTTTATTTTTGGGAACCAATCTTCCCTAAACCTACGAAGGGTAAAGGAGATGGTCCCACAGGTGGGGAGAGCGCCCTCAGAAGGGTTGCGCTTGACTCCAAAGCAGTACTGCCAGAAATCTAGCCGATGCTCTAACCCTAAATAACCTTCGAACAAAGCCTGAAATCCGGCAATGTAGAGAATGGAATTTGGAGGGAGGTTGTGTGGCTGGATCTGGTAGTGGTCTAAGACCTAGAGAAAGAAGGAGGAAGGCGGAATTCCGATATCTCGGTTAACGTGGGATGCGAGGGGGACTCGCTCGCCGTCTTTCGGCGACGGCTCGGACTCGTTCGAAATGTGCCGCCATTTCTTCTCTCGGACTAACCCCTCCTTATCCATTGTCGGAAGGAGGGAGGAAACCACGTTGCAGTGGATCCAGTTCCCCGAATTCTCCTCCGTGTCTTCTTCGCCTCCGGCGGCGCCGGAGGCAGTGACCTCCTCGCCGCCAAGATAAGAGGTTTATTCCACGGGCTCGGTGGGGAAAGGTGGAGGAGGAGGATCTGACGACGAAGGGACGTTCATGGTCACAGGAGGCTGATCCCCGCGAGCCGCGTAGCCGGCGTTTCCCTCCGGCGCGCTCGCGGTAGCATGGACGGGGGATCCAGCAGCGGGTCGAGGTCATTGAAAATCGTTTCTATGTCCAGGGTGGCGTTGCTCGCATCCGCGGCGCGGGGTAATCCTCCATCAACCATTTTCGGGAGGCGCGGCCGTGAGCCGGATCCTCCGATGGTTCTTTCGGGGAAGGCGGAAGAACTCGTTCTCTGCTCACGGCTCGAGCTCTGGCTCTGGTTCTGGCTATGGCGCTGGGGGGCTCGAGGAGGGAGATGAAGCGGAAGAGTACCCAGAGCCTCCGAGGCGGCTATTTATAGCCGGGGATGCGTTAAGATTCGTTGCAACAACTATTTTAGCCGTTGGATCGCCGACGCGTGTCACGCCCGAGATTTCTGGGAAATGAAGAGATAAAGTGATAAGTGCTATCTCCTCGTTTCCCGCGAGAATCTGTCGGGAGATACATTGCAGGGTTTTGACTGAACCCAAACGTCCGTGATGTCAGCACGATTTCATCGCGTGACGTCACGAAATTCCTTCAGCACGAAGGCTCGTGGAAGAAAAAGCCGAATTCTGGTAAATCTGTGTTTTGAGTTATATATCTAGAAATTCTTTCTCCACGAAGGCTTGTGGAAGAAAAATCCGGATTTTTACGAAATCCGAGTTATATGTTATGAAGTTTTTGGGAAAAAGAAGAATCGAGACAAAGCGCCAGCATTTCTCGGAAAAGAATGCAAAGTGACGAAAGGTGGTAGAATGAAGTCTTAATCCTTCTTGGGGGCTACTGTCGGATATATACTGATTAGGGGTATATCCGACATTGTCCTAAAGAGCCGGATTACTAGGATGGCCTTTTGGTAATGAACCACAGTCCATTAGGCGGCCGAGTAAGCTGGCGCACAGAAGCCGGATTCTAGAAGAACCCGGACCACGGCCCAAAGTGGTGCGGCTTGGAGGAGAAAACGGATTCCTTACTTTTCAAGTTAGATACTTTTCATAGTCTTCTAGGTTTCCTTTCTGTAAGCCCTAACCCGGCTATCTATATAAAGCTGGACGGGAGAGAAGGAAGACATCAACAACTAGCTAGAAGCTAACCCGCCGAGAAGTTGATCCTCGCTGAGTTAGCGAAACCATACTCACATTGTACTTTGTATACTTTAGCCTTCAGCCCTGATTTAGTGAGATTGCAAGAGTAGGAACGTCGCCTAGTTGTGCCGTACCGAACCTGGGTAAATTTGGTGTCCCTGGTTGTCTTACTACCACGTCCCCCCACGTCTCTACCCGTAGACTCATGGCACCCCGTCTATGAACTCTACTACGATGTCTCGACAATTCCCCTTTTGCAGTAAAATTTATGTCTTTGCAAGTTTTTCCAGGTTTTAATTCCTTTGCCTTCTAAGTTCTCAGGTTTATATGTTTTGACTGTCCTTAGTGTTGAAATGGCTCAATATTACGTAATCTTCATGCCAAGTGACTGGTTTTAACCTATCAGTCGAAACTCGGAAACATGGATTGTACTAAGGCATTTTTACTTACTAATTTCAGTGACCCGACACAAAAACAATCAGATAATACTTAGGAAAAATTAAGGAAATTTGAAAATGTATGAAACTCAGGCACACATACACAATCTGGGTTTCTCTAAGCCTCCTTAGGCTGCAAAGCATTCAATTTTATAACTCCGAGCATGCAGGCACAATTCGGTTTAACATTGAGCATTTCGAAAGATCATTGGGAAATAGATAAAGACAGACTTATGCTTTGTATGAAAATGAACAGATAAAACAGTAATGCATGAATTCCATAACTTTATTTCATGATCTCAAAGATGTTTACATAGAAATTGAACTAAGTGTAGAAGGGATGTAACTGCTGGATGCTCCATGGTCTCTTTGTCTCTCCTAGTTCAACATCTATCTTTCTCTTTCTTTTGCAATTCGGTCTTTTAGGATCATCTTCCGTATCCTGAATATCTACAAGATAGTATGACCCGTTTTTCATAGCCTTGCTAATGACAAACGGTCCTTCGCAAACTGGGGCTAATTTGTGCTTCCTTTCCTGCAACAACCTTAGCACTAGGTCCCCTTCTTTGAAAGAATGGTGTTTGACTTTCCGACTATGATATCGTCGCAGTCCCTGCTGATAAATGGGGGATATTTGTAGCACAAGCTCTCGTTCTTCTTCTAAGAGATCGACGGCATCCTGTCGTGCGTTTTTAGCATCCGAGTCTTCGTATGCTAGCACTCTTGGGCTATCATGGAGCATATCCATAGGAAGCACTGCTTCTGCACCATAAACCAGAAAAAACGGGGTTTGTCCAGTTGATCTATTTGGCATCGCTCGAATACTCCAAAGCACGGAAGCTATTCTTCTACCCATACTCCAACTGCTCTATGAAGAGGAGATTCGAGTCTTGGGTGTATTCCCTGCAGGATAGAACTATTCATTCGTTTAACTTGTCCATTGGATTGTGGGTGTGCCACAGATGATAGATCTAGGCGAATTCCCGTTTGTCGGTAATATTTTGCCAACTCTCCAATTGAGAAATTTGTCCCGTTATCCGCGATTATACTGTGTGGAACATCGTATCTCATGACTATGTCAATGATGAAATTCCTAACAGTCACACCGTCAAGTTTTTTGATGGGTTTCGCCTCCACCCACTCGATATACTTATCTACTGCAACGAGTAGATGTGTAAGTCCGCCTCTTGCAGTTTTGAATGGTCCCATCATATCTATCCCCCAGACCGCAAATGGCCAAGTTATAGGGATAGTTTTGAGTGCTTGATCTGGCATATTCGTCTGCTTGGCGTAATACTGATAGCTGGCGCATGTGTTTACTATGTGACCTGCGTCCGCTTTGGCTGTTAGCCAGAAAAACGCTGCACGGAATGATTTTTTGACTATGCTTTTTGATTGAGCATGATGTCCGCAATCTCCTGCATGGATTTCTTGCAATATTTCTCGTCCTTCTTCCGGTGAAATACACCGCTGAAAAATTCCGATAGTACTGCGTTTATACAGGCAACCATTAATTACCATGTATCCTTTGCATCGATGTTGTATCTGTCTTTGCAAGACCTCGTCTGCTCCATTCGGGAACTTCTGATCGACTAAGAAGTTTAAATATGGAATTATCCAATCCGGTTTAACAAGCAGGACTTCAATTGACTCGGAAACGAGAGGATAATCAACATCTCCACCTTTGATCGATGGTTCGTGCAAGTGTTGGACAAACACACCAGGTGGCAGGGTTTTCACTCTTTCTGATCCCATGCGGGCTAATGCATCCGCGTTCCAATTTTCTTCCCTTTTGATATGAAGTACTTCAAATCCTAGGAAGCAAATGGCAAATTCGTCCACGGTTCTCCGATATTCGGCCATAATGGGGCTTTTGGCATCCCATGTTTGGTTTAGCTGATGATGTACCAAATCCCAGTCGCCATAACAGAGTATGCGTTTGACGCCTATTTCCTTTGCAATATGCAAGCCATGAAGCAAAGCTTCGTATGCTGCCATATTGTTGCTGGCGTTGAAGTGTATTTGTAATACATACTCCATAATGTCACCTTTTGGAGATTTAAGCACTACACCAGCTCCGGCGCCTTCCTTCATCTTGGATCCATCAAAATGCATGATCCAATATTCCGACTCAGGCAATGGTGTGTTTTCTATTGCTTCTGTCCAATTAGCGACAAAATGTGCCAACACCTGGGATTTAATTGCCGTCCTGGGTTGGTACTTAATGTCAAACGTAGCGAGCTCAATGCCCCATTTAGCAACTCGGCCTGTTGCGTCCGCATTGTTGATAATATCCCCTAGTGGTGCTTTGCTTACCACTGTGATGGAATGCCCTTGGAAATAATGGCGGAGTTTTCGAGATGCAAAAACACGCCATATGCCAGATTTTGATAATGTGGGTACCTTTGCTTTGACTCAGAGAATACTTCACTAACATAGTACACTGGATGCTGATCTGGTATACTTTGTTCGTCTTTCCGCATTTACACAATTATCACTGCGCTGATAACCCTGTTTGTTGCTGTAAATACAGTAACATGGGTTCTTCGTCTTTTGGAGATGCCAAAATCGTAGGTTTCATCAAGGTTTCTTTTAGCTGGGTTAATATTTTGTCCTTCTCTTCTGTATATTCAAATTTATCGGATTTCTTCAACAATTTGTATAATGGCAGAGCCTTATTTCCTAGCCGGCTTATGAACCTGCTGACTGCGGCTGCAGAACCCGTCAATCTTTGGACATCTTTTAAGCACGTAGGCCTTGTGATATTCAATATTGCCTTGATCTTTTCCGGGTTTACTCCTATTCGTCTGTGAGAAACGATAAAACTCAGAAGTTTTTCTGAGGGAACCCCGAATACGCACTTTAATGGATTCAACTTTATTTTATAAGTGCGCAAATTTTCGAAAGTTTCTCGTAGATCTTGAAGGAGTGTATCCTTTTCCTTGAAAACTACGGCAATGTCATCCATGTAAACATGGACGTTTTTGCCGATTTGACTATGCAAGCATATTTCCATGCAACGCTGGTAACTTGCACCAGCATTCTTCAAGCCAAAAGGTATGGTTATGTAATAATATGTTCCATACGGTGTTATGAAGGAATTTTTTATTTGATCCTCCTCCTTCATACGTATTTGATGGTACCCGGAATAAGCATCCAAAAAGCATAAAAGCTCAGAGCCAGCAGTGGCATCTATTATTTGATCGATTCGCGGTAACACGAACTTATCTTTTGGACAAAATTTGTTCAAGCCGGTGTAATCTATACACATACTAAGAACAATATTGTCTTTCTTCGGAACTAATACTGGGTTCACAGACCAATCAGTATGTATGACTTCCCGGTTAAAACCAGCTGCTAAAAGTCGGACAATTTCCTTGCCTATAGCCTTTCGTCTTCTTCTATCGAAACGACGGAGACCTTGTTTGACGGGTTTTGAACCTGGAATCACTTTCAGTTGATGCTCAACAAGTTCCCTGGGTACTCCCAGCATGTCCGCATGACACCAGACAATAATATCCCAGTTCTCACGGAGGAACTTGATGAGTGTGGCTTCCTATTTGTTGGTCATCCCAGCTCCCACTACGACAAATTTTGTCGGATCTTTGGAATTTAGGATAACCTGTCTTGTATTTTTTGAGGCCTTAAAGCTATATGCCGGCTTCCAACTTTCTTTTCCTGAAGGCATTTCCATCGGCGAAACTTCCTTAGCTAGCTCCTTCAATTCCTCCCTTGCGATCACTTGCTCAGCGCAAAGGGCGTTTCCTTTCTCCAGCTTGTTCGCCAATTTGTAATCTCCAGTTATAGTAATTACTCCTCCTTTTGTCCATGACATCTTCTGCTTGTTGTAAATATAACATGATCTTGCTATGAATTTGGCGAAAGCTGGACGTCCGAGTATTGCACGGTATATACTTTCGAATGACACCACCTCGAATGAGATTTTTCCTGGCGGAAATGTTCTCTACTTCCAAAGGTTACATCTAGGGAAATTTCTGCTAGGGATTGTGCTTGCCTGCCAGGAACATTACCATGAAACCGTATGTTGCTGTGCCTGAGCTTAGTCTCAGAAATATGTAGTTGTTTCAATGTACTCAGGTACATGATATTGATACTGGATCCTCCATCCATCAGCACTCTTTTGAGCCTAGTGTTTTGAACAATAGGGCTTACGACCAAAGCATGCGTACCGGGTTCCGGGATGTTTCCGGGATGATCTGACTGATCCCAGGTAATTGGCGTATTTGAATACTTCAAATACTTTGGTGTTGGTGGAAGAACCACGTTGATTTCTCGAAGTGTCCTTTTTTGCCTGCTTTGCTGAGGGGGTTGTCAGGAAAGTTAGGTTACATTCTCCTTCAATTCTCGGGAATTTTGGCTCGCCTTTTCGTTGTTGTTCCTGGATTTTATCGTAAGTGTCCGATTCACTTTCTTCTTTCTCAGCTTCTGGCTTTTGCTTGTTGAACTTCCTCTTGGAATTCTTTCCTTTGTTCCTGAATCCTGGAGTGCCCTTCATATGCTTGTTGAGGCGGCACTACGCATTTGTATGGGTAGGCTTCCCAAATTACGAATGGTGGACACAGTTTTCCGACTTTATCTTTTCCCACTCTTCCTTAGAGTAGGAGATTGGTTCTGTGCTTCTTCCTTTCCATTTGCTGCCATTATCTTTTCCAAAGGTTGCGTTTACTTCTTTGGGTTTTGCCTGTGCCTCTGGAGTAGCTTTCTTTTCAGAACGAGGTGTCTTTTTGTCCTGAACTAAAGCGTCAATATTTTCACCCCTCGCTCTGATATCATCTTCGGCCGCTGCATGCTCATTGGCGGTGGCAAGCATAGATCCGAGATCTCTATGCTCTTTTGATCCAACCATGAATGGTACGAGGCCGGGTTTTAATCCATTGATGAAAGCATGCATTGCTTGTACATCACTTACTCCAGAACAACTATTTTTTATTGTTGTTCATCTTGATATAAAGTCGACATACGACTCGTCTTCAAACTGGACGCAACGATTTAGCTAGTTGATGCTCTTAGGGCACTTGTACGTACCCCGAAAGTGCTGAGCGAATACTCTAGCCATATCATCCCAGCTATCCACGGTTCTTGACGGAAGCCCGTTGATCCAATCTCTGGATCCATCCAGCAACATTAGAGGGAGAAATTTCACCGCTTCCAGGTCTGTCCCTTTGTTGATCTGAACGGCAGTATAGTCAGGGGCGGAGACAAGGGGGGCTAGCAGGGGTCAGACCCCCCTAATGGCTCGTCCCCCCCCAATGTTTTATATCACATAATACCGGTACACATTATGAGTACACGTCCTAATTAGTGTTTAATGTTGTAGCACATACTAATCCACGGAGATCTGCACACACCGATGCCCAAAAGAGCAACAAAACAAAACAACCCATGACCAGTACTGTCTAGGCAATCGGCAATTGGTCATTTTTTGGCATGTTTTATGCCTGTCCGTCTAACCTCCCTCCCTGATAGATTTAGTACCAAGATCCCTGGGATACATGCCGCCTCCCAGATGCACCTGATCGGGAGCCACCGTCCATGGACGGCTTTTCTATCCAGCTGATTTCCCGCGAGTCCGTCGACGGTGGCGGTAGATCGCCGCTTGTCGCGGATCTCCATCCCCTCGTTTTCCCAATAGTTTTTTTTGTCTAATAAGGTATAGTGTATTTATACTTACAGCTAGTCAAATCTAAGCCCCTTTTGTTTGGATTTGACCATTATACAGTAATTAGATAGAGCGACAACAATACTATACTCATTACTTTTTCATGCTAATTGCGTAGATTTTGAATCTGTTCTAGCGCCATATTTGAATCAAATAATTGGTAATAGTGGAACTTTATCTGCCTATAGCTTCGATCGGAATCTAACCTAGTGCCTAATTTTGATCAAATTGTTGGCAATAGTAGAACCGACATCTGCAACTTTGGAAAATTAGCTTTCTTTTGTAACAAAAAAATGTCAATTTATTTATCAATGAAAAGGTCGATGATTTTTTAGATATTAGTATAAGCCAAATCTGTGATAATATGGTGTTCTTTTTTCACATGATATTTTCATACATTGTACTTCACGCCCCACTATGTCTTAATCCTAGCTCCGCCCCTGAGTATAGTAATCTGAGAGCCATGTATCCATGTTTGTACTTTCGGTATACTTTTGGTAAGTTGGACCAACTTTGGCAAAGCTAGAATGTAGGGTTATTCTTCGGATCCTATCAGTGAAGCACTTAGGTCCAAAGTATAGATCATCTCTTTCCTCCTTATCAACGTGAGCGGAATATCTGCCGGCTGAATGGACAGAAGGGGATATACTCCTTTCTGGCCCATTGTTGTGCGAGTGCGCTCTTCTGAGATTATCCCTATTTCGTCCGTTGTCGTGTCCTTTGGAATAAGGTGGAGTTCTACCCCTTGGCCTTTCTTTGTTCCTAGGAGGAGTACGGGATCTCTCACGCCTGTGAGGATTTTCATATCTTCCGGCTTTTTCAGCAGGGCGTCTCGGAGGCGGCATCATTTTCCGTTTTTCTGGTTTTGTTCCTCCCGATCCTTGTGATCACGGGGTTTATTTCCATCTTTCGGCAGATGGGATCCCGTTCTGGACGCTTCATCCCTATTGTCCGGGATTTTCTTATCCTTCTTTGGATCTCCCTTCTTTTTCTTAGAATCGCCTGAATCTCCAGGTTCGCCATGTCCAGGTGCTCCAGCGGCGCAAGTGGCAGTTTTGCATAGGGCCGAGTCGTCGTGCAACTTCCCCGATCTTACATGGCCTCGTTGTTGTTGTTGTAGTGCTTTTCCTAGGAAAGCATACACTCCCTGAAGCTTTTCATCTTTTGAATACAGATCATCATTAAGGATGGCAAACGCGGCTTCCACGTTTTTAGCTGTGGTTTTGTAGATGTGTTCGCCCTTAGTGTTTACGCCGTTAAACTGTCTTTGCCAAGAAGGGTTTTGGAACCGATCTTTTACTGGCAGCGCATCCGGGCTTGCAATTCCGGGTAGTCTCGTGAGTTTTATCCCGGGCATATTCCGTCTTTCGAATTCTTCAGTCTCCTCCTGCTTTGCTTTTACAGTAGCTTGGGCTTTGAGGAGGTATCCTTGAGATCGGAATAGTTGTTGCTGCTGACGCATAATAGCTTGCCTTCTGGCTTCCAGCACTTCCGGTGGTTCGTAAGGTCCAACCGGGGTTTTGATCAGATCGATCTCGTCCTGTTTCAACATTTGGGGGACAGGGATTTCTTTCTTTTTCTTCTCCGCAGGTGTGAATCCGCTTCCTCCTCCCGCTTCCAGGTTTTGAATAGCAGTATCTGCCAATTTTTTCTTCTGGAGTTTGTACTGGAGTTTCTTGGAGTCCTCTTTTTCTTCTTGGAAGAGGGAGCCTTTTTTCCAGGTTCTTCTTCTGTCAAGTCCTTGACATCAGGATAGATGGGGCTGGTTTCTCCATCCTCTCTTTCCTCTTCTGGTGGAGGTGTTTTGGAGTCTTCATCTTCTTCGGCATCCGAGTTTTCAGTCGGTTTTGCCATAAGTACTTCATGGAAGCTCTCCTGCATAGATTTGACCTTTCTTTCGAAAGTGTCTTCATCTTCGTCTTCCGAATCTATGTCCTCACATCCAGGTTTCCGACTCCAATCTTGCTTATATAGCGGCCAATACAGAGTCGACTTCCGAGTTCGTCGTTTCACTGACGGGTATCGGATCTTCCACTTGTTCTGTGGGTTTGTTGTTTTCTGCTTCCTCCACGGGATTGCTTACTTCGTGTTTTCAGCGACCTCGGACTGCACCAAGCCAATGAAGTGAGATCTCATTGCGGGCATCTCCGAAGAGGCAACAATTTCAAGGTTTTGGCGATCTGAGCAGAACCCGGTATCATGGTTCTCTTCAACTGGGTATAGGGCGGGTGGGATAAATTTGCTTCCACCACAGAATCCCATTGCTTCTGCAGTTAATCCAAGAAAGATGTTTGCAGATCTAATCGGTAAAACGCAGGCACTTACCAGATGATTCCATGCTGGCATGTACGATCCGTTGTCGAGGAAGCGCCCGACATCGTCGTCGAATCCCAGACTTCCGACAGTTATGGTACTGCCGATTCCGCCGAGTATCCCCGATCGAAACATAACGCCTCACGTTGCTGGTCCCATGGTGGGCGCCAACTGTCGAGACATCGTGGTAAGGATCATAGACGGGGGTGCCATGAGCCTATGGGTAGAGACGTGGGGGGACGTGGTAGTACGACAATCGAGAACACCAAGTTTACCCAGGTTCGGTACGGCGCAACTAGGCGACGTTCCTACTCGTGCAATCTCACTAAATCAGGGATGAAGCCTGAAGTATACAAAGTATAATGTGAGTAGGGTTTTGCTAACTCGGCGGGGATCAACTTCTCGGCGAGTTGGCTTCTAGCTAGTTGTCTCTCTCTTTCGTCTCTCCCGTCCGGCTTTATATAAATAGTCGGGTTAGGGCTTACAGAAAGGAAACTTATAAGACTACGGAAAGTATCTAACTTGAAAAGTAAGGAATACGTCTTCTCCTCTAACCCGCACCACTTTGGGCCCTGGTTCGGGTTCTTCTAGAATCCGGCTTCCTGCGCATCAGCTTACTGGACCGCCTAATGGGTTGTGATCCATTACCAACAGGCCACCCTGGTAATCCGACTCTTTAGGACAATGCCGGATATACCCCTAATCAGTATATATCCGACACCATTCGTTGAGATAAGCATACACATCTCTAAAAAATGTTTTCAATACCTCAATTTACTAAAATAAAAAGCTCTAGCACATGAGCTAATCCCTGCTTCCCTCTGCGAAGGGCATTTTTTTTTACTTTTATGTTGAGTCTTCATCTTCTAACTTTATGCACGGTTAAGAGAGTGTAGTTTCCACTCTGAGTTTAATCTGCATTTGTGACAAAGATTATTATTGATTAATCCATGCCATGTTATTACTTGTTCTCAAACTATTTGTTTATAGTCACCATTTGAACTTTGAAGGTGTCTTGGCATTTATGTTTTGCCCCACTTTTAAGGACAAGCGAAATATCACTTTGCTATGTTTTCTTTATGCTTGAAACAAACGTATAACTTTCAAGTGCATTATTATTCATGATCTTTTATTTGTGTTACTTTTCATGATGCAATATGATTGCTAAGCTTCATTGTTAGAATTCTATATATTATTCATGTGTTTAGAGTACTATGATCTTAGTTTTACAAATGCTTTTACAATTATGATCATCAAAATTATGTTGGTAGCACGTCACCTCAAAAATTATTTTGTTTTTATCGATTTGCCTACTCGAGGACGAGTAGAACTAAGATTGAGGATGTTGATACGTCGTAAACGTATCTATAATTTCTGATGTTCCATGTTGTTTCCATGCCATATGCTACATGTTTTCTATACCCTTTGTCTCATTTTTATGGATTTCCTGGGACTAACCTATTAACAAGACGCCACAACGCCAGTTCCTGTTTTCTGCTGATTTTGGTTTCAGAAAAGTTGTTCTGAAAATATTCTCGGAATTGGACGAAACAAAAACCCAGGACCTTAGAATTATCTCACGTACACGGAGTCCGGAGGAGACCCTAAGGGGGGCCCTGGAGGGCCCACACCATAGGGTGGCGCTGGTCGCCACTAGGTGGTGTGCCCCCTGGCCACCCACCGATGTTGCCCTTTCGCCTATTTAAGCTCCTCCTCGGGAAAACACTAAATACCCGAGCCTTTTTCCACAAAAAGTTCCATAGCCGCCGTAATCGTCAACCCTAGTTCGGGAGTGTTCTGAAGCTCTCCCCGGCACCCTGCCGGGATGGGGATTCATCACCGGAGGGCTCTACACCACCATGCGTGCCTCCTGAGTGATGCGTGAGTAGTTCATCCTTGGACTACGGGCCCATATCAGTAGCTAGATGGTTGTCTTCTCCTTGTTATGCCTCATGTTTAGATCTGGTGAGCTGCCTAACATGATCAAGATCATCTTATTGTAATGCTACATGTTGTGTTTGCTGGGATCCGATGAATATTAAATGCTATGGCAAATGATTATCAATCTATCATGTTCTTTCATGTTTATGTTATTTATGATCTTACATGCTCTTCGTTACTGGCCAAGTTGACACTTTTAACTCCAAGATGGGGTATTTATGCTAGATAGTGGGCTCATGCCTCTCTTTCATTCACGCTCGAGTGAGGGGATGTGTTGTTTTCATTAGGGAGCAAACAACGATGTTTACATTGTTTACATTACACACTTTACTTAATGCAATTATCTGTTGCTTGGAACTTAATACCCAAGGTTTGATTGGATGACGCTCCCAGGGTGGATTATTAGTCATAGATGTAGTTGGATAACGGTCTACGAATTATGTTGTAATGCCCACATAAATCACATAGTAATCACCATAACATGCATACGCACTACGGTGCACCCTTTATATCTGTCAATTGCCCAACTGTAATTTGTTTACCCAGCATGTTATCTATCTGTTTTGGAGAGACACCACTAGTGAACTGTGGGCCCAGGTCCATTTCTTTTACACCGATAATACAACCTATTGCAAACACTGTTTTCTTTACTGCAATCATTGTTTTCCTCTCATTCACTGTCATCACTGTTCTCTTTTTATTTACCGCAAACAAGTTTTTTTCCACACTATACATCCAATCCTTTGTGTTAGCAAAACCAGTGAGATTGACAACCTCACTGTTTCGTTGGGGAAAAGTACTTTGATTGTGTTGTGTAGATTCCACGTTGCTGCTGAACCCTTAGTGCGACCTGCAAACATCAGCCGCCAGTAACCTTCAGAAGTGATTTCTTTCTCCTACTGGTCGATTCAATCTTGGTTTCTTTCTGAGGGAAAACTTGCTGCTGTGCTCTTCATACCTTCCTCTTGGGGTCTCCCAACGAACGTGTGTTTGATGCATGTAAAATGCATAGATGAATTTTGCATATTTTCACATGGTTTTCTATTACATATTGCATCATATAAGGGTATAATTCAATGTTTTATAGTATTCTGGGGTTAAATTACAAAGTCCCCCAACTTTTATGGAATTAACCATGTCTGTCAGAAACCCCGTTTTCTATATTTTTGACGTTTCAGGGGGCAAACTTCCGCGAAATCACCTCAAAATCTGCGGGGGTCATTTTCTTGGAAGGAGAAGACTTGTGGGCGAAGGATCCACGAGAATTGGGAAAGAAGGCCCAAAAGAGGACCCTCCACGCGGCCAGATTCCTTGGCCGCGTGAGAGGCCCCCTTTTGTCCCCTGTGACCCCAATTCCTTCCATCTTCGACTTACCGACTCCGTCTTGACCTAAAACCGACTATAAAAAGGGTCCCCCGTACCCTTACGGAGGGGAGAGCCGCCGAAACACCGAAACACCGAAACAGAGACCAGAAGTTCCAGATTGGAGGGGGAAAACTCCGGCGGGGCGCCGCCGGTGTGATCTCCTACCCCTCCAACGTCATCACCATCGACATCTCCATGAAGAGGGAGTAGTCCACCCCAGGGCTATGGGTTTGTGGAAGTAGCACTTGTATCTCTCTCTCTATGTGCTTCACTAATTAGATCCGTATGAGCTGCCTCACATGATTACGGGCACCGTTATAATTCCTATGTGGTGGATCTTTTCTATGAGTTATTGAATCTGAGATTGCAATTGTTTCTCTTGAGTTATTTGAGTAGATGTATCTTATGTACCCCGTTCTTATTTGCTAGCTTTGATCAATCTAGTTCTTGAGTGTGTGTGTGGGGTGATGGGTGCATTAGTTGGAGTAACGGGGGGTGGCTAGTGCTGTGAAAGTGACAGAAGTTCAGCGATCCACTTAGGTTTTGTTAAACCTTTCTTAGTTACCTCACTAGGGATAAAAAGGAGTACCTTGTTACCGGGGATTTGAAGTGACACTAATCAATCTCCATGACTAGATCTAGCAAGTTCTTACTTCAACTTAATGTCACATTGCTTAAAGCTATACTCTGGTTTTTCCTTAATTATCGAGGTGTTATGATTTATTTCGCATCTTGGTGGAGTATAAGAGGGATCAATATGACCGTAGAGATCTCTATGCCAGGGCGTGATACCCATATGAAAGTACTCAATGTTAAACATGTTATTGTAATCTCACATGTAATTCTTTCTGTCCACCGTCTACCACTTTATTTGAGAGAATGCAAGTGTGAAACCATGAACCCCGGTCCTATTTTAATTATAAGAAAACACTCTAGTTACTTTGCTGCAATTTACTTTACTTGCATCTCCAATTCGAATTTACATTATCTCCATCACCACTTGCATCACAAAATACAAAAACAATCCATTGCATATTTATTTTCTCATTTGCATTTAGTAGTAGATTTAATTATTGCACATTTACTTTCAGTTTTGCATTGCAATTTAGAAGTCTCACACCTTGTGCTTGACAACCACTTGGTGAGGTTGAGGGCACAAAATTCTCTATTTGTTTGCAGGATCCTGGAGGAAGCTTGGAAGACAACTGCTGAAATACTAGCTCCCCAAGAATTCGATATAAACCCTCGAGTCACCCTCGTGGGGAAGAAGGCTTGCCACTAGCTACACACTCTGCACTTGGAGTCTCAACCTAGCCATCAAGCGTTTTTCTAGCGCCGTTGCCGGGGAGCCATAGGTGAAGGAGTTGTCCAAGGGAGCTCACAAGAAGTCTTCATCACCAACAAGGTGTGCAAACACCTAAGCCTGGGGAGGTTGCACCTACGTGAGTACCGTCCTTTCTATCTCCACCTTCTTTCAAGTAGATTGTTTTGTTTCTTGTCTTGTTTTTGTTTTGTTTTTGTTCTTGTTTTTTTTTGTCTTGCATATTTTATTTTAGTTTGCGTTTTAGCTTTGCATTTAGTTATCTAGTTTATTTTTGTATTTCGAATTTGCCTAGTTCCTTTACTTTTCAGTTTTGCATAAAAAAATTAAAAACTACATAAAAACTGTTAAAATGGGTGATAGAACTGAATTAAGTGACTACACAAATACACCCAATGACCAATTCATTGCTAGGCCAATTACTACACCTGAAATACAAGCTGAAAGCTATGAAGTAAGTCCTAGTTTATTGAATTTAATTACTAGAGAGCAATTTGGTGGTAGTGCTATGGAGGATGCCTCTATGCATCTTCATGATTTCATGGAAATACGTGATACGCAAAAATTTAAAAATGTGGAAAGTAGTGTTTTAAAACTGAAATTATCTCCTTTTTCACTTAGAGGAAAGGCTAAAGAATGGTTACTTTCACTACCTACAGCTAGTATAAAGTCTTGGGATGATTTAAATGAAGCTTTCATTAAGAAATATTATCCTCCCGTTAAAATTTTGCAAAATAGGAATAATATCCTCTCATTTAGGCAAAATGATAATGAACATGTAGCCATGGCATGGGATAGAATTAAATTAATGCTTAGAACATGCCCATCACATGGATTAAATGAATGGACCATACTACACTCTTTTTATAATGGTCTAAACTACATGTCTAGAAATATACTTGATTCTGCTGCTGGAGATGCCATTATGAGTAAAACTGTAGGAGAGGCTAAGAGCATATTAGAAAGCATATTGCAAAATTATAGTAAACGGAATACTGAAAGAGCACCCAATCCCACTAAGAAAATAAACTCAATTGAAGAAACCAACGATTTGTCTTCTAAAATGGACACTATTCTTGCCTTTATTAATAAACAAAATATGGAGAATGTGCCTTTGCAGGAGCTAGTTGGTAGTAATTATGAAAGTGTGGATGTTAATTTTGTTAGGAATTATGGTAGCAATGGTTTTGGTAATGCTTACAATTCTTATAGTAAACCTCCTTATGTGCCAAATAAACCTTTTGTTCCATATCCTAATGCTAATGAAAATAAGTGGAAGCCTTCTAGTGAAATTTCTGAATTTAATAAATTGCTTATGGAACAAGTTGCTAGTCACAATGCTATGATACATGAGTTAAATAAGTCTATTGCATCCATTAGTAGTGATATTAAAGGATTGCAACTTCAATCTTCGAATTTAGATAAAGCATTGTCAAAATTAGCTGATAATCAAGCAACTCTATTAAGCATGTCAGCAGGAAAGCCAAAAGCACAACCTAGTGTAGGAATGAATTCTATTACTATTGCTGCTCCTATTATTGAAAATATTGATCATATTGCTGAGAATACAAGTGAACATGTCCCTACTAGCTTAGAAGAAACTTTGAATGAAATAGTGAAGTACCCTGAATATTTGCTTCCATATATGTCTTATCTTGCTAGCAAAGATGAAATTAGTCCTCATGAATCAAGCATGCTAGCTAAATTAGAGAGTAAAGTAGAGGAAATTATGATGCTTACTGAAATTAAGGATCCATTGCTTGATTTAGAAAAAAGTAGCTTGCAAGAACTTATTGCTACTCTACAAAAATTTGCTAGTGATCCCACTATAAATGTTAATCAACCTGGCTTTGGATCTTATATTGCTAATCATGTCTTGCAAGAAAAAATTGCTAGGTACAAGAATGAGGCCATGATACCTTGGGGATGCATGGATCCCCAAGGTGCTAGTTTCAATTGGAAAAGAAATTCACCATGCTATGTTAGATCTAGGTTCTAGTGTATCGGTACTGTCTAAAGAATTATATGAATTGCTAGAACTAGAAAATTTATAAAAGTGCTCAAGTGAATTTGTCCTTGCTGATAACTCCACTAAACATGCTGTAGGACAAGTAAAATATGTTACGATTGAATTGCACATGACTTTCGTACCCGTTGATTTCATTATTATGGATATGGGGGATAAATCCCCTAGTCCTATTATTTTGGGTAGACCTTTTCTTCGTACTACAGGTGCAATCATAGACTCCAAGGAAGGGAATGTCAAGTTTCAGTTTGCTCACAAGAAAATCATGGAGCACTTCCCAAGGAAGAGGGGCACGCTGAAGAACAAGCTCCCTCATGAGCTTTATCCCTCTTGTTTATCAAGTAAGTAAAGCCTAGCTATATGGCTATAAAGAAAGCGCTTTACGGGAGGCAATCCGGTTGTTTTTGTTTGGATTTTCCTAGTGTCCTCTTGATGTCTCAAGAGATTAGTTTTTTTGTTTTAATTCTGGAGTTTTCAATAAAGAGTCAAGTCAAACCCATTTGGACTTATAAGTTGCTATCCTAGTGTATGAAATTTCTGTTTCAGCACGAGTCTGTTCACTGTATTATTTTACGTTTTTTATTGGTATGTCGGATTGAGCTAATTTTTTAGTATGTTCTGCAACTTTTCGTCCTCTGTAAGAAAAAAAATTGGCTTAATTTTTTGACGAGTCTAGATTAGGGAAAAACGTTCGTTTTGCTGCTGCTGCTTTTCTGGACAGATTCTGCCTTCTTTTGTTTTGTGCACTCTTTGGGCTTGGGAATCGAATTTCCATGATTCTTTAAAGCAAGAGAGTGAACATACAACATAATAAACCTTATTGTCTATCTACTGGAGCATTTGATTTGGAATTTTGCACAGCAAGCATGTGATTTGTTTGTCCTTACTAATCTCACCCCACAGAAAAAGAATGGGAGAAACATGTTTTGTGAAGTTTTTTCACAGGGAATAGAGGAGCTGCGCTTCAAGACATCCAAAAATGGTGAAAGCCATAAGATTGGGGATGTGATGAACACCCCACTGGAGCTACACTATTTTGGTTAGCACACGTCTACTTTCTGTTTTTCTAAGCAAAGCATTTATCGTAGAGACTTGAAGCGTCTAGTTTTAGTTTTTATTTTTGTTTTGATAACACCACCACCATCATTTTATATGAGATTTAGCTACTGGAGTTTGGGGTTGGAATGTATTGGATGCTAGTATTATGACTTGGAATAGGGATGCCATGGTTGATTTGAAGAGCTACATATGTTTGCAT
Organism: Alopecurus myosuroides; assembly: GCA_028641055.1. NCBI lineage: Eukaryota > Viridiplantae > Streptophyta > Magnoliopsida > Poales > Poaceae > Alopecurus > Alopecurus myosuroides. The sequence goes on along the minus strand of CM054057.1, from coordinate 452,069,684 downwards.
GATTTATAGGCTTTTTATGTGTAGAAATTTGTAATAATGTTGTCTTGAGCTAGCTCTTATTCATGTCCTTGATGTTAATTGCTGTTTTATTTAGTTTGTCATGAAATGAGTAGTTCTATGGACATATGCATGCATAGTAGCTGGTCAACTATCTCCCTCTTGCTAGCCCAAAAATTTAAAAATTCCAACAAGTAAAAACTTGTTTCCAACACTCCTTAGCCAAGTATTTCCAGTGAGTCCACCATATCTTCCCATTAGCTTCATTGCTATTCCGATTATGTTCACCATGTTATTGTGTTATTTATGTTCTAAATTAAGATATTCACTTTATTAATCGTCATGGGTTGAACTTGGGATAAGACTCTCACGAACTTTTGAAGGCACACTTTACTTTTTTATGCATCTAATAAACATGACCCAATAATGGGAGCCACAAGTTTTGCGTTTGACAAGTGTGTGGTTGGGAGCTAGCTATAAACGTGTATCACCATAAAGTTTTCAACATTGCACAAAAAAATTTACATTTGGTTGATATCATGTACTTTTGTTTTTGGACTCCTGCCATGCCGAAATGAAATAGAGAAATAGTAAGTTTTGATGAGTAAGTATCTATATGACTAGAGAAACGCATTGGTCCGCTAACCCAAGCAAGCTTTATCATGGTGGAAATTTACTTACAGCTTGAGTGACTCTACAACACATCCTATAATAAAATAAGAAGCTATGCATAATAGTGAATGAAAATAAAAAGGATGATGAGTCTACTCTGTTTGTTCATCTTGTCATTGTAACATGGGCTTGTTTCCATGTCATGGGGCAAGAGGTACCTCTTTGCGGTTCTCTATGATGTCATTAATACTTATTATGATTGTACAAAGTTTATTAGGAATCTTAAGTTGAGTAATCATGGAGTAGGTTTTCACACTCACGGGGCATGAGGCTTTCAACCACCTTGTCATTCTCATTACTTCAATACTCACAATTTTAAGATGCTAGTGATAAAGGGGCAATGAGAATCCTAGATCAATGGATACCACATTTCAATTAGTAATTTTAGTTGAATAATTTAGAGGCTAAATAAGACTTGATCATGTTTTACCTCTACTCAATTTTCTCCAAAGTGTCCACTATATTTTATATTCTTCATTATGCTATTCTTTGACCAATATAGGATTTTATTTTTCATTTTGTGTATGCATTTGGTCCATAGTGCTTTTATTTCATTATACACTTTGTGAACTTTCATGAAGCATCTTTGCTTGCATATTTGATATTTCTTACAACATGAATTGTATATTGCTACTCATTTCTAGTGTTAATCATTTGATTATATGTAGCATGAATAATCCTCCTTGATATCCCATGATTGTTTCAATATGCAAAACCCATCTTAGTTTTATCACCTTTATACTCGAGGACAAGCATGGGTTAAGCTTGGGGATGTTGATGCATGTAAAATGCATAGATGAATTTTGCATATTTTCACATGGTTTTCTATTACATATTGCATCATATAAGGGTATAATTCAATGTTTTATAGTATTTTGGGGTTAAATTACAAAGTCCCCCAACTTTTATGGAATTAACCCTGCCTGTGAGAAACCCCGTTTTCTATATTTTTGACGTTTCAAGGGGCAAAATTCCGCGAAATCACCTGAAAATCTGCGGGGGTCATTTTCTTGGAAGGAGAAGACTTGCGGGCGAAGGATCCACGAGAATTGGGCAAGGAGGCCCAAAAGAGGACCCTCCACGCGGCCAGATTCCTTGGCCGCGTGAGAGGCCCCCTTTGGCCCCTGTGGCCCCAATTGCTTCCATCTTCGACTTACCGACTCCGTCTTGACCTAAAACCGACTATAAAAAGGGTCCCCCGTACCCTTACGGAGGGGAGCACCGCCGAAACACCAAAACACCAAAACAGAGACCAGAAGTTCCAGATTGGAGGGGGAAAACTCCGACGGGGCGCCGCCGGTGTGATCTCCTACCCCTCCAACGTCATCACCATCGACATCTCCATGAAGAGGGAGTAGTCCACCCAGGGCTATGGGTTTGTGGAAGTAGCACTTGTATCTCTCTCTCTATGTGCTTCACTAATTAGATCCGTATGAGCTGCCTCACATGATTACGGGCACCGTTGTAATTCCTATGTGGTGGATCTTTTCTATGAGTTATTGAATCTGAGATTGAATTGTTTCTCTTGAGTTATTTAAGTAGATGTATCTTATGTACCCCGTTCTTATTTGCTAGATTTGATCAATCTAGTTCTTGAGAGCGTGTGTGGGGTGATGGGTGCATTAGTTGGAGTAACGGGGGGTGGCTAGTGCTGTGAAAGTGACAGAAGTTCAGCGATCCACTTAGCTTTTGTTAAACCTTTCTTAGTTACCTCACTAGGGATAAAAAGGAGTACCTTGTTACCGGGGATTTGAAGTGACACTAATCAATCTCCATGACTAGATCTAGCAAGTTCTTACTTCAACTTCATGTCACATTGCTTAAAGCTATACTCTGTTTTTTCCTTAATTATCGAGGTGTTATGATTTATTTCGCATCTTGGTGGAGTATTAGAGGGATCAATATGACCATAGAGATCTCTATGCTAAGACGTGATGCCCATATGAAAGTACTCAATGTTAAACATGTTATTGTAATCTCACATGTAATTCTTTATGTCCACCGTCTACCACTTTATTTGAGAGAATGCAAGTGTGAAACCATGAACCCCGGTCCTATTTTAATTATAAGAAAACACTCTAGTTACTTTGCTGCAATTTACTTTACTTGCACTTTACTTTACTTGCATCTCCAATTCGAATTTACATTATCTCCATCACCACTTGCATCACAAAAATACAAAAACAATCCATTGCATATTTATTTTCTCATTCGCATTTAGTAGTAGATTTAATTATTGCACATTTACTTTCAGTTTTGCATTGCAATTTAGAAGTCTCACACCTTGTGCTTGACAACCACTTGGTGAGGTTGAGGACACAAAATTCTCTACTTGTTTGCAGGATCCTGGAGGAATCTTGGAAGACAACTGCTAAAATACTGGCTCCCCAAGAGTTCGATATAAACCATCGAGTCACCCTCGTGGGGAAGAAGGCTTGCCACTAGCTACACACTCTGCACTTGGAGTCTCAACCTAGCCATCAGTGTTACACGCCATCAGGGCACCATGGCGCTATTGCTGAGGGGCGAAGGCGGCGGCCAACGGCGGAGGAAGGGAGGTGTATCGTACCTACCTAAGGAAGACGAGAGGGGCAAGAAGAAGCAGAAGTGGCGCACAGAAGATGAGGAGCGGAGCCCCGACCCGGTCTTTTAGGCCCTCTCCGACTGTCAGGCTGGGCGCAGGGAGCCGTTGTCCCCCACGTCCAATCGGTCGTGGGGTGTCATGCACGAACCTTCGTGCCACGTGCCTGCGGTCGGGTACGCAGCGGATGGCCCCGCGACACCTCGCATCCTTCGTCCATGTGTCCGTCGCGGGCCCGGGGCTACTGTCGGTCCTCTAAATACCGGGGTATCCAAGCCCATCTGCTGCAGCCCGGCTCGACATGCGTCTCCGAGATCGAGTAGGTATGCTCCCTTACGAGAAGGGCTCCTAACTTCAGTTTCGTCCCTGTCTAAGCTCCTGGAGACGAAACTCGTCGACTCGCCCTTCGGGAGGGAATTCTACATCGCCATCGGTTCCTCCCGAAGGAGCTCACCCGCTCGGAGGGAGACAAGGCATGTGCCGCTGACGACCGCGCCTCCATGCGCTGACGGAGGCTGTGCAGGGACGCAGGTCTGTTGTGGCCACAATTACCATTCTTGTGTATATAAAGCCCGGGGGACAACTGCCCCGGCCAAAGTGTCTTCCCAGGATTGCCTCTTTGGTGCAAGGAGACCAAGACCACGCTATAAGACGGAGGAAACGTCACTGGGCGACCCCACCGTGCTGCCATGGACGGTGGAGCTGTCCTCGACGACCAAGACCGCACATGCGACACAGAGTACATGTTGTTCCTCGCTTTGGCACCTTGTAGGAACCCTTTCCCGCCAAATGAGCGGGAAAGAGGTCCAAACGCCAGTATAAGAAGGGCCACTTCGGCCCTCGTAGAAAGAGAACTCAAATCGCCCAAGAGCCCAAGTTGTCTGACTCGAGCATAAGCTCGTATTTGTACCGTAGTCATCGCAGTGCAATCCATCAAACAAACACGAATAGGGTTTTACACCACACTGGTGGCATGAACCTGGGTAAACTCTCTGTGTCGCCATTGCTGACGTTCTCAAGCTTCCCTCGTGAAGCCTCCTCGAGAGGTAAAGGAATCAAGCTTCCCTCGTGAAGCCTCCTCGAGAGGTAAAGGAAGTGTGTTTAGTCCCGAGTGTTCCAACCTATTGAGAGGTCCTGTCGTTTACATACCACTCTCCAACAGATTTAGTTGCGACCACAAGATAATTACTCCCTCTGTATCAAAAGATAAGATGTTTTAACATTTTCTAGACATGTATTTAGTCATGTTTTAGTTTTATATAGAAAATGCTAAAACATTTTACATTTTGATTTTGATACGGAGGGAGTAGAATACAAGCGGTAAAAAAAAAATTCCTAATTGTAAAACGGAGGGAATAAAATTGAGTACTCGTTAATTACTTGTCAAGTTTCAGTGCGATATCCCATTTCCCCTTTTATTTTATTTGGACAAAAGACCATCTCCATGACTCCTTGGCTGTACACCAAATATCGCTCCTGTTCAAAGAAATCTACCCAGATTTTTTTTTTTTTGCAAGCACTTTGATCAGCCAAATAGGCGATGGTGTACCAAATAAAATTCTGGCAGTTCCATGTCGCTAGCGTTCTTCCTCATCGTCATGTTCTAAAGAAGAAGTCCCCCCTCTCCCTTACACTGATTTCTCTCCTCAAACACGCCATTCCTCATTTACTAAGTAGTTGTTCTTTTTCTTCTGGCAATTTCCCGGGCTGACGGCGCATAAAGCAAGGACAACTACCCACTGCCACATGATTATCCTTGATTAATTTCCTCTTTTGCTGGGGGTAAGGAAACCCTAGCTTGACGCGTTCGCTGTTCGACGAGTTCATTGGTAATTGGGGAATCAATTCTTTCTTTGCTGCTTAAGTGAGCAATCGAAATAAAAATCCGGATCTTTTGTTTCCCGTCTAGCTAATCGCCGATTTATCTGCTTCGTGGTTCGATTAGGTTCAACTGAACGCCAAGTCCTCCGCCGGTGCTGCTGCGATGCCCGCCGGATCTTCGGTCGGTGATGGCGAAGTGGAGGCGGGGTTTGCGAAGCTGCAGGGTGAGGATTTCGAGTACTATATGCAGACCTACTCGATCATGCTGGGCCGCAACAGCAAGAAATCCACAGTGGATGTGGATCTCTCCAGCCTTGGTGGGGGGATGAACATCTCGCGCCACCACGCGCGGATTTTCTATGACTTCCAGCGCCGCCGCTTCGCCCTCGATGTCATCGGCAAGAACGGCTGCCTTGTTGAGGGTGTCCTGCACCTCCCTGGGAACCCTCCTGTCAAGCTTGACTCGCAGGACCTCCTTCAGATCGGAGACAAGAAGTTTTACTTCCTCCTGCCCACCAGGTCGATCTTCGCCACGTTTGCCGCCGCCGCCGCTCAGCAAGCCCCTGTTATTCCGCCACAGATGGTGCCGCCGTCGTATGCGCGGCCAGGCCACCCTCGTGTCTCCGATTTCCATGACCGCTTCTCTGAAGGTGATTATGGCCGGGACAGTGGTGAAATTGGGAATGGTGTCAGTGAAAGTGGAATGAAGGGCAAGCTGAAGAGAACCAAGAAGTCTCCTGGAGATTTGGATATCTATGGCGGGCACCGAATCAATGTTGAACCAATAGGAACAATGGGTGAAGGTGGTACCTAATCCTTGCTCTGCATTTTTACTCTATATAATTGCCGATCTTCATCCTCTTGTTTTTCTTCCAAAAGATAAGTTGAGCTGATGATGATTTTGCTCGTTTAATCACTCAATCTAACTGTATCTTTTCTTCTAGTAGCTGCATATTGTAACTCATAGATACAAAAGTGAGATATGACAATCTGTCAACGCCGCATATTAGAGGCAGAAAATATGTGGAAAATACACATTCTAACACAAATGTACTGTTATAGGAAATATTATCTCTGTAGTTCTCTTAAGGAACTCTGTCCAAGTGAACATATCATTACTAGTTGCTGCTATTGCAAGTGCTATTATGTAAGAACATTGTTCTTTATGTCTGAATTGGCAAATCATGATGTATATCTGTTGATGTGTAAATATGACTGCACCATTTCGGTTTTTTTTACCTTTTAGGAATAAAAATCAGAGATGCAGTTATATTTACACATCGAGAGATGCACTTTAAGATCCGTCAATCTGAATGTCTTGCATTTTTCGATATTAGTTTCTATGAATAAATAAGTAGATTACCTAGTCTATTTCTATCACTATAGCAGCAGGCATACTATCAAGAACTGAATTAGTAAATGGTAAAATGTAAGTTTCAAAAGCTGTTCGTGAACTTTTGTTCCTGTTTCCAGTTATGTACCTTCAGTTTCAAAAGCTGTTACTGTATTATGTTTGTTTGCAGTTCTGTCCATTGAAAGACCAAACTCATTGAATTTTACCACGTGTAGTGAAATGTTTGTTTGATCTTACCTGAACTGGCTTCTGTTTTGTGCAGACAATAGATCAGAAATAAGAATGAGGGGTGATAGGGATATGGACAACCAGCAAGTCCTTCAAGCAGAAGAGAAGGAAGTCGTGTCATCTGTTGCAACCGTGTTATCTGACCTCTGTGGTCCTGGAGAATGGATGCCTATGAGAAAACTCCATACAGAGGTTTGTCATGGAAAAAACACATTTTTCTACCGAAGTTCTATGCTGAAGCTAAATTATACTGTATTACCCCTGATTAGTTCAAACTGTCTTGTGTGAAACAACTGATTCCGGAAAAGTTAAATCTACTAAAAGAAGTTTCCTCTGTTTATACATTGAAGGGATGGAGCGTATGATTACAGTTTAATTTTGTAATAGAGTATCATTAGAATTTACAGAACTATATAAGAAATGATATCGATTCAAAAGAGTGGCAACACACACGTACATTCCGAGAATATCATCTGGGGATAGAAGTCAGGTGCTAGAATCCCTGCCTGTCTAGTGTCTAATAGCTTAGTTGTAGCCTGTAGATGTATGTAGGACAACTTATCAAAACTATCATGTGAGGGCATGCAGTTTTAGGCTTGTAGGACTGTTAGCATATCAATGCATGATTGTCTGCTAGCACCCTCTTCTGCACTGAATCTTGTGAGCTGGGACTTGTGATGTAAGATTCTCTACTGATAGTTGCATAATCTTCTACAGATAATGAGGAACACTTGCAAGTATATCCTGTTGTACTTTGATTGATTCCTAGTGCTACAGACTTGGGTTTACCTTCTCTATTCTGACCATCTTAGTACACTGTTATCATTAGTGATGTTGTTCTGGTTATGATTGGCCATTTACTGTTCCTTTTGTAAATGCAGAACTTTATTCTTGCAGTTCCCTTGTTCTGATTATCATTTCCCTTTTCTGCACTCGCGGTTAGCTTGTTACGCGGTTACAATCAGTGTATATGCAAACTCTTAACTTGTTCAACTACTGGCAGCTTGTGGACCAGTTTGGCAACGTGTGGCACCACACGAGGGTGCGGAAGTACCTGACGGCGGAGGACTGGTCTCCGATCGAAGCCAAGGGGAGGCCATGGTTCGGGCTGCTGGGGCCTGCTCAGGAAGTACCCGGAGCACTTCGTCATCAACACAAAGTGCAAGGGCAGGGCGATCTCGGAGTTCGTCTCGCTGGTTTCCCTGCTCTCCTAGAGGGGATCACCGACCAGCGAGGCCATCTGTAAACGTTGGTTGCGATTCGTCCTGCGGACGTCCTGCTGTCAGTCCGGTCCGTTCATGGGCAGAAGGTTGAGTGAGTGTCATGTTTTGTCTCTGCAGTTTGGAACAGTTAAATGAGCCTTGCCGTACCTGTACTGTACCCTGGCTCTATAGTGTCGAGAATGTTATCTGGAAACAAGACTTTTAGGTACTCAGCTCGTGTCTCTTCAGACTAATGTTGCCCCTTTGAGATACAAAACTTCTGTGCGTCCTGCGCGCGGCTCGATCCGGTCACGCGCTGATGCTGGGACCTGTGGCACCACGGCTCGCGTGTCGCAGCCAGCCGGTCCGTGTGGCGTGTCCTCCGTGTGTGGTCGCATGGATTTTGGCTGTGCCTCGCGTGGCTGGTGGTCTAGAGGAGAGGGGTTTGGGAGGGAGCATTTTCGATCTCGCTAGTGGAAGACGCGGTCTGTCACTGCCACAGCAGCCCCGCGTGAAATACAGAACCTCGTTCCACACAGAACTCGTTGGACAAAATACAATTATGAAACAAATGAAATAGAAATCAAAAGCAGAGCACAAAAATAAAAAAAAGAAGGTATATCCTAAGAAAATATATACATCCTGAATTGATCTCTATTTGCGTGTGACAACAGCCACATAAGGAAGCTCGACAGATCCGACAAACAGTCGGCCGCCTTTCCTCTCGACCACCTCGGTCGGCCGCACGCTCTTCGGCCCTCTCATCTCCTCGAGTATCTTCCCGTCGGCTCCGATCCTCACGGCCAGCAGGTGGCTATCGACGCCGAAGGGGAGCTCCGTCTTCTCGCGGTGTAGCGCCACCCAATATCCTCCCCTCTTGTCGGGCCTCACATTATCGGGATATCCCGGAAGGTCGGCGAGCAGCTCGATTGCCCCGGCCCTGGGGCCCCTGATCCAATACCTCAGCAGCTTGCACGGCCCAGTGGACGAGATCACGAGGTGCGTCCGGTCGGCGCTGATGGCCAGGCCGTTGGGGTAGGTGATGCCGGCCTTGAGCACGACGGCCTTCCCCGTCCGCGGGTCGTACCTCATGAGGCGGCCCGTCGAGTCGCCGGTCCTGGTGACCATCTCGTGCTGCGACCGCTGGTAGGTCATGGAGCTGTCCGTGAAGTAGACCTCGCCGGTCACCTGGTCGACGTCCACCCCGTTGGTGAACCGGAGAGGCGCCCCGTCAACCTCGGCGACCAGCACCGTCGCCTTCCCGCCGCCCGGGCCGACCCTCAGGAGCCCCTTGTACGCGTCGGCTATGTACAGGTACCCGGACCTGAGGTGGAACCGCAGGCCCAGCGGCCGGCCGCAGCGGCTCTCGGTGGCGGTCTCCGGGCGGAGGATCGTCGCCGTGCATGCCTCGACGCTGTAGTCGGGCCCGTAGGCGTGGGTCGTCCACCCGAGCGCGTCGCCGTTCCACTTCACGACGCGGCCCGTCGGACACGCCGCTGTACGGGCCTTGTCCTTTCGCGTCGAAGGCGACGCTCTCCGGGCCGCGCAGCAGGCCGCGGGGCAGCGGGAGGTGGCGTGTCCGTGTGGCGTCGATGCTGGGGACGACGGCGGCAGCGGGCTTGGCACGAAGAACATGAGCAGCACGGCCAGCGAGATCGCCGCGGCGAGCTCCCTCGTGCAGCTCGCCATGTCGGTTTGCCTCGCTAGCTACTTGATCTCTTTCTTTCGCCGGAGAGTTTGGTCGGTCGATTTCGTTGGCCGATTTCGTGGGGATGCATGGAGCGTGGCTTTTGTAGCGATCGCGGCTGCTACGGGTCCGTGTCCCTGCATGATTCGCCCCGACATTGTTCAAGTTTCAGAACTGAACTGACTTACGGCGGGAAGCGTCGGAGCCGGAGTTCTTGTAGTGGCCCTTGCTAGCTCCGAATCCTTTGTGTGGCATGAATCCTAGGACGACACTAAGAGCGCCTTCGTAATCGGTTACTCGTCTAATTGCTTTTTTTATACAGAAAATGAAAAAGAAAACTAAATAATCGGTAATCAGCGAACAGGTTGCTACTTCGAGGTATTTAACCAATTGAATTCCGCATGCATGTTGCAACCTGAAACAACACTACAATATCCCTCATCAAAAGTAACGACCGGTGTTCTTTGGATCTAGTGGAAGCACTCCGATTCAGGATGCATGTGGGATGACCCGCGGGGCGGCGAAACACGTATAATTATGTGAAATTATGCGGGTAACCCACATAATTTTCGCGGGTGCTCGCGGTGTCCATATGTCCCACGTAAGTTACACGACTAGACATATTTCCTTGCTAGGCCGCCACCAACCAGCTGCTTCGTGTCCTTGCCGCCACCGTGGTCACCACCATCCGAGTGGGGACAAGGGGCTGCCGTGACGGAGAAGGAAGCGGCCGCCGCCACCAAGCTGGTGCAAGGGGGAGGTGAACGGGTGGAGGAAGGAGCTCCGTCCGCCATAGCTAGAGTAGGAGCTGCTGCCATGGCGGTGCTCGCTGGCGGCTGCCCTATACCGCGCTCTGGTGGCGCTCCTCGTCTTATCGAGTTCGTCACGACCACATATGTGGGTTGATGTGGGCTAGGTGGGAGAGCCCACTTGTCCCACTTAATTTTTTCCCCTACCCTGGGTGTCCATGTAACAAATTATGTGGGCTTCGGTGACGGGCGCCGTGGGCTGCCCACTCCCGCTTGCATCCTAAACTCCATAAGAAGGCCAGAACTTCCCACCGATTTGCTAGTTCTAAAGCGACTGAGAATTTACGTTTGTTAGCCTCGACCTCGAGTGTGTAGCCAACCATCCACAACATACTTCGTGTTCATAAGCAATAGGCTCTTCTTTATATCGAAAAAAAAGCAATAGGCTCTTTCTATTAACAAAAGTTGAACTTTGCACTAATTTTATGCAACTAAATAAAAATTGTACATCTAAGTCCAAGTCAACTAAGATCTTCTTAAGTCTAAATCAATTCATTCTCACAAAGATTAATTAATAAAAACACAAACGTAGGTTAGAGAAAAGTGTGACCGGGTGAAATGGTGCAACTCCAAAAAAGTGGAAGTTATACTTTTCACTAAACGAAAATTTGTTAGTTTTTTATTTGTCTTTTTGTTCTCTCTTTTTATTCTATGTCTATGTTTAAATATATGGTGTCTTCTTTTTTTTCTCCGGTTTTTATCTTTGAATTGTCGAACCACTACCTCTTGTTGAAAAGTGCAACTAGTGCCCTACATGTACATTTTTCATGTATTTGTCATATTATTTACAAGTTGCGCTTTTCAATATACTATAGTTGCTCATTTTATAAATGCGTAACTTAATTTTCATGAAAATACAACAATGCATTTTTGTCTGATTACTAATAGGTCCCACTATTCAACATACCAAATTGTTCTCTTTTTTTCTTCTATTGTTGCACTTATACATTTCTAAAAGTGCAATCAGAGCTCTATATTTATTTTTCATTTTTAACATACAAGTCGCACTTTTTGCCACACCATAATGATGCGTCGAAAACATATCTATTTTTTGAAGTATACATCATATTTCTATTTATGTTTTACCATTTTTAATTAATTATTTGGACTAGATTACTATTAATCACTAGAAGGCAGTAAAGCCTTTTTATTTATTTAATATTTATATTTCAGAAACCTTCTAGAACTAGAAAAATAAATCATATTTAGTGCGGAGAGGGACAACATGCCTTGCAGAGAGCGGGGGGGGGGGGGGGGGGGGGAGTCGAGCCAATTCCCTAGAACCAGGTTGACTGGGAGGCTGGTCCGGTAATGGGGGAAGGGGGAGATTGAGAGGTGGAGGAAGAGAGGGAGGCTAGAACAACATTTTGCCAGATGTTAGGCAGGGTAATTGTGATCGATGGCGACGAGTCAAAAACTCGAGAGGCTTGTAAATCCAAAAGAAGAAACCATAGTGGGTTCTTTTGACATGCGAGTCATGGTGTAGGATGTGCACTTCCCGAAGGACGCACTAGATGATATTGTGTCGGACCTATCTGCTTCATGAGATTATACCACAACATCGACATATCTAGCTCAATTTGAAGGGACCATCTCTACCGTCATGTAGTTGGTTGTTTGGAGCAACTAGACGTTGTCTAAGTGCAACTTTTTTTGCTGTGCTATTTTTTCAAGATAGGGTGTGGATGACAGATAGGTTACAACGCAGGAGTTGTCCTAACCAGGAGCTTTGTCAAATTTGCAAGAGGGAACCGAAATCCTCGACACACATCATATTCAAATGTTGGTATTTTTTTTTGTATTTGGAATGACATCTTCTCTTGGCTCAGCCTCGACCCCTCTTTTGTTTCCAAATGTTCCAACATTATGTCGGTCAAGGATTGGTGGTTTTCCGTAATAAACACTCATGGTAGAAAGGCGATGACATCTTTTCTTATATTAACAATTTAGGAAATTTGAAATGTGTGGAATGTCAGGGTTTTAGAAATGTCCCTGAGAGGTGCAGCTCCTTCCGCACCCAGACACGATCACTTGGAGATGGACGGCCTGATACGTCTCCAACGTATCTATAATTTCTGATGCTCCATGATCATATTATGCCAATTGCTACATGTTTTCTCACTTCTTTATAGAATTTTTACACGTTTTCCGGGACTAACCTATTAACAAGATGCCAAGTGACAGTTCCCCGTTTTCTGCTGTTTTTGATTTCAGAAAAGTTGTTCTGGAATTCTCGAAATTGGAGCCCACAAAGCCCGAAGTGCCTATTTTCGCCGGAAGCATCCAGAAGACTGAAGAGGAGTCGAAGACGGGCACCAGGGGGCCACACCATGGGGTGGCGCGCCCCCTGGCCGCGCCAGCTGGTGGTGTGGGGGCCCCCAGGGCTCTACCGCCTCTGCCCTTTCGCCTATTTATTCCCCCGGATGGAAAACCCTAGGCACCTGATCAAATATCTCCGAAAAGTTCCGCAGCCGCCGTCGTCGTCAACCCTATATCAGAGGGGTTCTGAAGCTGTCTCCCGTTGCCCTGCCGGAGACGAAATCATCACCGGAGGCTTCTTCATCACCATGCCTGCCTCCGGAGTGATGCGTGAGTAGTTCATCCTTGGACTACGGGTCCATAGCAGTAGCTAGATGGTTGTCTTATCCTCATACGCCTCCATGTTTAGATCTCGTGAGCTTCCTAACATGATCGAGATTGTTCTTATGTAATTCTATGTGTTGTGTTTGCTGGGATCCGATGAACATTGAACTTATGCCAAGTTGATTATAGTCTTCATTGCATATGCTATTTGTGATCTTGCATGCTTTCCGTTGCTAGTGGTTGCTCTGGCCAAGTAGTTGCTAGTGACTCCAAGAGGGAGTATTTATGCTCGATAGTGGGTTCATGTCTCCTTTTCGCCTGTGCTCGAGTGACAGAAACGTGACGGGGGAGGATGTGCTATTTCCACTAGGGAGAAAACATCGGTGTGAGTGTCCGCGTGTATAATCATTGCTTACTTTACACACTTTGTTTAATGCAATTATCTGTTGTTTGCAACTTAATACCTAAGGGGGTTCGGATGATAACCTGAGGGTGGATTATTAGTCATAGATGCAGTTGGATTACGGTCTACGTATATTGTTGTAATGCCCGCACTAAATATCATAGTAGTCATCATGTCATGAATGTGCACTAAGGTGCAACCTTTATTTGTCAATTGCCCAGTTGTAATTTGTTCACCCAACATGCTATCTTTTATGGAGAGACACCACTAGTGAACCTATGAACCCCGGTCCATTTTCTTACACTGTTAAACAGACCACTACAATTTCCTGCTTTCTTTACTTACTGCAAGCATACACTATTTTCCACACTATACGTCTAATCTTTGTTTTTAGCAAGACCAGTGAGATTGACAACCTCACTGTACCGTTGGGACAAAGTATTTTGGTTGTGTTGTGTGCAGGTTCCGCGTTGTTGCTGACACCGGTGAGGCGCCATCACCACCGTCAGTGGCATCAACCTTCCAAAGATCCTCTTCCTCCTACTGGATTGATAATCTTGGTTCTTAACTGAGGTAAATTCTTACCGCTACACTCATCACACCCTCCTCTTGGTGTTCCCAACACACAGGAATTTCTGCAAAGAATTTCTGTAGCTATTGTCAGCATCAAGGAATTTCTAGCGCTGTTGCCGGGGACTTAAAATTCATCATCATCAAGAAGTCTCCCCGTCAAGGCACCATCAAGGCGTAGCAACAAGGAATTTCTAGGGCCGTTGCCGGGGAGGAAGAAGTCTTCTGGAAAGGGGAGTCTCTCACTCTCAACCTCTTTATTTTGTTAATTGTCTTGCTTTTATTTTTTTGTCTTCTTTTGCTTCTCTTTATCAAAAACACACACAAAAATTAGTTTACTTTATGGTTGTTATTTATTTGCTTACTTTTACGTCTAGTTTTGTTCCTGTCACTATGTCAGCGGAATAAACAATCTTCACTTTCAAGCAAGGGAGCGAGGAGAGTTTCAAGGAAGCTTGGTCTAGGATTTTTGATTCTTATAGTAAAACTGAACCCATGATGACCCTGAATTTATTTCTTAGTACTTTTTACTTTGGTCTTGTTCTTTGCTATAGATATGCTTTAGACTATATAGTAGGAGGAGACTTTCTACGTTGTGATGGGGATCAAGCTCTTAATGCCATTAAAAAGTTGATTGCAACTTCTAGTTCAACTAGTAAATTTGATTCATCCCTTGTGAGCTTTCAGGATATATTAAATACGCTTGATACAAATATATCCTGTTTAAAAGATGCCTATAACCAGATTCGTGCTTATTATGATTATGTGCCAATAAACTTTGAATCTTCAATGTGGATACCTACAGTAGAAGTTGTTATAAACGGTGAAACTTTTCATGCTCATTGCGACATTATGACTGAATTTTGTCTTATGCCTAAAAATATTTACGAGTCTTTGGATCTTTGGAAACTTTTTGAAGGGGGAGAATAAATACCTCTTATCAATAATACCGCTGTTTTGCCCATTGAGATAGCCAAGGGAGTGTTTACTAAAATCATGGGAATGACAGTATCCACCGATTATCTTGCTATTGAATGTGTAGGTGTCAGATATATACCGATTAGGGGTATATCCGGCATTGTCCTAAGGAGCCGGATTACCAGGGTGGCCTGATTGGTAATGGATCATAGTCCATTAGGCGGCCCAGTAAGCCGACGCGCAGAAGCCGGATTCTAGAAGAACCCGGACCACGGCCCACATGGTGCAGCTTGGAGTAGAAGGCGGATTCTTGCCTTCCAAGTTAGAAGCTTACCATAGTCTTCTAGGTTTCCTTTCTGTAAGGCCTAACCCGGCTATTTATATAAAGACAGACGGGAGAGAAGAAGGATATAGACAATTAGCTAGAAGCCAACTCGCCGAGAAGTTGATCCTCGTCGAGTAGCAAAACCAAACTCACGTTGTACTCTGTATACTTCAGGCTTCAGCCCTGATCTAGTGAGATTGCAGGAGTAGGAACGCCGCCTAGTTGCGACGTACCGAACCTGGGTAAACTTTGGTGTCCCTGGTTGTCATACTACCATGTTCCCCCCATGTCTCTACCTGTAGGCTCATGGCACCCCCGTCTATGATCCCTACTACGATGTCTCGACAGTAGGAGAAGGACGAATTACACTTGGAAGGTCCTTGCTGAAACTCATGGGGGCAGTAATAGATGTGGGGAAAGGTACGTTAAATTTTGCCTTCGCACCAGGTTGTGGCCACATATTCCCCAAACCAAAGAAGAAGGGTAAGAGGAGTAAAAGGAGCATTCTTGGTATTGATTTGAATGTCTCACTTGAAAATACTGGAGTTGCTTTCTATGCCTAGCTGAAAGGCGTTAAAGAAAAGCGCTACCGGGAGACAACCCGTTTTATTTCTCCGTTTTCCTTCGTTTTCCTTCGTTTTCTTTTGTTTTCTTTGCACCTGGGTGTTGTCTATTTCCTTAGCAAGCCTGCTATATCTTTTCTTTTGTGTTTTTGTTGATCCAAGTAAAACTTCTAGTGGAAAGTTGAGGCTATATTTCGGATTTCTGCGCAGGAAACAGATTTCTCTTCTCCACTGTTAATTTTGTATAAAATCACAGAAAATTCAAAATGACCTGAGTTTTTTTGTGCGTAATCCTGGGCTGTGTACGCAACTTTCCTTAGATGACCACTTTTTTATTTGAGAACAAAAGATTTTCGAAAAAAAACATCTTTACCTACTGTCCTGTTTTGACAGATTTCTGCCAACAATTGCATTTGCATCTTAATCTCTTTCTTTTGGTGTTCTTTTGAGAAAAGAGTTTTAAAATAAGTTGTGACAGTAGATAATGTGTTTTTGAGTGTTAGGCTTGTGTTGAAACTGAACCATATGAATTTTTTCGGTTGCACTAACGTTGCTAATGAAGATTGTGAGAAGGTTGGTGTGAAGAAAGTTTTCAAGGGTCAAGAGAAAAGGATGATATGACATGATCAAGAAGAGTGAAAAGCCTAAGATTGGGGATGCCCCGGTGGTACATCCAAGCAATTCTAAGAAGACTCAAGCGTCTTAGCTTGGGGATGCCCAAGTCATCCCCTTCTTCGTCGACAAATTATCAGGTCACTTTTAGTGAAACTATATTTTTATTCGGTCACATCTTATGTGCTTTACTTGGAGCGTCTTTTATTTTTTCTTTCAGTTTGTTTTTATTTTTGCAATAAGATTGGTTGGACCCCAGCATTCTTTTATTGGAGAGTGACACGCTCCGCTTTTTCATGGGAATACTTTGTATTCTTAATCTTTGTGCGACTGCTGCATTTATTTAGCTCCTGTTTTGCATGCATCTCTTATCAGAGCTGTTAGTTTTAGTAGTGTTATTTTAGTACTCTCATGTTTGATTGTTGTATCATAAAGAGTATTTTTGTTAAAACATATCTTGTATGGTGTTTGTTGGGAAAAGAAACTGCTGCTTGAAGTAGAATTCATATCAGTGTAAGTAGAAGCTTGTATAGACCGTGACTAGAACTTTTTCATGCCATGGTAAATGTTATTTTAGTTTTAAAGCCTTGTGGATATTGAGTAGCATGAATAGCCTCAAATAGCTGAGAGTGTTTAATATGCCATTGAAATATTAATGAGTTGTTCTTGTCATAGTAAAGCATAAATTTATGGTATTCTCTTTCGAATGTGTTATTTGGTTGACTTGGTGCATGATCACACCATGTTTATGACTATGAAACAGTCACGAATAGCCTCCATGACCACTTAGTTTTTGAACTTGTGATACCTCTTATGCTTTAATTTATGATGTTTATGTCGCTATGCATGATTATGGCTCTAATGCTCTCTTGATTTGTCGCTCCGAGTCTTTTGCAAGCCTCCACCTGTACTGAGTGTGAGCTCTACTTGTGCATACAACTCCCTGAAACCAAAGTTTTCCCATTGTGTCCACCATACCTACCTACATTTGGTATTTAACTGCCACTCCAAAGTAAATTGCTCATGTGTTGTCTTTAAAACTTTCAAAACTACTCCTGCTTTATGTTCCTGTTTTTGCTCATGAGGATGTCAATGGAGAATCTTTATCCCACTTGTTGATTGGATTTCACACCCTGGACTAGTGGCTTCATCCGCTTATCCAAATGATAGAAGAGCTGGTAGCGGGGTGCCCAGTCCCAAATTAATGCAAACAAATTCTCTTCACTATTTTTTCCCCTGGTTTATCAGTCAAAACATAATTGTGTAAACAAAAGAGAAAGAGGGATGACCTTCTACCCAGATGCGTCCTTCACATGGGAGCCTCTCTTGTGAATCCAGTTGGCTTGTGACGTACTGTATTTTTTGTTTACCGTTCGTTGACATTACCACACATCTCCCAAAATATAGACACTCAGTGTCAATTTTTTAATACCTCTGTTTAATAAAATAAAAATCTCTAGCACATGAGTTGATCCCTGCTTCCCTCCACGAAGGGCCTTTCTTTTACTTTTATGTTGAGTCTCCATCTTCTAACTTTATGCATAGTTGAGAGATCATTTTTGCCATTCTGAGTTCTATGTGCATTTGTCCCATAAACATCAATAATTGATTCATGATGTGATATTGTTTGTTCTTAAATTATTTTCTCTAGTCTTCCTCATGAACTTTGAAGGTGTCCTGGCATTTATGTTTTGTCCCACTCTTAAAGACTAGCGAAATACCACTTTGCCATGCTTTCTATATACTTGAAACAAATGTTTATCTTTCTTTGCATTATTATTTCATGATCCTTTATTTGAGATACTCTTCATGATGCAAAGTGATTGCTATGCTTTATTATTAAAGTTCTATTTACCATGTTTGTGTTTGAAGTTCTATGATCCCAACTTACATATGATTTTACTTATAATGATCAAGTTTATGGTAGTAGCATGTCACCTCAGAAATTATTGTGTTTATTGTTTACCTACTCGAGGGCGAGTAGGAACTAAGTTTGGGGATGCTTGATATGTCTCCAACGTATCTATAATTTCTGATGCTCCATGATAATATTATGCCAATTGATACATGTTTTCTCCCTTCTTTATAGCATTTTTACACGTTTTCGGGGACTAACTTATTAACAAGATGCCAAGTGTCAGTTCCTTGTTTTCTGCTGTTTTTTATTTCAGAAAAGTTGTTCTGAAAATATTCTCGGAATTGGATCCCACAAAGCCTGAAGTGCCTATTTTCACCGGAAGAATCCAGAAGACCGAAGAGGAGTCGAAGACGGGCACCAGGGGGGCACACCATAGGGTGGCACGCCCCCTGGCCGCGCCAGCTGGTGGTGTGGGGCCCCAGGGCTCCACCGCCTCTGCCCTTTTGCCTATTTATTCCCCTCAGGTGGAAAATCCTAGGCACCTGATCAAATATCCCCGAAAAGTTCCGCAGCCGTCGTCGTCGTCAACCCTAGATCGGGGGGGGGGGGGGGGCGGGGGTTCTGAAGCTGTCTCCCGGCGCCCTGCCGGAGAGGAAATCATCACCGGAGGCTTCTTCATCACCATGCCTGCCTTCGGAGTGATGCGTGAGTAGTTCATCCTTGGACTACGGGTCCATAGCAGTAGCTAGATGGTTGTCTTCTCCTCATATGCCTCCATGTTTAGATCTCGTGAGCTGCCTAACATGATCGAGATTGTTCTTATGTAATTCTATGTGCTGTGTTTGCTGGGATCCGATGAATATTGAACTTATGTCAAGTTGATTATACTATTTATTGCATATGCTATTTGTGATCTTGCATGCTTTCCGTTGCTAGTGGTTGCTCTGGCCAAGTAGTTGCTAGTGACTCCAAGAGAGAGTATTTATGCTCGATAGTGGGTTCATGTCTCCTTTTCGCCTGTGCTCGAGTGACAGAAACGTGACGGGGGAGGATGTGATGCTGCCACTAGGGAGAAAACAACGGTGTGAGTGCCCGCGTGTACAATCATTGCTTACTTTACACACTTTGTTTAATGCAATTATCTGTTGCTTGCAACTTAATACATAAGGGGCTTCGGATGATAACCTCAGGGTGGATTATTAGTCATAGATGCATTTGGATTACGGTCTAAGTATATTGTTGTAATGCCCGCACTAAATATCATAGTAGTCATCATGTCATGAATGTGCACTAAGGTGCAACTTTATTTGTCAATTTCCCAGTTGTAATTTGTTCACCCAACATGCTATCTTATGGAGAGACACCACTAGTGAACCTATGAACCCCGGTCCATTTTCTTACACTGTTAAACAAACCACTACAATTTCCTACTTTCTTTACTTACTGCAAACATACACAATTTTCTACACTATACGTCTAATCTTTGTTTTCAGCAAGACCGGTGAGATTGACAACCTCACTCTACCGTTGGGACAAAGTATTTTGGTTGTGTTGTGTGCAAGTTCCGCGTCGTTGCTGACACTGGTGAGGCGCCATCACCATCGTCAGTGGCATCAACCTTTCAAATATCCTCTTCCTCCTACTAGATTGATAACCTTGGTTCTTAACTGAGGGAAATTCTTACGCTACACTCATCACACCCTCCTCTTGGGGTTCCCAACACACAGGAATTTCTGCAAGGAATTTCTGTAGCCCTTGTCAGCATCAAGGAATTTCTGGCGCCGTTACCGGGGACTTAAAATTCATCATCATCAAGAAGTCTCCCTGTCAAGGCACTATCAAGGCATAGCAACATGGCCTCAGAGATTTAGACGGCTGCTTCGGCATACAAATACCAATTTTTGGACGCCCACGTCCCTTTTGAGACGAAAAAGATTTAGAGGGCCCATGCCGAGGCTAAATGCAGATTCTTCGCTTGGCTAGTCGCACACGGCAAGATCCGTACCACGAACAACTTTGTCTTACGGGGATGTCCGCATGATCCTATTTGCAAGTTTTGCCACATCCACCCCGAGACGGTGCAACATCTTTGTCATGATTGTTCCTTCACCGATGCGGTTCGGGACTCGGTCCTTGAGACTAATAACCTTTCCGATGACCAACACCAACATGATAGCAACAAATATAGATTTCGAAGAATGGTGGCTACACTACATCAAGAACCCCCCGAAGGATAAGAAGAGGACTCCCAGCGGAATCGTCAGTTATATTATTTGGGGTGTGTGCAAGGAGCGGAAAAGAAGTGTGTTCATGAACATGGCTCTGCCGATTGCAGATGTGGCACACCTTGTTCATAATGAGATTGATCAACGGGTTTATGCATTCATGGATGACCCAGGAGACTGAGGAGTGCTTCTATGCCTCCCCTTTCCCTTTTTCCTTATTTCTTGCCTATCTTGAGGCCTCCCTGTAAAGAACTTGCTTTGTATCGGACCAAGATGATACAGATCAACGTGATCCGAGAGGATTTTGGCCCAATCTTTCACGGCGATCGAAAAACAACAAAAGATAACTTCGTTCGGTAAGCAGATTTGATCTACTCCACGACACGCGCAACAGATTCTCGCGAATCAGCAAACAAAACAAACGATATTGGTGCCCCCCGACATGGGACCTTTTCTGTATTCTCAATCTCAAATAATTTCAACTCTCCTATTACATGGCTGCACCTGGCTTTATATATTAGCCAACTCAACTTGACTTGCAAGCAAACCAACTAGAAAACTAAAATAACTTTATACGGATCCACTTTTCCTAAACAGAAAATAAAACGACACACTAAAATTAAAATGACTCTTCTGTAGGTGCTCCATATTATCACGTCTATACGTGGACCCCATCCGGATTCCTTCAAACACATCACGCTCCACCAAAACTGTTTCAAATATAGTCACGCCTCCTTTGATCTTCTTTTTGCGCGGTAAGAAAAGGAACAGTAACCGTCTCTTGATAGCATCAGTAGTAGGGAAAAGAATATACGCAATTGATACGTCCATTTTGCATCACTATTTTATATCATAATTTTCTGTTATTCATCGATATATTTCATGTTGTGATGCATCTCTTATGTTATTTTATCTTATTTTGCATGTTTTATAATTTTTGGAGAATAAACACCCGGACCAGAAATCTGATGGAAAAAGTACCGTCGATATACCATATTTCAGAAGATCAGAAGAAGAAGGGGGACATCCGGGGGTTCCTAAAAGTCCTGAGGAGGAACACAACCAGAAGGAGAGCCAGAGAGGGGCCACCAGGGGCCCACACCTAGGGGTGGCGCCCCCTGGCCGCGCCACCTAGGGGTGTGGCCACCTTTGCCCACCTCCTGGGGTCATCTTTGGCCCCCTAAGCCCGAGGGAACCCTAAGCCTCATTCCATCCTCAAAGAATTATTCCGCCGCCGCTGCGGGGCGGAAAACACCCGAGAGAGAAAAGCTCTCTCGCAGGGAGAAATCTGCCGGGGAAATTCTTCTCCGGAGAGGGGAAATCACCGCCATCGTCACCGTCATCACTCCGGGCATCATCAAGATCGTCATCATCACCACCAACCCCATCACCCTCATCATCCACCTTCATCCCACTGTAACAATTAGGGTCCTCTATCGTTGTTTTGCATTAGATCTCTCTCCCGGTGTGGATTACTTGTTAGTAGTTGATGCTTGTGAGATTTATCGGTGTTTGCACTTTATGATCAGATTGTTATCATCCATTATATCACCTCTGATTATGATCCATATGATGTGTTGTGAGTAGTTCGTGTTGTTCTTGAGGACATGGGAGAAGTCAAGTTGTTAGTAGTGAAGTAATGTTGAACAATATTAATGTTTGATATTTAAGTTGTGGTGTTATTCTTCTAGTGGTGTCATGTGAACGTCAACTACATGATACTTCACCATTTATGGGCCTAGGGGAATGAATCGTGTATTTTGCTACTAATTGTGGGGTTTCCAGAGTGATAGAAACCTAAACCCGCGTTAGGAAACCATTACGCGAGGGAGCGTAGGATCCCGGAGTTTAAAGCTGTGGTTAGATTTATTTCTTAATTACTTTCTTGTAGTTGCGGATGCTTGCAAGGGGTATAATCACAAGTATGTATTAGTCTTGGATGGTACGGTACATTAGCATAGATTCACCCACACAACACTTATCAAAACACCAAAGTTATTCAACTACATGGAACAAAAGCACTTGACAGAAACCTCCCGTGTGTCCCCGAGAACGTTTGTTAATCATAAGTAAACTCACTGGCTTGTCCTTTGCTGAAGAAAGGATTGGGCCACTCGCTGCAATTACTACTACTGTATTTTATTTACTCGCACTTTATTTATCTGCAATATCAAAAGCCCCTACAAATTTGTTTTCCAGTATTTACAGTTATTCCTTCATCGAAACTGCTTGTCAACACCTTCTGTTCCTCATTGGGTTCGACACTCTTATTTATCGAAAGTACTACGATACACCCCCTATACTTGTGGGTCATCAGAAACACACATAGGAAGTGTTGTAACACTCTCACGCACTCCTCCTCCTCCTCATCCGCTCGACTCGACTCGACACGTCGCGATCGCGTTTCGTGAAAATTGAGTTCAAGATTTTTTGTCTTTATTTTGCTGGTTTGGAAAATCGAGTTTGTAGTCGTGACGGACGAGTCACAGCTGAGGCGGTTCAGGTCACTCCCGTATGGGGTGTTGCAACCGACTCGAACGAGCGGCGCAGGCTTCCCACACCCATTAGGTTTTCTGAGCCGCGGTATAAAAGGCAGGCGCCATGGGCATTGTATACATACCGAAGCCCATCTAGGTTTTGCCACCTCGTTCCTTGCGCCGCCATCGTAGTCTAATCCATCCCGAGCGCCGGCGTCCATCGGCAAACGGGAGAGCAGGTCTCCAGAACCAGGCACCTTTGTGATCCTGTACGGGAGAGGGCAAATTAGGCTTTTGGGAAGCGTTTCGCATGACTGCTCGCTGCTTCCACGATGGCTCGTCTACCTACCAAGTCAGGCGGTTTTGCGTACCGCCGTCTCAAGTGTCGTCTACTTCGACCCGTCATCGCCAACGTCGTCGTCAACACCATCACTGCACCGAACGCATCTGATTCATCTGCAAACCTTCGGTACGTGCATCGTGTATCTGTTGACTGGTTAAACATGTATACTGTTAACATGTTTAGAGATATATTGTTGCTGCTATTCATGTTGTCTACTGCATCTACTATGTTTGAGTTTCACATGTTAATAGTTGCTACTGTCATGATCTATATTCTTGTATTAATCGTGGAAATTATGCCTTTTTTAATTATTCAACAATCAAAAAACCTAACTGTAGATAATTTCCTGAACTGAGTATGGCTAATCTAAGTGATGCAGTGAGAATGGAAATTTTCAATGGTGCCAGCTTTAAGAGATGGAAACGGCGATGCCAACTGTGGCTTCAGTCCGGAGCTACTGACGAAGTTCAGAATAAGTTCAAGAAAGCCAGTACTAATTTCGGAAGCTGTATTCAGAGTGTCCTGGATGGACGTATGTGCGATGTGTATATGCACATCGAAGACGCTAAGGAGCTCTGGGATGCACTGAATGCTAAATTTGGTGCGTCCGATGCAGGCAGTGAACTGTATATCATGGAGAGGTTTAACGATTACAAGATGGTGAATAACCGTTCTGTAGTCGAACAGACTCATGAGATACAGTGCATTGCGAAAGAGCTTGATCTGCTCAAGTGTGTGAATCCTGATAAGTTTGTGGCTAGATGTATTATTGCAAAACTGACTTCTTCATGGAGGATTTTCACCACATCTCTCAAACATAAGAGACATGTGATATCAGTTAAAAATCTGATAGCGTCTCTTGATGTTGAGTAGAAAGCTCGGGCAAAGGACACAACTAAGAGAGGTGGTGATTTGCAGTCTAGCGCCAATATGATACATAAGATCATCACATCAAGAACAACAACAAGAATAAAGAGAATTATAAGCCCCAGTTCAATGGTCCTGTAAGTACTACTTCCTTTAAGAATAATAAGAAGAAGGTGTTGAATAAAGTTGGGCTCGAGTGCTATACATGTGGAGCGCTCGGCCACTTTTCTATGGACTGCCCAGACCGTGCAGAAAAGAAAGGGAAGAAATGTTTCAAGAATGTCAATGTCGTGACCACTAGCAACACTGATGGGTACGGTAATTTACCGATGGTACTTTCAAATTTTCAATCTACGTGTTGGTGGATTGATACGGGTGCTAATGTTCATGTGTGTGCTGACGTCTCTATGTTCATTTTTATCAGGTCGCACAGGATTCTTCCGTCCTAATGGGCAATGGATCATATGCTTCTGTTCATGGTGTTGGCACGGTAGATCTGAAGTTTACTTCGGGGAAGATCGTGCAGCTGAGGAACGTGCAACATGTCCCTACTATGAATAAGAATCTCGTCAACGGATTCCTTCTCTGCAGAGATGAGTTTAAAGTAGTGTTTGAGTCTAATAAAATAGTTGTGTCAAGATTTGGACAATTTATTGGTAAAGGCTATGAGTGTGGAGGCTTGTTCCGCTTTTCACTTTCCGAATTTTTCAATAAGTCAGTAAACCATATTTGTGGCAATGTTGATTCAGATGCTAGTGTTTGGCACTCTCGTTTATGTCATGTTAGTTTTGGTTTACTGTCTCCGCTATCCAGTTTAAATTTAGTTCCTAATTTCACCATTGCCAAAGGTTCTAAGTGTCATAGTTGTGTGCAATCTAAGCAACCTCGTAAGCCTCACATGACAACCAAGGAGAGACACATGGCACCTCTAGAATTCATACATTCTGATCTATACGAGATGAATGATGTGTTGACAAAAGGTGGAAAGAGATATTCCATGACGTTAATTGGTGATGCTACTACATTCTGCTATGTTTATTTGTTGCAAACTAAAGATGGGGCTTTAGACTAATTTAAAATTTATAAGGCTAAAGCTGAAAATCAATTAGAGAGAAAGATCAAACGTTTAAGGCCGAATCGTGGTGGAGAGTATTTCTCTAAAGTGTTTGATTAATTCTTTGAGGAGTATTATTCATGAGAGGGCGACTCCCTACTCTCCCCAATCAAACGGAATTGCTCAGAGGAAAAACCGCACGCTGACCGACTTGGTAAATGTAATTTTGGACACTGTTGGTTTATCTAAGGCATGATGGGGGAGGCTTTATTGATTTTGTGTCATGTTCTGAATAAAGTTCCAAACAAGAATAACGAGAAAACACCTTATGAGGAGTGGGTTGGGAGAAAACCATCACTTTCGTATTTGCGCACATGGGGATGCTTGGCGAAAATCAATGTTCCCATTCCAAAGAAACACAAACTCGGACCGAAGACAACGGATTGTATCTTTCTAGGTTATGCTCAACGTAGCATTGGTTATATATTTTTAGTGGTTAAATCCGAGGTACCTGATATGCATGTTGATACTATTATAGAATCTTGTGATGCAACATTTCTTGAGAATATGTTTCCTATGAAAGACATGCATAGTTTTGCTGAATTTTCTTCTGAATTAATTCCTGAATCTAGTACATTTAGTGATTACTCTGAACAACTCCTTATTGCGAAAGTCCTTGAGAAGGATGACAATGAAGCTCCTAAACAGAGAAAGAGACAAAGGATTGAAAAAGCTAAGGCCTAATGGTTGTAAGCCAGTGGGCTGTAAGTGGGTGTTCAAGAAGAAGTTAAGGCCTGATGGTACTATTGAGAAGTACAAGGGATGTCTTGTAGCCAAGAGCTACACTCAGCGAGAAGACGAAGATTATTTTGACACCTATTCACCCGTTTCTAGACTGATCACCATTCATGTACAACTTTTTCTGGCTACCTCTTATGGTCTTATCGTTCATCAAATGGATGTAAAGACATTTTTCCTTAACGAAGAGTTGGAAGAGGAAATCAATATAGATCAGTCTGATGGGTTTGTAGTAAAAGGTGAAGACATAAATGTGTGCAAATTGTTAAAATCTTTGTATGGACTGAAACACGCACATAAGCAATGGCATGAGAAGTTCGACATAACTTTAACTTCTACGGGTTTTGTCATTAATGAGGCTAATAGGTGTGTATACTACCACGATGATGGTGGGGGCGATAGTGTTATATTATGCTTGTATGTTGATGACATACTGATTTTTGGTACAAGCATGATTGTAATAAATGAGGTCAAGTATTTCCTATCAAAGTGCTTTGATATGAAAGATCTGGTAGAAACTGATGTAATTCTGAACATTAAACTTATTAAGGATGAGAGTGGGATTACGCTAACGCAATCACACTATGTTCACAAGGTCTTGAGCCGTTTCGTTTTTCTTTGATAGCAAGTCTTTTCCAACACCTTATGATCCCAACGTGACACTTCGAAAAAACAAGAGGATTGCGATAGATCAATTGAGACACTCTCAAATAATCGGTTCACTCATGTACCTTGCAACTGCGACGAGGCCTGACATCTATTTTGCTGTGAGCAAATTGAGCAGATTCATGTCAAACCCAGGTAATGACAATTGGCATGCACTTGAAAGGGTCATGCACTATCTGAACGGTACTATGAGCTATGAGATTTACTATTCGGGGCACCCTGCCGTGCTTGAGGGATACAATGACTCGAGCTGGATATAAGATGTAGATGAGCTCTACGCCACAAATGGATATGCATTTCTTTTTGGAGGTAGTGCAGTGTCATGGAGGTCTTGTAAACAGATCATATTGACGAGGTCAACCAGGAAGCAGAACTTACTGCTTTAGATACAACTACTGTTGAGGCAGAATGACTGCGTGATCTCTTGATGGACTTGCCGGTGGTTGAGAAACCATTACTGGCCATCCTAATAAACTGTGATAATCAAACAGTGATTACTAAGGTGACCAGTTCTAAGGATAATACAAAGTCACATTAAAATACGTTTGAAGTCTGTCAGGAAATTGAGAAACTTCATAATTATTACTATTACGTATATTCAAACAGACAAAAACCTCGCAGATCGCTTTACGAAGGGACTATTACGTAATGTGATAGATAGTGCATCGAGGGAGATGGGTATGATGCCGTGAGTGTTACACCATAGTGGTAACCCAACCTATGTGATTGGAGATCCTGTGAATTAGGAGCTGGGTAGAACAAGCTAGTGGTTTGACTGAGAAGAGTATTTGATAGACCCTCTCTGAGTGAAGATGCATAACTCTCAAAGAGCTGCAAGAGCTGCGGCAACTCGCGCGGCGGGAGCTAGTGACGTTGGTATCGCTCTATGCGGATGATGTTGTGATCTTCTGTCACCCAGATGAGACGGAATTACGCGTCATTCGCGCGATCCTTGAGCTCTTTGGCCACGCTTCAGGGTTGTGCACCAACTTTGCGAAGTGTTCGGTCTCGCCGATCGCCTGCGCCGAGGAGGAGGCCACCGCTGCCGCTGGGACTATGGAGTGCCAATTGGCACCCTTCCCGGTCAAATACCTAGGCATCCCCCTCTCGGTGACACGGCTGCCGGGTGAGGCCTTACAACCGCCGGTGAACAGGTTGACAGACATGTTGCCATCTTGGAAAGCTGCCATGATGCCCAAGGCAGGACGATTGGCGCTTATTCGCTCGGTACTTGCGGCGACCCCGCTGCACCAACTTATTGTGTTGAGCCTAAACAAAAAAGTACTAAAGCAGGTGAACAAAATCCTGCGCGGGTTCCTTTGGACTGGCAGACAGGAGGCCAACGGGGGCACTGCCATGTGAACTGGGACAGGGTGTGCCGACCCCTACAGCTTGGGGAGGTTGGGGATCCCAGACATGGCACGGACATCCATCAGCCTGCGGGTTAGATGGCTGTGGAGGATGCGCACTGACCCCCTACGCCCTTGGCGCGGGATCAACATGCAGTTCTCCGAGGTGGAGAAGCAGATCTTCGACGCCTCCACCTACATGGTGGTGGGTGACGGGACCTCCACACTCTTTTGGGTGAACAGGTGGATGGAGGGTAAGAGCATTAGGGAGGTTGCGCCTGACCTTTTTGCGCTGATCCCCAAGAGGCGCATGAAGCGACGCTCGGTGCACCATGCGCTCGTTGAGCGCAGTTGGATCACTGATACGGTGCTTTCCCTATGGCAGTACGTTCAATTGTGTACAAGACTGCATGATGTTCACCTTTCGACGACGCCGGATAGGCTGCTCTGGAGATGGACGGCGGATAACCAATACACCTCCAGATCGTGCTACAACATCCTTCTCGAGGGGTCGCTGCCTTCAGGATCCTGGGAACTCACCTGGAATATCTGGGCCCCTCCGAGAGCGAGATTCTTTATTTGGATGGCATGCCAAGACAGGTGTTGGACGGGTGAGCGACTGGCCAGGCGGACTACCTCATGCGGCGCATTGCCCGTTCTGTGACCAGGCAATAGAGACGATGGCACACATCCTTACTGGGTGCCCCTTCTCGAGGACGATATGGCATGAGGTGCTATCGTGGATCCGATCCCCCGGGACCCTACCGACGAGTGAGGACACCTTCACGGACTGGTGGGCAAGGGCATTGCAAGCAACCCCTCGTGTGCTACGTAGTGGCACCTCTTCACTGATCATGCTGACGGCGTGTGTCGCACCCTGGTTTCTAGGGGATACTCATCGGGCCGAACTGGATAGCAGATGCTTGGATTATGGGGCATAACTGCTCCCACGTCCCAGCTTCCTGGTAGGCCTGCGCTTATGCGCGACAACACAAGCCCTGCTATTCCATCGTCGATGTAAACTATCCACTAGAGACCATAGGCACTACTGTCGACGTACTTCATATCAATCACGCAGGGTACGTCAACAGCGTTAAACGGAATGATACCACAACACATCTCTAAGACACAAAAGATTGAAATAAGGTTGCAAATGGCCTTCACTAAGGCAGAGAATAGCAAATACAATCATCCAGAGGACACATGTCCCATCATAACATCATTACATAGCAGCAGAAGCAAACAAAGGGTCTGAATACAGACAAATCCAAATAGGCTTAAGAAGCCGGCAATGAAAAAGGAAGACGGAGCCCATCCACGAAGTCTCGGATCCTGCCCGGGTCCGCTATCTACTCGTCAACAGCGTCGTCGTACTCCACGTAGTAGCCTCCATGGGGATCCTCGGAATCGTCGTCTGCGTAAACCACCGCCCCAAAGGGGTCAGTACAACAACGTACTGGCAAGCAAGACTCACAGTTCACCAAAGTGTAACCCATCAACACCAAGCACATATGCCTTGGGTTCAACGGAAGAAAGGGGGTTATAAAAGATGCTGCAACTGGCTGCGCTAACCAACTACAGAAACACTACTACTTCCAGCTAACAGAAAGGAGATAAGATAGCGTAACGTAACCAACTGTTGTTGACCATCAAACAAACCCATCCTGGATCTCGTCCCTTATCCAAAGAAGCAATCCGAGGATAACTCACACAGTTGGATTAATGAATAATGGATCAAGTTGTTGTGTCAATAAGTCTATTACTAGTCAAGTTAACATTAGTTAGGTGTAAGTTGTTCTGAGTTCTTGTTAGCCAGTACTTTCACCAAGTCGTCACATAACCGCGGACAACACGGCTTCTCGAGAAGATTTATCCCTGCAGGGTGTGCTCCAGTACCCGTACACACTCGAGCCACCAACTAAAACTCAGGTGGACTCGACACGACTCGAACCATCTCTACAACCTGTCCTAGGAGCCACGGAGCTATAAGGTCCCGGCCAGTCCGACCTAACCTAAGCGCAGGGGTGAAAACCACACCCCCCGGCACCACAGGCCTCGCCCTATATGCATCATCATCATCAACAGTAACCATGGGAGCGACCCATTCATGCTTATGCGCAAATGGAACTCCCGAACTAAGTGTGGCTCTTCGGACAAACTGCGGATCAGGTCAAAGTCGAGGGGGGTTCCATACCACCACCGGGATGCGGTGAGCACGCTCATCATGGATCAGTAGACAAGACCCTTTTCCTAATTAGGGTCGACACTAGCAGGCCTCAAAACCACGCCGGGCCTCCTGCCGGTGTCTTATCAGCATATTATTAACAACAGGTTGATTTATTAACATCGAGCCCCCAGAACATAATAGAATATGATAACAGAAAGTAACTGACAGCAGACTCGAGCAAAACAACCCTAAGCATGCTAGTAAGACACGGGCTCAAACAACGGGGTTATAGGAGTGGAGGTGAGGCAATATCAAGGTTAAGGGATTCATGTGATATGTTCGTAACAGAAACAACTACTACTAAGGCTAGCAGAAAAGAACAACGGAAAGTATCGGTAACCAATGTTGAAAGGAACACAGTGGTTCATGTGAGTGATAACTTGCCTGCAAACCCAGTAGCCTGGTACTGGGCTAAATCCTCAGAAGGGGTGTCGTAAGGATCGTCGGTCTCAACGTCGTCGTCTATCCGAGAAGAAGCAAACAAACAACGCAGGGAACAAACAATCAATAACATGGCATAGTGCACAATCATGGGAGGATGCATGACCATTTAATTGATGCATCAAAATAAACTAGCTATCATGGTAACACAATTTAAATGGACCCATATGCAAGTTTGAGTTGCATATGAAAAGCCCATGCATTTAGGTTGAAATAATTGTTTTACAACTAATCATTAGGTGAAAGTGGATTAGTATGATGCATGGATGAGGAAAACAGAAAAATAACAACAATAGAACCAATTTAAAATAGGGTTTACCAATTTAGAAATTTATTTATTAATTTAGGGGATTTTGGTTCCTTAAAGGGATTACACCAATAGTTGTTGTTTTCACCAATTTAAATTGTGCAAAACAAATAAAAAAATTCATATTTGAAAAGAACACACAATTTTAGGTGGATTACATGTTTCAAATATTGAAAAAGGAGTTAGGATGAATTTATTATGATTGAAACAATATTAAACAAGTTTTAAATGAATTTAAAACAAGCATGAATTTTATTTGAATTTTATTTGTTCAACACATAAATTCAAATTCATGTTTGAAAAGTTTATACTTTTCTAGGTTGAAAACATATTTTGCATGTTCAAAAATAATTTTATTTGAGCAAGTTATGATTTTATCAAATTTAAATGAATTAAACAAGGATTAAATTATTTAGGCAATTTTAATTATTCAAATCATGAAACAAAATTTATATTTGAATTGGTGGTTCAAAATGGTTTGGAAAACATATTTTATTTGCATGATTTGGATTAATAATGAATTAGTTATGGATTTTAGCAAATTGCAATTGAATTATTTGAATTCAAATTTGAATTGCATTTTGAAAATTCAAAACAGAAAACAAATGCTATAGATAGATAGACAATTTAATTTGGTGCGGTGTACATATTTTATTTATTTTAGTCGGAGTTGGGATTTAAAAGTTATTTGGGTTTGAAGTTTAGGGACTAAACTGTAATAAAAACTGGATTTAAATTAAAGAAAAGGGCCGAAAAAACAATTGCACCGTGCAGCGACCAGCCGCAGCCGCTGACAGTGGGCTAGGGCCTGCGTGGCGCCTAGGTGGCCTGCAGGGCCACTGACAGTGGGTCCCGCGCGGGTGCGGGCAAGGGAAAAAATTGGGGAGGCAAATGCCTCCCCTGGGATTTGATCCCGGGACCTCTCCCTTGGGCGCACGGGACGTTGGCCAGTTGGGCTATGAGCGATGTCTTGACAGGTTCGGGTAGCAAAGGAGGTTATCTTTCCGTTAACGCTACTAACTGAAATTTCTGAACTTTGGTTGCAGGTGCTCACAGCGATGGTGGACAGGGAGGGCGGCCGGCGATGGGCAGTTGCGGCTGCTCGCCGCGGATCGCGGCCGTGCGTGCGGTGGCCGCCGTGCGCCGCTGCGGCCGCTCGTGCGGGCTCGTGCCCGAGAGGGAAAAGGAGAGGAACGAGGGGCGAGGTAGCGACTCACAGAGGGAACGGAGGCGAACGGTGGAGGACGACAGGGTGCGGCCGACGGCGAACTTGGATGGCGGCGGCGATTCCGATGGTCCTCGGGGGAGACCGAGGCCACGGGGAGGATGAGGGCGGCGTGCCGTTTCCGTTCCCGGCCCTAGCGCGGCCGGGCGGGCGCCGTGGCGCCGGCGGCGAGCCGGAGAGGGAGGCTGCTGTGAGGAACTCGGTGGGTAACAGAGAACTGCGAGAGAGAGGGCAGGAGAGGAAGGAGATGGAGGCGCTCGAGGGAGAGAGGGGTGGAGGAAAATTTAGGGCACAGAGGGGGCTCGGCCATGTATTTTAAAGGGGGAGGAGGAGCTGCCGATCGGCCGTTCTTCTCTGTACATGCAGACGTGGTCGATGGGGATGTAATCCATACGCGAGGAAGAAGACAACAGAGGGGGTACGGGCCAGGGGCAGTTGGGCTAGCCCAAGTGGGCTGGCTGCTCTCTTCCCCCCTCTCCTTTTTTTTTATTCTTTTTGTTTATTACTTTTTTTTTGCAGCTTTGGAAAGGAGAAAGAAGAGATGGTTTTAGGGTTAGCAAATTTTTAGGACAAATTTCTATTGTTTTGTTTTTGTCACAACACCATAAAACAAACTTTGTTTTCCAAAAAAAAAATATTTTATTTAGTTGATGTTTGGTAATTAAATGAATTGAGCAATTTTGGTAGAAACAATTGTTGGTTTGTTTTGTAGTTTTTTATTTGAAACAGGTAACATAACAAGTATGCATAAAGGTTTGAATTTTTGTTTGGAATTCATAAGAAAACAAATGGAAACAATTGAAATCAAATGCAAAACAATGCAAACAAAAATCAAATGCATATGATGACATGATGCAAAGCAATAATAAACAAGAAACAAACATCTAGGGGGAGATTTTCATACTTGGGATGTTACAAAACGCCCCCCCTTGAAGGAATCGCGCCCCGAGATTCCTACTGAGAAGTGAAAAGGTCCGGATACTTCTTGCGAAGATCCTCTTCGGTCTCCCACGTTGCCTCTTTATCAGAATGATGAGACCACTGCACTTTTAAGAACTTGGTGCTCTTGTTGCGAGTCTTACGCTCGGTCTCATCGAGAATACGAACAGGGTGCTCCTCATAAGATAGATCATCTTGCAGTTCAATGGAATCATGATCAACTGCACGATCTGGATCTTTGAAACACCTCTTGAGCTGTGACACGTGAAACACATCGTGCACCTTGGATAGTTTTTCTGGAAGTTCAAGACGATAGGCATTTTCCGCACGCCTTGAGAGAATGTTGAACGGACCAATGTATCTCGGTGCTAGCTTTCCTTTGACACCAAAACGATGAGTGCCTCTGAAGGGAGTTACACGGAGATATGCTTTGTCACCAGGTGCATAGATCATATCCCTGTGCTTGCTGTCATAGTAGCTTTTCTGATGAGACTGAGCAATCTTGAGATTGTCACGAATGATGCGAACTTTATCTTCGGCTTCCTTAACAATGTCAGGGCCTAAGAGTGAACGTTCACCAGCTCCAGACCAGTTGATTGGACTCCTGCATCTGCGGCCATAGAGTGCTTCAAACGGTGCCATGCCTAGGCTTGCCTGGAAGCTGTTGTTGTAGGAGAATTCAACATATGGAAGGCATTCCTCCCATTTCATGCCAAAGGATAGACCACATGCTCTGAGCATATCCTCGAGAATCTGATTGACTCTTTCGACTTGCCCTTGAGACTGAGGATGGTAAGCTGTGCTGAACAGAAGTTTGGTGCCCAATGCTTCTTGAAAGCTTTTCCAGAAATGAGAAGTGAATATGCTTCCACGGTCTGAGCTTATTTCCAATGGAACACCATGAAGAGGAACAATCTTTGTTGTGTAGAGCTCTGCTAACTGGCTAGCTGAGATTGTTTCTTTGACAGCAAAGAAGTGAGCTACTTTAGTGAGTCGATCAATAACAACGAAGATTGCATCGTTGCCCTTCTTGGACTTTGGAAAACCAGTGACGAAGTCCATTTCAATCATGTCCCACTTCCACTCAGGAATTTTCAGAGGTTGGAGAAGACCGACTGTTTTCTGATGAACTGCCTTAACACGTTGACAAACGTCGCATTCAGAAACGTATTGAGCAATTTCACGTTTCATGCCAGACCACCAATAGAGTGTTTTGAGATCCTGGTACATCTTTGTACTTCCAGGGTGGATGGAGAGAGGAGTTTCATGAGCCTCCTTGAGAATAACATCTTTGAGACTTTGAATTTGAGGAACTGCAATGCGTCCTTCGAAGAACACGGTTCCCTTGTCATCAATTGAGAAGCACTGATACTTCACATTGCCTGCTTTGATGTTATTTGCGATCTTCTTGATCTCAGCATCACGAAGTTGTTCAGAACGAATCTTGTCCTCGAGAGTTGGACTAGCTGTCAAGTTCGCAAGATAACCTTGAGGAACAAGACCAAGGTTCAGCTTTTGGAATTCTTCATGAAGTGGAGGTTGGCTTTCCATGATCATGAGATTATTGCAATACGACTTTCGACTGAGAGCATCGGCCATAACATTAGCCTTGCCTGGAGTGTAAGAAATGGTTAGATCGAAGTCTTTGATCTTTTCAATCCATCTCCTTTGCCTGAGGTTTAGATCTGGTTGAGTGAAGATGTATTTCAGACTCTTATGATCGGAAAAGATTTCAGTGCGATTACCCAACATGTATTGCCTCCATTTCTTGAGGGCAAACACAACTGCTGCAAGTTCAAGATCATGAGTGGGATAGTTTTGCTCATGGGGGTTCAACTGACGTGAAGCATAAGCCACAACTTGACGTTCTTGCATAAGAACTGCACCTAGACCTTGGAGGGAAGCATCACAGAATATCTGGAAAGGTTTGGTAGTATCTGGGCCAACCAGAACTGGTGTAGAAGTGAGTTTAGTCTTCAGGAGATTGAAACTTTCATCACATTGTGGAGACCAAACGAACTTCTTGTCCTTCTTTGTGAGATCAGTGAGGGGTTTGGCAATCTTGGAGAAGTTTTGGACGAAACGACGGCAATAGCTAGCCAAACCAAGAAAACTTCTGACTTGCTTCACCGTCTTAGGGGGTTTCCAATCAACAATTGCCTTAACCTTTTCTGAATCAATGGCTATGCCCTTGGCAGAGATGACATGACCAAGGTAAGCAACTTCTGGAATCCAGAACTCACATTTGGAGAATTTGGCATATAGACGATGCTCGCGAAGTTTCATGAGAGTGAGACGAAGATGTTCTCCATGCTCTTCCTCGGATTTTGAGTAGACAAGAATATCATCAAGATATACCACAACGAACTTGTCGAGGTATTCATGGAAGACAGAATTCATGAGTCTAGAGAATGTCGCCGGTGCATTGGTGAGACCAAAGGACATGACGGCGTATTCATATAGACCGTACCGAGTGGTGAAAGCTGTCTTAGGAATATCTTCCTTTCTGATCTTTATCTGATGGTAACCCATCCTCAAATCCAACTTTGAGAATATTGAGGCTCCAGCAAGTTGATCAAAAAGATCATCGATACGAGGAATTGGATACTTGTTTTTGATGGTTTTCTCGTTGAGAGGACGATAGTCAACCACGAGTCTCTTTGTTTGATCCTTCTTCGCAACAAACAGAGTTGGGCAACCCCAAGCCGAGGAACTAGGTTGAATGTAACCTTTCTCCATGTACATATCGATTTGCTCCTTCAACAACTTCAGTTCAGGAGGAGCTATCTTGTATGGATGTTTGGAGATTGGAGCAGTGCCTGGTTCAAGTTCGATCACGAACTCAACTGCTCTGTCAGGAGGCATTCCTGGCAATTCTTCTGGAAAGACATCAGGGAATTCACAAACCACCGGAATAGTTTCAATAGATGGTAGAGGATTTGCATTGAGAGTGTAGAGTTGAGCAACTGGATTTTCAGCATGGAAGTAGACTATCTGGCCAGAAGGGTGTTTGATTTTGACAGACTTAGCAGGACAATCAATGACTGCTTTGTTGGCTACCAACGAATCCATCCCCAGAATGACATCAATATCTAAAGAGTGGAGAGCTATCAGAGATGCCTGGAATGGAAGGTTTCCAATTGTGATCTCGATGTTCTGGCTAACTTTATGGCTTTGCCAGCTAGATCCCGGTGATTTCACTAGGAGAGGGATAGACAACTGTTCGAAGTTGATTCCACTGTTGTTTGCAAAGCATTGAGAGATGAAAGAGTGTGAAGCACCAGAATCGAACAAGACTTTAGCACGAAACGAGTTCACAAGAAGTGTGCCCATTACAACGTCTGGAGATTCTTCTGCTCCCTGGGCCTTGACATGGTTCACCTTAACGGTTCTCACGCCAAGGTCGTTGCTGTTGTAGCAACCCAACGGAGGACCACGTATTCTTGTCGGGGTCGACCTGTGGCGAGGTGGAGGTGGAAAGAGGTGCCTTTGCGGACACTTGTCGGAATAGTGGCCCGGCTGTCCACACTTGTAGCATGTAACAACAGAACGAGGAGTTGTTGGACCTGGCTGAGATGGAGCACCTCCTGAAGATACCACTGGGGTGGGAGGGCATGCAAGAAATCCTGCCGGGCTTGGCAAGCAGATGGGCGGTGTTGGAGTGGTATATGGAACCCAAACTCTTCGTTTTTGTGGAGGCATGATAGCTTTTGAGAGATTAGCCTGTTCACGAGAGTGCTTACGAGATTCCTCAACCAATTTGCGCCCATGCTCTTCATTTAGAGCGATGTTGATGAGGTCCTCAAAATTCTTGGCCTTGACGTTGGTGAGAGCATACTTGAGTTCCGGGTTGAGACCCCTGCGGAACTTTGCCATCTTTCTCGCTTCCGTGGATATTTCATCTCCGGCGTAGCGAGCCAGATGATTGAACTCTCTTTGGTATTCGAGAACGTCCAATTTTCCTTGTGTGAAAGAATAGAATTCCTCACGCATTTTCTCCATGAGCCAATCGGGAATGTGATGGCGCACGAAGGCTTGCTTGAAATCCTCTTATGTGATTGCCACACTAGAACCTCTCATTTCTTGGAAATTCTCCCACCAAGACATGGATTGTCCACGGAGAAGGTAGGTCACGTAAGGAACACGGTCCTCGTCAGCCACATGAGCTACCATAAGAGTACGGTTCATTTCATGGAGCCAGTCATCAGCATCCAATGGCTCGGAGGAGGTATCAAACGTGCGCGGATTGAGCTCAAGGAACTCCCGAATAGACACCCGGGTGTTGCCATTACTCCCACGGTCTTGGTTCTGCTGCACCTGCTTTATAACTTGTGTCATCTGAGACAGCACTTTCCCCATCTCAGGTGGCAGTGTGGGTTCTTCGTCACCACTTTCCATCCTGAAGAGGATACCAAGGTTAACACACTAACCGGATAACAAAATCCAATATAAGTGCTTAAAGGATTACTTCAGACGGTAAGTTGACAGCATAGAACAAGGGTGGAGGTTAACAACGGATCAACAGATGAGTTGTTACAACGGAAGAGAAGATTTCTGAAGGACGATATCGAAGCAACAACTGGGAAACAGGAGACCACAAACCTGAGGTACTACGGAGAAAAACCCATCCGGGCTTCTAAAGGATCAATATCTACTGCTTAAGGAATAGAGGATCTTCTTCCGGGGCTTACACGCCTCCGTTCTCGATCGTGAGTAGGAAACATGATAAATCATGTCACAACCACCTCCATTCCTATGGTCTAGTAGATATAACCATCCTAGAGAAACCAGAATACGTGAAAACCTAACTTGAAAGTTTAGATGAGAAGGGAAAAACAACGTTGCACTTCCTTACCAGAAAAGGGAGGGTGGGTGGGGAAAGAAATAAAATGGCAGAATTCCTACTCTCACGTTTCATTTTTCCTATACAGCTACAAAATAGTTTCTAGACTCAACTGCGACCAGTAAAAAGGGATCCTACAGGCAGACAGGCTCTGATACCATTTGTCGCACCCTGGTTTCTAGGGGATACTCATCGGGCCGAACTGGATAGCAGATGCTTGGATTATGGGGCATAACTGCTCCCACGTCCCAGCTTCCTGGTAGGCCTGCGCTTATGCGCGACAACACAAGCCCTGCTATTCCATCGTCGATGTAAACTATCCACTAGAGACCATAGGCACTACTGTCGACGTACTTCATATCAATCACGCAGGGTACGTCAACAGCGTTAAACGGAATGATACCACAACACATCTCTAAGACACAAAAGATTGAAATAAGGTTGCAAATGGCCTTCACTAAGGCAGAGAATAGCAAATACAATCATCCAGAGGACACATGTCCCATCATAACATCATTACATAGCAGCGGAAGCAAACAAAGGGTCTGAATACAGACAAATCCAAATAGGCCTAAGAAGCCGGCAATGAAAAAGGAAGACGGAGCCCATCCATGAAGTCTCGGATCCTGCCCGGGTCCGCTATCTACTCGTCAACAGCGTCGTCGTACTCCACGTAGTAGCCTCCATGGGGATCCTCGGAATCGTCGTCTGCGTAAACCACCGCCCCAAAGGGGTCAGTACAACAACGTACTGGCAGGCAAGACTCACAGTTCACCAAAGTGTAACCCGTCAACACCAAGCACAGATGCCTTGGGTTCAACGGAAGAAAGGGGGTTATAAAAGATGCTGCAACTGGCTGCGCTAACCAACTACAGAAACACTACTACTTCCAGCTAACAGAAAGGAGATAAGATAGCGTAACGTAACCAACTGTTGTTGACCATCAAACAAACCCATCCTAGATCTCGCCCCTTATCCAAAGAAGCAATCCGAGGATAACTCACACAGTTGGATTAATGAATAATGGATCAAGTTGTTGTGTCAATAAGTCTATTACTAGTCAAGTTAACATTAGTTAGGTGTAAGTTGTTCTGAGTTCTTGTTAGCCAGTACTTTCACCAAGTCGTCACATAACCGCGGACAACACGGCTTCTCGAGAAGATTTATCCCTGCAGGGTGTGCTCCAGTACCCGTACACACTCGAGCCACCAACTAAAACTCAGGTGGACTCGACACGACTCGAACCATCTCTACAACCTGTCCTAGGAGCCACGGAGCTATAAGGTCCCGGCCAGTCCGACCTAACCTAAGCGCAGGGGTGAAAACCACACCCCCCGGCACCACAGGCCTCGCCCTATATGCATCATCATCATCAACAGTAACCATGGGAGCGACCCATTCATGCTTATGCGCAAATGGAACTCCCGAACTAAGTGTGGCTCTTCGGACAAACTGCGGATCAGGTCAAAGTCGAGGGGGGTTCCATACCACCACCCGGATGCGGTGAGCACGCTCATCATGGATCAGTAGACAAGACCCTTTTCCTAATTAGGGTCGACACTAGCAGGCCTCAAAACCACGCTGGGCCTCCTGCCGGTGTCTTATCAGCATATTATTAACAACATGTTGATTTATTAACATCGAGCCCCCAGAACATAATAGAATATGATAACAGAAAGTAACTGACAGCAGACTCGAGCAAAACAACCCTAAGCATGCTAGTAAGACACGGGCTCAAACAACGGGGTTATAGGAGTGGAGGTGAGGCAATATCAAGGTTAAGGGATTCATGTGATAGGTTCGTAACAGAAACAACTACTACTAAGGCTAGCAGAAAAGAACAACGGAAAGTATCGGTAACCAATGTTGAAAGGAACACAGTGGTTCATGTGAGTGATAACTTGCCTGCAAACCCAGTAGCCTGGTACTGGGCTAAATCCTCAGAAGGGGTGTCGTAAGGATCGTCGGTCTCAACGTCGTCGTCTATCCGAGAAGAAGGAAACAAACAACGCAGGGAACAAACAATCAATAACATGGCATAGTGCACAATCATGGGAGGATGCATGACCATTTAATTGATGCATCAAAATAAACTAGCTATCATGGTAACACAATTTAAATGGATCCATATGCAAGTTTGAGTTGCATATGAAAAGCCCATGCATTTAGGTTGAAATAATTGTTTTACAACTAATCATCAGGTGAAAGTGGATTAGTATGATGCATGGATGAGGAAAACAGAAAAATAACAACAATAGAACCAATTTAAAATAGGGTTTACCAATTTAGAAATTTATTTATTAATTTAGGGGATTTTGGTTCCTTAAAGGGATTACACCAATAGTTGTTGTTTTCACCAATTTAAATTGTGCAAAACATATAACAAAATTCATATTTGAAAAGAACACACAATTTTAGGTGGATTACATGTTTCAAATATTGAAAAAGGAGTTAGGATGAATTTATTATGATTGAAACAATATTAAACAAGTTTTAAATGAATTTAAAACAAGCATGAATTTTATTTGAATTTTATTTGCTCAACACATAAATTCAAATTCATGTTTGAAAAGTTTATACTTTTCTAGGTTGAAAACATATTTTGCATGTTCAAAAATAATTTTATTTGAGCAAGTTATGATTTTATCAAATTTAAATGAATTAAACAAGGATTAAATTATTTAGGCAATTTTAATTATTCAAATCATGAAACAAAATTTATATTTGAATTGATGGTTCAAAATGGTTTGGAAAACATATTTTATTTGCATGATTTGGATTAATAATGAATTAGTTATGGATTTTAGCAAATTGCAATTGAATTATTTGAATTCAAATTTGAATTGAATTTTGAAAATTCAAAACAGAAAACAAATGCTATAGATAGATAGACAATTTAATTTGGTGCGGTGTACATATTTTATTTATTTTAGTTGGAGTTGGGATTTAAAAGTTATTTGGGTTTGAAGTTTAGGGACTAAACTGTAATAAAAACTGGATTTAAATTAAAGAAAAGGGCCGAAAAAACAATTGCACCGTGCAGCGACCAGCCCCAGCCGCTGACAGTGGGCCAGCGCCTGCATGGCGCCTAGGTGGCCTGCAGGGCCACTGACAGTGGGCCCCGCGCGGGTGCGGGCAAGGGAAAAAATTGGGGAGGCAAATGCCTCCCCTGGGATTTGATCCCGGGACCTCTCCCTTGGGCGCACGGGACGTTGGCCAGTTGGGCTATGAGCGATGTCTTGACAGGTTCGGGTAGCAAAGGAGGTTATCTTTCCGTTAACGCTACTAACTGAAATTTCTGAACTTTGGTTGCAGGTGCTCACAGCGATGGTGGACAGGGAGGGCGGCCGGCGATGGGCAGTTGCGGCTGCTCGCCGCGGATCGCGGCCGTGCGTGCGGTGGCCGCCGTGCGCCGCTGCGGCCGCTCGTGCGGGCTCGTGCCCGAGAGGGAAAAGGAGAGGAACGAGGGGCGAGGTAGCGACTCACAGAGGGAACGGAGGCGAACGGTGGAGGACGACAGGGTGCGGCCGGCGGCGAACTTGGATGGCGGCGGCGATTCCGGTGGTCCTCGGGGGAGACCGAGGCCACGGGGAGGATGAGGGCGGCGTGCCGTTTCCGTTCCCAGCCCTAGCGCGGCCGGGCGGGCGCCATGGCGCCGGCGGCGAGCCGGAGAGGGAGGCTGCTGTGAGGAACTCGGTGGGTAACAGAGAACTGCGAGAGAGAGGGCAGGAGAGGAAGGAGATGGAGGCGCTCGAGGGAGAGAGGGGTGGAGGAAAATTTAGGGCACAGAGGGGGCTCGGCCATGTATTTTAAAGGGGGAGGAGGAGCTGCCGATCGGCCGTTCTTCTCTGTACATGCAGACGTGGTCGATGGGGATGTAATCCGTACGCGAGGAAGAAGACAACAGAGGGGGTACGGGCCAGGGGCAGTTGGGCTAGCCCAAGTGGGCTGGCTGCTCTCTTCCCCCCTCTCCTTTTTTTTTATTCTTTTTGTTTATTACTTTTTTTTTGCAGCTTTGGAAAGGAGAAAGAAGAGATGGTTTTAGGGTTAGCAAATTTTTAGGACAAATTTCTATTGTTTTGTTTTTGTCACAACACCATAAAACAAACTTTGTTTTCCAAAAAAAAAATATTTTATTTAGTTGATGTTTGGTAATTAAATGAATTGAGCAATTTTGGTAGAAACAATTGTTGGTTTGTTTTGTAGTTTTTTATTTGAAACAGGTAACATAACAAGTATGCATAAAGGTTTGAATTTTTGTTTGGAATTCATAAGAAAACAAATGGAAACAATTGAAATCAAATGCAAAACAATGCAAACAAAAATCAAATGCATATGATGACATGATGCAAAGCAATAATAAACAAGAAACAAACATCTAGGGGGAGATTTTCATACTTGGGATGTTACAGCGTGGTGGATCTGGAAGCACAGGAATGCTATTGTCTTTGACAACGTGCGACCCTCGACAAGCTCCCTGGTCGGCACGATCAAGGCCGAGGCAAGTGATTGGATGAAGGCGGGGGCACGCGGTCTCCGACTTCTTCTGCCCTAGATAGGACCGGGTCGTGTTCTGTTATGTGGTGTTGGCCCATCTCTTGGGCTTGTACAAAAACTCTATTTTTCTATAAATGCATCGAAACGCAAAGCCTTTTGCGTTTTCGCAAAAAAAAAAATGTTTATGTTGGCTATTCATAGCAAAGATGCTATCCTACAGAGCATTCTTGAAAAAATGCACCTATGTGAGTCCGATTGTAAACGTCGCAGTCTATGAGATCTGGATGATCTCTAGTAAACTCATGAAGAGACCATGGAGTACGACGCATATGCTCCACCCGCGGGGTATGCTACTGGAAGCGAGGTACTAATTATGACTTTGAGTGAAGTCTATTGGTATAAAACTTGCAATTCAAGGCATAGTCCATTGT
This sequence comes from Alopecurus myosuroides, assembly GCA_028641055.1. Classification (NCBI taxonomy): domain Eukaryota; kingdom Viridiplantae; phylum Streptophyta; class Magnoliopsida; order Poales; family Poaceae; genus Alopecurus; species Alopecurus myosuroides. The sequence goes on along the minus strand of CM054057.1, from coordinate 452,026,812 downwards.
TCAAGTTGCTGATAGATGTAGCTTAAGGCTCCAGGTGGAAATTCAACTTAACCGTCTCTGCTGAAATATTGGTATATAAACAAGTAGCGAGGATTGACAAATCTTTAAATGCGCATTTGAGATCTTGTGGGGGATTGCTGAAATATTGGGCCCATATATGGGGCAGCCCAATAAGAAATGCTGAAATCTCCAAATATCCCATGTGTACAAACAAGTGGTTGGAGTGGGAAGTTTAGTCTCACATTGGAAGTTGGAGGAGTTGCACACCACCTTATAAGGTGGAGTGTTGTAGGACTTGTATGTGAGTGAGAAGGGGAGAGCCACTCGCGCATTCCTCCTCCTCCTCCACCGCTCGCTCGTCTCGACATGTCACGTCGCGATCGCGTTTCGTGAATCGTATTTTTCTGTTTTGGAAAATCGAGTTTGTAGTCGTGACGGATATGTCACAGCTGAGCCGGTTCGGGTCGCTCCCGTATCATGTGCTGCAACCGACTCGAGCGTGCAGCGTGGGCTTCCCACATCGCACCCGTTAGGGTTTTCCGAATCGCGCTATAAAAGGCAGGCGTTGTACACATATCAAAACCCATCTAGGTTTTGCCACCTTGTTCCTTGCGCCGCCATCATAGTCTACCCCATCCCGAGCGCCTGCGTCCACCGGTGAACGAGAGAGCATGTCTCCGGAACCAGTCGCCTTTGTGATCCTGTACGGGAGAGGACGAATTAAGTTTTTGGGAAGCGTTTCGCGCGACTGTTTGCTGCTTCCACGACGGCTTGTCTACCTACCAAGTCTAAGGTGTTGCGTACCGTCGCCTCAAGCGTCGTCTACTTCGAACCGTCATCGCCAACGTCGTCGTCAACAACATCACTGCACTGAACACATCTGCTTCATTTGCAAACCTTCGGTACGTGCGCCGTGTATCTGTTGACTGGTTAAACATGTATAATGTTAACATGTTTAGAGAGATAGTGTTGCTGCTATTCATGTTGTCTACTGCATCTACTATGTTTGAGTTTCACATATTAATAGTTGCTACTGTCATGATCTATATTCTGAAATTAATCGTGAAAATTATGCCTAATTATTCAACAGGATTAGCTGGGAAGCTCAATACAGATGTATCGTGGACTAGTGGAATTGGTCCATTGGCTTCGGCGCATCATGTCGAGGCACCCGCAATGGCTGTAGACGTGTACAGACAGCACACCCGAGATATCACACCAATAGCAACGCTTCCGTCGTTTCTACTCCCTCCGTTCAACAATACTTGACTTCTACTTGTCCAAATATAAATGTATCTAGACACGTTTTAGTGTATACATACATTCATATTTAGACAAATGGAAGTCAACTATTATTAAACAGAGAGATATTAGCAACGGGTGAATGGGACTGGAACTAGCAGTGTAAAATGTTCATGGTCTCTTCTCCATTGCGTGGAACAGATGAAGAAAAAAGAGCTACCAAAAGCAAAGGGTGCTCACCGCACTAAAATATACTCCCTCCGTTCCTGAATGTAGGGCCTATAGTTTTTTGCACGAATATTAATACGGGTATTTTGCATTTGATCGACACATTTTCTCCTAGAAAAAATCGCGAGAGGGGAGTCCCTACTAGTCACAAATTAAACACAATATGTCGTTCAATTTTGGGACTCATTTGTGGATGGCTAATATTGTCCGTAAATCATAATAAACCATATATTTTGAAACTTTTTCCAAAAAACTATAGACCTTACATCCGGGAATGGAGGGAGTACGTCGGTTGTTTATGATATTACAGGGGTTGCTTTGTTGATTGCCAATATGGCGGAATCCTTTGAGCCTCTCAGGCCTAACATACATATATTGATTGTAGGCCAATTTTTTTTGTAATTAATCGATTAATTCTCGAGTGAATTCCAATTCTTATCCTCTAGTCATGCATTTATGACACTAATTTATCCTTAAAAACCGTCAAGCTTACTCATTTTAGAAACTTTGGACCATCTTTTGCTCATTCATATATATTGGACAAGGTCCAAGGTAATGATTGAGACTAAAAAATATCAGGAAAAAATACCACAAATTTTTGAGATGGTGAAAAGAACATTGGACATTATTGTGGATGGCACCACTCCGATCTTTACATATGTTGACACACCACATAGTCCTAGATGCCGTTGTATTCTAACGAAACATGCAAAACGTCAAAATAGGCTAAAACCATGCTCAAAATTTATATGGTTTATTTCTATTTTTTTTAATAAATGGTGTAATAAGTGCCACAATGCACAATTTTGGGGTAAAAAAGTGAAATTCACTCTTAATTCTCCTCACTAAAATGTAAAGTAAAATAAAATAACACAATATTGCCTTTTTTAAATATAGATCTATGGATTTGCCACTTGTTTGCAAATCCCTTGAAAATTATGGAGGACGACACAGGTGCTACTACTATTTTCCTTAAAGTATAGTCCTAATGAGGGGCTACAAAAAGGAAAACATCTGATACATTTTTCACTACATCTTAGCCGAGCTTGTGATTAGCGGCTCTTCTCTCGTTACACGATGTCAAGAAGTGCATAATACGCTATGAGCACCGGCAAAGAAACCACCGTTCCAAATATAACTCTGCATCAATGGGAATTCATTGTCTTTAGGAGTTAGTCATTTCTTGAGCATATATAACACCCGGATAAAAAAAGATAATTATATAGTGACTACAATGAGACGAGGTGCTTACGCCGTGCTGAGTACATCAGCGTGAAGCCCATACTCCTTTGCGAAGACGAAGGATGCGATTGCTTGCGGTAGGGCTGCCTACACACGGAGAACAAATTAGTGTCTATTTGTCTTCTCATGTGGTACTGTGGTTGGCTGCCAAATTTGATTGTTTTTGTCTTATGACTTCTGTAGGCCCATTGCCACAAGGAACTTATCACAAAAGTGCGGCATTCCCGTTGAAAAGTTGGTAAAATTATTTTAAACCCAAATAATATAAAAGAAGCTAATTCTCAAGGTGTCGTCTCTTTACATCGTGTGTTGGTGCATGTTAGATGTTTAGAAACAACTATCATAAATTCACAATATGCTGAATCTTAGATATGCTTCATATTATTTGTTATATATAGAACTTAACTAATAAAAGGATAAACATAATACAAAAAGGTTGGAAGCCAAAACTTTAGATTTAACCAAAGATGGAGAGCTTTGATTCGACGCATTATTCATAAGTTACGGCTCGCCGTCTGAAGGGTTCATACATGGGCCGCATTTGGTGCAGCCCACCGCAGGTAAGTTTTTTTTTTTAAATCTCAAAATTTATTTTTACTATCTACAAAAATATTGTAGCAATAATAAATATATGTGTTATGCAATAGAATTATTCTCGTATAGTTCACATGAACTTTTAAGTTTACTGAATGAAATGATCATATATTTGCAAATCAATGTTCATATACATATATATTTCTATATGAATGTTCGTAAACATTAAAAGTGACATTCAAATTTATAAAAAACACATATTTATTACTTCGTATCAAAATGTAGGATGTTTTAGCATTTATGTAAAAATATGTATCTAAACACGTTTTAGTGTGTAGATTCATGATAGTATATTTAAAATCATGTATTTACAATAAAGAATAATACAAATAATAAACAAAAATAAAAAATATGTATTTTATAATAAAAAGGAAAACATACATGTTTGAAAACAGTTCATGGTTTTGCTAGAAATTAAACAATAAAATAGAAAAACTAAAATAAAACATTAAAAATGCATATACAATAAATACTAATAAAGAAACATAAACAAAAAAATAAAGATACCATAAAAAGGAAAGAAAAAACATAAAACAAAGAGAAAAAACCTTGTTGGGATGGCCGGTGACAAGGCATTGTGTTGCTGAAAAATAGGCGTAAATAAGTTGGACCAACTTTGCTTACTCAACAATGGACTATTTTTTCGGGTGAAGAGTTATTTTTCTTTAATTTCCATTAACGAAACCACAAAATTGTTGACTAATTCTAGGGTGGCAAAGAATGAGACACCCATATTAATCTTGCAACTCAAGACCAATTTTTGGTTGTGTTGTTCTGGTTTTTTTTTCTTGGGTTGACCATCTAATTGCTGAAATGGAGAGTTCGTTCTATCAAGATAGGAAATTGTCACTTGTTAAAATGGACTCTATATCCATGTTCTCGTCGGGAGTGATGTTTTGCCTTCCGAGTTCATATGCTCCTGTTATATTAAAAGTAAAAAAAATAGTAAAACATTTCAAAAAAATTCTATTTTTCTGTGTGATGAACTTATACAAGTGTGCTACATATGTGCCAAGTTTGACGATGAAATAATATATGTAGTGCTTTGTCAACAATAAACAAAAACAGTGCTCTGAAAAACTCCTTTTGACTTAATTTTGGCCACTGATTTGTATTTTTTGCACAGAGCACCAAAAATGTTATTTCACCATGAAGCTTGGCACAAATGTAAAACATATGTATAGGTTCATCATCAATTGTTTTCAGAAATTTTTAAAATGTTTTATTATTTTCTCAATTTTTTTATTATAGCAGGAGCATATGAGGTTGGGAGCCAATTTGAATTTCCGGACCAATTATATCAGGGAGGTAGACATAGCTGTTGTTTTTTACTTCCTCCGTCCCAAATTAATTGTCTCAAAGTTGGACAACAGTGGGTGTATCTAGACATGTTTTAGTGTTAGATACATCTAGTTTTATCCAACTTTGAGACAATTAATTTGGGACGGAGGGAGTAGTTGGGTTATGGTGTAAGCCGGGTGCTACATCCAGCCAACCAAGATTGTAATGTGAGAGTCATCTTTACCGGAGAACAAAAAAGAAGCACGCACGCATGACGAGGCTCAGACTTCATTAGTTCGTTTAGATTTCCTTTTTCAGGTCTGTCTGTTAGGCCACTGGTTGGAAGTTAGTGGATGGACATGTAAATCGAAAAGAATTCCCGGTTACGCTCTCCGTGTGACCGAGAAACGCCAGTTCTGAAAATCGGTGGTGTAAATCAGCACTTGGCGCTAGAGGCTAGAGCAGCTTTCTGCCTCGATCGACCGAACTAGCTAGGCTAGTTCGCTAGCTCCTCTGTTATTCCAAACAACAACAAAATCGTGCAGTTCTAGGCGAGTCGTAGCCGCAGCACTTGTACTGTACTGAGGAGACGGCGCATCACCGCCTAGCTCTATCGACCGATGACCATGCAAATTAATTTCGTCTCTCCGAAATCAGCACAGTACAGTACGGGCAATGTCAGGTGTGGAAGAAGAAGCTAGCGATACGATATACCTGTATGATGGCGAAGTGTAGCACGTCGCCGCGGAGCCCGAGCACGGCGGCTCCGGCGAGCGCCGCGAGCGGCCCGGCCACGAAGCGCAGCGCCATCCCCAGCGCCGCCAGGCCGGCGCCGCACGCGACGATCCTCTGCTGCTGCGCCATGAACAGTCCCATGCTGAACATAGACATCCCGGTGCCGGTCCTGGACATGACCTGCAGCGAGCCCGTCACGATGCGCGGCATGCCGATGCGCCACCTGCACGTGCACGCAACAGAACACACATCAACTTTCCAAACCGGCCGGCCGGTACATGTTAACACGTATACGATGGATAATACACGCATGAACACGTATGTACGGGTACGGCGGTTCCACAGGTACGAGGCGGCGGATGCTGTACGTATTCGCGTGACGTACGTACGGTACGTACCTGTAGGCGATGCACGCCCACGCGACGCCCAGGACACTGGCGTACACGTTGGGATTCCTCGCCAGCTTCAGCCCCACCGTCCTCGCCATCGGCCACAGCCTGATCCTCCTATCGCCACTGGTGGCCGGCGCCGCTTCCACGTCCATGTCGACGTTGCCGTCTTTTTCCGACGACACCGGCTCGACGCGGCGCGCTCTATCGTCGTCGCTGGTGGTGGAGCTGCCGTCGTCATCGTTGGCCGTCGTGGCGGCAGCACCGAAAGAAGGGACACCGCCGACGACCCAGGCCTTGCGCAGCTCGAAGGCGAGCAGCAGGAGAGGGAACCAAACGATGGACTGCACGACGGCGATCTGCACGATGAGGTCCTGCGCCCACTTCCCGTACATGGCGTCCAGCAGCGGCACGCCGACGACGAGCGTGTTGTTGAGCGAGGCGAGGGAGAACCCCGTGATGGACCACGAGTACGCGCCGGCCTTGGCCTTGGCGCAGCGCGCCCAGGCGGCCGCGGCGAGCACGGCGAGGAGCTTGGCGATGGCGTCGGCGGCGATGACGCGGTAGTTCATGGAGAAGGGGTCGGCGCGGACGACGAAGTCGAAGGTGAAGAAGGGCATGGAGAAGCAGACCACCAGCGTGTTGATGGCGCCGCACTGCTCCTCCGTGAAGAAGCGCCACCACCGCACCGAGCCGTACCCGAGCGTCAGCGCGAAGTAGAGCGGCGCCATCGCCTCCACCACCTGGTAGAGATCGCCCCACGCTATCATTTTACTACCTTCTGGAATAGTGCGTAGCTCTGGAATGAGGTTTTGGTGTGCAATGTGCTCCTATATATTGCCGCGGTTTTATATACTCCGCAGTATAGAGCTAGAGAAGATGGAATTGGAAAGGACAAGCGCAGGAGATCGATCGGTGGAATGCTGGAATATGAGGCGCATCGGTAGGTTCCCATGCCATGTGTGAGCATGCATGTCTGGGTATTTTGTGTACCGGCTCGGCCGTTGTGAAATTTTCGTGCGCGCCCGTCATGTGTCACTCATGGGCTCGGAAGTTGTTGTCCTTTTGATAAATTCTGTCTTAACCAGTATAGCTATGTTTCTTCTATCTTTTTTGAGATACCTATCGGGGTTCGGAAAAAGTTGGTTTTCTATAGATCTCGTTTCTTTTGACACTGAAATACTGTTTAACCAAATAGAATATTGTCTATCGCCCGAAGGATCAAGGAGGTTTGGATATTGAGGTATTACATATCAAAAATACATGTTTGCTGAGCAAGTGGTTTCATAAATTGCTCAACGAAGAAGGGGGTTGACAGGAACTTTTGGCTAACAAGTATATAAGGGATAAACCGTTACCTCAAGTAGAAGCTACTCCTTCGGATTCACCTTTTTGGAAAGATTTGATGCGAGTTAAGAAGGATTTCTTTGCGCGGGGTTCTTTTGACCTAGGTAATGGGTCCCAAATTCGCTTTTGGGAGGATAGGTGGTTAGGAGATGAACCGTTATCTCAACAATACCCCTCACTTTATAATGTTGTTAGACGTCGAGGTGTGACGGTAACAGTCGTGCTATCTAACACACCACTAAACATTCAGTTTAGAAGAACCATTTCAGAAGTACAAAGGGCTCATTGGTTGCATTTAGTGGAACGATTAATGGATGTCGAATTGTCTCGAGAGCCAGATCTTTTTCGGGAGACTATCTGCGGATGGTATCTTCACAGTGAAGTCCATGTATGCGGATATTATGCATGGTCATACTCCTTTTTTTGTGAAAATATCTTTGGAAACTAAAGGTGCTGTTGATTTTTTCTTCTTATGGTTCGTTAACCACAAAGTAATCCTTACTAAAGAAAATTTGGTTAAGAGACATTGGGTAAGATGTAAGAAGTGTGTATTTTGGTATACCGATGAATCTGCTCATCATCTCTTCATATTCTGCCCTTTTGTTCGAGATATTTGGCGTCTTATTCACTTCACCTATAGCATTTATCCTCCCACTAGCATTGCGAATATGTTTGGGTCTTGGCTAAATGAAATTGATAAAAAAAACAAAAGCACATATTCGAGTAGGCGTTGCCGCTGTTCTTTGGGCCATATAGAATTGTCGCAATAATATTGTGTTTGACAAGAAAAAGTGTGTTCACTTTTTGCAGGTTATCAATATGACGGTTTCTTATATTCAGGCATGGTCCTTCCTTCTTCCTGTGGAGCAACCAGGACCTATGGATATAGGCTGCACTCGAATGATGATGGTCGTTCGAGCTATCTACAACCAGGTTGGGTGGCTTAATTCGCGGCGTCTAGATGCCCACTTTAAGTGACCCATGAATTGTAAGAGGATGATTTTTTACGCTTCTTTATTTAATAAAATCCGGCTGTGTGCATCATTTTTATGCAGAGGCCGGGGCCAAGGCTCCCATTTCTAAAAAAAAATCTGCCATCCCAGTTCCCCTTCCTCCTCCGGCGCCAAAACTCAGCTGCAGCCGCCATCCCAAGCCCTCCTCCGCGCGCGCAGCTCCACCGCCCCCTCCGCCTGTTCACATGGACGTCCGGGAGGCGCTGTCGTGCTAAATCGCACCTCGCCCACCGGCGCTCCCCCAAGGTACCCTTTGCCGCCACAACTGTCTGCCACTTCCCAAGCTCACCGGGGTCGTTGATTCGAGTGGTGGACTTTTGCCGCGTGCACGCCGGCGACAGTGAAGCAACTCGGCGCACACAAGGTGTTCGGTATTTTTTTTCTAAGGTATGTCTTGTCGTCGAATGGACGACTTTTTATTTCGTGATGATTGTTGTTGGTAGTTTGAATAATAAACCCAATTATATGTTTCTAGATGAATTTGTCCTATGATTCATCCTATGAAGAATGAGACCTTCAAGAAGAAGAGGGCGTAGCTATAATTTTGGCTATCCACGCCAATAAGAGTCCGGAGCACGGTGGTTACTTTCTCGCTTGAGAGAAGTCATGGAGGGAACGGATCGACGGCTACAACAAGTTGATGCGGAACTATTTTGTGGAGAATCCCATATACCTTGAGCCATATTCTCATCGTCGTTTTAGGATTTCTAGCCATATACTCATCGTCGTTTTAGGTTGAGCACCAACTTGTTCAAGAGAATTGTTGAGTGTGTGATGAAACATGACCAGTTTTTTCAGCAAAGGAGGAATACCGCCATAGAACTTGGGGACCGTCGCCTTGTGTCGGGCCTCTGCATACAAGGGTACCCTGAGGCCACAGCTGTGGCCCAGCCCGACATGCGATTTCAAAGCCAAGGGCTCCATCCGGGGTGATGGAGCCACTTTGGGCCTACGCACCAGGTGGTCCCAATCAAGGGGGATTCCTCCGTGCCGGAGGCTCGCGTTTTAGAGAGGAGCTCTACTCTTCCCTTGCTCCTTTCGCTAGGCACCTCCCTTCAAGAAGGGACATCCCATGTGCCGCTGGCGACCACTCCTCTGAGCAGTGACGAAGGCGCCGCAGAACCACAGAGCCTCTTTGGCCGCAGTTTCCGTTTTCGTGTATAAAGCGGGGCCAGACACTGTGGGAACCAAAGCGACCTCCCAAGATTACCTCTTTGGTGCAAGGAGACCAAGACACCGATACAAGACGAAGGCATCATCACCGGGTGCCCCCACCGTGACGCCATGGACGGTGGAGCTGTCCTCGACGACCAAGATTGCGTAGGAGGTGCAGAAGTACGGGACACTCTTCTCTTTGGCACCTTGTGGGAACCCTTTCCCGCCAAATGAGCGGGAAGGAGGTCCGAACGCTAGTATAAGAAGGGTCCCTCCGGCCCTTGTAGAAGGAGAGCTCGAATGATCGTAGAGACCAAGTAGTTTGTTCTGAGCACAAGCTCGCCTTTGAACTGTAGTCACAGCAGTGCAATCCATCAGACAAGCATGAGTAGGGTTTTACACCACACTGGTTGTCTGAACCTGGATAAACTCTCCGTGTCGCCATTGTTGTCGAGTTCAAAATTCCCTCTCGAAGCCTCCTCGAGAGGTGAAGGAAGTGTGTTTGGCCCCGAGTGTTCGAACCTTTGGAAGCTATCCTGTCTAGGACAGACGAGCTTCTCCGACATTTGGCGCGCCAGGTAGGGGGCTAAGGCACTCCTTTGCTTCGTCGTCACCATGGCCCCTGCCGCCCAGACCAGCCCACGCCTCATCCGCTCCGAGCGCGCTCGCCGTCGGGGGCAGGTCGAGCCGACTGCCAACGACAACGACGTGACGCGGCGCAACGCCACTGGAGGGCGAACACGGCGCCAAGAAGGAAGCTTTCTCCCACACACCGCAGCAAGACGCGCCTGCGTCTCATCATTCGCCCCACCGCCATCAGGAACGCAGGGACGCCTGGAGCAACCTACTCCTGCAGTAGCTCTGCTACTGGTCCGGGAGCTGCTTACGCACCCGCCTGCACCTGAAGAACACGCCGCATGGCTCGCCCGCCTCTAGGAGCTCGCCACTTTCGGAAACGCCCCCCCGCGGGATCCGTGGGGAGGTGACGCTGGCCAGCGTAGGAGCGCAGCAGCCAATGACACGCCGCCCCCTTCTCACGGTGTAACCTCGCCGGTGCAAGGCAATCCCCACACCAAGTTCCATGACAAGGCACCCACCACTAAGGTGCCTGAGAAGAGCAGCAACAACATCCAGATCTTGCGCACTCCACCGGATGCGCGTGTGCAGATCGAACGCTGCCATAAGCGCGAGCGGTGCACCATCCGCAACCTCGCCAAAGCTGACCACGCCAACCGCCCGGCGGACCTTGACGCGCGTGCCACGGTCTATGTCGGCGGCGCCCTCGCGTTCATCAAGAAATTTCACACGGTCTCCTGGCCGCCGAAGTTCAAACCGACGCTGTCATCTCGCTACGACGGCACTACCCCTCCCCTCGACTACCTACAGCTCTACTGCCTCAGTGTAGGAGCTTCAAAGGGGGACGACAAGTGCATGGCGAACTGACTGCCCATGGCCCTCAAGGGTCATGCCCTCATCTGGCCCATGAATCTGCCAGAGGGCTCCATCATGTCGTTTGAGGAGTTGTGCCTCCACTTCCTCGCTAACTTCAAGGGCTCCTACGAGCGCCCCCTCTCCTACAACGACCTCCGCGGAATACGCCAGCGCCCCGGCGAAACGCTTCACCAGTACCTGCAGCGTTTTAGTCAGACACGCAACAAGATCGCCCGCATCGCCGACGCGAACGTCATCTCCGCCTTCAGGGAAGGGGTCACCAACAAGCTCATGCTCGAAGAGCTCGGCATCAGGGACGACCTCACCTCCGCCGTCAATCTTATGGACATGGACGACAGGTGCGCTAAGGATGAAGAGGGACGCCTCTTCAGACACAACATGCCTGCCGACGAATCCAAACCGGTGGCCCCCAAGACCAAGACCAAGGCACGAAGCGACGATGCAGATGCCAAACAGAAAACTCCGGCCGTTCTGGCTGTCGAGTCATAATGCAAACAAGGCCAGAACGACACCGCACCCGTGGTGGACAACCGCCCTTTCTGTGAGTTCCACCGGATGCACTCACACGCTACAAAGGATTGTTTCCAGCTAAAGAGGATGCGGGGAGACCGCCTCATGAGGGGTGGCCAGGAGGGCTACTCTCGAGGCGGCGGCTGGCGTAGTCCTGGGCGAGGGGGAGGTCGCGCTGGAGGGAGATGGGAGGAGCGTGGACCGAACCACTACAACGGGTACGACAACTACAACACGGGCGGCTACAACAACGGTGGCTACCAGCCGCCCCCACATCAGCCACACTCACAGCAGCTGCAGCATCCCAACCCACCACGCAATAACACGCTGAGGGAAACCAGGGCCGGGGCGATGAACACTGCGGGGGCTACCAAGAGCCTACGGGCTACATGGCCTGCATTCTTGGCGGAGCACAAGCTCCCCTCTCCAACCGCCACTTCAAGAAGATCTCGCGCGAGATCAATGTTGTCCACTCAGGCACAACCGCAGCAAAACTACTCAAGTGGTCAGACCACAAGGTCTCCTTCGACATCAGCGACCATCCCAAGTCCACAAGGACCATGGAAATCCTACCTCTGGTCTGCACCCCCACCATCAACAACATCGCCGTCAACAGGACCCTTCTCGACGGGGGTGCAGGCCTCAACGTCATCTCGGTGCCCACGTTCGAGCGACTCCAGGTGCCCTACGAGTGTCTGGCCTCCACAAGGCCGTTAACCGGCGTCACCGATGGCACCACGGTCCCTCTGGGACAGGTGCGCCTTGTCGTCACGCTCGGCACCCGCCAGAACTACCACACCGAGACCCTCGACTTAGACGTAGCGCACATCACCCTCCCCTACAATGCCATCCTTGCGTACCCAGCTCTCGCGAAGTTCATGGCTGTGACGCACCACGCGTACAACCTCGCCAAGCTGCCCGGACCTGCTGGCACCATCACCATCCATGGGGAGGTGGAGGATGCGACACGTTTCGTCGAGCGAGCCTACAAGGAGGTGGCGACCTCCCACCCATCCGATGAAGACGACGTGGGACACCTTGTCGAGGCTCCCAAGAAGAGGATGCTAACCTCTCATGAGGTAGCAGCCACCCCGAAGACCCCAGAGCACTGAAGGCTCCGGGGCTGCCGCCTATAAGACCCCCCCAGAGCGTTGGAGTCTCAGGGTCTGCCACTGCTCTCCATGCAAGCGCGCCTCCTTACTAGGGAGGAGCGCTCACCACATGCTCGCTCCATGGCCCCCACAAGGCCATGGAGATATACCCTCGAGGGGACCCCATGACACAACGGTAAAAACGACGCCAGGGCCTCTCTCCATGAGGGTGTCATGGAGCTCTCGCCAGGCGGGCCACAAGGTCGCGGGAGCTTCTACCCACACAAGTGGGAGCCCCGCTCCGGCGGGGAAAACTTTTATTACTCGAGGGCGCCAAAAGGCCACTACATCCTCGAGTTGTGCAGCTGAACTCGCGTGAGTATCAACCCTATGACGATGGGAGTCCCGTGTCCGCACGGTGACGTCAAGTGCTTTTTGGGGGACCAAAAGGTCATGATGGTTGACGTTGGTAAACCCCAAGAGAAAGGTTGTGAAGAGTGCAGCGGCAAGTTTTCCCTCAGAAGAGAAACCAAGGTTGAATCGACCAGTAGGAGGACAAGAAACTTCTGAAGGTTGATGCAGTTGATGTGGTAAGGCGCACTACCGGATCAGCAGCAACGTGGAACCTACACAACGCAATCAATTCACTTTGTCCCAGCAAAGCAGTGAGGTTGTCAATCTCACCGGTTATGCTGATAACAAAGAGGTTAAATGTATGGTGTGGAAAACAATATGAGAACAATATGAAAATAGAACTAGCAGTGTGAAAACAGTGGAAGCAACGTGAAAATAGTGGAAGCAGTGTGTGAATTATCAGTATGAGAAAATGGACCGGGGTCCACAGTTTACTAGAGGTGTCTCTCCATAAAAGATAGCTAACATGCGTGGTGAACAAATTACAACTGAGCAATTGATAGATAATGAAACATGCATGACATAATGATTACTATGAGATTCATACAGACATTACAACAAGATACATAGACCGTCATCCAACTGCATCTATAACTAATAATCCACGCTTCGAATATCATCCGAACAAACATTGGGTATTAAGTTGCAAGCAACATATAATCGTAGTAAGAAAAGTGTGTAATGTAAACAATGTAAACAAATAAATATTGTTGTTTTCTCCCTAATGGAAACAACACATCCTCCATCTGTCACGTTTCTGTCACTCGAGCACAAATGTAAAGGAGGCAGGAATCCACTATCGAGCATAAATACTCCCTCTTGGAGTTACTAGTATCTACTTGGCCAGAGCATCTACTAACAACGGAGAGCATGGAAGATCATAAATAGCATACACATGAAGACAACATGATAGATTGATAATCAAGAGACATAGCATTCAATAATCATCGTATCCCAGCAAACACAACATGTAGCATTGCAATAAGATGACCCCGATCACGTAAGGCAGCTCATAAGATCTAAACATGAGGCATAAAGAGGAGAGGACAACCATCTAGCTACTGCTATGGACCCGTAGTCCAAGGATGAACTACTCACGCATCACTCCGGAGGCGGGCATGGTGGTGTTGAGCCCTCCGGTGATGATTTTCCCTCCCGGCAGGGTGCCGGGGAGAACTCCAGAACCCTCCCGATCTCGGGTTGACGATGACAGCGGCCTCGGGTGTTTTTCTTGGTAAAGTGGTATATTTTTAGGGTTCACGCATCGAGGAGAATATATGGGCAAAAGGGCGATGGCGGTGGGCGCCCGATTGGCCCAAACCATCACCAGACGCTGCCAGGGGGGCGCCTCCCTATGGTGTGGCCCCCCTCCGGGCTTCTTCGGGACTCCGTGGAACCTTCGGAAATTCTAAGACTTCCGGGCTTCAAATTTTCCAACTCTGAGAATATTTCCAGAACAACTTTTCTGAAACTAAAAATAGCAGAAAACAGGAACTTGCTCTGTGGCATATTGTCAATAGGTTAGTCCCGGAAAATCGATAAAAATGACATAAAGTGTAAGGAAAACATGTAGCATATAGCATGAAAACAACATGGAACATCAGAAATTAAGGATACGTTTATGACGAATCAACATCCCCAAGCTTAGTTCCTACTCGTCCTCGAGTAGGTAAACGATAAAAACACATAATTTGTGAGGTGACATGCTACCAACATAAACTTGATCATATAAATTGTAAAAGCATAAGCATAGCTGAGATCATAGAACTTGAACACACGCATGATAGATATAAGTCTAACAATAAAACATAGCAATCACATTGCATCATGAAAAGTAACACAAACAAAAGATCATGGATAATAATGCACTCGAAAGTTATACTTTTGTTTCAAGCATGGAGAAAACATAGCAAAGTGATATTTCGCTTGTCGTTAATAGTGGGAAAAAACATAAATGCCAGGACACCTTCAAAGTTTGAGTGGAATACTAGAACAAATAATTTGAGAACAAATAACAACACATCATGAATCAATTAATAATGTTTCTGGGACAATGCACATTAAACTCAGAATGGCAACTATGCTCTCTCAACGGTGCATAAAGTTAGAAGATGGAGACTCAACATAAAAGTAAAAGAAGGTGAAAGGACATAGTTCCTAAATCCTATTTTCGGTGTTTGATCACAACATATGGAAGGTCTAATGTTTACCCTAAGTTTGCTCAGAGCATATCATGGATAAAATGCAACCATACATCTCCGTAGACACTCATACGATGGACAGCAAAAATGGAGAAAAGTCTAAGAAAAGAGAGGAGAAGAAAGAAGAAGAAAATGAGAAGAAGTAGAAGAAAAGGAGAAAAGGGGGGGGGGGGAGCCGACCTCCCTGGCCGGCTTGGCCGGGCTGTGTCAACGGCCTCTGCTCCTCTCCACGCTGGCCCCAGGCCGGGCCCTAGGCCGGGGTGCACGGGCGGGTGCCCGGCCCCAGCTGCCTCTCCCGCCGGCCCCAGGCCGGGTCGCACGGGCGGGTGCCCGGCCTCCCCTCGTCGCCCACGCCGGCCCCAGGCCGGGCTGCACCAGGCCGGGGTGGGAAGGCCCTCCGGATCGTCCCTTGTCCACGCCGGCCCTAGGCCGGGATGGGATTGACCCCTGCCCTGGTTGCCTCAGGACGGCCTGGCCGCCCCCCCCGGGCCGGGGTGGGCGCTGCAGAGTGGGGGGGAACCCCCCAACGACCATTTTCTCGCCCCTGAGTATAAAAGAGATCCTTCTTCTACCTTTAGATGTGTCAATCCCACTCACTCTCTTTCCACCATTGATTGACCAAGCTCAAGATCATGCATCTCCTCAAATCCCCAACCAAAGCTCGTGATACTTTGGGATTTGAAGGAGACACCATCGATCTACAACTCCACCAAGTCGATTAGAAATCCACCCACTCATCCCTTTGGGATCTTGTCATTCTTAGCTCATTGGAGCCAAGAATCTTGTTGCTCTTAGCTCATCGGAGCTCGGAGACTTGTTGATATCCCCGGTGCTCTTGTGCTCGTGGATCTTGCTTCTCGGAGTCTTGGTGGATCTCGGGATTTGGTGAGGACCCTCTCCAATCTTGTGGAGTGTGCCTCATCCTTGTAAAGGTTCTAGTTGTCAACCTCAACGGAAACATAGTGATTCGAGCCTATCCACATCGGTGTAAGGACTCGAAGGAGATACAGTGTGGAATTTGAGGCCTACTCGGTGTTCCACTTTGGTGGCACCGCACCGCTCCAACGGAGATTAGCTTCCATTGGGAAGTGAACTTCGGGATAAATCTCCGCGTCATTATGTTCGGTTATTCCTCAACTTACCTTTACTAGTTGCTACTAGCTTAGTCATATATTTACCTTGTGCTAGTTGTACTTGCTCAACATATAGGATTGTTCACCTAGTTGCATAATCTAGACAATCTATATTTGAGCACCACCTTGTTAACTTGAAAAAGAAGTTAAAATTTGTAGTTAACCTTTTCACCCCCCTCTAGTTAACCTCTTGATCATTCAATTGGTATCAGAGCCTCGTCTCTTTATATAGGGCTTTAGCGCCTAAAGAGGAGGTAAGGATGGCTAATGATCCCGTCACCATGGAGGGGATTCAAAAGCTAATCCAAGCTATGATTGATAGTTCCGAGAAAAAGATGGAGGGAATAATAAAAGAATTGACATCCACATCTAATCAATCTAGAGAAAATGTTATCTTAGATGAACATGGAAACCCCATTCCATCTAAGGAAGGGTCCGCAACGTTGGCACCCGGAAGTGGTAGTGGTGGAAATTCCTTTGGTTTTGGTTATAACAATGCTCCTAATGTTCAACATCCACATGTTAATCACCTTGGTCCACCTCCTATGGTGGATCGACATCGTTTTACTAATTGGAAAGCTTCCATGAAGTCTTACATGTGCAGCTCTTCAATGCAAATATGGAGAATTGTTGAAAAAGGATATGAGCCAAAGGATCCCGCAAACTTAAGCTCAAGTGACGTCATAGATGAGCAACTCAACGATCATGCTTTGCACATGTTGGAGAGGGAAATGGAAAAGGAAGGAGTTGAGCACATCCGGTCCTTCACAAGTGCAAAGAAAACTTATGGTTGCCTTGTTGATATGTTTGAAGGCAATGTCAACCTCAAAAGATCCAAGAAGTCAATCATTCAAAGACAAGTTGAACACTTTCACTTGAGTGATGGAGAGAACATAGAAGACATGTTTAGAAGACTCAAGGCTCTCGTAAATGATATGAGAGATTGTGGATTCACGGATTGTACGGAGAATTGGGTCAAGGAGAAATTTCTACTCACCTTGATGCCATACAATGAAAACATGGTGATGAATGTACAAGCAAGGGCCGATTACTTGGACCTATCCCCCAATGATGTTTTGGGTCTCTTTATCACCCTAAAACTCATGAAGCAAACCTCCGATGATGTCATGGCCCGTGTAAACGGAATGAAGAGACCCTCTCTTGCCTTGAAGGCCAAGGCCACTCCCCATGAAGATAATGACTCAAGTGATGATGGTGGATCCACTCATGAGGTCTCCGAGAAAGATATGAAGACATCACATGAAGAATGCTTGGCTATTGCTCAACAAAAGTGGTGGAAGAAGGGAGACTTTAGATCCAATGCCACCAAGAATAAAGGTAAGGAACTCTCAAGCATAAAGAAAGCAAGAACTTGCTTCAATTGTGGAGATTCCGAGCACTTTGTTGCCGAGTGCCCCTTCAAGAGTAGAATTGAAAATGGTGGAAGACTCATCAAGAAATCCACTTTCATTCCCAAGTCAAGAACTTCATCAAGAGAGGCCCTCCTAGGGCATTGATTGCAAAAGAAGTTGAGTACACATCCGGTGGTGAAGAGAGCGACGGCGAAGGCGAACAAGTAGGTATGTCGGACATGGCTAGGGGCGTCGTACCTCCTAACTTAAGCTCTCTCTTATCCAACCCAAACGAAAACAAGGGTCCTTTGAGTCACAAGTGCTTCATGGACAAGGGTATATCCCCAAAGGTGACTCCTACACTCAAACTTACAAACTCTTATACTCCTTCACTATTAAATTGTGTCGAGGAAGACCCCTTGGTAAACTTTGTGGAAAAACTAGAAGGAGAAACTAAATCTATCTTTGTCTCTCTCATGGATCAATTAAGTGAGGTACATGGCCTCATTGATGAACATGAGGAGAGAATAATGTTACTTGAAAATTTTGCTCGTGATGATGCTAGTAAAATTGAGGAGCTTGAGAAAGCTCTAGATGAATCACATTGCATTAGAGAAAGCATAGCGGAAACCTTTGCAATTGACATAGCTAAAGTAAAACCTGATTGTGAACATGCTTTTGCTAAGGTAACGGAATTCATGGCGTTAAATGATGCAACTAACCAAGGTTACAATGAACTCATTAAGGATTTTGATAAGCTTAAAATTGATTATCGAACAATTTCAAATGAGCTCAAGACCTTAAAAGGGGTAAAAGTTGTGAATGAAAACTCTTGTGCTACTAACCCTTTGTGTGTCAAGGCGACTCTCATTGAGGATAACAATAGGTTGAAGGCGCAACTCAACAAAGGTCTTGCCACATGCATTCAAGGGCAAAAGAATCTTAATGATCTTTTGAGTAACCATAAGAGAGTTATAGGCAAGGAAGGCCTTGGTTTCGGCTCTACCTCCAAGGTGGCTTACAAGAAGAAGTAAACTCCCTCCACTAACTATATTGTTTTTGTGAAGTAGGGGTAGTTGGCTAATGATGAAGATGAGTTTGATATTATTTCTAAGAGTATGGTTCCTAGGAACACTACTACTCATAACAACTTTGCGGGAAAGTATAACCCATCTTATGTGCTTCTTAAATCCATTAATGGTCATGTTTATGCAAAATATGTTGGCACCTCATATGGTGATGATTACAAGCATGCTATTTGGGTTCCTAAGACCCTTGTGACTAACAAAAAAGGACCCATCCAAAAATGGGTACCTAAGACAAGAAGTTGATTCATTGTAGGGTTGTATTTCCGGTGGAACATCATGGATGATTGATAGTGGTTGTTCCGCACACATGACCGGAAGCAAGGAAGTGTTAGATGATTTGAAACTCCAACTTCTCAAATTTGCTCATGTAACTATTGGTGATCGCTCACAACTTAAGGTATTGGGACATGGCAAGGTGGTCATTTCTCCGGATTCATCCATTGAGAAAGTCCTCCTTGTTGAGTCCCTTGGCTATAATCTTCTTTCCGTCTTGCAACTTTGTGAATGCAATTTTACATGTGTATTTGGGCGTCATCACGTGCTTGTCCTTCACACTATTTCTCTTAAAGTATCCTTTGTTGTATTTGTGGAAAACGGTATGTATATAGTGGATTTCTCGAAAGAAACTACACATATCGCCACATGTCTAATGGCTAAATCCGACGTGGGATGGCTTTGGCGTCGCCGCCTAGGCCACGTCGGTATGAGAAATCTACAAACTCTTGTGAAGGGTGAGCATGTGGTAGGACTAACAAGTGTGAATTTTTCCAAAGATCGTCTTTGTAGCTCTTGTATTGCCAGAAAGATGCATGAGAAGAATCACCCCATGAAATCAATCATCTCCACAACAAGGCCCTTTGAGCTTATTCATTTGGATCTATTTGGGCCTCCAAAATATGATAGTCTTGGGGGCAAGAAGTATTGTTTGGTGATTGTTGATGATTATACAAGATACACTTGGGTTTTCTATATCAAGAAGAAGAGTGAGACTCAAGAAAGATTCATAACTTGGGCCACCGAAGTGCAATGCCAATATCACACCAAGATCTTGTCTATTAGGAGTGACAATGGGTCCGAGTTCAAGAACTACACCATGGATGAATTCTTGAGTGAAGAGGGGATAAGACATCAATATTCCGCTGCATACACCCCTCAATAAAATGGTGTAGCAAAGAGGAAGAATTGAACACTTATTGATATGACAAGAACTATGATGGCCGAGTTCAAATCCCCATATAACTTTTGGGCCGAAGCCATCAACACCGCTTGTCATCTATCTAACCGACTAGTTCACTTCGTCGATAACTGGCATGACTCCAAATGAGCTCCTAACCGGTAACAAACCCAACCTCAAATATCTTCGAGTTTTTGGGTGCAAATGCTAAGTCTACATAAAGGGAACTAGATTGTCTAAGTTTGATTCTAGAACTTTTGAAGGCATTTTTTTTGGTTACGCCACGAACAACCACACTTATAGAGTCTATAACATATCCACCGGGTGTGTTGAAGAATCTATGAATGTGGAATTTCATGAGGATAATGGCTCCCAAGTGGAGCAAATTGATTGTGATGATGTAGGTGATGAACCGTCCTCCATAGCCATAGGAAGAATGGGTATAGGTCCACTTATACCCATTGAGGGACACCTTGTGGCAAATGAGGATGGGACTAGCTCTACGCAAGTGGAGCCCTCTACATCAACCACCAATCAAATGGTAGACCAAGAACAAGAACAAGACCTTCAAGTGGATACCACTCATCAAGAAAGTGATCAAGGTCCACCCAATGATAATGGTGGAAATTATCTTGGTGATTCGTCACCAAGAACTCCACTCTGGATGGGCAATGGTCTTGATGAAGGAAATGATGAGGATATTCCCCCCAATGAGAATCCCGATGATGCACTAGTTCGTACCATGACTCGTCAAGCACCAAGATTGCAACAAAAGTCACTTTACCCAAAGAATATCGTTGGTGGCTTGGGAAGAAGTGTCTCCACTCATGGACAAGTACTCAAGTTTTGTGGTATTCATTCATATGTCTCTCATGTTGAACCTATCAAAGTGTATGATGCTGTTGAGGATGAAGATTGGGTTCAATCCATGCATGAAGAGCTCCATAATTTTGAGAGAAACAAAGTATGGTCACTAGTGGAAAGACCCAAGGATCATAATATCATTGGGACTAAATGGGTGTTAAAAAACAAGCAAGATTCTCATGGGCAAGTGATTCACAACAAGGCTCGATTGGTTGCTCAAGGCTACTCTCAAGTCGAAGGACTTGACTACAGTGAAACTTTCGCTCCCGTAGCTAGACTTTAATCCATTCGTATACTACTTGCATTTGCCACTAGTCGTAACTTCATATTGCATCAAATGGATGTTAAAAGTGCTTTTCTAAATGGTCCCCTAAATGAAATGGTATATGTTAAACAACCTCGGGGTTCGAGGATCCCAAGTATCCTAACCATGTCTACTTCCTCCACAAGGCTTTGTATGGCCTCAAACAAGCCCCACGTGCTTGGTATGATCATTTAAAGGAGTTCTTAGTGGATCGTGGTTTCGTACTTGGGGTAATTGATACCACACTCTTTACCAAAAGTGTAGATGGACATTTCTTTGTATGTCAAGTATATGTTGATGATATTATATTTGGATCTTCTAACGTGAGTTTTGTAGACAATTTTCCAAACTAATGACAAGTGAATTGGAGATGTCTATGATGGGAGAATTGAAGTTCTTTCTAGGTTTTGAGATCAAGCAATATAATGAAGGGACTTTTATTTGTCAAGAAAAATATATTCAAGACATGTTCAAGAAATTTGATATGAACAATGCCAAACCATTACCTTATCCAATGCCAACAACCGTGAATCTTATTATAGATCACGAAGGTATACCGGTAGACCCAAAACTTTATCGCTCTATCATTGGATACTTGCTTTATCTTTGTGCATATAGACCGGATATTATGTTTAGTGTGGGTTTTTGTGCAAGATTTCAATCTAACCCCAAGGAAAGCTATATGATTGCGGTCAAGAGGATTCTTAGGTATTTGGTTGACACTCCCACACATGGTCTTTGGTATCCATCAAACACAACTTTTGATCTTGTGGGATATTCGGATGCGGATTGGGGAGGTGACAAAGTGGATAGAAAATCAACCTCGGGTGCTTTCCAATTCCTTGGTAGGTCTCTTGTGTGTTGGTCTTCCAAGAAGCAAAATTGCATTGCCACCTCCTCCACGGAAGCGGAGTATATTTCCGCCGCAAGTTGTTGCTCTCAACTCTTATGGATGAGGCAATGTCTTAAGGATTTTGGAATTAAGATTAAGACAATGCCTCTTTTATGTGACAATGAGAGTGCTATAAATATTGGTCACAATCTGGTACTTCATGGAAAGACCAAGCATATTGAGATTCGGTATCATTTTATTCGGGATCATGTGGCCGATGGAGATATCTCACTTTCCTATGTCAACACCAAAGATCAACTTGCCGACATCCTTACCAAGCCTCTAGATGTGAAGAGATTCAAGCAATGGAGGAGTGAGCTGAATATCATATGTGCAAGCAATTTTAGTTGATTAAAAATCTTGCATACACACCCCTACTAGACTCTTATGCGGATTCTAGATGTACGCATAGGGGAGTGTAGCTCAATCAATGAGCCAACACTACCTCTATAATGCATAAATAAACAAATCATGCATAATGATCATTTCAAATGACATAATGTGCTTCAATGATGAGTCTCGACAATGCACCCAAGATATATCTTCGCGGTGTCATATCGAACATACTCATACATGGTGGCTAAGGCTACCGCCCAAAATTTGGTTGGTTTTATATTGATGAGACATTTTTGTGCTTCACTCATTTGCATTTCCGTTGTTCACATTTCATATTGCATCCAATGTTTTTAATTCACCCTTTTCTTTCCTTATCCATTGGATGCAAATGAAAAACATCATACTCATTTTTTTGTGCACATGGTCAAGTAAAAATTGCTACATAAAAATATGGTGTGCTAGAAACAAACATATGACAATTTGTTGTTATAACACTAGTCTAAATTATTTATTTTTTCTAAAAGAGGAAAGAAAAAAATTCTTGTTATAACACTAGACTTTTTTTTAAAAAAAAGGGGAGGAAACAAAAATTTTAAAAAAACCTGCGTCCGACCCTGCTCTCACCCGCGCCGGCCCCAGGCCGGGGGTCAGGCCGGCCTGCTCGGCCGGGTGCCCGGGCTCGCACTGCCGCCGCGCCGACCCCAGACCGGGGCGTTCGGCCACCCACCCGGCCCCGCTCCTCCCCCACGCCGGCCTGGCCGGTCCCCTAGACCGGGGCGCGCCGCACACAGCAGCACCACACGCACGCCTACACAGTCGCCACCCCCAGCCCCCCACACGAACCACCCCCCACTTCCCCTTCTTCCTCCCCCCAACCAACTCCATTAGAGCCCCTCTTGGAGCTCTCCTCCCCCTCCCTCCTACACCCTATCCCACCTCTACCACTCAAATTCACGGATTTGCAATCCCTCGTCCTTCTCCACACTCTCCTCCCCACGGATTTCTCTTTGGTGCCCTATTGGGGGAGATCGGTCCACTTGATTTTCGGGTGATTTTTTTGGAAGATGGCCACCAACTCGGGTAATATCTTGGGCCTCTACTATGTACCGTGTGTATGTTCTTACTCTCTATCGGTTCATTAAGTTAGGGTCTAAATTTTTTCCCTCGTGTTCATGCTAGAGTTCATATTGTTCATATGCCATGATATTTTTTACCTAGTATGCTCGTCACGATGTAGTCTCGTGGTACCATGATTTCCTTTACTATGCCAAGATACTCGTTCTTCCATGTCATGCTATGCCATAGTTCACGATTAACCACTCTCGTAGTATCATGCAAAATAAAAATTTATAATATCTCTCATAATAAAAAAACAACCAAACACATCATCCAACCATGCTATGATGTTGTTTTGTTGTACTCACTAGTCGTTTTTTTTGCTTTCCAACCGTATCGCTATCACTCATATTCATGGAATATTTCTTAATAATAACGACCATGTGAACTCATTATCCTTGTCCATATTCATGCATATTATCTCTCAGGTGATTCCGATGCGCACCGTAATCTCCGTCCTTGCAAGAAGAGTGTTGCTTATGTTGCTGGGTCTACTCTCTCTCGGAGACAGGGTTCTTATATTCCGGTCAATCCAGATGAACCCGTGGTCAAGAACTGGGGTGGTCCCAGTACCACTGACTTTGAGAATGCTAGGCTGAAGTTCAACCCCTATGGTTTTGGTCACAGTACTAGTGTCGACCCTCGGTTTTATTGCAAGATGCATCAGGTCATGTATGATTTCATTCTTGGCAAACTCCAGAAACACTATGTGGACCAACACTTCTTTGATGTGGAGACAGCTCGCACTCATTGGCCTCGTGTCATGGAACTCATGGATTTTCACGGTATCACTCCTCTCATGGTCCCAATAATGCCCATCCATCTGCCCCTGATTTGCTCAAGGAGTTCTATGCCACTGTTTTCTTCTCATCTGGAGAGGGCACAAGGAATCCTCGTACATTGACTTGGATGAGTGGTGGTGTTATGTGTGTTGCTACCATGGAGGAGTTTGGTGCCCTTCTTGGCATTCCCTTGGTCAAATATGATGGTATGAACAACATTCGCATTCATGGTGATCGCAAGAATATTATGAAGGCCAAAGATGGTCTCCGTCATTGCTATCCAGAAGGTACCGACTCTATGCACATCCCCAAAGTCAAGTACTTCTCTGAATATTGGTACATTGTGCACACCATTCTCCGCAATACCATCAATGTCAAGTTTGGTGAGAAGGGTGAGGTTCGCAAATGGTTGATCAATCTTCTCTTTCACATTGACACTGCTATGAGGAACAAGAAGCCATTGGACATTCTGGATTTCATGTGGCATGAGATGAGGACCGTGGTTCGTGACAGGCGGGTACCCATCTATGGCTCCTATCTTCAGATTCTTATTGAGTCCAAGATCCTAGTTGGTCTCGTCAATAACTATGAAAAGGTGACTCCCAAGATTTCTGTCCTTATCACTGAGGCCGAGGCTGAGTTAGCTGCTGCTCAACGCCCTAAGCGTACCCGCACACTGTCCTCAGCACCTAGTACCTCTCAGGGTGTCCGCCGCTCTCCTTCTCCTGCTCCTACTCCTGACACTTTCAGCCTTAAGAGGGCACTCCAGAAGATGAACTGCTTTTTCATTGACAAGCAGCAGCAGCATTATGAGGCATATCGCAAGGGCAAGGCCTCTCGTTGGCATCAGCGAGCCATCATGACAGCTCTTAAGGTCCCCCTCAGCTCTCCTAGCTCAGATGAGATTCCATAGGATCAGTGGAAGTCCCAACACACATACTGGCTTGGAGATGATGCTAGCTCTCTCGGCTCTTTTGCGGCCCACTACACTACTACTGCTAGCTCCAGTCAGGCTCCTCCCGAGGACTTCACCGCGGAGGATGATGAGATGGAGGGTGACGAGTGATTGCCCATGCATCATCTTTCTCCCTTTTTGGTGTCTGATGCCAAGGGGGAGAAACACTCATGCATTGCATTGCATTTCATGCATCCATTTGCGTTTTATCCTCGCTATTGTTTTCTTTGATCTTAGTTGATGCTACTATTTGTGTGGTTTGTTGAACCTTGGTACTATTGTAAGACTATGTCTTTATTTACTCATCGTACTATCTATCTATCTATTATGCGATGTGATATTTGATATGTTGAAGATCATAGCAAGGCTATTATGTTATCTATCTACTCACTATTTGATGTGATGAAGCCATAATGAGGGTAGTCTTTATCCATCTACCACTATGAGAAGAATGCCATGGTGAGATCTATCTTGTGTACAATACTATCACTCATCTAAAAGATAATACTTTGTCTATACATGTGCATCTATAATGCTAAATCAATTTTGGATAATCCTCACCCTACATAAGTATATCATGGTTACATCACATATCCTATTATCCTATAAAACATAGTGTGAAAATGGAATTATGTTCGCTGCACTCCATATGATAATCAAATATATATGTCTCATGGCTGGGCACACAAATAGGGGGAGTACCACTATAATTTTTGTCTCTTCGCAAATAGCCGTGATAAATTTTTCTTTATGCAAATACGTATGTTGTCATCAAACATCAAAAAGGGGGAGATTGAAAGGACATAGTTCCTAAATCCTATTTTCGGTGTTTGATCACAACATATGGAAGGTCTAATGTTTACCCTAAGTTTTCTAAGAGCATATCATGGATAAAATGCAACCATACATCTCCGTAGACACTCATACGATGGACAACAAAAATGGAAAAAAGTATAAGAAAAGAGAGGAGAAGAAAGAAGAAGAAAAGGAGAAGAAAGTAGAAGAAAATGAGAAAAAGGGGGGAGCCGGCCTCCCTGGCCGGCCTGGCCGGGCTCCTAGGCCGGGCTGTGCCCCGGCCTCTAATCCTCTCCACGCCGGCCCCAGGCCGG
Organism: Alopecurus myosuroides; assembly: GCA_028641055.1. NCBI lineage: Eukaryota > Viridiplantae > Streptophyta > Magnoliopsida > Poales > Poaceae > Alopecurus > Alopecurus myosuroides. The sequence goes on along the minus strand of CM054057.1, from coordinate 452,000,813 downwards.
GGTGCACGGGCGGGTGCCCGACCTCCCCTCATCGCCCACGCCAGCCCCAGGCCGGGCTGCACCAGGCCGGGGTGGGAAGGCCCTCTGGCTCGTCCTCTGTCCACGCCGGCCCCAGGCCGGGGTGGGATTGGCCCCTGCCCTGGTTGCCTCAGGCCGGCTTGGCCGGCCCCCCAGGCCGGGGTGGGCGCTGCAGAGTGGGGGGAACCCCCCAACGACCGTTTTCTCGCCCCGAGTATAAAAGAGATCCTTCTTCTACCTTTAGACGTGTCAATACCACTCACTCTCTTTCCACCATTGATTGACCAAGCTCAAGCTCAAGCATCTCCTCAAATCCCCAACCAAAGCTCATGATACTTTGGAATTTGAAGGAGACACCACCGATCTACAACTCCACCAAGTCGATTAGAAATCCACCCACTCATCCCTTTGGGATCTTGTCATTCTTAGCTCATTGGAGCCAAGATGCTCTTAGCTCATCGGATCTCGGATCCTTGTTGATATCCCCGGTGCTCTTGTGCTCGTGGATCTTGCTTCTCGGAGTCTTGGTGGCTCTCGGGATTTGGTGAGGACCCTCCAATCTTGTGGAGTGTGCCTCATCCTTGTAAAGGTTCTAGTTGTCAACCTCAACGGCAACATAGTGATTCGAGCCTTCCACATCGGTGGAGGGAAACGAAGGAGATACGGTGTGGCATTTGAGGCCTACTCGGTGTTCCACATTGGTGGCACCGCACCGCTCCAACGGAGATTAGCTTCCATTGGGAAGTGAACTTCGGGATAAATTTCCACGTCATTATGTTCGGTTATTCCTCAACTTACCTTTACTAGTTGCTACTAGCTTAGTCATATATTTACCTTGTGCTAGTTGTACTTGCTCAACATATAGGATTGTTCACCTAGTTGCATAATCTAGACAATCTATATTTGAGCACCACCTTGTTAACTTGAAAAAGAAGTTAAAATTTGTAGTTAACCTATTCACCCCCCTCTAGTTAACCTCTCGATCATTCAGAAGGGCCCTTTGCAGAGGGAAACAGGGATCACTCAGGTGCTAGAGCTTTTTATTTTTTTAAACAGAGATATCGAAAATATTTTTTAGAGAGGTGTATGCTTATGTCAACGAATGGTAAATAGAAAATACAATACGCCACAAGCCAACTAGACTTCACAAGAGAGGCTCCCATAGAAGGACGCATCTGGGTAGAAGGTCATCCCTATTTCTCTTTTGTTTACACAGTTATGCTTTGAGTGATAAATCAGGGGCAAAAATAGTGAAGAGAATTTGTTGTATTAATTTGGGGCTGGGCACCCTGCTGCTAGCTTTTCTATCAATTGGATAAGCGGATGAAGCCACTAGTCCAAGAGATAGAACAATGAAACAAGAGAGTACTAGCACAAATCTACTAAAACTAACAGTTCTGAATAAGAGATGCAAGAAAAACATGAACTAAACAGGAATTTCGCAGCAGATAGAAGAAAAACTAAGAATACGAGCATAACGAGTATTCAAATGAAAAAGCGGAGTGTGTATCTCTCCCACACAAGGAATGCCAGGTTCCAACTATATTATTGCAGCAAGGAAAAAAATAAAACAAATGAAAACAAAAGAAAAACAAACAGACGCTCCAAGTAAATTTCATATGATGTGACCGAATAAAAATATAGTTTCACTAGAAGTAACCTGATAAATTGTTGATGAAGAAGGGGATGCCTTGGGCATCCCCAAACTTAGATGCTTGAGTCTTCTTATAATTTTCTGGGATGAACCACGGGGGCATCCCCAAGCTTTGACCTTGCACTCTTCTTGATCACATTATATCACCCTCTTCTCTTGACCCTTAAAAACTTCCTTCACACCACACTCAAAGTAATTCACATTAGAGGGTTAGTGCAACAATCGAAAATCCATAGGTTCTTCATGGGCACAAGTGCTATTGATAATTTTAAACATTACCTACAGCCACTGATGTTTCGTGAAGCAAAGAAATCCACTTGACATAGTTAAAGAGCAAATGTAAGAAAAATGGCAGAATCTGCTAACACCAGTCACATTTGTAAAGACGATTTTTTTCGGGGCACTTAAGTTACTCAGATCGAAAAACATAAAGAACAAAAAAGTTTTGGAAACATCTGAGGAATAAGCACAGAAAGTTTCAGGTCATTTTGATCTTTCTGGAATTTATACGATTTTTTTTGCGTTGGACAGCAGAAATTTGTTTCCTGCGCAGAAATCCAAAACCAACTCCAACTTTCGCTGGAAACTTTACTTAGCACAACTAAAACATTAAAATAAAGATACCAAGGAGTTGCTACAGAAGTATACAACCCCTTTACTCAAAGAAACTAGAGAAAAACAAAGCAAAAATAAAACCATGGGTTATCTCTCAAGAAGTGCTTTTCTTTAACGCCTTTTAGCTAGCCTTAGAAAAGTGGATTCACGTGTTTTCAAGTGAAGAAGCATCCAAATCAATAATTTACTCCAAAAAACCACTTGTAGAAATTGGTACTTTAGGTACCCTTGAAGATGATTCAACATGCGAATCACTTTTAGTTTCACTAAAAGTTTTATTATTTTAAGCACATTAGGGGATTTTGGTTTAGGCACCTTGGGGACATACATGAATTTTTTCTCCTTTCCCATAGAAGGTTTCTCCCTCTTAAAATTAAGAGAAGAAAAAGTTGAGATTAAAGTTTCCATAGCCTCCTATAATTTACCAATTCTCATGTTTTGACTATCTTGGATATTACTAGCTTCTAAAACAGTAATTCTCTTGTTGATACTTACTATGCTCTCTCAACAGTGCATAAAGGTAGAAGATGGAGATTCAACATAAAAGTAAAAGAAGGGCCCTCAACAGTGCATAAAGTTAGAAGATGGAGACTCAACATAAAAGTAAAAGAAGGGCCCTTCGCAGAGGGAAACAGGGATCACTCATGTGCTAGAGCTTTTTATTTTGTTAAACAGAGATATTGAAAACATTTTTTAGAGAGGTGTATGCCTATGTCAACGAATGGTAAATAGAAAATACAATATGACACAAGCCAACTAGACTTCACAAGAGCGGCTCCCATAGAAGGACGCATCTGGGTAGAAGGTCATCCCTCTTTCTCTTTTGTTTACACAGTTATGCTTTGAGTAATAAATCAGGGGCAAAAATAGTGAAGAGAATTTGTTGTATTAATTTGGGGCTGGGAAACCCGTTGCCAGCTCTTCTATCAATTGGATAAGCGGATGAAGCCACTAGTCCAGGGTGTGAAAGTCCAATCAACAAGTGAGATAAAGATTCTCTATTTGCGTCCTCATGAACTAAAACATGAGCACAAAACAGGAGTAATTTTGAAGGTTTTAAAGGTAACACATGACAAATTTACTTTGGAGTGGCAGTTAAATACCACATGTAGGTAGGTATGGTGGACACATTTGGCAAACTTTGGTTTTTGGGAGTTGGATGCACGAGTAGAGCTTAAACTCAGTACAGGTGGAGGCTAGCAGAAGACTGGGAGCGACAAATCAAGAGAGCAATAATGGCCATAATCATGCATAGCGACAAAAACATCATTAATCAAAGCATAAGTGGTACTACAAGTTCAAAAACTAAATGATAATAGAGGCTATAAGTGACTGTTTTGTAGCCATAAACATGGTGTAAGAATGCGCCAAGTCAACCAAATAAAACACTCAAAGGAGAACACCACAAATTTATGTTTCAATATGACAACAACAACAACTCATGATTCTTTCAAAGGCACATTAAACACTCTTAGATATTTGAGACAAATCATGCTACAAAAATAACCACTAGGATTTAGAATTAAAATAACATCTAACATGACATGAAAAAGTCTAGCCACAGTCTATACAAGCTTCTAATTGCACCGTTATAAGCACGAAACTGTACTACTGCTTTCCAACACTAAGCATTTTATACTAAACAAAAACTATCCAAGATATACAACAATGAAACAAGAGAGTACTAGCACAACTCTACTAAAACTAACAGCTCTGAATAAGAGATGCAAGAAAAACAGGAATTTTGCAGCAGATAGAAGAAAAACTAAGAATACGAGCATAACGAGTATTCACATGAAAAAGCGGAGTGTATCTCTCTCCCACACAAGGAATTCCAGGTTCCAACTATATTATTGCAGCAAGGAAAAAAAGAAAACAAAGGAAAACAAAAGAAAAACAAACATACGCTCCAAGTAAATTTCATATGTTGTGACCGAATAAAAATATAGTTTCACTAGAAGTGACCTGATAAATTGTTGATGAATAAGGGGATGCCCAAGCTTAGATGCTTGAGTATTATTAGAATTTTCTGGGATGAACCACGGGGGCATCCCAAAGCTTTGACCTTGCACTCTTCTTGATCACATTATATCACCCTCTTCTCTTGACCCTTGAAAACTTCCTTCACACCACACTCAAAGTAATTCACATTAGAGGGTTAGTGCAACAATCGAAAATCCATGGGTGCTGCCTGGGCACAAGTGCTATTGATACTTTTAAACATTAGCTACAGCCACTGATTTTTTGTGAAGCAAAGAAATCCACTTGACATAGTTAAAGAGAAAATGCAAGAAAAATGGCAGAATCTGCCAACACCAGTCTAGTTTGTAAAGACAAATTATTTCGGGGCGCTTAAGTTACTCAGATTAAAAAACATAAAGAACGAAAAAGTTTCGGAATCATCTTAGGAATAAGCACAAAAATTTTCAGGTCATTTTGATCTTTCTAGAATTTATACGATTTTTTTAGCGTTGGACAACAGAAATCTGTTTCCTGCGCAGAAATCCAAAACCAACTCCAATTTTCGCTAGAAAATTTACTTGGCACAACTAAAACATGAAAATAAAGATACCAGGGAGTTTCTACAGAATTATACAACCCCTTAACTTAAACAAAATAGAGAAAAACAAAGCAAAAAATAAAACCATGGGTTATCTCTCAAGAAATTCTTTTCTTTAACGCCTTTTAGCTAGGCTCAGAAAAGTGGATTCCACGTGTTTTCAAGTGAAGAAGCATCCAAATCAATAATTTCCTTCAAAACACCACTTGTAGAAATTGGTACTTTAGGTACCCTTGAAGACGATTCAACATGCAAATCACTTTTAGTTTCACTAAAAGTTTTATTAATTTAAGCACATTAAGGGATTTTGGTTTAGGCACCTTTGGGACATACATGAATTTTTTCTCCTTTCCCATAGAAGGTTTCTCCCTCTTAAACTTAAGAGAAGAAAAAGTTGAGCTTAAATTTCCATAGCCTCCTCTAATTTACCAATCCTCATGTTTTGACTATCTTGGATATTACTAGCTTCTAAAATAGTAATTCTCTTGTTGGTACTTACTATTGATTTATTAACTTTGCTAGCATTGTCACGGAAATTGGGCAAATTTCTCTCCATAGAGTTTAGCTTTTTAATAACAACATCCAAAGTGATCTCAGTTTTAACAACCTTAGTAGGTGGTGTTCCAACTAAACTTTCAATTAAATTATAGGCTTCCAAAGCAGGTGTTCCCAGAAAATTACCGTCTGTAATAGTGTCTAGAACATACCTATACCAGCTAGTAGTGCCAACATAAAAATTCCTAAGAAGGATTAGAGTGGAATATTTCTTAGTGCATCTATGACGAGCATCACTTATTCTATACCAAGCATCTTTCAAAATTTCTCCCCCTTATTGTTTAAAAGAACGAACCTTAACTTTAGGAACACTCATTTTAGCAAGACTAAAAACAGGATAAAAGCAACAACTAGAATAAGAACTAAATTTTTTGTGTTTTTGATAAAGAGAAACAAACAAGACAAAATAAAATAAACTAAGCAAAACTAAAACAAAGTAAAGAGATTGGAAGTGAGAGACTCCCCTTGCAGAAATTCTCTTCCTCCTCGGCAACGGCGCCAGAAAACTTGTTGATGGCTGACGTTGGTAAACTACAAGAGAAAGGTTATGAAGAGTGCAGCGGCAAGTTTTTCCTCGGAAAAAAACCAAGATTGAATCAACCAGTAGGAGGACAAGCAACTTCTAAAGGTTGATGAAGTTGATGTGGTAGGGCGCACTACCGGTTCAGCAACAACGTTGAACCTACACAACACAATCAATTCACTTTTCCCCAACGAAGCAGTGAGGTTGTCAATCTCACCGCTTTTTGCTGATAAGAAAGAGGTTAAATGTATGGTGTGGAAAACAGTATGAGAACAATATGAAAACAACAGTAGCAGTGTGAAAACAGTGGAAGCAGTATGAAAACAGTGGAAGTAGTGTGTGAATTATTAGTATGAGAAAATGGACCAGGGTCCACAGTTCACTAGAGGTGTCTCTCCATAAAAGATAGCTAACATGCATGGTGAACAAATTACAGCTGGGAAATTGATAGATAATGAAACATGCATGACATAATGATTACTATGAAATTCATGCGGGCATTACAACAAGATACATAGACCGTCATCCAACTGCATCTATGACTAATAATCCACCCTTCGAATACCATCCGAACAAATGTTGGGTATTAAGTTGCAAACAATAGATAATCGCAGTAAGCAAAGTGTGTAATGTAAACAAATAAACATCGTTGTTTTCTCCCGAATGGCAAAAACACATCCTCCATATGTCATGTTTCTGTCACTCGAGCACACATGCAAAGGAGGCATGAACCCACTATCGAGCATAAATACTCCCTCTTGGAGTTACTAGTATCTACTTGGCCAGAGCATCTACTAACAATGGAGAGCATGAAAGATCATAAATAAGAGACATAGCATTCAATAATCATCGGATCCCAGCAAACACAACATGTAGCATTACAATAAGATGATCTCGACCATGTAAGGCAGCTCACGAGATCTAAACATGAGGCATAAAGAGGAGAGGACAACCATCTAGCTACTTCTATGGAACCGTAGTCCAAGGATGAACTACTCACGCATCACTCTGGAGGTGGGCATGGTGGTGTAGAGCCCTCCGGTGGCGATTTTCCCTCCCGGCAGGGTGCCGGGGAGAACTCCAGAACCCTCCCGATCTCGGGTTGACGATGATGGCAGCCTTGGGTGTTTTTCATGGAGAAGTGGTATATATTTATGGTTCACGCATCGGGGAGAATATATGGGCGAAAAGGCGATGGCGGTGGGCTCCCGAGGGGCCCACACCACCCCCAGGCGCGGACAGGGGGTGCGCCGCCCTATGGTGTGGCCCCCCTCTGGGCCTCTTCGAGACTCCGTGGAACCTTCGGGAGTTCTGAGACTTCCGGTCTTCGAATTTTCCAATTCCGAGAATATTTCCAGAACAACTTTCCTGAAACTGAAAACAGGAACTGGCTCTATGGCATCTTGTCAATAGGTTAGTCCCGGAAAATCGATAAAAATAACATAAAGTGTAAGGAAAACAAGTAGCATATAGCATGAAAACAACATGGAACATCAGAAATTAAGGATACGTTAATGACGTATTAGGTCACGACAACCCCAAGCATTTTGTAAGAGAACAATGCCTCAACCTAGAAGTAAAATCTTGTTTCTTTCAAAAAGCAATCCCATCTCTCCTTGCATGTCGGCATTCCTGCATTTTTGCATCCAACAAGATCATAAACATCCATCTCAGCATGCATATTTTCCTCTCCATAGAGGTGCGCGAGGGTCTTTTTCCTCTCAAGATCATCCCACGAGCGGGGGCTGGAACAGTATATGTGAGCAGGTCGCTACCGCACACAAAAACTTCGCCAAGTCCCTTGGCCGTTTCTCCTTGCGAGATGCTCATGAAGAAACAACCAGGCGCGCACCTCTCCTGGAGCACAAACTGTAAGTAGCGGCGGTAGCCTCACTCCCAAGGAGCAAGCATGCATCGCCCAACTCTCCACACAGAGTCCATAAGAATCCTCCACAAAGAGTGGCTGAAGGACCACCACAAATGACACAATCAAGGTGCCTCAAAGGACACCATCACAAAAAGCTAAGTATTCTCACACAAAAGCACCCAGAAGCAGAATAAAAGATAGTGGTACAATAAGCGGCAGAGTGCGGAATATTTCCTTACAAGAAATTTAAAATTTCACAGGGACCTAAAGAGAAGCTTGTAGATACACAAAAGGGCTCTAGGCAGGAGGACCTTTGTTTCCAGCACCAGAAGTTGGGGTCGCGTCGGTAGGATGGGTCGGGTTGAAATCCTTCACAAAAGCAACAACGACATCCTTAACGCGAGCACAGAGAGAGGCGACAATTTCGGGGGGGGGGGGACCTTCCCTGCCAAAGTGCTCAACTGGAAGTCTGGCTGGACCATCAAGAGCGCGGAGAACAGGTGCATTGCGGCTTCCGACAGGAGCTCACGACACTCCGTGTCAAGAATCGCGTCCATGCTTTGGGCGTCTTTCTGCAGCAAGTCCAAAAGACCGATGAAGAAGTGAAGGACGCGTACGGCTGATGCATGTAAAATGCATAGATGAATTTTGCATATTTTCACATGGTTTTCTATTACATATTGCATCATATAAGGGTATAATTCAATGTTTTATAGTATTTTGGGGTTAAATTACAAAGTCCCCCAACTTTTATGGAATTAACCCTGCCTGTCAGAAACCCTGTTTTCTATATTTTTGACGTTTCAGGGGCCAAACTTCCGCGAAATCACCTGAAAAATCTGCGGGGGTCATTTTCTTGGAAGGAGAAGACTTGCGGGCGAAGGATCCACAAGAATTGGGCAATGAGGCCCAAAAGAGGACCCTCCACGCGGCCAGATTCCTTGGCCGCGTGAGAGGCCCCCTTTTGGCCCCTATGGCCCCAATTCCTTCCATCTTCGACTTACCGACTCCGTCTTGATCTAAAACCGACTATAAAAAGGGTCCGCCGTACCCTTACGGAGAAGAGCGCCGCCGAAACACCAAAACAGAGACCAGAAGTTCCAGATTGGAGGGGGAAAACTCCGGCGGGGCGCCGCCGGTGTGATCTCCTACCCCTCCAACGTCATCTCCATCGACATCTCCATGAAGAGGGAGTAGTCCACCCCAGGGCCATGGGTTTGTGGAAGTAGCACTTGTATCTCTCTCTATGTGCTTCACTAATTAGATCCGTATGAGCTGCCTCACATGATTACGGGCACCGTTGTAATTCCTATGTGGTGGATCTTTTCTATGAGTTATTGAATCTGAGATTGCAATTGTTTCTCTTGAGTTATTTGTGTAGATGTATCTTATGTACCCCGTTCTTATTTGCTAGCTTTGATCAATCTAGTTCTTGAGAGCGTGTGTGGGGTGATGGGTGCATTAGTTGGAGTAACGGGGGGTGGCTAGTGTTGTGAAAGTGACAGAAGTTCAGCGATCCACTTAGGTTTTGTTAAACCTTTCTTAGTTACCTCACTAGGGATAAAAAGGAGTACCTTGTTACCGGGGATTTGAAGTGACACTAATCAATCTCTGACTAGATCTAGCAAGTTCTTACTTCAACTTCATGTCACATTGCTTAAAGCTATACTCTGGTTTTTCCTTAATTATCGAGGTGTTATGATTATTTCGCATCTTGGTGGCGTATAAGAGGGATCAATATGACCGTAGAGATCTCTATGCTAGGACGTGATGCCCATATGAAAGTACTCAATGTTAAACATGTTATTGTAATCTCACATGTAATTCTTTATGTCCACCGTCTACCACTTTATTTGAGAGAATGCAAGTGTGAAACCATGAACCCCGGTCCTATTTTAAATATAAGAAAACACTCTAGTTACTTTGCTGCAATTTACTTTACTTGCACTTTACTTTACTTGCATCTCCAATTCGAATTTACATTATCTCGATCACCACTTGCATCACAAAAATACGAAAACAATGCATTGCATATTTATTTTCTCATTTGCATTTAGTAGTAGATTTAATTATTGCACATTTACTTTTAGTTTTACATTGCAATTTAGAAGTCTCACACCTTGTGCTTGACAACCACTTGGTGAGGTTGAGGGCACAAAATTATCTACTTGTTTGCAGGATCCTGGAGGAATCTTGGAAGACAACTGCTGAAATACTGGCTCCCCAAGAGTTCTATATAAACCCTCGAGTCACCCTCGTGGGGAAGAAGGCTTGCCACTAGCTACACACTCTGCACTTGGAGTCTCAACCTAGCCATCAAGCGTTTTTCTGGCGCCGTTGCCGGGGAGCCATAGGTGAAGGAGTTGTCCAAGGGAGCTCACAAGAAGTCTTCATCACCAACAAGGTGTGCAAACACCTAAGCTTGGGGAGGTTGCACCTACGTGAGTACCGTCCTTTCTATCTCCACCTTCTTTCATGTAGATTGTTTTGTTTCTTGTCTTGTTTTTGTTTTTGTTTTGTTTTTGTTCTTGTTTTTGTTTTGTCTTGCATATTTTATTTTAGTTTTGCATTTAGTTATCTAGTTTATTTTAGTATTTCGAATTTGTCTAGTTACTTTACTTTTTTTTTGCATAAAAAATTAAAAACTACATAAAAACTGTGAAAATGGGTGATAGAACTAAATTAAGTGACTACACAAATACACCCAATGACCAATTCATTGCTAGGCCAATTACTACACCTGAAATTCAAGCTGAAAGCTATGAAGTAAGTCCTAGTTCATTGAATTTAATTACTAGAGAGCAATTTGGTGGTAGTACTATGGAGGATGCCTCTATGCATCTTCATGATTTCATGGAAACATGTGATATGCAAAAATTTAAAAATGTGGAAAATAGTGTTTTAAAACTGAAATTATTTCCTTTTTCACTTAGAGGAAAGGCTAAAGAATGGTTACTTTCACTACCTACAGCTATTATAAAGTCTTGGGATGATTTAAAAGAAGCTTTCATTAAGAAATATTATCCTCCCGTTAAAATTTTGCAAAATAGGAATAATATCCTCTCATTTAGGCAAAATGATAATGAATATGTAGCCATGGCATGGGATAGAATTAACTTAATGCTTAGAACATGCCCATCACATGGAGTAAATGAATGGACCATACTACACTCTTTTTATAATGGTCTAAACTACATGTCTAGAAATATACTTGATTCTGCTGCTGGAGGTGCCTTTATGAGTAAAACTGTAGGAGAGGCTAAGAGCATATTAGAAAGCATATTGCAAAATTATAGTCAATGGAATACTGAAAGAGCACCCAATCCCACTAAGAAAATAAACTCAATTGAAGAAACCAATGATTTGTCTTCTAAAATGGACACTATTCTTGCCTTTATTAATAAACAAAATATGGAGAATGTGCCTTTGCAGGAGCTAGTTGGTAGTAATTCTGAAAGTGTGGATGTTAATTTTGTTAGGAATTATGGTAGCAATGGTTTTGGTAATGCTTACAATTCATATAGTAAACCTCCTTATGTGCCAAATAAACCTTTTGTTCCATATCCTAATGCTAATGAAAATAAGTGCAAGCCTTCTAGTGAAATTTCTGAATCTAATAAATTGCTTATGGAACAAGTTGCTAGTCACAATGCTATTATACATGAGTTAAATAATTCTATTGCATCCATTAGTAGTGATATTAAAGGATTGCAACTTCAATCTTCGAATTTAGATAAAGCATTGTCAAAATTAGCTGATAATCAAGCAACTCTATTAAGCATGTCAGCAGGAAAGCCACAAGCACAATCTAGTGTAGGAATGAATTCTATTACTATTGATGCTCCTATTATTGAAAATATTGATCATATTGCTGAAAATACAAGTGAGCATGTCCCTACTAGCTTAGAAGAAACTTTGAATTAAATAGTGAAGTACCCTGAATATTTACTTCCATATATGTTTTATCTTGCTAGCAAAGATGAAATTAGTCCTCATGAATCAAGCATTCTAGCTAAATTAGAGAGTAAAGTAGAGGAAATTATGATGCTTACTGAAATTAAGGATCCATTGCTTGATTTAGAAAAAAGTAGCTCGCAAGAACTTATTGCTACTCTACAAAAATTTGCTAGTGATCCCACTATAAATGTTAATCAACCTGGCTTTGGATCTTATATTGCTAATCATGTCTTGCAAGAAAAAATTGCTAGGTAAAAGAATGAGGCCATGATACCTCCTAAGATTGGGGATGTATGGATCCCCAAGGTGCTAGTTTCAATTGGAAAAGAAATTCACCATGCTATGTTAGATCTAGGTTCTAGTGTATCGGTACTCTCTAAAGAATTATATGAATTGCTAGAACTAGAAAATTTAGAGAAGTGCTCAAGTGAATTTGTCCTTGATGATAACTCTACTAAACATGCTAAAGGACAAGTAAAAGATGTTATGATTGAATTGCACATGACTTTCGTACCCGTTGATTTCATTATTATGGATATGGGGGATAAATCCCCTAGTCCTATTATTTTGGGTAGACCTTTTCTTCGTACTACAGGTGCAATCATAGACTCCAAGGAAGGTAATTGTAAGGACCCCAGACCGGCAGTCTGAAACCCTACGTATGCATACATTCACGATCCCAGAAAGATCAGTCGTGAACAACATACACAGTTGGCACACAGAAATACATCATCCATTACACGAATACATAAAGGTATTTATACAAATGATCACATGATCAAGTTTAACGCAACTGCCACAAAGGCAGGCAACTTAACAAACACAGCGGAAGACAATTAAAAACACAACGTAGTTGAGCCCAAGTCACGCCTTAACCTACAGGCTGCTGACCCGGAGACGATCCTAGTTCGCAAAGCCGTTAGCTCTGTACTTATCTTCATAGATCTCCTTTGGAGGCTCCTTCTCAAGTCTGGCAAGTAGATACCAAGGGCGAAACCATAATGAGTACATTTGAATGTACTCAGCAAGACATCCATCATTTCACTTACCAACATGCAAATATGCTTATATGGTGGAATAGGTAGGCTATAAATAGGGTTCACTACCAATGGTGTTCATATATGATGACACCACAGTTGCAGTCGAGTTTATCTGTATCTTCCTTGAAGAAGATACTTCAGAGGAAAATAATATAGCTTTATTTCTCTTGTCGATATCACATGTACAAGAGGTTTTGTAAAACTTTGTTAAAGAGTATTTTCTCTTTGCAAAACTTCTTGGAATCAGTTTCCAGAGTTCTTGCTTAGAGTAGAAAAGGTTTTCTTTGCAAAACATTTTGTTTTGTATAACACATCTGGCTTTTCACCATCGACGATACCTCCACGGTATAAGTTTCCATTTCTTTCCGAACTTCACAAGTTCAACACTTCCTTTCATAAATTCCCTTTTCAAAAACTTCCTTTTAGAAAACATTGACACAATGCTAGCTACATGGCCATTCAACTGTCCATATCCGAGGACGCGGCTTCTTCGAAAAAGTTATACTCCGCAGAGGTGTACACATCCACCAGATCCAGTACACCTCCCGTGAACAATCACGGACTGTAACAACAGTATGTAAACATCAGGTATCTGATCATAACCATCCACTATGTTCAAGCTAGAATATGCCTATCTCTCAGTTGAGTTTTACCACATGCCCGACACCGAGCTAATCCCCGCCAAGCCAGGATGCCTCAACTGATGCATCCGGAGGGAAAATTAATCCCACACTTTATATGTCTCCACGACATTCGGTTCAGAGGATCGCATCCCCTATAGCACATTGAGATAGCACACACTAATAAGAACAAACTTCAAGTTAAATCCCTTGCCCATGTTGGGGTAGGGTGGCAGTACGGTAAAGGTTGTCCGGCGAAGACTAGGTTATGTGTCATTTTTGAAAACACCACTTTCTCAAAAATGACCACTTCCACATTCCTCCGGAGAACAAGGATCCGCCTTTTCTCCGGGTTTTCCGTAAAGCCTTTGTTTTGTAGAATCACAATTTTAGGGTGTCCACTTAGGGACTAGTATATTTTATGGTAATAAATACCATGTGGTGGCTTATGGGCTTGGTTTTACCAAGTTTAACTACTGGCATAATAGTAACCTATAATATAGTATAGTAGTAAATTCCACATCAAAAATAGTTTTGATAATCAAGTTTTTGTAAAACTTCAGAGGTAAAACATGCATGATAGATAATGGTAAGTATTGTATCAGCAAGCAATCAGGATGGCTTGCCTGGTATCTCCTTGTGTCCCTGGTTTTGGAGTGACTGGAACTTGAAGCAGAGCTTCCCGACACTTCCTTCCTCTTCGTTTTTCTAACGTCGTAAAGAGAATAAAGGACACACATTCAGAACCAATCAAGGCAAGCAACAATGCATAACCATACATACAGCAAGGAAAACTAATAACAACCAATCACTCAATTATTAATTGAGGCAAACAATCAAACAGACACACTTGGCAGAAATGCCATTTAATAAGACAGCTCAAAGTTGGAGGAACATATCTCACAACCTCAATATCATGGATTCAGTGGGTGTGCCACTCTCATACCAAGATATTAGTAAACCCAAAATACACTTAGGTTCACAAGGTTGAGCCTACTAAAAGTATATAAAACATGCACAAAATATAAGCATGGCAATGGGTCTATCAACCACACCACAAAAAGAACAAGATAGCCAATCTATTAAGTCTAAATTGACAACAAGAATAAATGAAACACATGATTTGTAAAAGTTACTTTTACAAATCAGTGAGCCTTCACAAATGTAACAAAGTAATAGACTCATCACAAAACACATAATTTCTCATAGTGAGAACAATAGAAACAATGACTAAAAAGGAGGAATCCTTATAGACATGTTTCTACTAAAAATTTGATATGCAAGCAAGCATAATAAATAAAGTACTAAAATGCAAACAAGGAACCATGTTATCATAATGGGAATTAAAACATGTCCTCATGCAAGGATACACAATTATCTACCAAACACAAATTGGCAGAAAAATAATTCAACACAACAACTACTAAGGAAACTAGTACTACTTAAACATGAAGAATCAATGGATGCATTTCAATCAAGTAATTGAAATACAACCAGAGGGTCCATGTCATAACAACAGTAGTGAAAAACATCTATACTTGCTATAACAAAAATATCCCATTTGATAAAACAAGACATCAATTTGCAGGGCAACTCCTACATACTAGTGGTAATAACAGGGGCATTACTAGAGGAATCAAACAACACTTCAAGAATGTATTTTTCCTAGCAAGCCACACATGATTATAACCACTTACAAACAGAATCATACACATTTCCATTTAGCACAAAAATTCCCAAAGCAAAAATACTAGGCACTCATTAGTTATAGAACTATATAACAGAAACACATCTAGTGTGGGGGAAATAATGTTTCCACCAAAAATGCAATGACACCAGTGGGTGTTCCACTAGCATAACAAAGCATTTAAGAGGTCACAAAGCCTCTGTTCACACTTGCTAAAAATTAACCAAAGACTAAACTAGCATCTAGTGCAATAACCATACTAGTAGAAAATAATAGGGTGCACAAATAAGCAAGGTAATGATACTCATGCTATTGTTTTCACACATGTGAAAACTTTAGGGGTAAAGTAATCATAACAACATCATCAAAAAGCTACTGGCCCTATGAATACAACACAAAAATATGTGGCTATACAACCACAAATGATTATGTCAAAAATTCCACACACGAGGGAATTTTTCCATAACATTCTCATAGTGAAGACAAAGCTACTCATGCTTTTCTACCAATCAAATGCAAGCTAGCAGAGGGTATACTAACAAAATATAAGTACCAACATGGTACTGAATCTAATATCTCAACACAACAATTCAATCACTTGCACACAAATTAATCAATCAAAAATTATATGCAAGTAATAAACTAGAGATAAACATATGATATTAATATAAATCCTATTTCTTCTCAACTCAAGTCCACACATTCTAACATGATAAAATAGCAAAGTAACACTTATAAAACAAGTTCACACAACTTGCACATGCTAGAAAACAATATTGCAACACAAAAATAACTCACACACATTAATTACCTAAAAATGCCAAAATGGCAGAAACAAGCAATTTAAAGATCTGTCCACCAAATTTTCTAGGATGCTCTAAAAATTAAACCAAGCCAGGTTTAGATAGCCCTTAACATGTACAAGACCATCCAGTTGAGATTGCATCAAAAATCATTTTTAATTATTTTATAAAAATCACCAAAGTGCTTTCTGGTGTTTTAACAAATTGCATGCCATTTCAAAAATACAATGAATTTGGAAGCAAGGTTAATTGATCCTATTAGGAAATTTCAAGCGCTTTCCAATTCAATTGGCCTCACTTCATTCTGAGTTGTGAGAAAAAAATAGTGCTCATTTTGCTGTTTCTGGTACCTGTTGCCAAATCATTTTTCATTTCAAAAATACTCATCCAAATGTAGATCTACAAGTTGGAGGTGGTTTAGATTTAGTTCATGTACAACTGTGATTTTTGGTTTGGTCAAATTCATCTTTACGTAGGTTTTTAGACCCTAAAGCAAACAGGTAACAATCTGTGAAAAAATTAAAAGGAAAAAGAACTATACTTGGGCCAGATCCAACGTGGGCCGGCCAGATCCAGACGCACCGCGCGCGGATCCAGCCAAT
This sequence comes from Alopecurus myosuroides, assembly GCA_028641055.1. NCBI lineage: Eukaryota > Viridiplantae > Streptophyta > Magnoliopsida > Poales > Poaceae > Alopecurus > Alopecurus myosuroides. Next base: position 451,984,312 of record CM054057.1, on the reverse strand, counting down.
GACGCTGACACGCGGGCCAGTGGTCCACGCGGGCAGCCACGCGAGCGAACGCAGGGGCCACCAGCAGGTTCAATCCCACGCGCGCGGGCAAAGGGGCTGCTGACGTCGTCGCTGCGTCACCGCGATGTCATCCCGCCGGCGGGAAGATCTCCGGCGAGGCCAAAACGGCGATACAAACCATCATTTCGCGAACCACTTGCACCTACACGTAGTACTCGACTCGGGTTACCAAAAGAGGACATCGTCGTTTCCTGGGAGCCATCTAGGGGCGGCGGCGACGGTGCGCCCGCGGTGGCCGGAAAGGGACCACGGCCCGACGTCGACTCGGAGGGAGAGAGAGAGGGGAAAAGGGTCGGGGACGTCCGTGTGCTCACCCTAGGCGCGATGGAAGGCCCGGAGAAGGAGGAGGAAGTCCGTGGCGGCGGGGATGGCTCGCCGGAGTGCGCCGGCCCGAAAGAGGAAAACGGACGGCGCGGCCACCACAGGTCATTCCGCCTCGATTCTTTCGGCAGGGCGGACCACCACGACGATGCGGAGCTAATGGCCTACACGGAGGCCGGCGGCGTGCTCACATTAGGTCGAATCGATGGCGAGGTGTAGGGCTAGGGTTTCGGTTTTGATTTCTGAGCAGAGAGAGGAGCTACTCGAGTGGGGGGGGGGAGAGAGGGGGCAATGGGGAACACAAGCACATGGGGGGCCTTTTTATCCCCAAGGATTCCTTCCATTCGAAGCAAACGCATAGGGCTGCTGTATCTACAGAGGGCTAGAGGTTGAAGAAGGTGACTGGGATTGCATTTAGGTCCCTGGGTATTACAAATAGGTCCCTGTCCTTTCTGAAAAAGGTTATTTTCACCAATCAAACAAAGTAAAAAATTGAAACCCTTTTGCCCAAAATTCTTATTAGTCTAGATGCACAACATATATGAAAATTGGCTCCATTGGATAAACTTTATAATTCAAAGTTGTTCAAATTTAAATTATTACAAAAATGGACATTGAATTTATTAACCTACTTAGGAGCTTCCAAAAATGATAATTTTTGTCACACATTCCTTATTTGATGTGTTCCTTATGTGGTAGAAAATTCAAGTCATTTTGAGTTACTTCATAGAACAAACTTGTTCAAATTTCTAAAAGGTTCTGTCAAGAAAACAGGGGTTTTTGGCAACTTAATCAATTCAAAAACTTGTGCCCTTTTGGTTTTAATCCTTATTTATGCTATAGAGCATGTGGTATTTATTTCATGGCATTTGGAAAAAGTTTTTAGAACAAACTTGTTCAAAATCCCAAATGTTGCTGTGGAGAAAATTCATGTTTTCAAGACTTTAATGGATTCAATTTTTTGGTCTCCTCTTGTGTGTGTTCCTTATTTGTCATAAGGAAGAAATGGTATTAATTTCAGACCATTTTAAGAAAGTTTCCAATAGTAACTTGTTTTAGTTTTCTGTTTCTAGAAATATTGGAAAATTCAATTTAATAAGGCACTTGGCTTTTCTTTATCAATGCTTTGCCAAAATATTTATATGACTAGAGATAGCAAGTCAATGCTCTCCAATACTTTTGTTTTTAAGCTTGCAACGTTGGAAAAACATTTGATAAGATTTTGGTGAAGCATTTAAGAATGCCTCTTTATCTGATAATCTTTTAGGGAAATTTTATTAAGTGTTTCCTCTTTCTTAATTTAGGTCTTGGAATAATATTCAACAAGTATGAGATTCATAAGATGTTTTTGGAAAAATCTTTGATCAATATTTACTTTAGAAAATATTGCCAAAGTCATTGGAACAATATGTTGAATATTTTTGGTTCAATTGCTTAGCCATGTAAGTTTATATAATTTGTTTGTTTAGTTGCACTCAAACAAACACAACCAAAGTTTATTAGTCAAGCAATTATCCAAACAACTGTGTTATCAGGTATTCCAAAATTGGGATGTGACAAGTCTTCCCCCCTTAAAAAGAATCTCGTCCCCGAGATTCGCAAGCGAGGACTAAGGGAGGGCCAACAAACACAATGTTAGTGTTGGAGTGCAGGTGCTTCCCCCCTTTGACTTTTCTTGGGAGGCGGGGTACTTCCCTAAATTATCAAATTCTCTTTAAAGAAAATTCTTTAGCTATCAATTTACTCAACCGCCAATTTTTAAAATTTCTGATAACGTCACTATAAAATTAAGGTTAGTGCAGAACTACCTGGAAATGTACCGTCAATTATTACATGAGTTCTTAGCTATATCCAACATATTAAATACAACATATGGAGTGGTGTACCACTCTCATAACAAGGTATATAATAAGCTAAAAATATAGCTTGTGGGTGCAAAGGTTAGGTTGCTAAGGTAAAACAAACAGACAGAACATACCCATGGCAGTGGTTATTACCCACCACAAGCAACTATCACTTAATATATTCATGATTTTAGTTGGATGTTTTAGTTTCATAAGATACTCTTAAGCACAATCATAACACAAGTATTAACTCATGCTAAGGTAAAACATTTAAACAAAATCCAACAAGCAAGCAAACAACACCATAGATGAATAGACTATTTATTCACTAGGTTATTGTTTATTAGAGGTTTTGGAATCCATCAATCATGAACAATTAGCAAACAACCAGTAGCTAAAAACTAATGAATTCAATCATAAATATGCTCTAAAACACCATCTTTACACAAGATAAAACTCCTATTACACAGGCATAAAAATCAGGACTGCACAAATAACACACTAGTTATGAAAAATCTACACCAGCATGCTATAAGAGATAATCATATCCTATAACCATAGAACATGAAACTAAATAATTCATGGCATGATAACAGAAGTAATAACTTCCTAAACATGCTATATCAACACATATACTCATAAAATAAAAAGAGGTTAATACTAGAGCAAAAATCACCATTTTCTAGTGGTGACACTAGTTTCACTCTAGAGAAGCAAACAATGCTATCATGATGTTTAAACTTAAACAAGCAAGTCATGGATATAAGTGTACCTAATAACAGCACACAAAACTTACTCATGTTAGTAAGCACAAACACCAAAGTAATTCTATGAATCAACCATTAAGCATGCAGAAATTTCTTCTAGCAATTTCTGTTTTCTTTAACCAATTACTAGCAAACAAGCAAGGTATAACTCACACAACCAGTAGCTATGTAATTAATGAAAAGTTATCTAAAACTTTTCAAAAATCCATACACTCAATTTAAAAGTATTCACAAACAATCTACCAATCAAGAGGAATTTATTTTATTTGCGAACAATTTAATTTCAGCACACGATAGTGAAACATTTCTTAACATGATATCCCTAAGGAATATTATGCTAACAAAAGGATCACACCTAAACATATTAGTATTTACTAATAAGAAAATAAACTTCTCACTTGCATAAGTGAAAAGAAACAATTATATTTTCCATGGTGGAAAAATAGAAATCAATCACATAGTGAAACATGCTATTTTCACACTTGTGAATGGTTGGGGATTTTCATCCTCAAGCCAAAATGCAATGGGACCAGTGGGCTATGGCCTACTAATAACAAGTAAAAATAGGTACTAAGCCTCTGGTTACTCATGAAAAACTTTGCATACAAGATAAAAATATAAGGCTATTTAATCTAGTGAAGCAATACTAGTGCATACTGATAGTAATGCTTACACATGCTTTACTATTAAGAGACATGCAAGCTAACCTAGGCACAAGCATCAAAATAACAGTACCTAAATGGTACTGGACTCAAAGAAAACATATCACAACATCTACTAAGAAAGAATACACAGATCTAGTTCTCACAATACTTCCAAATAATAAACTAGAAGGTAACAAATGCTATTTCATTTTTATTCGAGTTTACAATCATGCACACACTTTCTAGGGTAGATTTGTTGTAAGAAAACAACATAATAACAAGTTCTAACAACTCCATATAAGTTAGGAAGCAAGATTGAATAAAACACAAATTCGTTTCAATCCAGAGCACACAAAGAAACAAAAACAGGAAAACTGATGTTTTCCAGTTCTATCTTAACCATTCCATCGTTTACTTAATTTCTAAACCCCGAATTTTATAGTAACTACAATGTCTACCAAGTTTTGATTTCCAAAGTAGATACACCCGATATCCTATTGACTAGCAAACGAATAGGTCATCATCTTATTTTCTCGTGACTTCTCCTTTTTACCAACTAGATTAAAAGGGGTCGTAAGTCACTTAATTTTCTTTGTTTAGAAAGAGTTGTCAGTAGTTCACATGCTTTGGTTACGTGTCAACCTAATATTAGGCAAAGCATGTTAGTCTTGTTAGCTTTCTATTTAATCATGTTTGTCCGACAAGATACGACTAGTGTCATCGTACGTCGAATATTGAATTGTGCTCTTTTGATTGGCTTATTAGGGGGTCGCGCATCATGGCATGTGAAGACTTCTTTTGCACCTTTCTCCAGAGGAGGGAGGTATATAACTTATAAAAAGGGATTTATCTTGTTTGGTCTTTTAAAAGGGAACATAACAAGATGCGATATTTAGCCAACAGGGTAAAAAGAGTCTTTTGCAAACAGAAAATCATAGAGGTTTTGGTCAGTATTGGTTGGTTTTCTTCACGCCTTTTCTTTTTTGAGGGTTGTCGTTGTTGGAGCTTATCTGTTGGAGTGCATCACTGGTAGCAACGCTATCAGCTCGTGTGGCTTGATGGTCCTCCATTTAGGCCTAACGGTGCTTTTATTGATGGTGGGGCAGATGGTGGTGGTTCATGACGGTGGCATTTCGAAGCGAAAACAAGCATAAGTCTAAGCAACAAATTCTTGTTTTTGAATTCTATACAAACATTTTTGCTTGCAAAATTTTAATAAGAGGCGATTCAAAAACAAGAGCGGGGCAATCACAAATTTGCAAAATTTGAGCACCCCACAAACATAAAGAAGCCTAGATGAACCAAATTCTACACCACACAATAGCACAAAGTCCTACGGACACACATAAACAAGACAAAACACACAAGCAAGGCTCCATTGGAGCTACGTCGGGGAAGGCGACTCATGAGATCATCGCTAAATTACTCCAAACTAGACTAATCCAAAAATCCTAGAAGTGGCTGAAGAACTATATCTACTTCTGACCATTATCACTGTAGAGTTAGGCAATTATTTTGGTCTTCTCGGGACATCGGCAAGTATACAAGCTTTTTTGTATGAAAACAAGATAATAGAAGTAAAGTTTTGATTAAACTTTATGCAACAATCTGTTTTTCAAACTCCAACTATTTTCTGGACAGAAAACTTCAAAGACGAGAGATGTTTCAAAAACAGAGCGGAGCAGTTGCAAACAAGTAGGAAATAAACTCTTAACCGAGAGAGATACCAACTTTGTAAGGCCCGCCCTTCGAACCACTATTCAAGGACGCCCTTGATATGCGTTTAGAATCTTTTTGAAAAGATAACAAGGAGGGAAAATATACTAAAATTCCCTTAGATAAAAAAATAATGTAGATAGTAAATAGGTTTTTACTCAAAAATACTTTTCTTTCCTATCTGACGTCCATGCTAACTAAGGTCTCCTAAGGTCAGGATGGCTCTGATACCAACTCTGTAAGGACCCCAGACCGGCAGTCTGAAACCCTACGTATGCATACATTCACGATCCCAGAAAGATCAGTCGTGAACAACATACACAGTTGGCACACAGAAATACATCATCCATTACACGAATACATAAAGGTATTTACACAAATGATCACATGATCAAGTTTAACGCAACTGCCACAAAGGCAGACAACTTAACAAACACAGCGGAAGACAATTAAAAACACAACGTAGTTGAGCCCAAGTCACGCCTTAACCTACAGGCTGCTGACCCGGAGACGATCCTAGTTCGCAAAGCCGTCAGCTCCGTACTTATCTTCATAGATCTCCTTTGGAGGCTCCTTCTCAAGTCTGGCAAGTAGATACCAGGGAGAAACCATAATGAGTACATTTGAATGTACTCAGCAAGACATCCATCATTTCACTTACCAACATGCAAATATGCTTATATGGTGGAATAGGTAGGCTATAAATAGGGTTCACTACCAATGGTGTTCATATATGATGACACCACACTTGCAGTCGAGTTTATCTGTATCTTCGTTGAAGAAGATACTTCAGAGGAAAATAATATAGCTTTATTTCTCTTGTCGATATCACATGTACAAGAGGTTTTGTAAAACTTTGTTAAAGAGTATTTTCTCTTTGCAAAACTTCTTGGAATCAGTTTCCAGAGTTCTTGCTTAGAGTAGAAAAGGTTTTCTTTGCAAAACATTTTGTTTTGTATAACACATCTGGCTTTTCATCATCGACGATACCTCCACGGTATAAGTTTCCATTTCTTTCCGAACTTCACAAGTTCAACACTTCCTTTCATAAATTCCCTTTTCAAAAACTTCCTTTTAGAAAACATTGACACAATGCTAGCTACATGGCCATTCAACTGTCCATATCCGAGGACGCGGCTTCTTAGAAAAAGTTATACTCTGCAGAGGTGTACACATCCACCAGATCCAGTACACCTCCCGTGAACAATCACGGACTGTAACAACAGTATGTAAACATCAGGTATCTGATCATAACCATCCACTATGTTCAAGCTAGAATATGCCTATCTCTCAGTTGAGTTTTACCACATCCCCGGCACCGAGCTAATCCCCGCCAAGCCAGGATGCCTCAACTGATGCATCCGGAGGGAAAATTAATCCCACACTTTATATGTCTCCACGACATTCGGTTCAGAGGATCGCATCCCCTATAGCACATTGAGATAGCACACACTAATAAGAACAAACTTCAAGTTAAGCCCCTTGCCCATGTTGGGGTAGGGTGGCAGTACGGTAAAGGTTGTCCGGCGAAGACTAGGTTATGTGTCATTTTTGAAAACACCACTTTCTCAAAAATGACCACTTCCACATTCCTCCGGAGAACAAGGATCCGCCTTTTCTCCGGGTTTTTCCGTAAAGCCTTTGTTTTGTAGAATCACAATTTTAGGGTGTCCACTTAGGGACTAGTATATTTGATGGTAATAAATACCATGTGGTGGCTTATGGGCTTGGTATTACCAAGTTTAACTACTGGCATAATAGTAACCTATAATATAGTATAGTAGTAAATTCCACATCAAAAATAGTTTTGATAATCAAGTTTTTGTAAAACTTCAGAGGTAAAACATGCATGATAGATAATGGTAAGTATTGTATCAGCAAGCAATCAGGATGGCTTGCCTGGTATCTCCTTGTGTCCCTCGTTTTGGAGTGACTGGAACTTGAAGCAGAGCTTCCCGACACTTCCTTCCTCTTTGTTTTTCTAACGTCGTAAAGAGAATAAAGGACACACATTCAGAACCAATCAAGGCAAGCAACAATGCATAACCATACATACAACAAGGAAAACTAATAACAACCAATCACTCAATTATTAATTGAGGCAAACAATCAAACAGACACACTTGGCCGAAATGCCATTTAATAAGACAGCTCAAAGTTGGAGGAACATATCTCACAACCTCAATATCATGGATTCAGTGGGTGTGCCACTCTCATACCAAGATATTAGTAAACCCAAAATACACTTAGGTTCACAAGGGTGAGCCTACTAAAAGTATATAAAACATGCACAAAATATAAGCATGGCAATGGGTCTATCAACCACACCACAAAAAGAACAAGATAGCCAATCTATTAAGTCTAAATTGACAACAAGAATAAATGAAACACATGATTTGTAAAAGTTACTTTTACAAATCAGTGAGCCTTCACAAATGTAACAAAGTAATAGACTCATCACAAAACACATAATTTCTCATAGTGAGAACAATAGAAACAATGACTAAAAAGGAGGAATCCTTATAGACATGTTTCTACTAAAAATTTGATATGCAAGCAAGCATAATAAATAAAGTACTAAAATGCAAAAAAGGAACCATGTTATCATAATGGGAATGAAAACATGTCCTCATGCAAGGATACACAATTATCTACCAAACACAAATTGGCAGAAAAATAATTCAACACAACAACTACTAAGGAAACTAGTACTACTTAAACATGAAGAATCAATGGATACATTTCAATCAAGTAATTGAAATACAACCAGAGGGTCCATGTCATAACAACAGTAGTGAAAAACATCTATACTTTCTATAACAAAAATATCCCATTTGATAAAACAAGACATCAATTTGCAGGGCAACTCCTACATACTAGTGGTAATAACAGGGGCATTACTAGAGGAATCAAACAACACTTCAAGAATGTATTTTTCCTAGCAAGACACACATGATTATAACCACTTACAAACAGAAGCATACACATTTCCATTTAGCACAAAAATTCCCAAAGCAAAAATACTAGGCACTCATTAGTTATAGAACTATATAACAGAAACACATCTAGTGTGGGGGAAATAATGTTTCCACCAAAAATGCAATGACACCAGTGGGTGTTCCACTAGCATAACAAAGCATTTAAGAGGTAACAAAGCCTCTGGTCACACTTGCTAAAAATTAACCAAAGACTAAACTAGCATCTAGTGCAATAACCATACTAGTAGAAAATAATAGGGTGCACAAATAAGCAAGGTAATGATACTCATGCTATTGTTTTCACACATGTGAAAACTTTAGGGGTCAAGTAATCATAAAAACATCATCAAAAAGCTACTGGCCCTATGAATACAACACAAAAATATGTGGCTATACAACCACAAATGATTATGTCAAAAATTCCACACATGAGGGAATTTTTCCATAACATTCTCATAGTGAAGACAAAGCTACTCATGCTTTTCTACCAATCAAATGCAAGCTAGCAGAGGGGATACTAACAAAATATAAGTACCAACATGGTACTGAATCTAATATCTCAACACAACAATTCAATCACTTGCACACAAATTAATCAATCAAAAATTATATGCAAGTAATAAACTAGAGATAAACATATGATATTAATATAAATCCTATTTCTTCTCAACTCAAGTCCACACATTCTAACATGATAAAATATCAAAGTAACACTTATAAAACAAGTTCACACAACTTGCACATGCTAGAAAACAATATTGCAACACAAAAATAACTCACACAAATTAATTACCTAAAAATGCCAAAATGGCAGAAACAAGCAATTTAAAGATCTGTCCACCAAATTTTCTAGGATGCTCTAAAAATTAAACCAAGATAGGTTTGGATAGCCATTAACATGTACAAGACCATCCAGTTGAGTTTGCATCAAAAAGCATTTTTAATTATTTTATAAAAATCACCAAAGTGCTTTCTGGTGTTTTACCAAATTGCATGCCATTTCAAAAATACAATGAATTTGGAAGCAAGGTTAATTGATCCTGTTAGGAAATTTCAAGCGCTTTCCAATTCAATTGGCCTCACTTCATTCTGAGTTGTGAGATAAAAATGGTGCTCATTTTGCTGTTTCTGGTACCTGTTGCCAAATCATTTTTCATTTCAAAAATTCTCATCCAAATGTAGATCTACAAGTTGGAGGTGGTTTAGATTTAGTTTATGTACAACTGTGATTTTTGGTTTGGTCAAATTCATCATTTAGGTAGGTTTTTAGACCCTAAAGCAAACAGGTAACAATCTGTGAAAAAATTAAAAGGAAAAAGAACTATACTTGGGCCAGATCCAACGTGGGCCGGCCAGATCCAGACGCACCGCGCGCGGATCCAGCCAATGACGCTGACACGCGGGCCAGTGGTCCACGCGGGCAGCCACGCGAGCGAACACAGGGGCCACCAGCAGGTTCAATCCCACGCGCGCGGGCAAAGGGGCTGCTGACGTCGTCGCTGCGTCACCGCGATGTCATCCCGCCGGCGGGAAGATCTCCGGCGAGGCCAAAACGGCGATACAAACCATCATTTCGCGAATCACTTGCACCTACACGTAGTACTCGACTCGGGTTACCAAAAGAGGACATCGTCGTTTCCTGGGAGCCATCTAGGGGCGGCGGCGACGGTGCGCCCGCGGTGGCCGGAAAGGGACCACGGCCCGACGTCGACTCGGAGGGAGAGAGAGAGGGGAAAAGGGTCGGGGACGTCCGTGTGCTCACCCTAGGTGCGATGGAAGGCCCGGAGAAGGAGGAGGAAGTCCGTGGCGGCGGGGATGGCTCGCCGGAGTGCGCCGGCCCGAAAGAGGAAAACGGACGGCGCGGCCACCACAGGTCATTCCGCCTCGATTCTTTCGGCAGGGCGGACCACCACGACGATGCGGAGCTAATGGCCTACACGGCGGCCGGCGGCGTGCTCACATTAGGTCGAATCGATGGCGAGGTGTAGGGCTAGAGTTTCGGTTTTGATTTCTGAGCAGAGAGAGGAGCTACTCGAGTGGGGGGGGGGGGGGGAGAGAGGGGGGCAATGGGGGAACACAAGCACATGGGGGGCCTCTTATATCCCCAAGGATTCCTTCCATTCGAAGCAAACGCATAGGGCTGCTGTATCTAAAGAGGGCTAGAGGTTGAAGAAGGTGACTGGGATTGCATTTAGGTCCCTGGGTATTACAAATAGGTCCCTGTCCTTTCTAAAAAAGGTTGTTTTCACCAATCAAACAAAGTAAAAAATTGAAACCCTTTTGCCCAAAATTCTTATTAGTCTAGATGCACAACATATATGAAAATTGGCTCCATTGGATAAACTTTATAATTCAAAGTTGTTCAAATTTAAATTCTTACAAAAATGGACATTGAATTTATTAACCTACTTAGGAGCTTCCAAAAATGATAATTTTTGTCACACATTCCTTATTTGATGTGTTCCTTATGTGGTAGAAAATTCAAGTTATTTTGAGTTACTTCATAGAACAAACTTGTTCAAATTTCTAAAAGGTTCTGTCAAGAAAACAGGGGTTTTTGGCAACTTAATCAATTCAAAAACTTGTGCCCTTTCGGTTTTAATCCTTATTTATGCTATAGAGCATGTGGTATTTATTTCATGGCATTTGGAAAAAGTTTGTAGAACAAACTTGTTCAAAATCCCAAATGTTGCTGTGGAGAAAATTCATGTTTTCAAGACTTTAATGGATTCAATTTTTTGGTCTCCTCTTGTGTGTGTTCCTTATTTGTCATAAGGAAGCAATGGTATTAATTTCAGATCATTTTAAGAAATTTTCCAGTAGTAACTTGTTTTAGTTTTCTGTTTCTAGAAATATTGGAAAATTCAATTTAATAAGGCACTTGGCTTTTCTTTATCAATGCTTTGCCAAAATATTTATATGACTAGAGATAGCAAGTCAATGCTCTCCAATACTTTTGTTTTTAAGCTTGCAAGGTTGGAAAAACATTTGATAAGATTTTGGTGAAGCATTTAAGAATGCCTCTTTATCTGATAATCTTTTAGGGAAATTTTATTAAGTGTTTCCTCTTTCTTAATTTAGGTCTTGGAATAATATTCAACAAGTATGAGATTCATAAGATGTTTTTGGAAAACTCTTTGATCAATATTTACTTTAGAAAATATTGCCAAAGTCATTGGAACAATATGTTGAATATTTTTGGTTCAATTGCTTAGCCATGTAAGTTTATATAATTTGTTTGTTTAGTTGCACTCAAACAAACACAACCAAAGTTTATTAGTCAAGCAATTAGCCAAACAACTGTGTTATCAGGTATTCCAAAATTGGGATGTGACAGTAATGTCAAGTTTAAGTTCCCTCACAATAAAATCATGGATCACTTCCCAAGGAAGAGGGGCACGCTGAAGAACAAGCTCCCTCATGAGCTTTATCCCTCTTGATTACCAAGTAAGTAAAGCCTAGCTATATGGCTATAAAGAAAGCGCTTTACGGGAGGCAACCCGGTTGTTTTTGTTTGGATTTTCCTAGTGTCCTCTTGCTGTCTCAAGAGATTAGTTTTTTTTTTAATTCTGGAGTTTTCAATAAAGAGTCAAGTCAAACCCATTTGGACTTATAAGTTGCTATCCTAGTGCATGAAATTTCTGTTTCAGCACGAGTCTTCTCACCGTATGATTTTACGTTTTTTATTGGTACGTCGGATTGAGCTAATTTTTTAGTATGTTCTGCAACTTTTCGTCCTCCGTAAGCACAAACATTGGCTTAATTGTTTGACGAGTCTATCTTAGGGAAAAACGTTTGTTTTGCTGCTGTTGCTTTTCTGGACAGATTCTGCCTTCTTTTGTTTTATGCACTCTTTGGGCTTGGGAATCGAATTTCCATGATTCTTTCAAGCAATAGAGTGAACATACAAAATAATGAACCTTATTGTCTATCTAATGGAGCATTTGATTTGGAATTTTGCACAACAAGCATGTGATTTGTTTGTCCTTGCTAATCTCACCCCACAGAAAAAGAATGGGAGAAACATGTTTTGTGAAGTTTTTTCACAGGGAATAGAGGAGCTGCGCCTCAAGACATCCAAGAATGGTGAAAGACATAAGCTTGGGGATGTGATGAACACCCCACTAGAGCTACACTCTTTTGGTTAGCACATGTCTACTTTCTGTTTTTCTAAGCAAAGCATTTATCGTAGAGACTTGAAGCGTCTAGTTTTTGTTTTTATTTTTGTTTTGATGAGACCACCACCATCATTTTATATGAGATTGAGCTACTAGAGTTTGGGGTTGGAATGTACTGGATGCTAGTATTATGACTTGGAATAGGGATGCCATGGTTGATTTGAAGAGCTACATATGTTTGCATGATTTATAGGCTTTTTATGTGTAGAAATTTGCAATAATGTTGTCTTGAGCTATCTCTTATTCATGTCCTTGATGTTAATTGTTGGTTTATTTAGTTTGTCATGAAATGAGTAGTTCTATGGACATATGCATGCATAGTATCTGGTCAACTATCTCCCTCTTGCTAGCCCAAAAATTTAAAAATTCCAACAAGTAAAAACTTGTTTCCAACACTCCTTAGCCAAGTATTTCCAGTGAGTCCACCATATCTTACCATTAGCTTCATTGCTATTCCGAGTATGTTCACCATGTTATTGTGTTATTTATGTTCTAAATTAATATATGCACTTTATTAATTGTCATGGGTTGAACTTGGGATAGGACTCTCACGAACTTTTGAAGGCACACTTTACTTTTTATGCATCTAATAAACATGACCCAATAATGGGAGCCACAAGTTTTGCGTTTGACAAGTGTGTGGTTGGGAGCTAGCTATAAACGTGTATCACCGGAAAGCTTTCAACATTGCACAAAAAAAATTATATTTGGTTGATATCATGTACTTTTATTTTTGGACTCCTGCCATGCCGAAATGAAATAGAGGAATAGTAAGTTTTGATGAGTAAGTATCTATATGACTAGAGAAACGCATTGGACCGCTAACCCAAGCCATGCTTTATCATGGTGGAAATTTCCTTACAGCTTGAGTGACTCTGCAACACATCCTATAATAAAATAAGAAGCTATGCATAATAGTGAATGAAAATAAAAAGGATGATGAGTCTACTCCGTTTGTTCATCTTGTCATTGTAACATGGGCTTGATTCCATGTCATGGGGCAAGAGGTACCTCTTTGCGGTTCTCTATGATGTCATTAATACTTATTATGATTGTACAAAGCTTATTAGGAATCTTAAGTTGAGTAATCATGGAGTAGGTTTTAACACTCACGGGGCATGAGGCTTTCAACCACCTTGTCATTCTCATTACTTCAATACTCACAATTTTAAGAAGCTAGTGATAAAGGGGCAATGAGAGTCCTAGATCAGTGGATACCACATTTCAATTAGTAATTATAGTTGAATAATTTAGAGGCTAAATAAGACTTGATCATGTTTTACCTCTACTCAATTTTCTCCAAAGTGTCCACCATATTTTCTATTCTCCATTATTCTATTCTTTGACCAATATAGGATTTTATTTTTCATTTTGTGTATGAATTTGGTCCATAGTGCTTTTATTTCATTATACACTTTGTGAACTTTCATGAAGCATCTTTGCTTGCATATTTGATATTTCTTACAACATGAATTGTATATTGCTACTCATTTCTAGTATTAATCATTTGATTATATGTAGCATGAATAATCCTCCTTGATATCCCATGATTGTTTCAATATGCAAAACCCATCTTAGTTTTATCACCTTCATACTCGAGGACGAGCATGGGTTAAGCTTGGGGATGTTGATGCATGTAAAATGCATAGATAAATTTTGCATATTTTAACATGGTTTTCTATTACATATTGCATCATATAAGGGTATAATTCAATGTTTTATAGTATTTTGGGGTTAAATTACAAAGTCCCCCAATTTTTATGGAATTAACCCTGCCTGTCAGAAACCCCGTTTTCTATATTTTTGACATTTCAGGGGGCAAACTTCCGCGAAATCACCTGAAAATCTGTGGAGGTCATTTTCTTGGAAGGAGAAGACTTGCGGGCGAAGAATCCATGATAATTGGGCAAGGAGGCCCAAAATAGGACCCTCCACGCGGCCAGATTCCTTGGCCGCGTGAGAGGCCCCCTTTTGGCCCCTGTGGTCCCAATTCCTTCCATCTTCGACTTACCGACTCCGTCTTGACCTAAAACCGACTATAAAAAGGGTCCCCCGTACCCTTACGGAGAAGAGCGCCGCCGAAACACCGAAACACCGAAACAGAGACCAGAAGTTCCAGATTGGAGGGGGAAAACTCCGGCGGGGCGCCGCTGGTGTGATCTCCTACCCCTCCAACGTAATCTCCATCGACATCTCCATGAAGAGGGAGTAGTCCACCCCAGGGCTATGGGTTTGTGGAAGTAGCACTTGTATCTCTCTCTCTATGTGCTTCACTAATTAGATCCGTATGAGTTGCCTCACATGATTACGGGCACCGTTGTAATTCCTATGTGGTGGATCTTTTCTATGAGTTATTGAATCTGATATTGCAATTGTTTCTCTTGAGTTATTTGAGTAGATGTATCTTATGTACCCCGTTCTTATTTGCTAGCTTTGATCAATCTAGTTCTTGAGAGCGTGTGTGGGGTGATGGGTGAATTAGTTGGAGTAACGGGGGGTGGCTAGTGCTGTGAAAGTGACAGAAGTTCAGCGATCCACTTAGGTTTTGTTAAACCTTTCTTAGTTACCTCACTAGGGATAAAAAGGAGTACCTTGTTACCGGGGATTTGAAGTGACACTAATCAATCTCCATGACTAGATCTAGCAAGTTCTTACTTCAACTTCATGTCACATTGCTTAAAGCTATACTCTGGTTTTTCCTTAATTATCGAGGTGTTATGATTATTTCGCATCTTGGTGGAGTATAAGAGGGATCAATATGACCGTAGAGATCTCTATGCTAGGACGTGATGCCCATATGAAAGTACTCAATGTTAAACATGTTATTGTAATCTCACATGTAATTCTTTATGTCCACCGTCTACCACTTTATTTGAGAGAATGCAAGTGTGAAACCATGAACCCCGGTCCTATTTTAAATATAAGAAAACACTCTAGTTACTTTGCTGCAATTTACTTTACTTGCACTTTACTTTACTTGCATCTCCAATTCGAATTTACATTATCTCCATCACCACTTGCATCACAAAAATACAAAAACAATCCATTGCATATTTATTTTCTCATTTGCATTTAGTAGTAGATTTAATTATTGCACATTTACTTTCAGTTTTGCATTGCAATTTAGAAGTCTCACACCTTGTGCTTGACAACCACTTGGTGAGGTTGAGGGCACAAAATTCTCTACTTGTTTGCAGGATCCTGGAGGAAGCTTGGAAGACAACTGCTGAAATACTGGCTCCCCAAGAGTTCGATATAAACCCTCGAGTCACCCTCGTGGGGAAGAAGGCTTGCCACTAGCTACACACTCTGCACTTGGAGTCTCAACCTAGCCATCAACGGCGTCGTACCTGGTAGGGGGAGAAGGCAGCTCGAGGTTCAGTCGCTCGCCAACCACATGAGCGACCTGGACGACTCGTTGGAACGACTCCTCTAGCTGGCGCTGAAGCTCCAGTACTGGCCTAGCCAACTCCTCCCGATCAGGCACCCCTCCGTGAGAGGAGCCAACCTGTAACATCCCAAGTATGAAAAATAGCCATTAGAATGTTTGTTCTCTGTTATTTTATGTTTTGCATCATGACATCATGTTCATTGCATTTGTTTTGCTTTGTTTTCCATTTGTATTCCTCTGTTTTCTTTTGTTTTCCTTTGTTTTCTATTTGAATTTCAAATCAAATTTCAAACCTTTTGTTTTCATCCTTGTGATGTTACAATTTCCAAAATGATATTTCAAATCAAAACAATCAATTGTTTCCATTAAAGCTGTGATTCCAAAACTGTTGTATTGTTTCTATCAAAAATTCATTTAATATCAAACCCTTTTCAAATTCAATTACAATTTCTTCCAAACAGCAATGCCTTTGGAATTAATGAAATTCACACAACAACTCTAAGCAATTGTTGCAAATGAAATTGAGGGTTCAATCTATTTGAAATGTTTGTTTTTAATAATCCACTTAAGTCAAATTGCATTCAAAATTCAAATCACTTTTTACAAACAACACCCAATTCACCCTATTTAAATGTTGTTTTCAATAGTTCACTTAATTAAATTTGCTTTCAAATTCAAATAAAATCCCAAACAGCAAACCATTTTTGAAGTTATGAAACTTACAAAACCAAACAATAATTTTTGTACCAATTAAACATGTTTTTTTAAACAAGCTTTTGAATTGCTTAAGTTCACTTAATCACTTAATTCAAAAATTCAATTAAATTAATTATTTTACAAAACAGCAATATGATTTGAACTTTTTGGCAAACCAAAGTTAGCAATTTGTTGCTGTTGAAATTACTAACTTACACAAAAATTTCCCTAAATATTTCTAACCAACAAAAACCTCTCCTTTCTCTCTTTTTCATTTTCAGCAAAAAAAAAATAACAAGAAAAATAATAAAAAGCTAACAACAAGAGAGAGAGGAGGAAGCCCAGCCCACCACCTCTTCCCCCCCTCTGGCCCGATACCCCTCGCTCCTTCTTCTTCCTCGGTACGGATGCTCATCCACGATGTCCACGTCTGCATGTACAGGCAGCAACGGCTGTGAGCATCTCACCTCCCCCTATAACCCTAGCATCGACCTCCTCCCCTAACCCTACTTCCTTCTCCCTCCTTCTCCCTCTCCCCCGCCTCCATCTTTTCTCTCCTCCTTCTTTGCTCCAAGTCTCTGTACATCTCTGTAGCTGAACACCACCGCCGCCCTCTGTTCTCCGGCGATCGCCGCCGTTTGAGGCGCCCTCCGGCCAGGTTCGGCGCGGGAATGGAATCCCCACGCCACCCTCTTCCTCCTCCACCCCGCGGCGAGGGCCGGGAGGCTCCGATGCGCCGCCGCCATCCACATCTCGCCGCCGTTCGCCCTCTGCTCCACCCCGACCGCCTCCTCCTGTCCCCCCTCGAGGTGAGCGCATCACCTCTCCCTCTCGCTACTCCCTCTATCTCCCTCCCCTTCGCAGCTCCCACACGTCGCAGCAGCACCCGCACGCGCACCATCACGTCGAGGCGCAGCAGCGCAGATGGCCGACGGGGATCGCTGCCCTTTTCCCTGTTGTGTGCGCTAACTGAACGAAAGTTCAGTTCAGTTAACTCCAGTACCTGAACCACAAAAGCCCACGATCCCCTTCCTATCAACAAGCAGCAGCACACCCCACTGGTTAGCACCCCTTGCGCACAAGCCCAGGTCCTGGGTTCGATTCCCCCCAGAGGCAGAAAAGCCACCCCTTTTTATTTCTGTTTTTTTTTCCTTTCTGCCCGAATTTCAGAAACCCAGATGTTCCCCTTTAATTCTAAAATCCATATAAAATTGAATTTTGCTCCAAATTGAATGAATCAAATTCCTGTAGATTCAAAATCTTGTGCTCTTTCCATTAGCAACAAAATTGCAACATGTTTCTGTAATACCTTTTGCACTAAATAATTAATTACTGAAAATGCCATAAAAATTGGAGACTTTGGATTTTCATAACTTGAGTTTGGTTCATCCAATTTAAGCAAACTTGGGCTCTAAAAATTTGTCTTAACAAACTCTACACATTGGTATTTTATTTGGTCACAATTGAATTAATTTTGAGCATGTCTCCCTCTGTTTACTAAAAATGGCAGAATAAGAATGATTATGGAAAATTGCATAATAAATTTAATAATAACCCAAAAGTTATGTTTAATAACTCAAAATGTTCAGTGAAACATTTGCTACATGTTTTCAACCTTTTCAATGCAATTTGTTTACTGTTTTGAATATTTTAATTTGGTGAAATATTTGAAAACTTGTTTAATTCACTTAATTTTGCAAAATTCATAACTTGGGCATAAAAATTCCAAATCCAACAAACTTAATATGTTTTCCATCCCATTTTTCATCTACTTTCCAAATATCAACTTCGTTTGCTGTTTTGAATAATTTAAATTGCTGAAAACAACTGTTTCTTATTTAATGCATTTAAAATTGCCAAAATAATAACTTGCTCATTTTAAATCCAATTTCAACAAATGAAATATGTTTTCCATGCAAAATTAAACCACCTTTTCAAATATAAAATTTGTTTCATGTTTTGAATAATTAAAATTGGTTAAATGATTTAAACCTTGTTTAAATCATTTAATATTGTTAAATTCCTAACTTGGTCAAATTAAATTTTTTTTGAACCTATAAAATATGTTTTCAACCCATAAAAGTATAATATTTTAAAATATGAATTTGGTTTGATGTTTTGAACAAATAAACTTCAAATAATTTCAAACTTGAATTAATTTCATTTAATTCTTGCTTAAACTTGTTTAATTCATAAATAATTTATTTGAAATCCATTTTCAACAAGTGAAACATGTATTCCACCTAAAATTGTGTGTTCTTATCAAATATGAACTTTGTTATCTATTTTGAACAATTTAACATTGGTGAAAACAACAAATGCTTGTGTAACACCTTTAAGGAACCAAAATTCCTTAACTTAATAACTAAAATTCCAAAATTGGTAAACCTTATTTCCAATTGGTTCTATTGTTGTTATTTTGTTGTTTTCTTCATCCATGCATCATGATAATCCACTTTCACCTATTGGTTAGTTGTAAAACAATTGTTTCACCCTTAATTCATGGGCTTTCCATATGCAGTCCAATTGCATGTGGGTCCATTTAATTATGTTATGTTACCATGTCAACTAGTTTATTTCTATGCATCAATTAAATTGCCATGCATCATCCCATGTTTGTGCACTATGCCATGTTATTGATTGTTTGTTCTCTGCGTTGTTTGTTTGCTTCTTCTCGGATATACGACGACGTTGAGACCGACGATACTTACGACACCCCTTCTAAGGATTTAGCTCAGTACCAGGCTGCTGGGTTTGCAGGCAAGTATTCACTCACATGAACCATTGTGTTCCTTTCAACATTGGATACCGATACTTTCCGTTGTCTATTCTGCTAGCCCTATGAATCATTGCTTCTGTTCGATCCTATCACATGTTATCCTTTAACCCTGATATAGCCTCACCTCCACACCTATACCCAATTGCTTGTTGCCTGAGTCTTACTAGCATGCTTAGGGTTGTTTTGCTCGAGTCTGTTACCCATCACTTTCTGTTACTACTTTATCATGTTCTGGGGCTCGATGTTAAACAATCAACCTGTTAATGTTTGAGGTAATAATAATTTGATGATAAGGCACCGGCAGGAGGCCCGGCGTGGTTTTGACGCCTGCTAGTGTCGACCCTAATTAGGAAAAGGGTCTTGTCTACTGATCCATGATGAGCGCACTAACCGCATGTGGGAAGCGTGTATGGGCGCCCCCCTCAATTTGATTCGATTCGCATCTCGTCCAAATCGCCTCATTTAGTTCGGGTTTTCCATTTGCCGCATGCATATGCAGGTGCGAACCCTTGGCGCCAGGGTGGAACTTTTGTAGTCGGCATTTAGGGAGACACGTTCTTAGAGTGCTATGAGGGTCCCCTTTTCTTCGTGGGGCTTGATTAGCCGTGCGCTCAATTGCACGGGGTTCTTTGGGCTTGATGCGAAGAAGAGTTGAGTTGTGTTGAGTGCCCCGCTTGGTGGGAAAGGCCTTCCCATCTGGCGGGTTATTCTTACGTGTACGGCCAAATTGGTGCACCCCTGCAGGGATAAATCTTCTCGAGAAGCCGTGTTTTCCGCGGTTATGGTTGACTTGGTGAAAGTACTGGCTAACAAGTACTCAGAACAACTTACACCTAACTAATGATAACTTGACTAGTAATAGTCTTATTGACACAATAACTTGAACCATCATTAATCCAACTATGTGAGTTATCCTCGGATTGCTTCTTTGGATAAGGGGCGAGATCCAGGATGGGTTTGTTTGAGGTTAGTTGTAGTTGGTTACGATACGCTATCTTATCCCCTTTCTGTTAGTCGGAAGTTGTAGTATGTATCTGTAGTTGGTTAGTGCAGCCCGCTGCCGCATCTTTCATATCACCTATTCTTCCGTTGAACCCAAAGCATCTGTACTTGGTGTTGCCGGGTACACTTTGGTGAATTGTGAGTCTTTCTTGCCAGTACGTTTATGTACTGACCCCTTTGGGGCTGTGGTTTCCGCAGACTACGTTTCCGAGGATCCCCATGGTGGCTACTACGTGGAGTATGACGAGGCTGCTGACGAGTAGATAGCGGACCCGGGCAGGATCCGAGACTTCGTGGATGGGCTCCGTCTTTTCGTTTCCGGCCTCTTAGGCCTATTTGGATCTTGTCTGTACTCAGACATGTTGAATGCTTCCGCTGTGATGTAATGATGAATTGTTGGGACATGTGTCCTCTGGATGATTGTATTTGCTATCTCTGCTCTAATGAGAGCTATTTGCAACTTATTTCAATCTTTTGTGTCTTAGAGATCTGTTGTGATATCAGTTGTTCAAATGCCGTTGACGTACCATGTGTGTATGTTTTGAAGTACGTCAATGGAAGTATCTGGATTTCTATGGGATGGTTTGCGCAGACGATGAATAGTAAGAGAATGGTTGTCACACGTTTACGTGTTGGCCTGCTCATATTGAGATGCGGGTGCCGGTATGCCCCGTAAGCCATTTATCTACTGTTTAACGGACTGTGAGTACCCCTTAGAAGTCCGGGTGCGACAAATGGTATCAGAGCCTGTCTGCCTGTAGGATCCCTTTTTACTGGTCGCAGTTGAGTCTAGAAACTATTTTGTAGCTATATAGGAAAAATGAAACGTGAGAGTAGGAATTCTGCCATTTTATTTCTTTCCCCACCCACCCTCCCTTTTCTGGTAAGGAAGTGCAACGTTGTTTTCACTTCTCATCTAAACTTTCAAGTTAGGATTTCACGTATTCTGGTTTCTCTAGGATGGTTATATCTACTAGACCATAGGAATGGAGGTGGTTGTGACATGATTTATCATGTTGCCTACTCACGATTGAGAACGGAGGCGTGTAAGCCCCGGAAGCAGATCCTCTATTCCTTAAGCAGTAGATATTGATCCTTTAGAAGCCTGGATGGGTTTTTCCGTAGTACCTCAGGAGTGTTTTGATCTCGTGTTTTCCCGATGTTGCTTCGATATCCTGTTCTTCTCAACATCCTTTTCGTCCGTTGAAACCTTGTTGTTGCTTTCCACTTCAGTTCTTCCATCGGCGTCTAATCAATAACTCTGTTCCACCCTTCTGGCCAGATAATCTATTCTACAAATGAATCAAGTTCTATTCAGCTATACACCCTCAATACAAAACCTCTACCTTTACTCGAAAATGTTCCGGTGGTTTGCGAATTCCCTGACGTCTTTCCGGAAGAGTTGCCAGGAATACCTATCGTTTTGAACTTCCAGAAAAACTATCCAAGGTGCACGATGTGTTTCACGTGTCACGGCTCAAGAGGATCTTCCCAAGAAGTATCCAGACCTTTTCTTTTCTCAGTAGGAATCTCGGGGCGCGATTCCTTCAAGGGGGGGCGTTTTGTAACATCCCAAGTATGAAAAATAGCCATTAGAATGTTTGTTCTCTGTTATTTTATGTTTTGCATCATGACATCATGTTCATTGCATTTGTTTTGCTTTGTTTTCCATTTGGTTTCCTCTGTTTTCTTTTGTTTTCCTTTGTTTTCTATTTGAATTTCAAATCAAATTTCAAACCTTTTGTTTTCATCCTTGTGATGTTACAATTTCCAAAATGATATTTCAAATCAAAACAATCAATTGTTTCCATTAAAGCTGTGATTCCAAAACTGTTGTTTTGTTTCTATCAAAAATTCATTTAATATCAAACCCTTTTCAAATTCAATTAGAATTTCTTCCAAACAACAATCCCTTTGGAATTAATGAAATTCACACAACAACTCTAAGCAATTGTTGCAAATAAAATTGAGGGTTCAATCTATTTGAAATGTTTGTTTTTAATAATCCACTTAAGTCAAATTGCATTCAAAATTCAAATCACTTTTTACAAACAGCACCCAATTGAACTTATGAGAACTACAACAAAATGCTAATACTTTTGTTTCAATTAACTTTAGGGTTCACCCTATTTAAATGTTGTTTTCAATAGTTCACTTAATTAAATTTGCTTTCAAATTCAAATAAAATCCCAAACAGCAAACCATTTTTGAAGTTATGAAACTTACAAAACCAAACAATCATTTTTGTATCAATTAAACATGTTTTTTTAAACAAGCTTTTGAATTGCTTAAGTTCACTTAATCAGTTAATTCAAAAATTCAATTAAATTAATTATTTTACAAAACAGCAATATGATTTGAACTTTTTGGCAAACCAAAGTTAGCAATTTGTTGCTGTTGAAATTACTAACTTACACAAAAATTTCCCTAAATATTTCTAACCAACAAAAACCTCTCCTTTCTCTCTTTTTCATTTTTAGAAAAAAAAAATAACAAGAAAAATAATAAAAAGCTAACAGCAAGAGAGAGAGGAGGAAGCCTAGCCCACCACCTCTTCCCCCCCTCTGGCCCGATACCCCTCGCTCCTTCTTCTTCCTCGGTACGGATGCTCATCCACGATGTCCACGTCTGCATGTACAGGCAGCAACGGCTGTGAGCATCTCACCTCCCCCTATAACCCTAGCATCGACCTCCTCCCCTAACCCTACTTCCTTCTCCCTCCTTCTCCCTCTCCCCCGCCTCCATCTTTTCTCTCCTCCTTCTCTGCTCCAAGTCTCTGTACATCTCTGTAGCCGAACACCACCGCCGCCCTCTGTTCTCCGTCGATCGCCGCCGTTTGAGGCGCCCTCCGGCCAGGGTCGGCGCGGGAATGGAATCCCCGCGCCACCCTCTTCCTCCTCCACCCCGCGGCGAGGGCCGGGAGGCTCCGATGCGCCGCCGCCATCCACATCTCGCCGTCGTTCGCCCTCTGCTCCACCCCGAACGCCTCCTCCTGCCCCCCTCGAGGTGAGCGCATCACCTCTCCCTCTCGCTACTCCCTCTATCTCCCTCCCCTTCGCAGCTCCCACACGTCGCAGCAGCACCCGCACGCGCACCATCACGTCGAGGCGCAGCAGCGCAGATGGCCGACGGGGATCGCTGCCCTTTTCCCTGTTGCGTGCGCTAACTGAACGAAAGTTCAGTTCAGTTAACTCCAGTACCTGAACCACAAAAGCCCACGATCCCCTTCCTATCAACAAGCAGCAGCACACCCCACTGGTTAGCACCCCTTGCGCACAAGCCCAGGTCCTGGGTTCGATTCCCCCCAGAGGCAGAAAAGCCACCCCTTTTTATTTCTGTTTTTTTTTTCCTTTCTGCCCGAATTTCAGAAACCCAGATCTGTCCCTTTAATTCTAAAATCCATATAAAATAGAATTTTGCTCCAAATTGAATGAATAAAATTCCTGTAGATTCAAAATCTTGTGCTCTTTCCATTAGTAACAAAATTGCAACATGTTTCTGTAATACTTTTTGCACTAAATAATTAATTACTGAAAATGCCATAAAAATTGGAGACTTTGGATTTTCATAACTTGAGTTTGGTTCATCCAATTTAAGCAAACTTGGGCTCTAAAAATTTGTCTTAACAAACTCTACACATTGGTATTTTATTTGGTCACAATTGAATTAATTTTGAGCATGTTTCCCTCTGTTTACTAAAAATGGCAGAATAAGAATGATTATGGAAAATTGCATAATAAATTCAATAATAACCCAAAAATTATGTTTAATAACTCAAAATGTTCAGTGAAACATTTGCTACATGTTTTCAACCTTTTCAATGCAATTTGTTTACTGTTTTGAATATTTTAATTTGGTGAAATATTTGAAAACTTGTTTAATTCACTTAATTTTGCAAAATTCATAACTTGGGCATAAAAATTCCAAATCCAACAAACTTAATATGTTTTCCATCCCATTTTTCATGTACTTTCCAAATATCAACTTCGTTTGCTGTTTTGAATAATTGAAATTGCTAAAAACAACTGTTTCTTATTTAATGCATTTAAAATTGCCAAAATAATAACTTGCTCATTTTAAATCCAATTTCAACAAATGAAATATGTTTTCCATGCAAAATTAAACCACCTTTTCAAATATAATTTTTTTTTCATGTTTTGAATAATTAAAATTGGTTAAATGATTTAAACCTTGTTTAAATCATTTAATATTGTTAAATTCCTAACTTGGTCAAATTAATTTCTTTTTGAACCTATAAAATATGTTTTCAACCCATAAAAGTATAATATTTTAAAATATGAATTTGGTTTGATGTTTTGAACAAATAAAACTTCAAATAATTTCAAACTTAAATTAATTTCATTTAATTCTTGCTTAAACTTGTTTAATTCATAAATAATTTATTTGAAATCCATTTTCAACAAGTGAAACATGTATTCCACCTAAAATTGTGTGTTCTTATCAAATATGAACTTTGTTATCTATTTTGAACAATTTAACATTGGTGAAAACAACAAATGCTTGTGTAACACCTTTAAGGAACCAAAATTCCTTAACTTAATAACTAAAATTCCAAAATTGGTAAACCTTATTTCCAATTGGTTCTATTGTTGTTATTTTGTTGTTTTCTTCATCCATGCATCATGCTAATCCACTTTCACCTATTGGTTAGTTGTAAAACAATTGTTTCACCCTTAATTCATGGGCTTTCCATATGCAGTCCAATTTCATGTGGGTCCATTAAATTATGTTATGTTACCATGTCAACTAGTTTATTTCTATGCATCAATTAAATTGTCATGCATCATCCCATGTTTGTGCACTATGCCATGTTATTGATTGTTTGTTCTCTGCGTTGTTTGTTTGCTTCTTCTCGGATATACGACGACGTTGAGACCGACGATACTTACGACACCCCTTCTAAGGATTTAGCTCAGTACCAGGCTGCTGGGTTTGCAGGCAAGTATTCACTCACATGAACCATTGTGTTCCTTTCAACATTGGATACCGATACTTTCCGTTGTCTATTCTGCTAGCCCTATGAATCGTTGCTTCTGTTCGATCCTATCACATGTTATCCTTTAACCCTGATATAGCCTCACCTCCACACCTATACCCCATTGCTTGTTGCCTGAGTCTTACTAGCATGCTTAGGGTTGTTTTGCTCGAGTCTGTTACCCGTCACTTTCTGTTACTACTTTATTATGTTCTGGGGCTCGATGTTAAACAATCAACCTGTTAATGTTTGAGGTAATAATAATTTGATGATAAGGCACCGGCAGGAGGCCCGGCGTGGTTTTGAGGCCTGCTAGTGTCGACCCTAATTAGGAAAAGGGTCTTGTCTACTGATCCATGATGAGCGCACTAACCGCATGTGGGAAGCGTGTATGGGCGCCCCCCTCAATTTGATTCGATTCGCATCTCGTCCAAATCGCCTCATTTAGTTCGGGTTTTCCATTTGCCGCATGCATATGCAGGTGCGAACCCTTGGCGCCAGGGTGGAACTTTTGTAGTCGGCATTTAGGGAGACACGTTCTTAGAGTGCTATGAGGGTCCCCTTTTCTTCGTGGGGCTTGATTAGCCGTGCGCTCAATTGCACGGGGTTCTTTGGGCTTGATGCGAAGAAGAGTTGAGTTGTGTTGAGTGCCCCGCTTGGTGGGAAAGGCCTTCCCATCTGGCGGGTTATTCTTACGTGTACGGCCAAATTGGTGCACCCCTACAGGGATAAATCTTCTCGAGAAGCCGTGTTTTCCGCGGTTATGGTTGACTTGGTGAAAGTACTGGCTAACAAGTACTCAGAACAACTTACACCTAACTAATGATAACTTGACTAGTAATAGTCTTATTGACACAATAACTTGAACCATCATTAATCCAACTGTGTGAGTTATCCTCGGATTGCTTCTTTGGATAAGGGGCGAGATCCAGGATGGGTTTGTTTGAGGTTAGTTGTAGTTGGTTACGATACGCTATCTTATCCCCTTTCTGTTAGTCGGAAGTTGTAGTATGTATCTGTAGTTGGTTAGTGCAGCCCGCTGCCGCATCTTTCATATCACCTATTCTTCCGTTGAACCCAAAGCATCTGTACTTGGTGTTGCCGGGTACAGTTTGGTGAATTGTGAGTCTTGCTTGCCAGTACGTTTATGTACTGACCCCTTTGGGGCTGTGGTTTCCGCAGACTATGTTTCCGAGGATCCCCATGGTGGCTACTATGTGGAGTATGACGAGGCTGCTGACGAGTAGATAGCGGACCCGGGCAGAATCCGAGACTTCGTGGGTGGGCTCCGTCTTTTCGTTTCCGGCCTCTTAGGCCTATTTGGATCTTGTCTGTACTCAGACATGTTGAATGCTTCCGCTGTGATGTAATGATGAATTGTTGGGACATGTGTCCTCTGGATGATTGTATTTGCTATCTCTGCTCTAATGAGAGCTATTTGCAACTTATTTCAATCTTTTGTGTCTTAGAGATCTGTTGTGATATCAGTTGTTCAAATGCCGTTGACGTACCATGTGTGTATGTTTTGAAGTACGTCAATGGAAGTATCTGGATTTCTATGGGATGGTTTGCGCAGACGATGAATAGTAAGAGAATGGTTGTCACACGTTTACGTGTTGGCCTGCTCATATTGAGATGCGGGTGCCGGTATGCCCCGTAAGCCATTTATCTACTGTTTAACGGACTGTGAGTATCCCTTAGAAGTCCGGGTGCGACACAACCGCTCTCACAGGGCGAACAAGTCCGACTGGAACTCCATGGAGGTCTCGATGGCGCGCTCCCTTGCGCCATGCTCTTCGGCAAGCTGCGCCCGGAGCCGACCAAGCTCCGCCGAAAGCCTCTCAACCTCCAAGGGTAGAGCTTTCTCGCTCAGCCGTCTCCAGCGGCTGCTTCCCGCTCAGGCCTGCCTCAAACTCTTTGTGGTACGCCTCACGTCCTTTCTGGATCCCTTGCTCCACCTGCCGCTGCTGTTGCTCTATTTCCTCTTTCAGGTCATTCTCGAGGTTCTCGCGCTCCTCGCTCACCTCGCCCACGAGGCGGTTGGTCTCTGCCTCGCGTTTCTTGACATCCTCTTCAAGGGCGCGGACCTTTTCCTCCCTGAGGGAGACGACGGACTCACGAGAGAAGATACCCACCTCGCGAAGCACCAAGGCCTCCTCACACAGGGCGATGGCCTTCTCTCGCTCCTCACCATCAAGACTCCACTTGTCCACCGCCAAGCGGTGATCCTCCCCCTCCGAGCCGAGTCGGTCCTGAAGATCCCGGGCGGCGTCCACCGCGCGCTTAGCCTCCTCACGAAGAGCGCCCGCCTCACGGGTGGAGGCCTCGCACTTCCGCGTGGCCTCGCTGAATTTCTGGCGGCACACAGCCCGCGCTGCATTCTCCCTCTCGTGGCAGAAAAGCACTGCCTGGCGAAACCAGGCGCCCATGTTCTCCAGTCGTTCGCTCTCCTTGATGAGGAGGTGGGAGCGAGCCCTCGCCTTAACCCGGAGCGCATCCACAACATCCCTGCCGATCTGGATCAAGGGGCCTTCCGAGTAGAGCTCGTGGGGGAGAGGGGCAGAGCGGACCAGCGGTTCTCTGCCATCAAGTCACGGAAGAAATCGTTCGGGAGGAACGAACCATGCGGACCCTTGGGTGGGGTGTTCCGGAGCCACTCTTCCACCGCGTTGACGAAGTCCTGTTGCGACGCACCTTGGAAAGTAGCGGAGGAAGAGCATGGCGCTCCCCCGCCAGCGGGAAGGAGAGCCCGATGCCCACTCCCTCGTTGTCGGGGGTGACCCTTTCTTCTCCAGCATCCTCCGCGACGGGGGTCGTCTCGACAGCCACGCTCGAGGGCTCGGGAATTGACTCCGAGCAGGTAGCATCAGGGGCTGCGGTCGAAGGCGACGCCGGACAATCCATAGAGCCGCCCTCGGCTAGGACGTCCGGCTCAGACCGCGGGGCTTCATCAGCAGAAGGACCTCCGAGCGGTGCCCCCTCCCCCACTCCTTCTCCCGTCGAGGGGACGACAATATCTACGAGCCCCTCGGCAGCCGGAGAACATGGAGGAACTCACCTTTCCTCCGGGGCGACAGGGCGCGCCGCCTCCTCTGAAAACTGAGGAGTCAACGTCTCCAACACCTTTGCCCTCTTCGGGGACCTACATCATGGAAAAAATCAGCGCTAGGAACCGCGAGGGAGAATGGAAACGTACGAGTAAGGGGCTTACTCGTCTCGATATCCCCAAGGATGCACTTCTCGACGCGAGGGCAGATCCCGGGAGTCGTCGCCGCCGAAGAACCCCCCGCACCTGCATCAACCCTCGCGGGGCATGATTTCTCTGTCTCCACGCCCGCGATAGTTCATGGAGCGGCCGAGCGCGCGGGAGGCGGGGATGGAGTACTCTAGTCCGCCGATGACTCGCTATCTGCTTCCCCCGCCCGGCCGAACGTGATCTCCTCGAGTGGGCGCTTCTTCGACACTCGCCCGGGAGCCGTGTCGGTTGGAGCGGAGTCCTCCATCTCGGCTGGATTCGCCTCGCTCTCTTCAGATATGCACGGGATGAAGGGGTTTTCTTGGCGCGACGTCTCACCCTCGGCCAAGAGCCCCCATCGGTCGAAACAAGGCATGGCTCCAATTACGGCGTCACGCTCCGCTTCCCCAAGATTGTAGAGGGTAACGACAGAAGGAGGAAGGGGGAATGGAGAATCCTTCCCAAGAAGAATCTGCATCATCCCCTCAAGCTCCCTGCCCTCGAGGAGGGCACCGCCAAGCCTCATGATGTCCTCTGTGTCGCCACAATAACACATGAGGTGGTCGTGCTCTTGAAGGGGCGCCAACCGCTGGCAAACAAACTCGTGGACGACCATGGACCTCTCGAGCCTGATGTCGCGCTGCTCCTCCATTCGCTGCACAAAGGGGAGCCATGTACGGCCCAGCGGGAACTTCCTGGGCCTCCCGGTGGGCACCTCAAGGAGATTACCGGCGACGCGAGCGTCCATGAACACCCAGCGGCTGATGATGTCGTCCACCTTCTTCTTATGGTCTAAATGGGGGAACAAATCTCCCCTCCCTAGGACGATACGGAAGGAGGCGCATCCGCCGCAACGGGTTCGGCCCATCACACGAACACTGAAGAAGGAGCGGAAGAAAGCAACAGAGGGCCTCACACCAAAAGGTGAAGATGGCCAAGGTCAGAACAGAGTTGGGATGGAGGTGTAGAGCATGGATCTGGTACCATTCCAGGATGGCCAGAAAGAAGGTGGAGAAGGGGGGATCAAGCCAGCAAAGAGGGTGTGGAAGAAGAACGTGTAGGCGGTGGCCGGAAGAGAGTTGCGATGTGCTGAGCCGGCGTGAAGAGAGGTGTCCCCATACTTGTTGGACAAGGAGGCCACCATAGGGCGCACCTTCTCGAGCAAAGACCCCGCGTGGATGCGGGATAGCTCCAGGATCGAGCCCGATCTCGAGGACGACGACTTCACCGTGACAACCAACTTGCCCTTCGTCGCGGAAGCGGCTTTTTTGCCAGCCATTTGGGGAGGAGGTCCTCATAGAGAATGGAGAATCTAGAGGATGAGCAGTCTGGCAAGCGGCGGCCGATGGAGAGGAAGGGGGATTCTTGGACGCTCCGTTCGGTCTTTATGAGCGGGGTCCCCTAGGACGCAGGGAGACGTTATCTTGCGCTTCGCCGCGGAAGCACCTTTTTGCGGGCCATTTGTGGAGGAGGTCCTCGAAGAGAATGGAGAATCTGGAGGATGAGCAATCTGGCAGGCGGCAGCCGATGGAAAGGAAGGGGGATTCTTGGACGCTCCGTTCGGTGTTTATGAGCGGGGTACCCTAGGACGCAGGGAGTCGTTATCTTGCCCTTCCCCGCGGAAGCGCCTTTTTTGCCGACCATTTGTGGAGGAGGTTGTCGTGGGATAATCACGGCAGACGTTACCGGGGGTAACTGATCTTGGGGCAAGACGGCACAGGCGTTTGGGAGAGGGTTTAGCTCAGAGGAAAACATGATGGAACTCGATCTGGTAGCCGGCAATCAAGTCGCCGAGTCTCCGATCTCGATATATTAACTCAACTCTCGTGTTACACTGGATACTCGATATCAAGCGATATTGCTAGAACTCTTGGATCTCTCCTAACTAGACCTAGGGGCGGGTTTATAAAGCACCCGGACCCCTTGGCTTGCCCTCTAAGGCGCACCTTGAGTCCTACCCGGTCACTGCATATTAAACCCTAACTTTCCTTACTGTAACCCACAATCCGGGTTACGAGGCCTACAATCTTGGGCCTTCTAGAAGTTCTTTTATCCTTAGCCGGATCTCGTGCAGCGTCCTTGGGGCCGAATTACACCTTGGAGTTGGCCTACCGGGTTATTATCCCTCCATCAGTAGTCTCCAGAATAGCTTGGGCTTCATAGGATCCTCTTTGAAGCGCACGCTATTCCCTGCAAAATTATCAAACTTACAAGTTTCAAGGGAGGCCGGGTTAATTAGCTTTGATAAATAGCTAGGCCTAACTCCACGGTGGCCATATAGTAACCCAGCTTTCTCCAAGTCTTTACTTGTCTTTCCGGGTCAACACCCTGATAAGAATGTTAAAGATCCGGCTAACTTTACTCGATAATTGACCCTAATATTGCGGAGAAGATCTCATTCTTGTTTCCGTCCGGATATCTCGTTTAGCACTCAAAGCACACCCCACAGAATCCAGGCAAATAGCCGTTTAACCCGAAATTTTCGGCTGCCAACCGTTGAGCTAGGTTTAGCCGCCCACACCCTTATAAATAGGCACATAGGAGCAAATCCAACCCCAACGGCTCATTTTCCCCCTTTCTTCTTCCTCCTCGCCTCCGCGCCCAGGCTCACAGAGCATCGCCACGGAGACCTCACGCGGATTACCAGAGCCAATCCGCCGCCGGTTGCGCTCCGCCACGGTTCGCCCCGTGCCGCCGCCAAGATCCGCCGCTGCACCCCCGACCTTTCCGCCGGGAATCGCAAAGGGACACCAAGCTTGTGCTATTTGCCTCCGTCGGGCTTCACTTCGATCTCCTCCAGTAAGTCTCTCATATCTATTAACTTGCCCTTGCAATTTCTCGATTTACTTCAGATTGGATCTAAGTCAACCCGCCGGTCATTTTTCTGGTCACGCCGAATTAGGTCGCTCGAATTCATTCTAGCTCATCCAACGGATTGAATATAGACTTTACTTCACTTCCCTACTGCCCATAGTCACTAATTTCACCACAAATTTAGAAATGGAATCTCCAACCTAGGCCCGGGCCACCCAAATTTTCCGCTCCTGTCGCTGTTACCCGGAAAATCCTCTTTTTCCGGCTCTTTTGCTTATAGTATATACATGGGCAACCATCCAACTTCTTCAAACACTTTTCAATACATAAGCTCCCCATAATTTTCATAATGATGCTTGATACCCGGATAACTTGTAATCTTGCTCCGCAAAACGGTACCCGGATAATACTTAGCTTCCATGTTATCTTGATATCGTTCATCAATACTCAGACAACTCATGGTTTCCAATTCTTATTCCTTGTTCCCTTCTACCTCGTGCTTTGCAGGTCAATCCCATGGCTCCCAAGAAGCAGGGGAAAACGCCGGCCAAGGCCAAGACCACCAGCTCCATATCCGCCAATTGGGCGCGATCCACGGTTACGAAGGCCAAGTTAGAAGAACTGGCCGAGTTAGGGGTTCTACCCCCTCAAAAGGAGATCCACTGGAGGGTGCCGGGTAACGAGACCCGGCCTACGCCCGCGGATGATGAGGTAATATGCTTTGTGGAGCACGTGACCCGGGGGTTCCGTCCTCCGGGTCACCCTTTCTTTCGAGACATTTTGAGCCACTATGGCCTCCGAACATTTGACATAGGGCCTAACTCTGTGTTAAATATTTCCCATTTCATCGTTCTTTCCGAGTCATACTTGTGCACACCGCCAAGTTTGGCTCTTTTTATCGAACTTTTTCAGTGCAAACCGTGCCGCGAAAGCGGTGACGGGGAACTTCTCGCTTGCGGCGGGGTCTCTATCCAGCGCCGCAAGAATTATCTAATGCCACCTCTCACTCTTAACTCCCACGTCAAACACTGGCAACTCTCATATTTCTATTGCCGAGACACCTCCCCACCCGGCCAAAAGAAACTGCCGGGTTACTCGGAGGGCCTTCTCGATATCTCCGAGACCTTCAACGCCTTTGCCCCTGACCCGGACAGGGAGTCAATCCGGCCTTTATTAGCCAAAATCTCTATTCTTTCGGCCCAAGGTCTCATTGGGCTTAACCTGGTGAAAACTTGGGTTGATTTCCGGATCCAACCCAATTCCATCCGCACTAAGTTAATGTGCGAGTATTCGGGGCACACCACGGACTCGCTCCGATACTCCACCCATAGCTTTGCAGCCGGAGACACCAACAAGACTATCAAGAGCTTCTTGACAGAGAAGTTGGAGGTAATCCGGAATATAGCCGGGTTAGAACCCTTCACGCGTGAGAACCCGACCCCCAAGGTAAAGACTCGGCTTCCATATATTTACCTTCACCCTTTCCACTCGATATGGCCAACAACCTTTATTCTTATATCTTCATCTCAGGCCGATGATCCTTTTTGGAAGATTGAAACTCCTCCTAGCTCTGAAACTCCAGAGGAGAAAGAAGACGCCGTTAACTCGGATGAAGGTACATTCCGAGTTTCACTTAGCTTTTTTGAAATTGCTATTGCCCGTTCTTCATTTTCCGATTGTAAATCCTGATAACTTTTAGAACAAGAAGAGAAGGACGACGAAGAAGAAACTGAAGGCAAGGTGGAATCGGCGAGTGACGAGGACGACGCTGAGCCAACAGTCAAGGTCGGAGCAAAGAGAAAACCCCAAGGGGTCGTCTTCAAGGTTCCATACCTTTTCCTTGCCTCTAAACCATATTTCTTTGATAACATGCACGAGCTAAACCGGAAATTATCCACTTGGTCGTATTTGAAGGAACCGCTCGTGACCAAGCGTCGGGTGACTCGGAACTTTCCAGGTGATGGCGCTCTTAATCCGGGCATTTCGTCGTCTCCGGCTCAACGCGCTGGTATTTGACTAATTCCTTCTTGGGTATCAACGCCTTTCTGAACCATCCCCTTACAGGATAATCCTATGTCTCGCTTGATGTTTTTCAGCTTCATCCGGGTCCAGCAGTGAGCTCCCCTCGGACTTCGTGGTGAATCCCGGGTAAAGTTCCCTTCCTGAAGCTT
This sequence comes from Alopecurus myosuroides, assembly GCA_028641055.1. NCBI lineage: Eukaryota > Viridiplantae > Streptophyta > Magnoliopsida > Poales > Poaceae > Alopecurus > Alopecurus myosuroides. The sequence continues at coordinate 451,950,720 of CM054057.1, read as the reverse complement.
TATCACCTTTTCATCGCTTTTTTCCAGTTATACGCTAACTGCCTGCTTACATTGTCCATAGAGCCGCGGTCACTGTTAGTGACCAAGAAGATATGGAGACCGATGACCCGGATACGGAGAACCTGACTGATGATATGCATGCCGCAGCTGGCGGAGAAGGACAACAAGTGCCACCAATAAACCCAGCCGACCGAGAGGCCGAGTATCCCATAGCCTCGCACATACTCGAGGAGGAAGAAGCTGCAGACTTGGGCGCGGGAGAAAGGGCACCAGGCTCCGATACTCGGACGACCCGGATACCCTCTCGCACCAAGAGGAGAGTCCCTTCTCCAAATCCCCAAGGTCCCGGGTCTTCCAATTTGGGCAACGAAACTTTTGATCAGATGATGAACACTCTCCTTGCTATGAAGGCCTCGGAGAGAGATGTGCTAGAGCGCATGGCAGCGGAGCACCAGGTAATGTTACCTAATATCTCTTCTTATCCATCTAGTCCCCAAGTGCCGAGTATAATTTGTTGAAATTGTGCTCGGTATTCTGCGCGATAATCGGCTTGCCATGATACCCGACTAATTCTTATACTTTGGTTTCTCACAGGCTCAGGCCACCCGGTCTGACGAACTTTTGCTCAAGACCGAACAACTGCTGCTTGCCGAGGTAAAGCGGAGAGAGGCCCTTGAGGATGAAGTGGAAACTTTGAAGAAAAATGTTTCCAAATATAAGAAAAGGTGCACCACTGCTCGAACTGCCCTGAAAAAGCTGTCGAAGCAAATTACCGATACTTATCGTATCTTGCTTAGTAAGTTTCTTGCTGCTGACTGCTTTCATGCCTCTATTTTTTTACATGATACTCGGAATTACTGATATGGCCTTTCTTTCTTTCAACTTCAGGTGCTAACCTTGCAACCCCAGAAGAAGATGCTGTTGCCAAGGCTAAAACTTTAAAGACTGTGCTCCGGACTTTCTTTGCCGGCACCAAGTATATATTAGATGCCGTGAAGTGGCCGACTGAGGTATATCCGGGTGAAGAAAATCTTATCCAAGCTTGCTCCACTGTGCCTGCATGGATCGAGATCTGGAAACGCTCAGCATGCCGGATTGGTATGACCCGGGCCTTTGCGCTGGCGAAGGCTTATTTTCCTAAGCTTGAGCCGGCAAAAGTGATATCCGGGTTTCCAGAATTCAAAGCAGACGGCTCCAAGTTTGGGCCCAAGGACTTCAAGGCCGTACAATCCGCAGTGCGTCACTCGGCAACCACTTTGGCCGATAGTATGGATCTGGGTACGCTTATGAGTTCGTACGATGCTGAAGGCAAAATCGTGAAGGAGGAAGCACCCCCACCCTTCAACATTTTGAAAAAATGGGCTGCCGATTCGGCCAGGAAGAGGGAAGAAACCGCGAAGAGGGAGGCCGAGTTAGGATCGGAGCCAACCACTTCTACACCGGCTGTCCTCCCGCCTGTCCGTCCTGATGCGAAGAACCCGGGGGATGATGCCGGGAGAGCTGCGGAGCAAGCCCAGGACCAAGACCCGGAGGGCAAGGGCAAGGGTGCGGACCCTACTCAAGAAGCCGAGTAAACAAATGCTATCACGATACCTTGGTCGTTTCGCTGCTCTTGCTCGAAACAGATATTCTTTTGTCGGTGCACCTATGCACCTTTGATACTAGTACCAAGATTTGTAACGTACTGTAATTCCTTGATATACCTCGTGCCTCTTCTGGCCTCTGGATGAACTTGATATTTATCTGGTTTTTGAGCTTATTCTCGATATCCGGCTTTCCTTATGGTTCCTTTTGTGAGACTCGGTTTCCGAGCATCGTGGGTTCTGACAGGCGGACTTTTCTCTAAGTCCCCAAGTCCCCAAGACTCGGATGTTAGGGTTTTTTGAGCTTAGTAACAGCTTGTTTCTGTTTCAAAATCCCCAGTCCCCAAGGCCCGAAATCCGAGTCTGGGATGTGTGGTCTTTTCCAGAGAACAAATTGTTTTTACTAAGCCCAAGCCCTAGAGCCGTTTCACGTTAGTATTGAAGTTATGCTTGATAACGTTGAGTTTCCAGCTATTAGCCTTATACTCTGCATAACTTGTGGTTTAGATGACCCTTTCGACAATCTTGTACTATAAGCCGGCTTTCGCGTGGATATCATGTTGTTACATCTATACGACAACAGGGTCAGGCAAGTCCCATTGGGCTTCATGGCTGATTGTAATCGTAAGCGAGCAAATCATGCCACTTTAGTGCGAGTCACATCGAGCTTAAGTAAGAAAAGTCAAGAAAATTTGGCTCCTTTGTCCGGTTATAAGATTGCAGCCGTACTCGTTTGCGATTAATCGGCCCTCATAACTCATAGGCATCAAGGCCGTGTCCTTGGGTTTGCAACTGTGCTGTTCAAGCAATCAGCCCCCCAGGACCTATATACGTGCAACATACTTGATGATACTGATGTACTGATAGCAATAAATAATGCTTACCTGTAACTGAAGTAAAGATCATAACAAAATAGGATTTGATAACCATCTCTTTATTGATACGAGAAAGTTTGGGTCAGCAGGCCGCCTCATTAAAAACCTTCCAGTCCCCTTAGGTACCCTGGATAGGAAAAGAGTGCGTCTGAAACCTGCTGCCCGCTACATTGTTTTAGTTCTTCTTGGGATTTTGTCCGGAACTGACGTAATCGATGCACATTCTCCACTTGTTGATCTTTTTTACTATGAGTACCGAGTTTGCCAACCAATCCGGATAAGGCGTTTCCATGACGCGGCTGGCTGTGAACGGCTGCGCAATTTCTCCTCTCGTGGTGGATTGTTTGAGTGAATCACCCTTGATGAAAGCCACCATCTTGGTATCTCGTGTTGCCTTGAGCTTGCCCTTTCGCCTTCAGGACTCGGCTTTTTCAAGGCTGTTCTGTCGTCCGGGTCTGCTTGAGACCGGTAATATTTGAGTTCCTCTTTTCTACACGCTTGTTCAGCCATTGCTGCATCTCCTTCATCGCACTCAGCCGCTATGTCCCGGCTTCCATGTATGGTGATGGTTTGTTTAGGACCCGGGATTTTTAGCTGTAGATACACATAACACGGTCTAGCCATGAATTTAGCGTAAGCCGGCCTTCCGAATAGCGCGTGATAAGGACTGCGCAATTTGACCACCTCAAAAGTGAGCCACTCGACTCGATAATTGTCCTTTGATTCCCCAAAAGCTACCTCCAATGCGATTTTCCCCTCAGGGCATGCTGAGTGACCCGGCACTATCCCATGAAAAATTGTTGAACTTTTTTGTAGCTGAGACTCCTTGAGACCCATGCGTAGAAAGGTTTCCCAATACAGTATATTGATGCTACTTCCACCGTCCATCAGGACCTTTTTCAGCTCATACCCATTGACCTGTGGTGCAACTACCAATGCTAAAACTCCCGGGTGTTCTATTCTTTCCGGGTGATCCCTTCTGCTCCATGTTACGTCCTGTTCTGACCACCTCAGGTATCTTGGAACAGCCGAGGACACCGAGTTTACTGCCTGTTTCAGTATCTTCTTGTCCTTGTTGGAACTTCCTGTAGTATGCACGTGATATTGACCCAACTGCTTGGGGTTGGCCTGGAAACCTCCAGCTCCCCCTTGGTTGTTACCTTGATTTTCGGCTGCCGGGTTACCAGCTGGGGGTGGGCCGTTGCCCGGGTTTCCACCCGGGCCCGGTCCTCCTCCTCGACCTGCACCTCGCATGGCTCTGTTCACTTCCTCATTCTTCCACCTTTGTAGATCGGCGCACTGCTCCAAGGAGTGGTTAGCTGGCCTACCGTTCCTGCTGTGCTTCGGGCATGCCATTCTGAAGATGTCCCAATTATTACTCGGCCTTGGTGGCCCTTGATAGTTTCCTCCATTGTGATTTCCAGTATTGAAGCTTCCATCTGCCCTAGGTCTTGAAGATCCGGCTTCAGTGTTGGCGACAAACTCGGAGCCTCCCTCAAACAGGCGCTTGTTCTGGCTGTTTCCGTTGTTACCCGGCGCTGATCCATTGCCGGTTCTTCCATTACTACTTGTGTTTACCTTTGCTTTTTTATCGTCAGTTTCCTCTTCCGTAGTGTCCGTTGCGGCGTGTTTGTTGCATGCATCCATCAGTTCTCCCATCGTAACCTCTGAAGCATTCCGACTAGATTTCATGCGAGTTAACTTTTGTACTAAAGGTGTGTATTTGCAGGTCTTTGCCATAGCTTGCAGCGCATCCTTGGGCTGAATATCTGTAGATGAATGAAGTATTTCCATAAACCGGCGCACCCAGCTGCGCGCCGATTCTCCCTTCTTCTGAACACATCGCTCTAGGTCATCAATAGTGAATAACTTTCTGCACGTCCCGTGAAAGTGCTTGATAAACGCAGTTTTCAGTTCTCCCCATGACTTGATAGATCCTTCCGGTAGATTGGTGAACCATAACTTTGCTGCTCCCTCTGACATCATTAGATACATGAATTTGGCTTGAAGATTCTCGGACGCATTGCGAATCGATATGGCCATCTCATAACTGCTCAACCATGTTTCCAGATCCATAGTCGGCTCATAATTCACTACTTTACCCGGTTCTTTGAAGTTTTCCGGGTAAGGTTCAGCCCTGATGCTATCCGAAAGACACTTGGGTCCTGCAAGAATGGTTGAAGCTGGTCTTACTCGGGAAACGTGTGATCCTGCAGGGGGTACAGCTGGACGCGGTACTGCTGGTGGCCCATGTGCCGCAGACCCGGCCACGGCTCTCCTGGCTCTGGAACTATCCACGATGGCCTGTGCTGCTGATGCTGCTGGTAGTGCCTGAATGTGTGGAGGAGGCGGCATTTGCTGCTGCTCTTCCCTCCGCCGTGCCGAACTTGTCTGGATATTGCCGGCGTTACCTTGCTGTTGGCTGACATATGGTGTCCCATGCATTCCACTTCTGTGATCCGGGTAATTAACCTGTTGTGCCACCGCGGTGCGCAGCATATCTATCGCCCGCCGGGTCTGTGGTAGGGTAACCCGGCCTGCGTGTCTACCGGTTGTACTCCTCCGGTTGTCGGCTGAGGGGCGGTTCCTTGATTTGCCGCTGGGATCGGCTGATCCTGAGGCGTGATAAACAGCGCAGCCGGGTTTATGACTCCTCCCAATGCTGGCAATCTGGTTTGGTGCCTTTGATGTATTCTAGTTGTTTCCTCTCGGAGCCGGGTTTCCAGTGCATCCAGCTCGCGTTGTCGCGTGGCCATCCCTTGTCATTCTGCCTCTACTTGCCTTCTCTGCTGCTCTAATGCACGACGGGCTACGTCCAAATCCCTAACACGTTCCGCCGCGTTCTCTGGAGTGATAACTGTGGCAAGAACTGTCGGATCTAGGATCAGATTGTTGTCGAACAGGGCCGGATGTTGTGGATTGGAAGGACCCGCTCCTGGTGTCCGGTTTGCTAGGAATCCAAACGTGTTCGCGTGTAACTCGTTTTCTGGCGCTTGACTGGTAACCGATGCCGACTCTCCGTCAACCTGGGCCAAAACCGTGTTTCCGTTAGCCGGTCCCTGCTGCCGGGTCAATGCTTGTGCTGCCCCCGGCTGCGGCCGCGGTTACGTTCTCTTGGTTGAGATTGGTCGCGGGAGCCGTATAAACCGCAACCCGGCGCAAAATGCTTGGCGCGAATCCATATTGCTCCTCTTCGCTGCTGTGTTCCTCGTACCGGTTCTCCAGTAGGTGCAGGATAGATTCGGTATCATCTTCTTTCTCGACTCGGCCACGCGGGGCCCATGCCGGCTCCTCCGGCTGTTCCCACTTCGTGGTGGGCTCTTCTGTCGGGTTTGTTGTCCCAACTGATTCTTCTCCATCTGATTGGATATAGCTGGTCTTTCCTGACACAGAATCAAACCCAAAGTCGTCAGGGATCGAACCGGAAGTACGTACCATACCGATGAAGACGCTGATCTGGCCGATTGTCATGATAGATCCGGATTCGAGGTGATCCGACTCTGCCCCAGCCGGAATCGTCCACCATCTTCTCTCCTTCGTGGTCGATGTAGATCTCGCCGATGACTAGATTCTCCATGTTCTTCCGAGCTTCTCCCGTGATGTAAACACCTTTGGACGCAGGCCCCACGGTGGGCGCCAACTGTCGTGGGATAATCACGGCAGACGTTACCGGGGGTAATTGATCTTGGGGAAAGACGGCACAAGCGTTTGGGAGAGGGTTTAGCTCAGAGGAAAACATGATGGAACTCGATCTGGTAGCCGGCAATCAAGTCGCCGAGTCTCCGATCTCGATATATTAACTCAACTCTCGTGTTACACTGGATACTCGATATCAAGCGATATTGCTAGAACTCTTGGATCTCTCCTAACTAGACCTAGGGGCGGGTTTATAAAGCACCCGGACCCCTTGGCTTGCCCTCCAAGGCGCACCTTGAGTCCTACCCGGTCACTGCATATTAAACCCTAACTTTCCTTACCGTAACCCACAATCCGGGTTACGAGGCCTACAATCTTGGGCCTTCTAGAAGTTATTTTATCCTTAGCCGGATCTCGTGCAGCGTCCTTGGGGACGAATTACACCTTGGAGTTGGCCTACCGGGTTATTATCCCTCCATCAGAGGTCCTAGAAGAGAATGGAGAATCTGGAGGATGAACAGTCTGGCAGGCGGCGGCCGATGGAGAGGAAGGGGGATGCTTGGATGCTCCGTTCAGTCTTTATGAGCGGGGTCCCCTAGGACGCAGGGAGCCGTTATCACCGCCTCGGGAAGGTCGTGGGTCGTGGCCACGTGCAAAAGTCTGGCCTGCGTTAGTTGGCCCCATGTCTCCTTGTATCCTCCAGACACATGTTCCTCGCGGGCCCGAGGGCTACTGTCGGGCCTTTGGATATCACGGTACCCTGAGGCGACAGCTGCGGCCCAACCCGACATGCGATTTCAAGGCCAAGGGCTCCATCCGAGGTGATGGAACCACCTTTGGGCCTTCCCACCAGGTGGGCCCAATCAAGGGGGATTCCTCCGCGCTGGGGGCTCCCGCCTTAGAGAGGAGCTCTACTTCGCTAGCCACCTCCCTTCAAGAGGGGACATCCCATGTGTCGCTGATGACCACTTCTCTGAGCAGTGACGAAGGCGCCACAAAACCGTAGAGCCTCTTTGGCCGCAGTTTCCGTTCTCGTGTATAAAGCGAGGGCAGACACTGTGGGCGCCAAAGCGACCTCCCAAGATTACCTCTTTGGTGCAAGGAGACCAAGACCATGCTACAAGACGAAGGCAGCGTCACCGGGCACCCCCACCGTGACGCCATGGATGGTGGAGCTGTCCTCAATGACCAAGACCGCGCATGAGGCGCAGAAGTACGAGACGCTCCTCTCTTTGGCACCTTGTGGGAACCCTTTACTGCCAAATGAGAGGGAAGGAGGTCCGAACGCTGGTATAATAAGGGTCCCTCCGCCCCTTGTAGAAGGAGAGCTCAAATGATCGTAGAGCCCAAGTAGTATGTTCCGAGCACGAGCCCGCCTTTATACTGTAGTCACCGCAGTGCAATCCATCAGGCAAGCAAGAGTAGAGTTTTACACCACACTGGTATCCTGAACCTGGGTAAACTCTTCGTGTCGCCATTGCTGTCGTGCTCAAGCTTCCCTCCCAAAGCCTCCTTAAGAGGCGAAGGAAGTGTGTTTGGCCCCCAGTGTTTGAACCTCTGGAAGCTATCCTGTCTAGGACAAACGAGCTTCTCCGACACCTTGCGTATGTTTGCATACGGTAATCCATCGAATATAGTTGATGACCACTTGACAATGGGCGAGATTCGAACTATCAAGTGTGTCAAGTGCTTTGTTGTAGCAATTGTGCAAGTGCTCCATGAGGAATACTTGAGATCCCTCAATTCTCAAGACAAGTCTAGACTCTTGGAGTTCAACAAATCTCGGGGGTTTCCATGTGTCCTTGGCTCAATTGATTGCATGCATTGGAGTTTGAAAACATGTCATGCAACATGGCATTGACAATTTAAAGGGAAGAAAAAAGGACTGCACTATAATCCTTAAAGCCGTGGTAGATTATGAGACTTGGATTTGGCATACATTTTTCGGAGTGTCTGGGCCTTGCAATGACATCAATATTTTTCAGCAATCATCACTCATGACATGGATTGCAATGGGTGAAAGTCCACCGGTGGATTTTGTAGAAAACATCTGCATACAACTACCATTACTATCTTGTAGACGACATCTATCCTGAAGGGTTGAGTAGCAAAATAACAAAAATAATCGTACCAACGATAAATGATATAGTCAAGATCTATCACTATGCAGATATGATGTAATAGAGGAAATCGGTGTTCATACCTTTGAACACCGATAGAAGGGATTACTGTCGCACCCTGGGTTTCTAGAGGATACTCCTCGCACGAACTGGAAGTCAGGTGCTTGGATTATGGGGCATAACTGCTCCCACGTCCCAGCTTCCTGGTAGGCCTGCGCTTATGCGCGACAACACAAGCCCTGCTTCCACCGTCGAAGTAAACTATCCGCTAGGAACCTAAAGACACTACTGTCGACGTACTTCATAATCAAACACGCACGGTACGTCAACAGTTTGGTACGAATGATAACACAGAATGTCTCTAAGACACAAAAGAATGAAATAAGGGCAACTGGCCTTCACTAAGGCAGAAAATATCGAATACAGTCATCCAGAGGACACATGTCCCAACATATCATCCATTACAACAGCGGAAGCAATCAAAGGGGTCTGAGTACAGACAAATCCATGGCTTAAGAAGCCTGAGAACATAAAGGAAAACGAAGCCCATCCACGTAGGTCTGGATCCTGCCCTGGTCCAGCTAACTACTCGTCTGCAGCGTCATCGAACTCCACAAAGTAGCCATCCTGGGGAGCATCGTAGTCGTAGTAGTACTCTGCGTAAAACCACAGCCCCAACGGGGTCAGTACATCCAAGTACTGGCAAGCAAGACTCACAGTTCATCAAGGAGTTACCCGTCAACACAAGCATAGATGCTTGGGATCAACGGAAGAAAGGGTGGTATAAAAGTTGCTGCTGGCTGCACTAACCAACTACAGAAATATCTACAAGTCCGGCTAACAGAAAAGATAAGATCAAGGATTGTAACCAACTGAAAGATAACTTCAACCAAACCCATCCTGGATCTCGCCCCTTATCCAAAGAAGCAATCCGAGGATAACTCACACAGTTATGTTAAGGTGAATCAAGTTATGGTGTGAATAACCTATTACTAGTCAAATTATTAATCATTGGGTGAAACATGATTGATCATTATGTTGAAGTTGTCCTGAGTACTTGTTAGCCAGTACTTTCACCAAGTAATCCATAACCGCGGAAAACACGGCTTCTCGAGAAGATTATCCCTGCAGGGTTGCACCAATTTGGCCGTACACTCAAGAATAACCCGCCAGATGGGAAGCTAACCCACCAAGCGGGGTACTCTACACAACCAACCATTCTCCGCATCAAGCCCAAAGCACCTTGGGCGCACGGCTAATCGAGCCCAGAAGAAAATGGACCCTCATAGCACTCTAAGAACGTGTCCCCCCTATATGCCGACTACAAAAGTTCCACCCTGCGCTGGGCTCGCAAAAACATGCATGCGGCAAATGGAAAACACGAACTAAATGAGGCGATTTGGACGAGATGCGAATCAGGTCAAGTTGAGGGGGGCGCCCATACTCGCTTCCCAAATGCGGGTAGTGCGCTCATCATGGATCAGTAGACAAGACCCTTTTCCTATTAGGGTCGACACTAGCAGGCTCCAAAACCACTCATGGGCCTCCTGCCGGTGCCTTATCATCAAATTATTATTACCATTAGCAATTAACAGGATTGATTGATTAATAACGAGTCCCGGTACAAGATAATAAGATAGCAACAGTAGTAACCGACAACAGACTCGAGTAAAAGCAACCCTAAGCATGCTAGGTAATAACAGGCACAAGCAATGGCTTGTAGGTATGGAGGTGGTGGCAATATCATAGCTCAAGGTATCATGTGATGGGTTCGGAGAACAAGCAACGGTACATAGGGCTAGCAATAGTAGACAAAAGATAGTATCGACAACAAGTGTGGAAAGGAACTCAATGATTCATGTGAGTGATAACTTGCCTGGCAGCTCAGCCTCGTACTGGGCTAGGTCCTGAGTAGTGGTGTCGTAAGGCTCGTCGGTACCAACGTCGTCGTCTAACCGAGAAGAAGCAAAAACAACAACGAAGGAAGACGGGCAATCAATACATGGCATAAGTGCACAAACATTGGATGATGCAGGTCATGTTTAATAGATGCACCAAAATAACTTGCTTGACATGATACACAAATTTAAATGGATTCCATATGCAAAAGGATGCATATGGAAGCCCATGCTTGGAGTTGAATTAATTGTTCTATCACTAAGCATCAGGTGTAATGACTTAGTATGATGCATGCATGATGAATAACAATAACATAACAAGTTAAATGCAATTGGAATGATAGTTAACAATTTAGAAAGGCATTTATTAAATTTGGAATTTTTGTTACTTAAACATGGCACACAAGTAGATGTTGTTATCATCAAGTTAAAGTGTGCAAAACAATTTACAAATTTTATATTTGAAAAGTTTATCAAATTTTAGTTGGATTACATGTTTCACAATTTGAAATTGGACTTTGGATTAATTAGTTATGAATTAAACAATTTTAAGCAATTTTTAATGGAATTAAACAAGATTTAAATAGTTTAGGCAATTTAAATTGTTCAAACCAGAAAACAAATTTTATATTTGAAAAGAACATTCAAAAGGGTGTGAAAAACATATTTTATTTGAATTATTTGAAAACAGTATGAATTAGTTATGAATTATTTCAAATTGCATTTGAATTATTTGAATTTGAAATTTAAATGAATTTTGAATATTCAAAACAGAACACAAATTGCATATTTGGAAAGATTATGAAATTTAGATCAAGTTTCATATAAAGTTTGTATTTGTTGGGTTTATAAAACAAAAGATATTGCATTTTAAAGTTTATTCCTTAATCTGCTATTTTAAATAATTAGAAAACAAAAACAGAAATTGTTTTAATCTTTTTATACGCACAGAGACACACACCCAGCCACTGCCAGGGGGGCCCGAGTGTGGCTGTGCCTACGTGGCCACATGAGTGACTGACAGGGGGCCCTCCCTGTCAGCACTCGGGAGAAAAAAGGTGGGATTTTGCGGGTGCTGGGGTTCGAACCCAGCACCTCTCCCTCGCGCGCGCTCGACTGAACCAACTGCGCTGTCGCGCTGCGTTTGTCAGATACAGACGCGCAGGGAGGATAAGCTTCAGAAACCCGTTACACTGACGAAACTGAAGAACGCGCGCGTGCTCGCCTGACAGAACTCAACGGCGGCGATCAACGTCGATGTGCTCGTGCTGCGGGGCTGCTGTGACGCTGGATGCGCTCGGAAACAACAGAGGGAGAGAGGGGAGTAGACGGTGGACGCTCACCGTGGTTGTAGAGGAGCAGAGAGGCGGCGATGACGAGCTGATGACGCCGGGGTGACGACGGTGGCCGCGGAGACGACGTGGACGGCGCCGTCGATGTGGTGCTTCCCCGGGCGCGCTCTGGTGCTCAACGCGTCGAGGGCGAGGTGGCGGTGCTATTCCAGGAGACGGTGGTTGCGGAGGTGGCCTGCAACGGCGACGAGATGGCCGGATTCAGAAAAGCACGGCACGGTGGCCGGAGAAGAAGAATAGGACCGCGTCGTCGATCTGCTGCTCACCGTGGATCTTGCAGGTGTCCAAGGGTTAGAGGAGGTGACGGCGACGTGATTCCTGCTCACGGTCGGCTAGGTAGGTGATCTCTGCGGCGGCGCCATGACGGAGTTCAGAAGAATCGCCGGCGGGAAGGAGATACAGAGAGGGGTGGAATCGACGATGGATGCGATTGACGGCGCGAGCGAGGAACCCTAGAGCGTTAGGGCACAGCTAGGGGCTAGGGCACGCGTTTTATAGGCGCCACGGTGACGGGACGGCCGCCGGCGTCGCGTTCGGTGCCGCGGTGGCACCGGCCGATGCGCGCCGTACGGGAGGGAGATGAAGGAGGGCGCGCGCACGCATCTTAGCGCAACCGCGAAGCGGTAAGTGAGGAGTGCGGGCTGGGCTGCTGCGCGGGGTAGGCTAGATGGGCTGGGCTTAGGTTATCTGCTGCGCGCGCTAGCTGCTGCCCACTTTTATTCTTTTTCTGCTTTATATTTTTTTTGTAGTTTGGTTTTTAGAGAAAACTGTTAAGGTTTTGGTCAACAAAAATCACAGAAAAATTTGGTTAAGCCTTTTAGATAATTAGAAACCACATACCAACTTTAGTTTTCAAAAATTAAATTTTAAAATAGTGGTTTGTGTTTGAATTCAACATAGAAGGGTTTTTGAGTTTAATAAAAATCTTTAATAAAACATGAATAAAAATAGGGTTACCCCTAGGTTAAAATTGACTTTTTAGGATCACAAGCATGAGGTGAATTGTTATGTTTTCAAAAGAGTGCTGATTTGAAAATTGGTTTGAAATTTAAAAAGGTGATTTGATAGTTAATGATTGAATTATTGGTTGGATTTAAAACAACAATTTAATAAGTGCAAACAAGGAATAATAGGGTTGTTTTTATTTGTTATTTTGGTTTCAAAAGTTGTAACAGAGCAAGTATGAAACCATGTTTGAAAAAGGTTTGAATTTGAGTTGTGAAAACAGAATAAAACAGATGGAAAACAAATGCAAACAATAAGTAAACATGATGACATGATGCATTGCTTGACATAAAACAAAGAACAAAACATTCTAGGGGTATTTTCATACTTGGGATGTTACAAAACGCCCCCCCTTGAAGGAATCGCGCCCCGAGATTCCCTACTGAGAATTGAACAGGTCCGGATACTTCTTGCGAAGATCCTCTTCGGTCTCCCACGTTGCCTCTTTATCAGAATGATGCGACCATTGGACTTTCAAGAACTTGGTGCTCTTGTTGCGAGTCTTACGCTCGGTCTCATCGAGAATACGAATAGGGTGCTCCTCATAAGATAGATCATCTTGCAGCTCAATGGAATCATGATCAACTGCACGATCTGGATCTTTGAAACACTTCTTGAGTTGTGACACGTGGAACACATCGTGCACTTTGGAAAGTTTTTCTGGAAGTTCAAGACGATAAGCATTCTCTGCACGTCTTGAGAGGATGTTGAAAGGGCCAATGTATCTTGGTGCAAGCTTTCCTTTCACACCAAAACGATGAGTGCCTCTGAGGGGAGTTACACGGAGATATGCCTTATCACCAAGTGCATAGACCATATCCCTGTGCTTGCTATCATAATAGCTCTTCTGACGAGATTGAGCAATCCTGAGATTGTCACGAATGATACGAACTTTCTCCTCGGCTTCCTTAACAATGTCAGGGCCTAGAAGTGAACGTTCACCAGCTCCAGACCAATTGATTGGACTCCTGCATCTGCGACCATACAGTGCCTCAAATGGTGCCATGCCTAGGCTTGCCTGGTAGCTGTTGTTGTAGGAGAATTCAGCATATGGAAGGCAATCCTCCCATTTCATGCCAAAGGAGAGACCACATGCTCTGAGCATATCCTCGAGAATCTGATTGACTCTTTCGACTTGCCCCTGAGACTGAGGGTGATAAGCTGTGCTGAACAGAAGTTTAGTGCCCAATGCTTCTTGAAAGCTCTTCCAGAAATGAGAAGTGAAAATACTTCCACGGTCTGAGCTTATTTCCAATGGAACACCATGAAGGGGAACAACCTTTGCTGTGTAGAGCTCTGCTAACTGGCTAGCTGAGATAGTTTCCTTTACAGCATAGAAGTGAGCAACCTTAGTGAGACGATCAATAACAACGAAGATTGCATCGTTGCCCTTTTTGGACTTTGGAAACCCAGTAACGAAGTCCATTTCAATCATGTCCCACTTCCACTCAGGAATTTTCAGAGGTTGGAGTAGACCTGCTGTCTTCTGATGGACTGCCTTAACACGTTGACAAACGTCGCATTCAGAAACGTATTGAGCAATTTCACGTTTCATGCCAGACCACCAATACAGAGTCTTGAGATCCTGGTACATCTTTGTACTTCCAGGGTGAATGGATAGAGGAGTTTCATGAGCCTCCTTGAGAATGATATCCTTGAGACTTTGAATCTGAGGGACTGCAATGCGTCCTTCGAAGAACACAGTTCCCTTGTCATCAATTGAGAAGGACTTGAATTTATCATTGCCCTCCTTGATGTGATCCACAATCTTCTTGATTTCATTATCACGAAGTTGTTCAGAACGAATCTTGTCCTCGAGAGTTGGGCTGGCTGTCAAGCTAGCAAGGTATCCTTCCGGAACAAGACCAAGGTTCAGCTTCTGGAATTCTTCATGAAGTGGAGGTTGGCTCTCCATGATCATGAGATTATTGCAATAGGATTTGCGACTGAGAGCATCGGCCATAACATTAGCCTTGCCTGGAGTGTAAGAAATGGTGAGATCAAAGTCTTTAATCTTCTCAATCCATCTCCTTTGCCTGAGGTTCAGATCTGGCTGAGTGAAGATGTATTTCAGACTCTTATGATCGGAAAAGATTTCAGTTTTGTTACCCAACAAGTATTGTCTCCATTTCTTGAGGGCAAACACAACTGCTGCAAGTTCAAGATCATGAGTGGGATAGTTTTGCTCATGTGGGTTCAACTGACGTGAAGCATAAGCCACAACTTGACGTTCTTGCATAAGAACTGCTCCTAGGCCTTGGATAGATGCATCACAGAATATCTGGAAAGGTTTGGTGGTGTCGGGGCCAACTAGAACAGGTGTGGAAGTGAGTTTAGTCTTCAGGAGGTTGAAACTCTCATCACATTGTGGAGTCCAAACGAACTTTTTGTCCTTCTTTGTGAGATCAGTGAGAGGTTTAGCAATCTTGGAAAAGTTTTGGACGAAACGACGGCAATAGCTAGCCAAGCCAAGAAAGCTTCTAACTTGCTTCACCGTCTTAGGGGGTTTCCAGTCAACAATTGCCTTAACCTTTTCCGGGTCAATGGCTATGCCCTTGGCAGAGATGATATGACCAAGATATGCAACTTCTGGAATCCAGAACTCACATTTGGAAAACTTGGCATAAAGACGATGCTCGCGAAGTTTCATGAGAGTGAGACGAAGGTGTTCTCCATGCTCTTCCTCGGATTTTGAGTAGACTAGAATGTCATCAAGATATACCACAACGAACTTGTCGAGGTATTCATGGAAGACAGAATTCATGAGTCTTGAGAACGTTGCCGGTGCATTGGTGAGACCAAAGGACATGACGGTGTATTCATATAGACCGTACCGAGTGGTGAAAGCTGTCTTAGGAATATCTTCCTTTCTGATCTTTATTTGATGGTAACCCATCCTCAAGTCCAACTTTGAGAATATTGTGGCTCCAGCAAGTTGATCAAAAAGATCATCGATACGAGGAAGTGGATACTTGTTCTTGATGGTTTTCTCGTTGAGAGGACGATAGTCAACCACGAGTCTTTTTGTTTGATCCTTCTTGGCAACAAACAGAGTTGGGCAACCCCAAGCGGAGGAACTAGGCTGAATGAAACCTTTGTCCATATACATATCGATTTGCTCCTTCAACAATTTCAGTTCAGGAGGAGCTATCTTATATGGATGCTTAGAGATTGGAGCAGTACCTGGCTCAAGCTCGATCACGAACTCAACTGCTCTGTCCGGGGGCATCCCTGGCAACTCTTCTGGAAAGACGTCAGGGAATTCACAAACCACCGGAACATTTTCAATTGCCGGAAGGGGTTTGGCATCAAGGCTGAACAGCTGAGCAGAAGTTGATCCATATGGAGAATAGACTATCTGGCCTGAAGTGTGGGAGAGAGTTATTGACTTTTGAGCACAGTCAATTTTAGCTTTGTGGGTCTTCAACCAATCCATACCCAGAATGACATCAATGTCAGAATTTCCCAGCAACATGAGTGAAGCAAGGAATACACGACCTCCAATTAGGATCTCATTGTCCATGCTTATCTTGGAAGTCAACATTTGCGGTCCCGGAGAGTGAACAGTCATTTGATTGCTTAGCGGAACCAGAACTAGGTTGTATGCTTTTGCAAAAATCTTTGACACAAATGAATGCGATGCTCCAGTATCAAACAACACTTTAGCTGGAATAGAGTTTACGGGTAATATACCGAGAACGACGTCAGCAGCCTCTTCGGCTTTGTCGGCCTTGATATGGTTCACCCTCGCGTTCCTCCCGACAGGCCTATTGTTGGAGTTGAAGGCTTTAGCCGGAGGAGCACGAACCATAGCCTGGTTGGTGTTGGGGCGAGGAGGTAGGGGTAGCTGCTTCTGAGTGCACTTGTCAGCATAATGTCCAGTATCCTTGCACTTGTAGCAAGTGACGATGCGAGAAGGACCCGGCCTTGGCTGCCCCATCGGGAACCTCTGACCCTGCATCTGAGATGGGTTGGGTGGGCGGGGACCAAAGCCTGGAGAAGCTTGGGCATTTGGAGCCCGAGTGACAGCACCATTTGGCACCCAGATGCGGCGCTTCTGCGGAGGGGTGGTCATGTTGGAGGAGGAACCACCCTCACGCGAGTGCTTGCGGGACTCTTCGAACGCCTTGCGCCCATTCTCCTCATTGAGCGCGGTGTTCACAAGCTCGACGAAGTCCTTGCACTTGATGTTGGTGAGAGCGTACTTCAGTTCCGGGTTAAAACCTCGGCGGAACCTCGCCATCTTCTTGGTTTCGGTGGACACTTCGTCACCAGCGTACCGAGCGAGACGATTGAACTCGTTCTGGTAGCCGAGAACGTCCAGCTTGCCCTGTCTGAGAGAGCAGAATTCCTCACGCATCTTTTCCATGAGACCATCCGGGATGTGGTGCTTCAGGAAGGCATCTCTGAAACATCCCCAGTTGATAGGAAAGCCAGCCCTCATGGCCTGGTAGTTCTCCCACCAAGTAGCTGCCTGACCCTTCAGTAGGTAGGTGGCGTACTTGACCTTATCCTCTTCAGCAACATGAGCTATCTCCAGAGCTCTTGCTACGTCACGGATCCAGTCATCAGCATCCAGGGGCTCACGTGTTGCCACGAAAGCTTTTGGGCCCAAGCTGAGGAAGTCCTTGATGGTGACCCTTGGAGCATTCTGGTTGTGTTGCTGGTTAGCCTGGATCTGGGCCATCTGTGTCACCACTTGGGTCATCTGAGCCAACAGCTCCCCCATTGGTGGTGGCGGTGGCGGGTTGTTCCTGGTTGGAGGCATCCTGAACAGAAATTCATTTTAGCACAACAACAGAAAAGGGTAGACTTGGTAACCGAAAGATAGATTATTCCGACGCCTGAATAGATAACCAACAGGTACATCATCACATGTTCAAATACATCAGAATATCCAACAGACCAATACATGGTTCGAAAACGAAAGGATAAACTAGACACAGCTAGTAATGGATACAACGGTACTCCCATGCTCATCACGCAGGACGGCGGTGAGTAGTACGACGAGAGATACGGTGAGGAGGAATCCCACGGAAGTAGGTATCACGACGATCCCTGTAGATAGGAACTGCTCTGAGAGCAACTCTCGGTGTCGTGAAGTGGAAAGCGTCGTATCCCTGTGCTCCAAAGCGGGGAATCCCTGTGTAACCAGCTCCGAGGTCGAGAAGTGGGCCTCTGATCGGCTCGTAACCTCCAGCATCTGGCAACGGAAGACCAGCTGGCTGAACGACACGTGCGAAGCGCTCGTCTCCAACAAAGTCTGTGGTGTACGTCGCCAGACGAGTGAGAGCAAGGTGGAGCTGCTCCCTGACTGAGGCTAACTCCTGAGAAAGTGCGGAAGCAACGGCATCACTGTGACTAGCAAACTGGGCAGTGACCTGGAGCCTGGAGCTATCAGTCTCGTAGGTATCCATGTCACGGTGGATAGTGAAGTGAGCTCCTGCTGCCGTGATGTAACCACGGGGGATGTGACGAAAACTGGACTTATCAAACCCCCAGTAGTCAGCACGGAGAACGGTGACACTCACGTACGCTGCCTGCTGCACTGCCTTATCCACTGTGGACCCTACTGCCTCGTACTGGTGTGCAATGCTCCTGCCATCATCCGACAGAATGTAGACGATAGCCCGGTAGCAAGTCTGGTCACACTCTCGCTGGTGCTCGTAGACCTGGTACTCTGGTGCCCAATGGAACCCCAGAAAGGTAACCATGTCTCTCAGCAACTCCGGAAAGCCGGCGGTGCTCTCACAGCGAGTCATGCGAACCACCTGCGGATAGTAGTTGAGACCCATCTGCAGATTATTTGGAAGGTTTTGATTAGACTCCGGTAGATGATAAAGGATGTGGAAAGCAACAACAAGGTTCAATGGACGAAAAGGATGTTGAAAAGAACATGATATTGAAGCAACATCGGGAAAACGAGACCAAAAGTCCTGAGGTACTAAGGAGAACCCAAAACACGTGAAACCCTAACTTGAAAGTTTAGGTGAGAACAGAAAACAACGTTGCACTTCCTTACCAGAAAAGGGTGGGTGGGTGGGGAAAGAAGAAAAATGGCAGAATTCCTACTCTCACGTTTCATTTTTCCTGTATAGCTACAAAATAGTTTCTAGACTCAACTGCGACCAGTAAAAAGGGATCCTACAGGCAGACAGGCTCTGATACCATTTGTCGCACCCTGGGTTTCTAGAGGATACTCCTCGCACGAACTGGAAGTCAGGTGCTTGGATTATGGGGCATAACTGCTCCCACGTCCCAGCTTCCTGGTAGGCCTGCGCTTATGCGCGACAACACAAGCCCTGCTTCCACCGTCGAAGTAAACTATCCGCTAGGAACCTAAAGACACTACTGTCGACGTACTTCATAATCAAACACGCACGGTACGTCAACAGTTTGGTACGAATGATAACACAGAATGTCTCTAAGACACAAAAGAATGAAATAAGGGCAACTGGCCTTCACTAAGGCAGAAAATATCGAATACAGTCATCCAGAGGACACATGTCTCAACATATCATCCATTACAACAGCGGAAGCAATCAAAGGGGTCTGAGTACAGACAAATCCATGGCTTAAGAAGCCTGAGAACATAAAGGAAAACGAAGCCCATCCACGTAGGTCTGGATCCTGCCCTGGTCCAGCTAACTACTCGTCTACAGCGTCATCGAACTCCACAAAGTAGCCATCCTGGGGAGCATCGTAGTCGTAGTAGTACTCTGCGTAAAACCACAGCCCCAACGGGGTCAGTACATCCAAGTACTGGCAAGCAAGACTCACAGTTCATCAAGGAGTTACCCGTCAACACAAGCATAGATGCTTGGGATCAACGGAAGAAAGGGTGGTATAAAAGTTGCTGCTGGCTGCACTAACCAACTACAGAAATATCTACAAGTCCGGCTAACAGAAAAGATAAGATCAAGGATTGTAACCAACTGAAAGATAACTTCAACCAAACCCATCCTGGATCTCGCCCCTTATCCAAAGAAGCAATCCGAGGATAACTCACACAGTTATGTTAAGGTGAATCAAGTTATGGTGTGAATAACCTATTACTAGTCAAATTATTAATCATTGGGTGAAACATGATTGATCATTATGTTGAAGTTGTCCTGAGTACTTGTTAGCCAGTACTTTCACCAAGTAATCCATAACCGCGGAAAACACGGCTTCTCGAGAAGATTATCCCTGCAGGGTTGCACCAATTTGGCCGTACACTCAAGAATAACCCGCCAGATGGGAAGCTAACCCACCAAGCGGGGTACTCTACACAACCAACCATTCTCCGCATCAAGCCCAAAGCACCTTGGGCGCACGGCTAATCGAGCCCAGAAGAAAATGGACCCTCATAGCACTCTAAGAACGTGTCCCCCTATATGCCGACTACAAAAGTTCCACCCTGCGCTGGGCTCGCAAAAACATGCATGCGGCAAATGGAAAACACGAACTAAATGAGGCGATTTGGACGAGATGCGAATCAGGTCAAGTTGAGGGGGGCGCCCATACTCGCTTCCCAAATGCGGGTAGTGCGCTCATCATGGATCAGTAGACAAGACCCTTTTCCTATTAGGGTCGACACTAGCAGGCTCCAAAACCACTCATGGGCCTCCTGCCGGTGCCTTATCATCAAATTATTATTACCATTAGCAATTAACAGGATTGATTGATTAATAACGAGTCCCGGTACAAGATAATAAGATAGCAACAGTAGTAACCGACAACAGACTCGAGTAAAAGCAACCCTAAGCATGCTAGGTAATAACAGGCACAAGCAATGGCTGTAGGTATGGAGGTGGTGGCAATATCATAGCTCAAGGTATCATGTGATGGGTTCGGAGAACAAGCAACGGTACATAGGGCTAGCAATAGTAGACAAAAGATAGTATCGACAACAAGTGTGGAAAGGAACTCAATGATTCATGTGAGTGATAACTTGCCTGGCAGCTCAGCCTCGTACTGGGCTAGGTCCTGAGTAGTGGTGTCGTAAGGCTCGTCGGTACCAACGTCGTCGTCTAACCGAGAAGAAGCAAAAACAACAACGAAGGAAGACGGGCAATCAATACATGGCATAAGTGCACAAACATTGGATGATGCAGGTCATGTTTAATAGATGCACCAAAATAACTTGCTTGACATGATACACAAATTTAAATGGATTCCATATGCAAAAGGATGCATATGGAAGCCCATGCTTGGAGTTGAATTAATTGTTCTATCACTAAGCATCAGGTGTAATGACTTAGTATGATGCATGCATGATGAATAACAATAACATAACAAGTTAAATGCAATTGGAATGATAGTTAACAATTTAGAAAGGCATTTATTAAATTTGGAATTTTTGTTACTTAAACATGGCACACAAGTAGATGTTGTTATCATCAAGTTAAAGTGTGCAAAACAATTTACAAATTTTATATTTGAAAAGTTTATCAAATTTTAGTTGGATTACATGTTTCACAATTTGAAATTGGACTTTGGATTAATTAGTTATGAATTAAACAATTTTAAGCAATTTTTAATGGAATTAAACAAGATTTAAATAGTTTAGGCAATTTAAATTGTTCAAACCAGAAAACAAATTTTATATTTGAAAAGAACATTCAAAAGGGTGTGAAAAACATATTTTATTTGAATTATTTGAAAACAGTATGAATTAGTTATGAATTATTTCAAATTGCATTTGAATTATTTGAATTTGAAATTTAAATGAATTTTGAATATTCAAAACAGAACACAAATTGCATATTTGGAAAGATTATGAAATTTAGATCAAGTTTCATATAAAGTTTGTATTTGTTGGGTTTATAAAACAAAAGATATTGCATTTTAAAGTTTATTCCTTAATCTGCTATTTTAAATAATTAGAAAACAAAAACAGAAATTGTTTTAATCTTTTTATACGCACAGAGACACACACCCAGCCACTGCCAGGGGGGCCCGAGTGTGGCTGTGCCTACGTGGCCACATGAGTGACTGACAGGGGGCCCTCCCTGTCAGCACTCGGGAGAAAAAAGGTGGGATTTTGCGGGTGCTGGGGTTCGAACCCAGCACCTCTCCCTCGCGCGCGCTCGACTGAACCAACTGCGCTGTCGCGCTGCGTTTGTCAGATACAGACGCGCAGGGAGGATAAGCTTCAGAAACCCGTTACACTGACGAAACTGAAGAACGCGCGCGTGCTCGCCTGACAGAACTCAACGGCGGCGATCAACGTCGATGTGCTCGTGCTGCGGGGCTGCTGTGACGCTGGATGCGCTCGGAAACAACAGAGGGAGAGAGGGGAGTAGACGGTGGACGCTCACCGTGGTTGTAGAGGAGCAGAGAGGCGGCGATGACGAGCTGATGACGCCGGGGTGACGACGGTGGCCGCGGAGACGACGTGGACGGCGCCGTCGATGTGGTGCTTCCCCGGGCGCGCTCTGGTGCTCAACGCGTCGAGGGCGAGGTGGCGGTGCTATTCCAGGAGACGGTGGTTGCGGAGGTGGCCTGCAACGGCGACGAGATGGCCGGATTCAGAAAAGCACGGCACGGTGGCCGGAGAAGAAGAATAGGACCGCGTCGTCGATCTGCTGCTCACCGTGGATCTTGCAGGTGTCCAAGGGTTAGAGGAGGTGACGGCGACGTGATTCCTGCTCACGGTCGGCTAGGTAGGTGATCTCTGCGGCGGCGCCATGACGGAGTTCAGAAGAATCGCCGGCGGGAAGGAGATACAGAGAGGGGTGGAATCGACGATGGATGCGATTGACGGCGCGAGCGAGGAACCCTAGAGCGTTAGGGCACAGCTAGGGGCTAGGGCACGCGTTTTATAGGCGCCACGGTGACGGGACGGCCGCCGGCGTCGCGTTCGGTGCCGCGGTGGCACCGGCCGATGCGCGCCGTACGGGAGGGAGATGAAGGAGGGCGCGCGCACGCATCTTAGCGCAACCGCGAAGCGGTAAGTGAGGAGTGCGGGCTGGGCTGCTGCGCGGGGTAGGCTAGATGGGCTGGGCTTAGGTTATCTGCTGCGCGCGCTAGCTGCTGCCCACTTTTATTCTTTTTCTGCTTTATATTTTTTTTGTAGTTTGGTTTTTAGAGAAAACTGTTAAGGTTTTGGTCAACAAAAATCACAGAAAAATTTGGTTAAGCCTTTTAGATAATTAGAAACCACATACCAACTTTAGTTTTCAAAAATTAAATTTTAAAATAGTGGTTTGTGTTTGAATTCAACATAGAAGGGTTTTTGAGTTTAATAAAAATCTTTAATAAAACATGAATAAAAATAGGGTTACCCCTAGGTTAAAATTGACTTTTTAGGATCACAAGCATGAGGTGAATTGTTATGTTTTCAAAAGAGTGCTGATTTGAAAATTGGTTTGAAATTTAAAAAGGTGATTTGATAGTTAATGATTGAATTATTGGTTGGATTTAAAACAACAATTTAATAAGTGCAAACAAGGAATAATAGGGTTGTTTTTATTTGTTATTTTGGTTTCAAAAGTTGTAACAGAGCAAGTATGAAACCATGTTTGAAAAAGGTTTGAATTTGAGTTGTGAAAACAGAATAAAACAGATGGAAAACAAATGCAAACAATAAGTAAACATGATGACATGATGCATTGCTTGACATAAAACAAAGAACAAAACATTCTAGGGGTATTTTCATACTTGGGATGTTACAATTACCCTCCCTCACAAGTGTTCATGATGAAGTCGTATGTAGCCGACCTCAATATCGTGTAGTCGAAACAGATGCGACTTAGTGCCACAAAAGGGAGCACCTCCTAGGTATTACGCACGTATGGTGTAACCGAAGACTCCCGGACTCCGGTCCAGCAAAACAACGAAAGTTGGAGACTTGGACCAAAGAGACCATGACACGGCGGTGTACATATGGTGCAGAGAACCTCGACTCGTGCGCAACTCCAAAATATGGAACCACGTTTGAGAGGAGAGAGAGATAAAAAATGGGTGCCTTTGGGAGGAGGGGTGCCTCCCTATTTAAAGGAGGGGTAGGGGAGGCATCCTCCTTGGCTTAGCCATGTGGGACTAATGCCCACATGGATGGCCGACCAAGGAGGGGAATCCGCTCCCCTAATGGGCCCCAAAGGGCCCATGCGACCAACTCCTCCCTCTTTTCTCTCTTATTTCTCTTTGGTGACGAATCAAACCTAACGCCAATTACCCTTAAGCGTGACAACCTTACGGTTCGGTATCACACCAGACATGATCAAGATTCCTCTCCGATCAAGGACCAACAGTGGGATCTCGATACCCATGATGGCCCCTATGCAATCCACGATTATCTTTGTCGCTTGAACCTTAAACGTGAAGTTCCCACTCCTTTTGGCATGCGATACTTAGTTTGTACAAGATTTGTTCTCCGGTATATAAATAACTAGTACAATATTGTTACCGACAAACACATCTACTCGTTACCTTTGTACACTGCGTTTGGTAGCCTTCAGCTACGCACAAATGGGTTCGGCGATGCAATGCATTGTGTTTGGTTGCATCAGGTCTTGTTTGTGGTCACCTCTTTACAGAGTTGCGTGAACGGGAATTTAATTTTTTTTGCCATGCATGCTATGCCACTGCTAAGATCTATCTATGAAGATACAAGAGAATAATAAGTCCAAGATCTAGTTCTCGAGATCCTGTACCAGGCACCATAGAAGCGGAAGAGGTGTTGGTGACGATGTCGATGAAGCATGTAGAATATCCTCACGCACAAGCTTGTGGGTGAGGATGTTGCATACCCCCCGTATCTAGCACCTTGATCCAGTAGAGTGAGGGTCTCACATGTTACCCCTTAGAGTATTCACACATACATCAGGACTAGTTCTACAACACTTCTCCATCCAGGACTAGATGCCGCAAGAGTATATGAAGGTGGAGTTCTCAACACATGAGAGAGAGGGAGAGAGTAATTAGAAACTAGATCTAATTGGGAGAGGACTCCTCAAAACCCCAATTTGAAGAAGCATTAATTAAATTAAAGGGGCTCTAATTAGACCCTCTAATTATACTAGAGAGAGAGAGAGAGTGTGTGGCTTGAGAGCCAATTGTGTGTTTTGCGTAGAGTCTTGGGGTCCTTTATATAGTGGGATGTGTGAGGGGACCTTCCTTAGGAGGCAGGAGTACCTCCCTCAATCCACAAGGGGGACCGACCCACAAGGGGTGGCCGCACCCCCCCTCCTAGGAGGATTTGGATTGGACTCCCCTTGTGGAGTCCAACTCCACCTCCCCTTTCCTTTTTAATTTTCCATTTTATTTTGTCCTTTTTTCTCTCCAAATAATTCCGGTAAAATGCAGGGAGGAGGTGTGCCTATGCTTGGTGCCCTAGGGCCGACCGGGTAGCCCCCCCTCAAAATTGGGTGTGACCATGAGGGGCATTCCTACTCCCCTCCAGCACTCCCCCTTCTCGGTTTTTGTTTGAAACTCATCCAACACTCTGTGGCCCCTATAGATAAAATCATTGATGTTAAAGATGTATTGAAATTCTCATGCCATTGCTTAGGTGCTTGTTTCAGCTCATATACAGATTTCAGTAACTTACACACCTTTTCTTCCTGACCATCTATCACAAAGCCATCTGGCTGTTGCATGTAGATCTCCTCGTCTAGCTCTCCATTCAGAAAAGCCGTCTTAACATCCATATGTTGCATGTAGATCTCCTCGTCTAGCATTCCTACCCCCCCTCCAGCACTCCCCCTTCTCGGTTTTTGTCTGAAACTCATCCGACACTCTGTGGCCCCTATAGATAAAACCATTGATGTTAAAGTTGTAGTGAAATTCTCATGCAATTTCTTAGGTGCTTGTTTCAGCCCATATACAGATTTCAGTAACTTACACACCTTTTCTTCCTAACCATCTATCACAAATCCATCTGGCTGTTGCATGTACATCTCCTCGTCTAGCTCTCCATTCACAAAAGCCGTCTTAACATCCATATGATGGACGAGAAGATCATGAGAGGCCGCCAACAAGAGTAATACTTGAATGGTGGTCAGTCTGGCACATGTGAATACGTATCAAAGAAATCTTCATCTTCTCTTTGGGAATAACCCTTGGCCACAAGAATAGCCTTGCACTTGTCAATCGTACCATCGGTTCTAAGCTTCTTTTTAAACACCCACTTACATCCCACTGGTTTACAACCATAGGGACGTTCAGTGATCTCCCATGTCTCGTTAGCCATGATGGAGTCCATGTCACTACGGACTGATTCTTTCCAGAAGTCAGGATTTGGAGATGCATAAGCTTCTGAAATAGAAGTGGGAGTATCATCCACAAGGTACACAAGGAAGTAATCACCAAAAGACTTTGTAGTCCTCCGTCTCTTTCGCCTACCAAAGGTTTCCTCGTCACTCTCCTCAGGATTTTCATCATGTGTTTGTTCATAATATTCCATAGGAATGGCAGACTCGGGAGTCTCCTCTGAAACCTGTCGAGAAGTGCTTTGCATATCAATCATAGGAAAAATATCCTCAAAGAATGTAGCACCTTTATACTTCATAATCATATCGACCTTCATGTCAGGTACCTCAGATTTCACTAGTAGAAATCTATAGCCAACGCTATTCTTAGCGTAGTCCAAATTGACGCAATCCACGGTCTTTATTCCAAGTTTACGCTTTTTGGGGATCGACACACTGAATTTTGCCAAGCAGCCTCAAGTATGTAAGTATGAGAGTGTCGTTTTTCTCTTCTCCCATTGCTCATAGTGATTGATCTCATTATCTTTTGTCGGAATTTTATTCAGGACATGACATGATGTCAATATAGCCTCCCCCACTATGCCTTGGATAAACCTGATGTTATCTAACATGGCGTTAACAAAATCTGTTAGAGTACGGTTTTTTCGTTTGACAACCCCATTTGACTGAGGTGAATCGGGAGGCTTCATCTCATGAATAATACCATGTTCTGCACAGAAAGAATCAAACTCGTTAGAGAAATACTCTCCACCATGATCTGACCGGTTTCGTCTAGTTTTCTTTTCAAGTTGATTCTCAACTTCTGCCTTATAAATTTTAAAGTAGTGTAGAGCCTCTTCTTTAGTGTTAACAGATATACATAGCAAAATCTAGTAGAGTCATCTATTAATGTCATGAAGTATTTCTTTCCACCTTTAGTCAACACACCATTCATCTCAAAGAGATCAGAATATATGAGTTCTAACGGCACCAAGTGTCTCTCCTCTGCAGCCTTATGGGGCTTACGAGGTTGCTTTGATTGCACACACGAATGTCAGTTGGAACCTTTGGCTAAAGTGAAACTTGGAATTAAATTTAATTTTTCTAACCGTGTCATGCAACTGAGACCAATGTGATAAATACGTGAATGGCAAACCTCTGTTTCATCAACACTCGAATGAATATTGTTCACGACTTTATTACAGAAATCCGTGAGGGAAAAGCGGAATAGACCTCCACACTCATAATCTTTTCCAACAAACAGTCCATATTTTGTTACAACTACTTTATTAGACTCAAAAACCAACTTAAACCCTTCTCTAAATAGAAGGGAGCCACTAACGAGATTCTTCTTGATGGCGGGGACATGCTGCACGTTCTTGAGCTGCACGATCATTTCCGAAGTAAACTTCAGATCGACCATGCCAGCGCCAAGTACAGAAGCACTTGCGCCATTCCCCATCAATACAGACCCATTCCCTGTGACCTGATAAGAGGAAAACAATGAGATTTCAGCACACACATAAACATTTTCACATGTGTCAATCCACAAATCTGTAGACTGACAAACTGAAAATACAGTAAACAAATTACCGTACCCATATGCCCCATTATCATTGTTGCTCACAATCATGTTGACAACCTTGGAATCCTGTCCTGGCTTCTTGTACTTGTTTGGACACTTCAAAGCCCAGTGTTCCAGTGAACCACAAGTCAAGCAGACATCTTTCTTCTTATCTTTCTTCTTATCCTTCTAAAAGATCGAGAGGTTAACTAGAGAGGGGGTGGGGGTGAATAGGTTAACTTCAAATTTTAACTTCTTTTTCGATTAACAAGATATTGCTCAAATATAGATTGTCTAGATTATGCAACTAAGTGAACAATCCTATATGTTGAGCAAATACTACTAGCACAGTAGCCCTCAAATGGCACCCAGTATCTCCTTTGAGACCTTCCACCGATGTGGAGAGGCTCGAATCACGATGTTGCCATTGAGGTTGACAACTAGAACCTTTACAAGGTTGAGGCACACTCCACAACTTTGGAGGGTCCTCACCAAATCTCGGGAGCCACCAAGACTCCGAGAAACAAGATCCACGAGCACAAGAGCTTCAGGGACAACAACAAGGCTCCAAGCTCCGATGATCTAAGAGCAACAAGGTTCTTGGCTCCAATGAACTAAGAACAATAAGATCCCTAAGGGATGAGTGGGGTGATGACGAATCAGCTTGGTGGAGTTGAAGATCTAGTGCTTCTCCTCCAAATTCCAAGAGATCAAGGGCTTTGGTTGGGTATTTGGGGAGATCCTTGAAGATTGGAGTGGTCACAAATGGTGGAGAGAAGTGTTGTAAGTGACAAGTTCTCAAGGAGGAAGAAGAACCCCTTTTGTAGGGTACCCTAATAAGTGGTTGTTGGAGGGGTATCTTTGACTTGCGGGAAACCCGGCCTTAGGCCGGCCAGGCCAGCGTGGAGGCCGACAGAGTAAGTGGCTAGCAGCGTAGGCAACCCGACTTTGACCCGGCCTAGGCCGGCTTCACAGAGAAAAGGCCGGCGAGGTGATAGAGCCACCCGACCTCGGGCCCGACCTAGGCCGTCTAGGCAGTGCGCCCAGCCCCCTTTCGTGAGACCCGGCCTAGGCCGGCCAGGCAGTACGAAGGCCGGATACCTAACAGAGCCTGTCAGCCTCGAGTCCGGCCTCAACCCGGCCAGGTAGGCTGCCATGTTCCTTCTTCCTTCTATTTTTCTTCTCTCTTTCGTCCAATCATTTCTTTGACTATTTGGTTCCTTTTAGAGAGATTATTTCACCACTTTGCATCACTGTGTAATTTAGAAATACTTCAAATAAACCATTAGTCTTACCAAGTGTTGTGATCAAACATTTAAGTAAGATTAAGGGACTCATGTCCTTTCAATCTCCCCCTTTTTGATGTTTGATGAAAACACTTGGATTTGCAAGTTGAAATATATAATTTTAAGGTTTGGAATTTTCTTCCAGCCCTGCTTGATGTATGGCCAAGTTCTAACATTTCATTCTAGATTTTAAAAACACATGCTCATATATATAATAGCTCCCCCAAAGATTCATCCAACAATATTTTCTCAATAATAGCTACAGATACTTATATGAAGACAATGAGTAGGGATATTAGCATGGAAAGCATGTAGCATATGATGGATACCCTAGAGAATGATATATGAGCTCACCATGGTCTTCATAATATGGGTGGATAATCCTCGAGAAATAGACATAGTCTTACAATAACATGAACGGAGTTCCACAACACATAAAAGCGAATAGAATTCAAACTAAGATAGCAAATTGAAAATGGAAGACAGAAATGAATGATGAAATGCCCTACCAAAGAAAGTCCCTGAAGGTCCTAAATATATATCTCTCCCCCTTGGCATCAAGACACCAAAAAGGAAGAGAGAAGCTACGTCCCCATGAGATCACACCAAGAAGTCTTCATCAGAGGCGTGGTCACCATCATCATGATCCTCTTCTCCAGCCTTGTCCACATAGTCCTCCTCGTCATCTTGGTCATCATCACCTTGTGGAATGACTGCCCTACTTGAGCTGGCTTCGGCGTTGTTGGCACACCAAAAGTTCCCAAGAGATGAAGCATCATCACCAAGCCAGAACGTGTTCTTAGACTTCCATTTTTCCTTAGTGAGCTCCTCCGAGCTAGCAGGACCCGTTGGAAGGTGAAGAGCAGCCATTATAGCTTGCTGGTTGCGACGCGAGGCCTTTCCTTTTCAGTATGACTGATAGGCCTTGTGGCAGCGATCAGTGAAAAACAATTCATTTTTTGGAGAGTAGCTTTGATGGAGAATTTCTTGGGCTTAGGAGCAGGATCCTCGGTGTCAGTGGCACTATCAATAGAGGGAGAGTTAGGAATCTCTGGAGGCATATCAGTGCAAGCCCTCTTGGAGGATGGTAGTGTTGCATCATGTGACGGACCATTGAGAGGGAAACATGTGGGAGTATGCATAACATAGTTGGAAACAAGAGCAGCCCGAATCTTGGATTCAAATAGGAGTTGAAGATATTGTCCATAAATGAGAACCTTGTGCTCACGAATCAATGTCTGCATCTCATTCCACATATAGTCCATGATATCTATCTTCTTGTTGAACCTCTTCTCTCGCTCAATGTAATAGAGGAGATTGACAAGCCATTTTTGAACTTCTCCCTTTTCACCAAACTTGACAGTGAGAGTGTTGAGGAGGATGGTATGAGAGACATACCAAAAGTCGGTGAAGTATGTAGACTTGGGAATGAATTTGGCCCCAATCCCTGGAGGATAACAATGGCGAATACCTTCAGCAGCCCCCATAAGATGCTTAGTTACACCATGGATCCGAGTGTAGACCATATGGGAGAAAGGAAGCTCCTCGAGTCCGAGAAGTCCCGCAAACTCTCTAAGTGTGGCGGTGCACTTGATACCACCACTCATCCAAGTCATTGTCCTATGCCCTTCGTTGGAGAAGAATACGGTAGCATAGAATTCCCGAAGAAGCTTGGAGCAAAGGGGCGGTCAATCTTCATGAGTTCACTTGTGCCATGGAAACCATCATCTCCATAACCTCTGGCCATTTCTGTCTTCCTTCATCCACATCAAAGTAATGATGTGACACAAAGGGGTTCTTCAAAGAGCAGATGGGGAACTCATACAGTTGTTGGTGCATTTTGCAATAAAAACGGTTGTCCCTGCAAGTGCGCTGCCCAAAAGCATATGGATTGAATTTGAAACGAGATTCCTCAAACACGACTGTGGGAACTTCTTCCAAGATGCATGCACGGGTTCCTAAGGATTCACTGGGAGTTTCTTTTGTTGACCAGGAATAGAGCCACAAGCGGTTGAGGCATTCTTTTTCTTGTGAGCATAACGTTTGCCTCGAAATTTGTCTTGAGTCTCATCATCCTACCTGTGACATGGATAGCATAGGTACGAGTATGCAAAATAAGTGTACATGGTCAATAAAAAAATCCCTATGTGTGGCAATGAAAATTAGGAACAAACTAGGAGTGTTAAGGGAGCATAACTTTGGTGAGTATGAGTATGTGTATGGAATTCAAGCACCAAAAATATACTAACTATATCACTAGATTGTCCCATATGAGTTTGTACTACAATTTGGGGAGTGGAATAGCACATGAACATGAACCCTAGACGAAGAACTCAAAAATCCCAAAAAGTGGTATCTAATTGTAGAGAAAAAGGGGATTTGAGAGGGAGAGGACCAAAAATATACCCGAAGACGACATCCTTTCCCTAACTCGGTGGAGGATGAACCTAGGACCTCAAGGGGGTAGATATCCCTAGAGCACCAACAATGGAGGGGAGAGGCTCAAATCTTCCACCAATGAAGAATCCTTTTAGAGGGGTGGAGAAATTGGAGAGGGCCCCTTAAGATCCGTGGACTTGGAGGAGTATGGAGAGGCTAGGATGCTGGGGGAGAGGTGGGGTAATGGAGGAGGGAGGCTCCCATGGGGGATTTTTGTGGCTGGGGGTGAGGAAGAAGGGGGGTTATGTGGGAACTGCCCCCCGGTGAGCCTGTTAAGTGGCTGCCCAGGCTGACTGGCCTGGTCGGGGCGAGGCCAGCGACCATACATAACCAGCCGGCCTAGGAGCCGGCCTAGGTCGGGTAGTCTGCGCCCAAGGCCGGCCACGAACCCGAGCCAGCTGGCCTTAGGCCGGTTTTTCTGCCCCCCCCCCCCTTTTTTTTGTTTAGTTCTCCCCCATGTTTTTAACTCCAAAACTTTGTTTATACCTCAAATTTAAATGTTTTCCTCCCACGTGAGTTAACACAACATGTTCTAAGTTTTGCATCGGAGTAAAAATTTGACCATGTACAAATATAAGTGCGATACTTAGAGGAAATTAGAGAGAAACTATGGACACATGTGAACAAATTGTTAGTATGATGAGTTCCTAGGCATATCCAATGGAGAAAGAAGAAAGCCTGATTTAAACAATATTGGATGTGATTTGGAACAAGAAGAACAAATATGCACATAAATAGAAAAATCATCAAAACCAAAGTCCCTTGATAGGGGTGGTGTCCGTAGCCACCGTGTATGAGTATGTCCGATATGACACCATGAAGATATATCTTGGGTGCATTGTCGAAACTCAACATTGAAACACATTATGTCATTGAAATGACCATTATGCATGATTTGTTTATTTATGCATTATAGGAGTAGTGTTGACTCATTAATTTAGCTACACTCCCCCTATGTCTATGTGTACTTCTAAGAACCAAATAAGAGTCTAGTAGAGGTGTGTATGCAAGATTTCCAATCAACTAAAATTTCTTGCACATACGATATTGAGCTCAGTCCTCAATTGCTCTAGAGGCTTTGTGAGGATGTAGGTGAGTTGATCTTTGGTATTGACATAGGAAAGTTAGATATCTCCATTTTCCACATGATCACGAATGAAATGATACCGAATATCAATATGTTTGGTGTTGCCATGAAGTACCGGATTGTGACCAATCTTTATAGCACTCTCATTGTCACATAAAAGAGGCATTGTCTTAATATTAAATCCAAAATCCTTAAGACATTCCCTCATCCATAATAGTTGAGAGAAAAAATTGCGAAGGAATATACTCCGCTTCCATGGAGGTGGTGGCAATACAATTTTTCTTACTCGAGGACCAACACACAAGTGACCTACCAAGGAATTGGCAAGCACCCTAGGTTGATTTTCTATCCACCTTGTCACCTCCCCAATCCGCATCCGAATATCCCACAAGATCAAAAGTTGTATTTGATTGGTACCTATCAAGGAATCGGCAAGCACCCGAGGTTGATTTTCTATCCACCTTGTCACCTCCCCAATCTGCATCTGAATATCCCACAAGATCAAAAGTTGTATTTGATTGGTACCAAAGACCATATTGGGAGTGTCAACCAAGTAATTAAGAATCCTTTTGATCGCAATCATATGGCTTTCCTTGGGGTTAGATTGAAATCTTGCACACAAACCCACACTAAACATAATATCCAGTCTAGATGCACAAAGATAAAGCAAAGATCCAATAATAGAGCGATAAAGTTTTGGATTAATCGGTATACCTTCATGATCCATTGAAATATTCACGGTTGTCGACATTGGATAACCTAGTGGCTTGGCATTGACCATATCAAATTTCTTGAGCATGTCTTGAATGTATTTTGCTTGACAACTAAAAGTTCCTTCCTAATATTGCTTGATCTCAAAACCGAGGAAGAACTTTAATACCCCCATCATAGACATCTCAAACTCATTTGTCATTAGTTTGGCAAATTGGTCTACAAAACCCACATTAGTTGATCCAAATATAATATCATCAACATATACTTGGCATACGAAGAAATTTCCATCTACACTTTTGGTAAGAATGTGGGGTCAATTACCCCAAGTACGAAACCAGATCCACTAAGGACTCCTTTAAATGATCATACCAAGCACGTGGGTCTTGTTTGAGGCCATACAAAGCCTTATGGAGGATGTAGACATGGTTAGGATACTTGGGATCCTTGAACCCCGGAGGTTATTCAACATATACCAATTCATTTAGAGGTACATTTAGAAAAGCACTTTTAACATCCAATTTATGCAAGATAAAATATGACTAGTGGCAAATGCAAGTAATATACGAATGGATTCAAGCCTAGATACGGGAGCAAAAGTTTCACCGTATTCAAGCCCTTAGACATGAGAGTAGCCTTGAGAAACCAATCAAGACTTGTTGCTAATCACTTGCCCATGAGTCTTGCTTGTTCCTGAACACCCATTTTGTTCCAATGATATTACGATCCTTGGGTATTTCCACTAGAGACCATACTTTGTTTCTTTTAAAATTATGGAGCTCTTCATGCATAGCTTGAATCCAATCTTCATCTTCAAGAGAATCATACACTTTGATAGGTTCAACATGAGAGATATATGAGTGAAAACCACAAAACTTGAGAAGTTGACCACGAGTGGACACACTTCTTTCCAATACACCAATAACATTCTTTTGGTGATGAGAACCTTGGCGCAATTTTGTGGATTGACAAGTCATGATACGAATTAGTGCATCATCGGGATTCTCATTTGAAGGAACATCCTCATCATTTCCTTCATCAAGGCCATGATCTATCCGGAGAGGAGTTCTTGGTGAAGAGTCACCAACATTATTTCCACCATTATCATTGGGTGGATCTTGATCACTTTCTTGATGAGTGGTATCAGCTTGAAGGTATTGTTATTGTTCTTGGTCTACCATTTGATTAACAGTGATATAGAGGGCTCCAGATGCGTAAAGCTTGTCCCATCCTCCTTCGCCACAAGGTGTCCCTCAACGGGTATAAGCGGACCTATACCCATTCTTCCTATGGCTATGAAGGGAGGTTCATCGCCTACATAATCACAATCAATTTGCTCCACTTGGGAGCCATTATCCTCATGAAACTCCACATTCATAAATTCTTCAACACACCCGATGGATATGTTGTAGACTCTATAAGTTTGAGAGTTCGTGTCATAACCAACAAATATGCCTTCAAAAGTTCCAGGATCAAATTTAGAAAATCTCGTGCCTTTAATGTAAACTTGAGATTTTCCCCAAAAAACTCGAAGATACTTGAGGTTGGGTTTGTTACCGGCAAGGAGTTTATATGGAGTCTTACTAGTCATCGGACGAAGGAAGAGTCGGTTAGATAGATGACAAGCAGTGTTGATAGCTTCGGCCCAAAAGTTATATGGGGATTTGAACTCGGCCATCATAGTTCTTGCCATATCAGTAAGTGTGTGAGTCTTCCTCTCCACTACACCATTTTGTTGAGGGGTGTACGTAGCGGAATATCAATGTCTTATCCCCTCATCACTCAAGAATTCATCCATGGTATATTTATTAAATTCGGACACATTATCACTCCTAATTGCCAATATCTTGGTGTCATATTGATGTTTCACTTCCGTGGCCCAAGAGATGAAATTTTCTTGAGTCTCGCTCTTCTTCTTGATATTGAATACCCAAGTGTATCTTGTATAATCATCAACAATCACCAAACAATACTTTTTTCCACCAAGACTATCATATGTAGGAGGCCCAAATAGGTCCAAGTGAATACGCTCAAAGGGCCTCGTTGTGGAGATGATTGATGTCTTGGGATGGTTCTTCTCATGCATCTTCCCGGTAATACAAGAGCTACAAGGGCGATATTTGGAAAAATTCACACTTGTTAGTCCTACCACGTGCTCCCCCTTCACAAGGGTTTGCAAATTTCTCATACCGATGTGGCCCAAGTGGCGATGCCAAAGCCACCCCACGTTGGATTTAGCCATTAGACAAGTGGGAATATGTGTAGTTTCTTTCCAGAAATCCACTACATACATACCGTTCTCCACAAATCCAACAAAGGTTACTTTAAGAGAAATGGTGTGAAGGACAAGAACATGATGACGCCCACATACACATGTAAAATTGTATTCACAAAGTTGCAAGACGGAAATGAGATTATAGCCAAGGGATTCAACAAGGAGGACTTTCTCAATGGATGCATCCGGAGAAATGACCACTTTGCCATGTCCCAATACCTTAAGTTGTGAACCATCACTAATAGTTACTTGCGCAAACTTTATGAGTTGGTACTTTAAGTCTTCTAACACTTCCTTGCTTCCGGTCATATGTGCGGAACAACCACTATCAATCATCCATGATGTTCCCCCGGAAGAACATACCTACAATGAATCAACTTCTTATCTTAGGTACCCATTTTTGGATGGGTCCTTTATTATTAGTCACAAGGGTCTTTGGAACCCAAATAGCATACTTGTAATCATCACCATATGAAGTACCAACATATTTTGCATATACATGACCATCACTAGATTTAAGAAGCACATAGGATGGGTTGTATTTTCCCGCAAAGTTGTTGTGAGTAGTAGTATCCCTAGGGACAATACTTTTAGCAATAATATCAAACACATCTTCATAAATAGCCAACTCCCCCTCCTTCACAAAAACAATATAATTAGTGGAGGGAGCTTACTTCTTCTTGTAGTTCACCTTGGATGTGGAACCGAACCCAAGGCCTTCCTTACCAATATCTCTCTTTTGACTACTCAAAAGATCGTTAAGGTTTTTTTGCCCTTGGATGCAAGTGGCAAGACCTTTGTTGAGTTGGGCCTTAAACCTATTGTTCTCCTCAATGAGAGTTGCCTTGACACATAAAGGGTTAGTAGCACAAGAATTTGCATTTACATCTTTTAACCCTTTTAAAATCTTGAGCTCAATTGAGAGTGTTCGATGATCACTTTTAAGCTTTATCGGGCCTCTGGATACCAGGGTACCCTGAGGCGACAGCTGCGGCCCAGCCCAACATGTGATTTCAAGGCCAAGGGCTCCATCCGCGACGATGGAGCCACCTTTGGGCCCACCCTCCAGGTAGGTCTAATATGGAAGGATCTCTCCACGCCGGGGCACGCGCTATAGAGAGGAACTCTACTCCGCACTTACTCCTTTCGCTGGGCACCTCCCTTCAAGAGGGGACATCCCATGTGTCGCTGATGACCGCTCCTTTGAGCGGTGACGAAGGCGCCGCAGAGACACAGAGCCCCTTTGGCTGCAGTTTCCGTTCTCGTGTATAAAGCGTGGGCAGACACTGTGGGCGCCAAAGCGAGCCCCCAAGATTACCCCTTCGGTGAAGGAGACCAAGTCCGCGCTACAAAACAAAGGCGGCGTCACCGGATGCCCCCACCGTGACGTCATGAATGGTGGAACTGTCCTCAACGACCAAGACCACGCAGAAGGCGCGGAAGTACGGGACGCTCCTCCCTTTGGCACTGTGTGGGAACCCTTTCCCGCCAAATGAGCGGGAAGGAGGTCCAAACGCCGGTATAAGAAGGTCCTCTCCGTCCCTTGTAGAAGGGGATCTCGAATCATCATAGAGCCTAAGTAGTCTGTTCCGAGCACAAGCTCGCATTTGTACTATAGTCGCCGTAGTGCAATCCATCATACAAGCAGGAGTAGGGTTTTACACCACACTAGTGGCCTGAACCTGGGTAAACTCTCCGTGTCGCCATTGTTGTCGTGCTCAATCTTTCCTCTCGAAGCCTTCTCAAGAGGCAAAGGACGTGTATTTATCCCCCAGTGTTCGAACCTCTGGAAGCTATCCTGTCCTGGACAGACGAGCTTCTCCGACATTTGGCGCGCCAGGTAGGGGGCTAAGGCACTCCTTCGCTTCCTCGTCACCATGGCCCTTGCCGCCCGAACCAGCCCATGCCTCACCCACTCCAAGCACGCTCACCGCCGAGGGCAGGTCGAACCGACTGGAAACGACAATGACGTGACGCGACACAATGCCGGCGCCGAGGAGGAAGCTTCCTCGCACACGCCGCAGCAAGACGCGCCTACATCCCAGCATCCGCCCCCACCGTCGTCAGGATGTAGGGATGCCTGGAGCAACCTACTCCAGCAATAGCTATGCTGCTGGTCCGGGAGCTTCTTACGCACCCGCCCGCACCTGAAGGACACACCGCATGGCTCGCCCGCCTCCAGGAGCTCGCCACCATCGCAAACGTCCCCCCGCGGGAACCGCGGGGAGGCGATGATGGCCAACGTAGGAGCGCGGAAGCCCATTATGTGCCGCCCCCTTCTCACGGTGTAACTTCGCCGGTTCAAGGCGATCCCCACACCAAGTTCCATGACAAGGCACCCACCACTAAGGTGTCTGAGAAGAGAAGCAACAACTACCAAATCTTGCGCACTCCACCGGATGCGCGTGTGCAGATCGAACGCTGCCATGAGCGTGAGCGGTGCACCATCCGTGACCTTGCCAAAGCTGGCCACGCCAACCACCCGGCGGACCTCGACGCTCGTGCCACGGTCTATATCGTCGGTGCCCTTGTGTTCACCAAGCAACTTTGCACGGTCTCCTGGCCGCCGAAGTTCAACCCGACGCTACCATCTCGCTACCACGGCACTACCCCTCCCCTCGACTTCCTGCAGCTCTACTGCCTCAGCTTAGGAGCTGCAAAGGAGGCCGAAAAGTGCATGGCAAACTCGCTGCCCATGTCCCTCAAGGGTCCTTCCCTCGTTTGGATCATGAATCTGCCGGAGGGCTCCATCGGGTCTTTTGAGGAGTTGTGCCTCCACTTTGTCGCCAACTTCAAGGACTCCTATGAGCACCCCCTCTCCTACAACAACATCTGTGGCATACACCAGCGCCCCAGCAAAATGCTTCGCCAGTACCTACAGCACTTCAGTCAGACGCGCAACAAGATCGCCCATATCGCCGAGGCGAACATCATCTCCTCCTTCAGGGAAGGGGTCACCAACGAGCCCATGCTCGAAGAGCTCGACATCAGGGACGACCTCACATCCACCATCGAGCTCGTGGACATGGCTGACAGGTGTTCTAAGGCTGAGGAGGGATGCCTCTTCAGACATAGCACGCCTATCGATGAATCCAACCCGGTGGCCCCCAAGAAAAAGACCAAGGCACGAAGCGACGATGCAGACGCCAAATGGAAAGCTCCGACCGTTCTGGCTGCCGAGCCAAAACGCAACCAAGGCCGCAGCGACACCGCACCCATGGAAGACAGCCACCCTGTCTGTGAGTTCGACCGGATGCACTCACACGCCACAAAGGACTGTTTCCAGCTGGAGAGGATGCAGGGAGACCGCCTCATGAGGGGTGGCCAGGAGGGCTACCCTCGAGGCGGCGACTAGCGTAGTACTGGGCGAGGGGGAGGTCGTGCTGGAGGGAGATGGGAGGAGTGCGGCCCGAACCACTACAATGGGTACGGCAACTACAACACGGGCGGCTACAACAACGGTGGCTACCAGCCGCCCCCTACAACAGCCACCCTCGCCGCAGCTGCAGTGTCCCAACCCACCCGTGCCCCTGGTGAACGCTGCCATGCAGCAACACGCTAAAGTCAACCAGGGCCAGGGCGACAAACACTGCAGGGGCTACCAAGAGCCTACGGGCTACATGTCCACCATTCTTGGTGGAGCACAAGCTCCCCTCTCCAGCCGCCACTTCAAGAAGATCTCGCGCGAGATCAACGCTGTCCACTCAGGCACAACCGCAGCAAAACTACTCAAGTGGTTAGACCACAAGGTTTTCTTCGACATCAACGACCATCCAAGCCCCCAAGGACTGTGGGAATCCTACCTCTATTCTGCACCCCCACCATCAACAACATCACCGTCAACAAGACCCTACTCGACGGGGGTGCAGGCCTCAACGTCATCTCGGTGCCCACGTTCGAGCGACTCCAGGTGCCCTAAGAGCGTCTGGCCCCCATAAGGCTGTTCATTGGCGTCACCGATGGCACCACGGTTACTCTGGGATAGGTGCGCCTCGCCGTCACGCTCGGCACCCGCCAGAACTACCACACCGAGACTCTCGACTTTGACATAGCGCACATCGCCCTCCCCTACAACGCCATCCTCGGGTACCCAGCTCTCGTGAAGTTCATGGTTGTGACGCACCACGCGTACAACCTCGCCAAGCTGCCCAGGCCTGCTAGCACCATCACCATCCATGGGGAGGTGGAGGACGCGACGCGTTCCGTCGAGCGAGCCTACAAGGAAGTGGCGACCTCCCACCCGGCCGACGAAGACGATGTGGGACACCTCGATGAGGCTCCCATGTAGAAGCTCTAACCTCTCACGAAATAGCAGCCACCCAGAAGACCCTCTAGAGCACTGGAGGCTCAAGGGCTACCGCCCAGAAGACCCCCGCAGAGCGCTAGAGGCTCGGGGGCTGCCACTGCTCTACATGCGAGCGCGCCTCCCTACTAGGGAGGAGCGCTCACCACATGCTCGCTCCATGGACCCCACAAGGCCATGGAGTCATACCCTCGAGGGGACTCCGTGACGCCACGGTAAAAATGACGCTAGGACCTCTCTCCGTGAAGTCTCATGGAGCTCTCGCCAGACGAGCCACAAGGTCGTGGGAGCTTCTACCCACAAAAGTGGGAGCCCCGCTCCGGCGGGGAAAACTTTTTTTACTCGAGGGCGCCACAAGGACACGACTGTAACATCCCAAGTATGAAAATATCCCTTAGAATGTTTGATTTATTGTTTTAATTCAAGTATTGCATCATGTCATCATGTTTAATTATTTGTTTGCATTTGTTACTATTTGTTTTGCATCTGTTTTACCTTGTTTTCATAATGAAACTCAAACA
The DNA here is from genome assembly GCA_028641055.1 of Alopecurus myosuroides. Lineage (NCBI taxonomy): Eukaryota > Viridiplantae > Streptophyta > Magnoliopsida > Poales > Poaceae > Alopecurus > Alopecurus myosuroides. Next base: position 451,910,890 of record CM054057.1, on the reverse strand, counting down.
AAATTCAAATGGTTATTTCATACTTGCTCTGTTACAACTTTTGGAATACAAATCACAAATGAAAACAACCAAATTGTTCCATTTTATTCCATGTTGATCACTCATTAACTTGTTGGTTTTAATCAAACAATTATTTTCAATCAATTAATTCTAAATCACTTCAATTTCAAACCAACTCTTCAAATCAGTACCCCTTTTGATTCCATGGAATTCACCAAACAAATGTAATCCTTAATCACATTAAATCTTAGGGGTAACCCTATTAAAAATGCTTGTTCTCAATAAGGTTTATTTAATATTTAAATTCTTTCAAATATGGATCCAAATACAAACATCATTTTAAATGTCAATTTTTTGCAAACCAATCTTGGCATTTGTTTGCTAATGTTTTAAATGGCTTAACCTAATTTTTCTAGAATTTTTACTAAGCTAAAACCTACCCTTTTCTTCCAAATCTGTTTTCAGCAAAAAAAATAAAACAGAAAAATAAAAAAGAGAAAAACTACGGCGCGCGCGCGTCAGCTAACAAGCCCAGCCCACCTAAGCCTACCAGCGCGCAGCCCAGCCCGCCTACCGCGCGCGTACCGCTTTGAAAAGCGTGCGCTCCATCTGTTTGGAGTACGGCGGCGCCGGACGGCCAGGAGGCGCTCCGACCCCCTATAAGTACCACCTAGGCCCCTAGCGCCGTGCCCTAGAGCCTAGGGTTCCTATTCCCCCTCGGATCTGCCGCCACTCCTCTCCCTCTCGCCGGAATTCCTCGCTGCCTTCCTCACCGGCGACAGCATCTCTGAATTTCCCGATGGCGCCGCCACCTCCTAGCCCCACCTATCCATCTATCTACGGGAACCACTCCGCCACTTCCTCCTCTACACGTTGGACACCGGAGCGCGGACGGAGGAGCACGGCAGCCACGACACCGTCCACGACATCGCCGCCGGCCGCGCCACCCCGAGCTACTGCAACCTCGACACACCGCGGTGAGCCGCAGCTGTTCCCCCTCCTGTTTCCCCTCCGTAGCGCGCACGTTTACGCGCGGGTTTGCATCCGTTTCTGCACCCCAGCTGCTGCGCGCACGACGGTGATCACCGCCGATGATCTTCTGTCAGTGTCGCGGAAGCGTTTGTTCTTTAGAAGTTTTAGTTAACACTTTGTACACAATATCCTCACTGCGTAGCTGTTACCTGACAACGAAACGCAACAGCCCGAATGGTTCAGAGCACGCGCACGCTAGCGAGCGGTCGTGGGTTCGAGTCCCCGCCGCGCAATTCTTTTGGAGATTTTCTCCCTGCGCTAGTGGCCCACCAGTCAGTGGCACTGGTGGCCACGCAGGCACTCGCCAGCACACCAGGGCTCGTGGCCCACCCTGCAGTGGCTGCGGCTAGGGTGCTGGCCCGTAACAAACGTTTAAAACGAATCTGTTTTATTTTCTATTTCTTTTAAATGGCAGAATAAAACACTAAAACCAAATCTTTAATAACTTTTAATCTATAAGTCCAATTAATAAAATTTGTATATGTTTATTGCTCCAAATTTAATTGTCTATCCAATTATTCCAAATGTGTACTGTTTTGAATTTTCCAAATACATTTAAAATTCAAATTTGAGTAATTCAAATGTAATTTGCAATAATTCATAAATAATTCATACTAATTCCAAATAAGGCAAATAAAATATGTTTTTCATACCATTTTGAATATCCTATTCAAATACAAAATTTGTTTCATTGTTTGAATAATTTAAATTGCCTAAATAATTTGATACTTGTTTAATTCATTTAAATTTGATAAAAAAAATCATAACTTGTTTCACCTTTAATCCAACTGTGTGAGTTATCCTCGGATTGCTTCTTTGGATAAGGGGCGAGATCCAGGATGGGTTTGTTTGAAGTTATCTTTCAGTTGGTTACAACACTCGATCTTATCCCCTTTCTGATAGTTGGAAGTGATAGAATCTCTGTAGTTGGTTAGTGCATCCAGTTGCAGCATCTTATATACCCCTTCTTTCCGTTGAACCCAAGTCATATGTGCTTGTGTTGACGCGCTATACTTTGGTGAACTGTGAGTCTTGCTTGCCAGTACGTCTATGTACTGACCCCTTTGGGGCTGTGGTTTCCGCAGACTACGATTACGAGGATCCAGGTGACGGCTACTACGGGGAGTTTGACGAGGCTGCTGACGAGTAGTAAGCGGACCCGGGCAGGATCCGAGACGTCGTGGATGGGCTCCGTCTTTATTTCAGTTTCCGGCTTCTTAAGCCTATTTGGATTTGTCTGTACTCAGACCCCCTTTGAATGCTTCCGCTGAGATGTACTGATGTTATGTTGGGACATGTGTCCTCTGGATGATTGTATTTGCTATCTCTGCCCTAGTGAGGGCCATTTGCAACTTATTTCAATCTTTTGTTTTGTAGAGGCATGTTGTGTTATCCTTTTGTTCAAAGCCGTTGACGTACCATGTGTGTATGGTATGAAGTACGTCAATGGTAGTGTCCTGATTTCTACAGGATAGTTTACATCGACGGTGAACGGTAACGATGGGTTGTCACACATAAGTGTTGGCCTACTCGTAAGAGGACGCGGGTGCCGGAAAGCCCCGTAATCCCATCAGAATACTGTTCAGTTCGTACGGTGAGTATCCTCTAGAAGCCCGGGTGCGACAAATGGTATCAGAGCCTGTCTGCCTGTAGGATCCCTTTTTACTGGTCGCAGTTGAGTCTAGAAACTATTTTGTAGCTATATAGGAAAAATGAAACGTGAGAGTAGGAATTCTGCCATTTTTCTTCTTTCCCCTCACCCACCCCACCCTTTTCTGGTAAGGAAGTGCATACGTTGTTTTCTGTTTCTCACCTAAACTTTCAAGTTAGGATTTCACGTGTTTTGGGTTCTCCGTAGTACCTCAGGTGTTTTTGGTCTCGTGTTTCCCGATGTTGCTTCAATAGCCTGTTCTTTTCAACATCCTTATCGTCCGTTGAACCTTGTTGTTGCTTTCCACATTAGTTCTCTACCGGCGTCTAATCAAAACTTCCCCGATCATCTGCAGATGGATCTCAGGTTCTTCCCGCAGGTGGTTCGGATGACTCGCTGTGAGAGCACCGCCGGTTATCCGGAGATGCTGAGAGACATGGTTACCTATCTGGGGTTCCATTGGGCACCAGAGTACCAGGTCTACGAGCAGCAGCGAGAGTTTGACCAGACCTACTACCAGGCTATCGTCTACATTCTGTCGGATGATGGCATGAGCGTTGTCCACCGCTACGAGGCAGTAGGTTCCACAGTGGATATGGCCGTGTAGCAGGCAGCTTACGTGAGTCTCACCGTCCTCCGTGCTGACTACTGGGGATTTGACGATTCTATCTATCGCCACATCCCCCGTGGTTACATCACGTCAGCGGGAGTCCACTTCACTCTCCACGGCAACCTGGATACCTACGAGTCTGATAGCTCCAGGCTGCACACCACTGCTCAGTTTGTGAGTCACAGTGACGCAGCTGCTTCCGCACTGTCTCAGGAGTTGGTCTCAGTCAGGGAGCAGCTCTATCTTGATTTGACTCGTCTGGCTACGTACACCACAGACTTTGTTGGAGACGAGCGCTTTGCACGATTTGTTCAGACAGCTGGGTTTCCGCTGCCAGATGCTGGAGGTTACGAGCCGATCAGAGGTCCACTCCTCGACCTCGGAGCTGGTTACACTGGGATTCCACGCTTTGGAGCACAGGGAGACGACGCTTTCTACTTCACCACACCGAGAGTTGCTCTCAGAGCAGTCCCGCTCTACGTGGATCGTCGTTATACCTACTTCCGGGGGATTCCTCCGCACCGTATCTCTCGTCGTACTACTCACCGCCGTCCTGCGTGATGAGCATGGGAGTACCGATGTATCCATTCCTAGCTATGTTTAGTTATCCTTTGTCTTTCGAACCATGTATTGGTCTGTTGGATATTCTGATGTATTTGAACATGTGAGGATGTACCTGTTGGTTATCTATTCATGCGTCGGAATAATCTATCTTTCGGTTACCAAGTCTATCCTTTTCTATTGTTGTGCTAAAATGCATGTCTATTCAGGATGCCGCCAACAAGGAGCAACCCGCCTGAACCACCTCCGCTCACGGAGCTGTTGACTCAGATGACTCAGGTCGTGGCTCAGATGGCCCAGATCCAGGCTAACCAGCACAACAACCAGAATGCTCCGCGAGTCAGCATCAAGGAGTTTCTGAGCATGGGGCCGAGAGCTTTCGTGGCAACACGTGAGCCTCTGGATGCTGATGACTGGATCAGGGAGATGAACAGGGCTCTGGAGATTGCTCATGTTGCTGAGGAGGATAAAGTCAAGTATGCCACCTACCTACTGAAGGGTCAGGCAGCTACCTGTTGGGAGAACTACCAGACCATGAGAGCTGGCTATCCTATCACCTGGGGATGTTTCAAGGATGCCTTCCTGAAGCACCACATCCCAGATGGTCTCATGGAAAGGATGCGTGAGGAATTCTGCTCTCTCAAACAGGGCAAGCTGGACGTCCTCGGCTACCAGAACGAGTTCAATCGTCTCGCTCGATACGCTGTTGACGAGGTGTCCACTGAAGCCAAGAAGATGGCAAGGTTCCGCCGAGGTTTTAACCCGGAACTGAAGTACGCTCTCACCAACATCAAGTGCAAGGACTTCGTGGAGCTCATGAACACCGCGCTCAATGAGGAGAATGGGTGCAAGGCGTTCGAGGAGTCCCGTAAGCACTCGCGTGAGGGTGGTTCCTCCTCCAACATGACCACCCCTCCGCAGAAGCGCCGCATCTGGGTGCCAAATGGTGCTGTCACTCGGGCTCCAAATGCCCAAGCTTCTCCAGGCTTTGGTCCCCGCCCACCCAACCCATCTCAGATGCAGGGTCAGAGGTTTCCAATGGGGCAGCCAAGGCCAGGTCCTCCTCGTGTCGTCACTTGCCTCAAGTGCAAGGAGACTGGACACTACGCTGATAAGTGCACTCAGAGGCAGCTACCTCCACCTCCTCGCCCCAACACCAACCAGGCAATGGTTCGTGCTCCCCCGGCTAAAGCCTTCAACTCCAACAACAGGCCTGTCGGGAGGACCGCGAGGGTGAATCATATCAAGGCCGACAAAGCTGAGGAAGCTGCTGACGTCGTTCTCGGTATATTACCCGTAAACTCTTTTCCAGCTAAAGTGTTGTTTGATACTGGAGCATCGCATTCGTTTGTGTCAAAGATCTTTGCTACAACGTACAATTTAGCTCTGGTTCCGCTAAGCAATCAAATCTATGTTCACTCTCCGGGAACTAAAATGATTACTTCCAAGATAAGCATGGACAATCAAATCCTAATTGGAGGTCGCATATTCCTTGCTTCACTCATGTTGCTGGGAAATTCTGACATTGATGTCATTCTGGGTATGGATTGGTTGAAGACCCACAAAGCTAAAATTGACTGTGCTCAAAAGTCAATAACTCTCTCCCACACTTCAGGCCAGATAGTCTATTCTCCATATGGATCAAGTTCTGTTCAGCTGTTCAACCTTGATGCAAAACCCCTTCCTGCAATTGAAAATGTTCCGGTGGTTTGTGAATTCCCTGACGTCTTTCCAGAAGAGTTGCCAGGGATGCCTCCGGACAGAGCAGTTGAGTTCGTGATCGAGCTTGAGCCAGGTACTGCTCCAATCTCTAAGCATCCATACAAGATAGCTCCTCCTGAACTGAAATTGTTGAAGGAGCAAATCGATATGTACATGGAGAGGGGTTACATTCAGCCTAGTTCCTCCGCTTGGGGTTTCCCAACGCTGTTTGTTGCCAAGAAGGATCAAACAAAAAGACTCGTGGTTGACTATCGTCCTCTCAACGAAAAAACCATCAAGAACAAGTATCAAATTCCTCGTATCGATGATCTTTTTGATCAACTTGCTGGAGCCTCAATATTCTCAAAGTTGGACTTGAGGATGGGGTACCATCAAATAAATATCAGAAAGGAAGATATTCCTAAGACAGCTTTCACCACTCGTTACGGTCTATATGAATACACCGTCATGTCCTTTGGTCTCACCAATGCACCTGCAACGTTCTCAAGACTCATGAATTCTGTCTTCCATGAATACCTCGACAAGTTCATTGTCGTATATCTCGATGACATTCTAGTCTACTCAAAATCGGAGGAAGAGCATGGAGAACACCTTCGTCTCACTCTCATGAAACTTCGCGAGCATCGTCTATATGCCAAGTTCTCCAAATGTGAGTTCTGGATTCCAGAAGTTGCATATCTTGGTCATATCATCTCTGCCAAGGGCATAGCCATTGATCCTGAAAAGGTTAAGGCAATTGTTGATTGGAAACCACCTAAGACGGTGAAGCAAGTCAGAAGTTTTCTTGGCTTGGCTAGCTATTGCCGTCGTTTCGTCCAAAACTTTTCCAAGATTGCCAAACCTCTCACTGATCTCACAAAGAAGGACAAGAAGTTCGTTTGGACTCCACAGTGTGATGAGAGTTTCAACCTCCTCAAGACTAAACTCACTTCCACCCCAGTTCTGGTTGGCCCAGATACTACCAAACCTTTCCAGATATTCTGCGATGCATCTCTCCAAGGTCTGGGTGCAGTTCTTATGCAAGAACGTCAAGTTGTGGCTTATGCTTCATGTCAGTTGAATGCACATGAGCAAAACTATCCCACTCATGACCTAGAACTTGCAGCAGTTGTGTTTGCCCTCAAGAAATGGAGACAATACTTGTTGGGTAACAAAACTGAAATCTTTTCCGATCATAAGAGTCTGAAATACATCTTCACTCAGCCAGATCTGAACCTCAGGCAAAGGAGATGGATTGAGAAGATTAAAGACTTTGATCTCACCATTTCTTACACTCCAGGCAAGGCTAATGTTATGGCCGATGCTCTCAGTCGCAAATCCTATTGCAATAATCTCATGATCATGGAAAGCCAACCTCCACTTCATGAAGAATTCCAGAAACTGAACCTTGGTCTTGTCCCTGAAGGATACCTTGCTAGCTTGACAGCCAGTCCAACTCTTGAGGACAAGATTCGTTCTGAACAACTTGGTGATACTGAAATCAAGAAGATTGTAGAGCACATGAAGGAAGGCAATGATAAATTCAAGTCTTTCTCAATTGATGACAAGGGAACTGTGTTCTTTGAAGGATGCATTGCAGTTCCTCAGATTCAAAGCCTCAAGGATATCATTCTCAAGGAGGCTCATGAAACTCCTCTCTCCATCCACCCTGGAAGTACAAAGATGTACCAGGATCTCAAGACTCTGTATTGGTGGCCTGGCATGAAACGTGAAATTGCTCAATACGTTTCTGAATGCGACGTTTGTCAACGTGTTAAGGCAGTCCATCAGAAAACAGCAGGTCTACTCCAACCTCTGAAAATTCCTGAGTGGAAGTGGGACATGATTGAAATGGACTTCGTTACTGGGTTTCCAAAGTCCAAGAAGGGCAACGATGCAATCTTCGTTGTTATTGATCGTCTCACTAAAGTAGCTCACTTCTTTGCTGTCAAGGAAACTATCTCAGCTAGCCAGTTAGCAGAGCTCTACACAGCAAAGGTTGTTCCCCTTCATGGTGTTCCATTGGAAATAAGCTCAGACCGTGGAAGCATATTCACTTCTCATTTCTGGAAGAGTTTTCAAGAAGCTTTGGGCACCAAACTTCTGTTCAGCGCAGCTTATCACCCTCAGTCTCAGGGGCAAGTCGAAAGAGTCAATCAGATTCTCGAGGATATGCTCAGAGCATGTGGTCTCTCCTTTGGCATGAAATGGGAGGATTGCCTTCCATATGCTGAATTCTCCTACAACAACAGCTACCAGGCAAGCCTAGGCATGGCACCATTTGAAGCACTCTATGGCCGCAGATGCAGGAGTCCAATCAACTGGTCGGGAGCTGGTGAACGTTCACTCTTAGGCCCTGACATTGTTAAGGAAGCCGAGGAGAAAGTTCGTATCATTCGTGACAATCTCGGGATTGCTCAGTCCCGTCAGAAGAGCTATTATGATAGCAAGCACAGGGATATGATCTATGCACCTGGTGACAAGGCATATCTCCGTGTAACTCCCCTCAGAGGCACTCATCGTTTTGGTGTGAAAGGAAAGCTTGCACCAAGATACATTGGTCCTTTCAACATTCTCTCAAGGCGGGCAGAAAATGCTTATCGTCTTGAGCTTCCAGAAAAACTATCCAAGGTGCACGATGTGTTCCACGTGTCACAGCTCAAGAAGTGTTTCAAAGATCCAGATCGTGCAGTTGATCATGATTCCATTGAACTGCAAGATGATCTATCTTATGAGGAGCACCCTGTTCGTATTCTCGATGAGACCGAGCGTAAGACTCGCAACAAGAGCACCAAGTTCTTGAAAGTGCAATGGTCGCATCATTCCGATAAAGAGGCAACGTGGGAGACCGAAGAGGATCTTCGCAAGAAGTATCCGGACCTTTTCACTTCTCAGTAAGGAATCTCGGGGAGCGATTCCTTCAAGGGGGGGCGTTTTGTAACATCCCAAGTATGAAAATATCCCTTAGAATGTTTGATTTATTGTTTTAATTCAAGTATTGCATCATGTCATCATGTTTAATTATTTGTTTGAATTTGTTACTATTTGTTTTGCATTTGTTTTACCTTGTTTTCATAATGAAACTCAAACAAAATTCAAATGGTTATTTCATACTTGCTCTGTTACAACTTTTGGAATAAAAATCACAAATGAAAACAACCAAATTGTTCCATTTTATTCCATGTTGATCACTCATTAACTTGTTGGTTTTAATCAAACAATTATTTTCAATCAATTAATTCTAAATCACTTCAATTTCAAACCAACTCTTCAAATCAGTACCCCTTTTGAATCCATGGAATTCACCAAACAAATGTAATCCTTAATCACATTAAATCTTAGGGGTAACCCTATTAAAAATGCTTGTTCTCAATAAGGTTTATTTAATATTTAAATTCTTTCAAATATGGATCCAAATACAAACATCATTTTAAATGTCAACTTTTTGCAAACCAATCTTGGCATTTGTTTGCTAATGTTTTAAATGGCTTAACCTAATTTTTCTGGAATTTTTACTAAGCTAAAACCTACCCTTTTCTTCCAAATCTGTTTTCACCAAAAAAAAATAAAACAGAAAAATAAAAAAGAGAAAAACTACAGCGCGCGTGCGTCAGCTAACAAGCCCAGCCCACCTAAGCCTACCAGCGCGCAGCCCAGCCTGCCTACCGCGCGCGTACCGCTTCGAAAAGCGTGCGCTCCATCTGTTTGGAGTACGGCGGCCATCCGGGCACGCCACGTCGGCGTACGGCGGCGCCGGACGGCCAGGAGGCGCTCCGACCCCCTATAAGTACCACCTAGGCCCCTGGCGCCGTGCCCTAGAGCCTAGGGTTCCTATTCCCCCTCGGATCCGCCGCCACTCCTCTCCCTCTCGCCGGAATTCCTCGCTGCCTTCCTCACCGGCGACAGCATCTCTGAATTTCCCGATGGCGCCGCCACCTCCTAGCCCCACCTATCCATCTATCTACGGGAACCACTCCGCCACTTCCTCCTCTACACGTTGGACACCGGAGCGCGGACGGAGGAGCACGGCAGCCACGACACCGTCCACGACATCGCCGCCGGCCGCGCCACCCCGAGCTACTGCAACCTCGACGCACCGCGGTGAGCCGCAGCTGTTCCCCCTCCTGTTTCCCCTCCGTAGCGGGCACGTTTACGCGCGGGTTTGCATCCGTTTCTGCACCCCAGCTGCTGCGCGCACGACGGTGATCACCGCCGATGATCTTCTGTCAGTGCCGCGGAAGCGTTTGTTCTTCAGAAGTTTCAGTTAACACTTTGTACACAATATCCTCACTGCGTAGCTGTTACCTGACAACGAAACGCAACAGCCCGAATGGTTCAGAGCACGCGCACGCTAGCGAGCGGTCGTGGGTTCGAGTCCCCGCCGCGCAATTCTTTTGGAGATTTTCTCCCTGCGCCAGTGGCCCACCAGTCAGTGGCACTGGTGGCCACGCAGGCACTCGCCAGCACACCAGGGCCCGTGGCCCACCCTGCAGTGGCTGCGGCTAGGGTGCTGGCCCGTAACAAACGTTTAAAACGAATCTGTTTTATTTTCTATTTCTTTTAAATGGCAGAATAAAACACTAAAACCAAATCTTTAATAACTTTTAATCTATAAGTCCAATTAATAAAAGTTGTATATGTTTATTGCTCCAAATTTAATTGTCTATCCAATTATTCCAAATGTGTACTGTTTTGAATTTTCCAAATACATTTAAAATTCAAATTTGAGTAATTCAAATGTAATTTGCAATAATTCATAGATAATTCATACTAATTCCAAATAAGGCAAATAAAATATGTTTTTCATACCATTTTGAATATCCTATTCAAATACAAAATTTGTTTCATTGTTTGAATAATTTAAATTGCCTAAATAATTTGATACTTGTTTAATTCATTTAAATTTGATAAAAAAATCATAACTTGTTTCACCTTTAATCCAACTGTGTGAGTTATCCTCGGATTGTTTCTTTGGATAAGGGGCGAGATCCAGGATGGGTTTGTTTGAAGTTATCTTTCAGTTGGTTACAACACTCGATCTTATCCCCTTTCTGATAGTTGGAAGTGATAGAATCTCTGTAGTTGGTTAGTGCAGCCAGTTGCAGCATCTTATATACCCCTTCTTTCCGTTGAACCCAAGTCATCTGTGCTTGTGTTGACGGGCTATACTTTGGTGAACTGTGAGTCTTGCTTGCCAGTACGTCTATGTACTGACCCCTTTGGGGCTGTGGTTTCTGCAGACTACGATTACGAGGATCCAGGTGACGGCTACTACGTGGAGTTTGACGAGGCTGCTGACGAGTAGTTAGCAGACCCGGGCAGGATCCGAGACGTCGTGGATGGGCTCCGTCTTTATTTCAGTTTCCGGCTTCTTAAGCCTATTTGGATTTGTCTGTACTCAGACCCCCTTTGAATGCTTCCGCTGAGATGTACTGATGTTATGTTGGGACATGTGTCCTCTGGATAATTGTATTTGCTATCTCTGCCCTAGTGAGAGCCATTTGCAACTTATTTCAATCTTTTGTGTCGTAGAGGCATGTTGTGTTATCCTTTTGCTCAAAGCCGTTGACGTACCATGTGTGTATGGTATGAAGTACGTCAATGGTAGTGTCCTGATTTCTACAGGATAGTTTACATCGACGGTGAACGGTAACGATGGGTTGTCACACATAAGTGTTGGCCTACTCGTAAGAGGACGAGGGTGCCGGAAAGCCCCGTAATCCCATCAGAATACTGTTCAGTTCGTACGGTGAGTATCCTCTAGAAGTCCGGGTGCGACAATGACATCCTCGAGCCGTGCACCTAAACTCGCGTGAGTATCAGCCCCATGACGGTGGGAGTTCCGTGTTTGCAAGGTGACATCTAGTGCTTCTTGGGGGACTACAAGGTCACTACATCCCCAAGCGTTTTGTAAGAGAACAATGCCTCATCCTAGCAGTAAAATCTTGTTGCTTTCACAAAGCAATCCCATCTCTCCTTGCATGTCGGCATGCCTGCATTTTTTTGCATCCAACAAGATCATATGCATCCATCTTAGCATGCATATTTTCCTCTCCGTAGAGGCGCGCGAGGGCCTTTTTTCCTCTTGAGAGCATCCCACGAGCGGGGGCTGGAACAATATATGTGAGCGGGTCGCTACCGCACACAAACACTTCGCCAAGTCCCTTGGCGTGTTTCTCCTCACGAGATGCTCACGAAGGAACAACCAGGCGCGCACCTGTCCAGGAGCACAAACTGCAGGTAGCGGCGGTAGCCTCACTCCCAAGGAGCAAGCACGTGGTGTCCAACTTCCCACACGGAGTCTAGAAGAGTCCTCCACAAGGAGTGGCTGGAGGCCCATCACGAAGGACACGGGCAAGGTGCCTCGAAGGACACCATCACAAAAAGCTAAGTATTCTCACACAAAAGCACCTAGAAACAAAATAAAATATAGGGGTACAATAAGCGACACAGTGTGAAATATTCCCTTACAAGAAATTTAAAAGTTCATAAGGACCTAAAGGAGAGCTTGCAGATACACATGAGAGCACTAGGCACGGGGACTCTTGCATCCAGCACCAGGAGTCAGGGCCGCGTAGGTAGGAGGGGTCGGATTGAAAGCCTTCACAAAAGCAGCAACGACATCCTTCACGCGAGCAGAGAGAGGCGGTAAGCCCGGGAGGAACCTTCCCCGCCAGAGTGCCCAACTTGAAGTCTGGTTGGACCATCAAGAGCCTAGAGAACAGGTGTGTTGCGGTCTTCGACATGAGCTGATGGCACTCCGCGTCAAGAATCACATTCAAGCTCTGGGCGTCTTCCTGCAGCGAGTTCAGAAGGACGGCGAAGAAGTGAAGGCCACGAACGACGTCGTACCTGGCAGGGGGGAAGGAAGCTCGAGGTCCAGTGGCTCGACAACCACATGAGCGGCCTGGATGGAGCGTTGGAATGACTCCTCCAGCTGGCGGTGAAGCTCTAGCGCCGGCCCAGCCAACTCCTCCCGCTCATGCACCCCCTCTGCGAGAGGATCCAGCCGCTCTCGCAGGGCGTACAAGTTCGACTGGAACTTCGTGGAGGCGGCGACAGTGCGCTCCCTTGCGCCATGATCCTCGGCAAGCTCCATGTGGAGTCTACCAAGCTCTGTTGAAATCCTCTCAACCTCCGAGGGTAGCGCTTGCTCGATCAGGGCCGCCTCCGGCGACTGCTTCCCACCCAGGACTGCCTCGAGCTCTTTGCGGTACGCCTCATGCCAGCCTAGATCCCTTGCTCCACTTGTTGTTGTTGCTTCTCCCTTTCCTCTTTCTGTAAATTCTACAGCTTCTCGAGGCGCTCGCGCTTCTCGCGCACTTCGCCCACTTCAAGAGCGTGGGCCTTGTCCTCTCTGAGGGAGACGGCGGACTCACGGGAGGAGATGCCCGCCTCACGAAGCACCAAGACCTCCTCATGAAGGGTGAGGGCCTTCTCTCGCTCCTTGCCATCAAGGGTACACTTGTCCACCGTCGGGCGGTGCTCCTCCTGCTCCAAGCGGAGCCGGACCTGCAGATCACGGGCGTCCTCCAACGCGCGCTTGGGCTCCTCACGAAGCACGTCCGCCTCACGGGTGGAGACCTCGCACTTCCGCGTGGCCTCGCTGAAATTCTGGTGGCGCACATCCCATGTCGTGTTCTCCCTCTCGCGGTAGGAAATCACTGCCTGGCAAAACCAGGCACCCAGGTTCTCCAGGCGCTCGCTCTCCTCGATGAGAAGGTGGGAGTGAGCCCGCGCCTTAACCCGGAGTGCATCCACAACATCCCTGGCGATCTGGAGCAAGGGGCATTCCGAGTATAGCTCGTGGGGGGGGTGCCAGAGTGGATGCGAGCGGACCAGCGGTCCTCGTCCACGAAGTCACGAAAGAAATCATTCAGGAGGAATGAACCATCCGGACACTCAGGAGGGGTGTTCCGGAGCCACTCCTCCACCGCGTCGATGAAGTCCTGTTGCGATGCACCTTGGAAAGAAGAAGAGGAGGAGCCAAGCGCTCCCCCCGCCAGAGGGAAGGAGAGCCCAGCGCCCACTCCCTAGTCGTTGGGGGCGACCCTTTCTTCTCCAGCATCCTCGACAACGGGGGTCGTCTCGACAACCACGCTCGGGGGCTCAGGAATTGACTCCGAGCAGGCGGCATCAGGGGCTGCAGTCGAAGGAGACGTCGGACGAGCCATAGCGCCGCCCTCAACCAGGACGCCCTCGACCAAAACATATCTCCTTTTCTGAACACTTTTCTTATTGTTTTCCTCCAAACTTGTGAGTTTTGGATACCACTAACACAGACTAACGATGTTTTCAGCAGAATTATCTTGGTGTCTCGTTTTTGTGCAGTGTAACACCTGGGGTGTTACCTGTTTGTTTTGTTTGCATCATATGCATCACATTGCATTGCACCATGTTTGCATCACAACTGGAAATTTCAAAACAATTTAAACTTTCACCCTTGCTCAAAATTCCCAATTTCAAACTTGCAAACTAAATCACTCAATTGTTTTTCAATAATTTGAAGTTGTTTTAATCCAATTGCTTGTTAATAAAACTTTCCCTGTTATCAAAACCCTAATGGCAAATTAAATTTCAAATCATTTTCAATCATAATGGGCATGATCCAATTATGGTTCAAACACTAAAATTTTGCAAAACAATTAAAATTCAATAACTGTTTTCTTAAGTGTTGAGTTCATTGAATAAAAATTGATTGAAAATCAACTCCTTATGATTACTAATGGAAATTCAAATCCCAATTCAAAAAAGTCCCATTAATAATTCAAAGTTTGAACAACAATGCTAACATTTGCTTTTAATTATTGTTTGCAACTTAATAAAATCAACTATCAAATAAATACCCCAAACTCTATTTGGAAAAAAAAATTCACTTAACAACTTAAATCCAATTAAGCTTTCAACCTTGTGAGATAATGTTAGTTTTTGCTTTTCTTTTCTGTTTTAAAAATTAATAAAAATAGTTCATAACATAAACCACCCCAAAACCCCTATCCTTTCTCTCTCTCCCTTTTATTTCTTTTTACAAAAAAAAAATCAAAAGGAAAATCCCAAAGGAGAGGGAACCAGCCCAACCCCTTTCTTTCCTTCCCCCCAAGCCCATCCCACTTCTGGCCCATACCCCCCTCTCTGTTTTGTCTTCTTCCTCGCGATGTCGTCATCTTCAGTACGAACGGCCACAGCACCCTCCGATCAGCTCCTCCCCCCCCTCCGGATGCTGCCGTACAAGCTCACCCACCACGATAAAACAAGCCTAGCCTCCCCCCTCGCTAACCCTAGAACCCTAGCGTCGCCAATTTTTCTCCTTTCTTCCTTCCTTTCTTCTGAACCCTGAACCGCACCACAACCACCGTGCGCCCACCTCTGTTCACCGCCACCTCCCCATCTCCACGGGCACCTCGAGGGGTTGCTGTTCCTTGGAATGGAACCGGCTAACCACCCGCTCCAAGTTTGGTGTAGGCGTCGTCGGCTGTTTCTGCCCGAGCCGCCGCCGCCGTGAAGCTTCTGCCGCCGGCCAAGTTTCTGCCTGCACCGACCGCTGACCACCCGCCTCGTACTGCATCGAGGTGAGGCCCCCCCTGATCGCTTCACTCCTCTCCCTTCCTCCCTCCGCACGAGCACGCATCACCCGCACGCACCACCGCACTCCTCCACGGCACCCGAGAGCAGCGCCGCGAGTCTCTGCCGTCGTTCAATCACCGGTGCCTCCGTCCATCAGGTTCAGATGCGAAATTCAGTTAACTGTCGTAGCTCTACCATATCTTCCGTCAGTATTCTATCGTATCACAAACAGCGCATCACCGCAGTGGTCACGGATGCGCTCGCTCCCATCCCAGCGCGCGGGGTCGAATCCCCATCTCCCCACCTTTTTTCTGTTATTTCTTTCCAATTGTTCAGTGCAGGTTCTGAATCCATAACCCCCCACAGTTTCCATTCTAGCCACAAACAGCAGCCTATCCCACTGGTTTCTGTCCCCCCCAGCGCAAGCAGGAGGTGCAGGGATCGAATCCCACCCCCTGCACCATAAACCAACTTTTATTTTTTGCAATGTTTTGGTCACAGTAATTTCACAGAATCACAACTAGGCCCTTACAAATTATTCTAGCCCCTGGAAAATTATTTCTAAGCCCCTGGTTCCCTAAAAATGGCAGAATTGCACCCAATTTTGTAAATTGCATAAAAAATTCATCCCAACTCCAATTTTAACTTTTCAAATATGTTTTCTGTCCCAAATTGAATGTTCTATCCAAATATAAAGTTTGTTTACTGTTTTGAATATTTAAAATTGGTGAAACATTTGAAAACTTGTCAAATTCACTTAAATTTGCAAAATTCATAACTTGTTCATAAAAATTCCAAATTCCACAAACTAAATATGTTTTCCAATCAATTTTTCATCTACTTTCCAAATATAAATTTTGTTTGCTGTTTTGAATAATTTAAATTGCTGAAAACAACTGTTTCTTGTTTATTGCATTTAAAATTGCCAAAATAATAACTTGCTCATTTTAAATCCAATTTCCACAAATAAAATATGTTTTCCATACCATTTTGAATAACCTTTTCAAATATAAATTTTGTTTCATGGTTTGAATAATTTAAATTGCCTAAATAATTTAATACTTGTTTAATTCATTTAAATTTGATCAAATCATAACTTGCTCAAAATAAAATAATTTTGAACATGCAAAATATGTTTTCAAACCATGAAAGTGTGAACTTTTCAATGTGAGTTTGAAATTATGTTAGAACAAATAAAACTTCAATTAAATTCAAACTTGTTTCAAATCCATTTAAAACTTGTTTAATATTGTTTAATTCATAATTAAATTATCCTAATTCCAATTTCAATATTTGAAACATGTAATCCAACTAAAATTTGATGTTCTTTTCAAATATAAATTTTGTTATTTGTTTTTGAACACTTTAACTTGATGAAAACAACAATTGTTTGTGTGACACCCTTAAGGAACTAAAATTCTCTAACTTAATAAATAAAATTTCTAAAATTGTTAAACCTTATTTCAATTGATTCTATTGTTGTTATTTTGTTGTTTTCCTCATCCATGCATCATGCTAATCCACCTTCATCTGTTGATTAGTTGGAAAACAGATAATCTAACCATAATTCATGGGCTTTTCATATGCAACTCAAATTGCATATGGGTCCATTTAAATCTGTTTATCTTGTCAACTAGTTTACCTTGATGCATCTTTAAAACTGTCATGCATCCATATCTTGATCATGCTGGATCTTTTGGCGTAGTAGTAATTGTTGCATCCGGTGTTTGTTCGAGGTTCGTTGCTTCTTCCCGGATAGGACGTTGAGATGATGTGAGCAACGACAAGTTCTGCTACCTTGCGGGATCTCAGGCAAGTATACTCACTTGCTGCCAAATGGCTGCCTTTCATCACTTGTTACCGATACTTTCGTTGTTCTTTTCTGCTAGCCTTAGTAGTAGTTGTTTCTGTTACGAACCCATCACATGAATCCCTTAACCTTGATATTGCCTCACCTCCATACCTATAACCATTGCTTGTTGCCCGTGTCTAACTAGCATGCTTAGGTTGTTTTGCTCGAGTCTGTTACCCGTTACTTTCTGTTATTACTTCATTATGTTCTGGGGCTCGATGTTTAATCAATCAATCATGCTAATGTTATTGTTAAATAATAATTTGATGATAAGGCACCGGCAGGAGGCCCTTGTGGTTTTGAGGCCTGCTAGTGTCGACCCTAATAGGAAAAGGGTCTTGTCTACTGATCCATGATGAGCGCACTACCCGCATGTGGGAAGCGAGTAATGGGCGCCCCCGTCAATTTGATTCGATTCGCATCTCGTCCAAATCGCCACACGTAGTTCGGGCTTTCCATTTGCTGCATGCATGATCTTGCGAGCCCTTGGATCCCGGGTGGAACTTTTGTAGTCGGCATTTAGGGCGGCGTGGTCTTCCAGTGCTATGAGGGTCCCCTTTTCTTCGTGGGGCTCGATTAGCCGCGCACGCACAGCACGTGGTGCTTTGGGCTTGATGCGAAGAAGAGTTGAGTTGTGTAGAGTACCTCGCTTGGTGGGTTAGCTCCCATCTGGCGGGTTATTCTTGCGTGTACGGCTAAATTGGTGCAACCCTGCAGGGATAATCTTCTCGAGAAGCCGTGTTTTCCGCGGTTATGGATTACTTGGTGAAAGTACTGGCTAACAAGTACTCAGGACAACTTAAACCTAATGTTTAACAATCTTTCACCCAATGATTAACAACTTGACTAGTAATAGTTTATTCACACAATAACTGGATTCACATCTAATGCAACTGTGTGAGTTATCCTCGGGTTGCTTCTTTGGATAAGGGGCGAGATCCAGGATGGGTTTGTTTGAAGTTATCTTTCAGTTGGTTACAATACTCGATCTTATCTTCTTTCTGTTAGCCGGAAGTTGTAGTAACTCTCTGTAGTTGGTTAGTGCAGCCCGCTGTCGCTTATTTGCAATAACCCCTTCCTTTCCGTTGATCCTAAAGTATTTGTATCTTGTGATGACTGGCTACGCCGGTATCTTGTGAGTATGGGTTTATCCCCCTTGCCAGTACTTAACCGTTACTGACCCACGAATCTCTTTCGTGGCTGCATATTCAACATTGCAGTCAACAGGTTTGAAGTCTGACGACGTTAGCTTGGGAATCCCTCCGGCTTGGCCTGGGCAGGGATTGGACGCACTCGGTTATCTTCAGGACTCTTAGTCCAATTTGGATCTTGTCCGTAGACGGACGATATGTTGTTTCTTCCGCTGTTATTTTTGGATCTTTGTAATGTATCAGTTGTATCCCTGGCTCGTCTGAGTCATCTTGTATCTATCTGATTCTGTTGTAATTGTGGAATATTCGTGAACTATTGTAATGATTATCACAAGTGGCAACCTGGAATCGGTTATTATGTGGATTTTGGCGGGAATGCTGAAATCTGCATAGTGCCCGATCTCGGGGCGTCACAAAATGGTATCAGAGCCTTGGTTCCGATTTCCGATATTGTTTCGATACGAATGGTTATCGAAGCAACGGGTCCGCAAAGCCTGTAGGATAACCTCGCTAACGGTCGTTGTTCCTAGAGTGTCAAAAACTATTTCTGCTAAACTATTTTGGAAAACATCTCAATAGGATTCTTGTTTTCTCCTTATCCCTATTCTATTTCCCCTCCCATCTTATTTGTTTTGGAGTTTTCCCCCCTTGTCTACCTTTCAAAGTGTTAGGATCCTACGTGGGTGGACGTTTTCTGAGCCCTTAACCTAATAGGTTCGATCATCGGAAGATTCCTGGTGGAATAACATCGTCGTCACTCCGAGCAAGAATCCCTTGTTAGTGGTGTCGAGAAGCCCTTGTTAGTGGTGTCGAGGAGATCAACTGGAAACACGAAGAATCGATAGTCGAACTTCTTTCCCCTCCCGGGTTAGCAGGTGGATTGCGAGGGCGCAATCCCTTGTTAGTGGTGTCGTCTGTAACACCTGGGGTGTTACCTGTTTGTTTTGTTTGCATCATATGCATCACATTGCATTGCACCATGTTTGCATCACAACTGGAAATTTCAAAACAATTTAAACTTTCACCCTTGCTCAAAATTCCCAATTTCAAACTTGCAAACTAAATCACTCAATTGTTTTTCAATAATTTGAAGTTGTTTTAATCCAATTGCTTGTTAATAAAACTTTCCCTGTTATCAAAACCCTAATGGCAAATTAAATTTCAAATCATTTTCAATCATAATGGGCATGATCCAATTATGGTTCAAACACTAAAATTTTGCAAAACAATTAAAATTCAATAACTGTTTTCTTAAGTGTTGAGTTCATTGAATAAAAATTGATTGAAAATCAACTCCTTATGATTACTAATGGAAATTCAAATCCCAATTCAAAAAAGTCCCATTAATAATTCAAAGTTTGAACAACAATGCTAACATTTGCTTTTAATTATTGTTTGCAACTTAATAAAATCAACTATCAAATAAATACCCCAAACTCTATTTGGAAAAAAAAATTCACTTAACAACTTAAATCCAATTAAGCTTTCAACCTTGTGAGATAATGTTAGTTTTTGCTTTTCTTTTCTGTTTTAAAAATTAATAAAAATAGTTCATAACATAAACCACCCCAAAACCCCTATCCTTTCTCTCTCTCCCTTTTATTTCTTTTTACAAAAAAAAAATCAAAAGGAAAATCCCAAAGGAGAGGGAACCAGCCCAACCCCTTTCTTTCCTTCCCCCCAAGCCCATCCCACTTCTGGCCCATACCCCCCTCTCTGTTTTGTCTTCTTCCTCGCGATGTCGTCATCTTCAGTACGAACGGCCACAGCACCCTCCGATCACCTCCTCCCCCCCTCCGGATGCTGCCGTACAAGCTCACCCACCACGATAAAACAAGCCTAGCCTCCCCCCTCGCTAACCCTAGAACCCTAGCGCCGCCAATTTTTCTCCTTTCTTCCTTCCTTTCTCCTGAACCCTGAACCGCACCACAACCACCGTGCGCCCACCTCTGTTCACCGCCACCTCCCCATCTCCACGGGCACCTCGAGGGGTTGCTGTTCCTTGGAATGGAACCGGCTAACCACCCGCTCCAAGTTTGGTGTAGGCGTCGTCGGCTGTTTCTGCCCGAGCCGCCGCCGCCGTGAAGCTTCTGCCGCCGGCCAAGTTTCTGCCTGCACCGACCGCTGACCACCCGCCTCGTACTGCATCAAGGTGAGGCCCCCCTGATCGCTTCACTCCTCTCCCTTCCTCCCTCCGCACGAGCACGCATCACCCGCACGCACCACCGCACTCCTCCACGGCACCCGAGAGCAGCGCCGCGAGTCTCTGCCGTCGTTCGATCACCGGTGCCTCCGTCCGTCAGGTTCAGATGCGAAATTCAGTTAACTGTCGTAGCTCTACCATACCTTCCGTCAGTATTCTATCGTATCACAAACAGCGCATCACCGCAGTGGTCACGGATGCGCTCGCTCCCATCCCAGCGCGCGGGGTCGAATCCCCATCTCCCCACCTTTTTTCTGTTATTTCTTTCCAATTGTTCAGTGCAGGTTCTGAATCCATAACCCCCCACAGTTTCCATTCTAGCCACAAACAGCAGCCTATCCCACTGGTTTCTGTCCCCCCCAGCGCAAGCAGGAGGTGTAGGGATCGAAACCCACCCCCTGCACCATAAACCAACTATTATTTTTTGCAATGTTTTGGTCACAGTAATTTCACAGAATCACAACTAGGCCCTTACAAATTATTCTAGCCCCTGGAAAATTATTTCTAAGCCCCTGGTTCCCTAAAAATGGCAGAATTGCACCCAATTTTGTAAATTGCATAAAAAATTCATCCCAACTCCAATTTTAACTTTTCAAATATGTTTTCTGTCCCAAATTGAATGTTCTATCCAAATATAAAGTTTGTTTACTGTTTTGAATATTTAAAATTGGTGAAACATTTGAAAACTTGTCAAATTCACTTAAATTTGCAAAATTCATAACTTGTTCATAAAAATTCCAAATTCCACAAACTAAATATGTTTTCCAATCAATTTTTCATCTACTTTCCAAATATAAATTTTGTTTGCTGTTTTGAATAATTTAAATTGCTGAAAACAACTGTTTCTTGTTTATTGCATTTAAAATTGCCAAAATAATAACTTGCTCATTTTAAATCCAATTTCCACAAATAAAATATGTTTTCCATACCATTTTGAATAACCTTTTCAAATATAAATTTTGTTTCATGGTTTGAATAATTTAAATTGCTTAAATAATTTAATACTTGTTTAATTCATTTAAATTTGATCAAATCATAACTTGCTCAAAATAAAATAATTTTGAACATGCAAAATATGTTTTCAAACCATCAAAGTGTGAACTTTTCAAATGTGAGTTTGAAATTATGTTTAGAACAAATAAAACTTCAATTAAATTCAAACTTGTTTCAAATCCATTTAAAACTTGTTTAATATTGTTTAATTCATAATTAAATTATCCTAATTCCAATTTCAATATTTGAAACATGTAATCCAACTAAAATTTGATGTTCTTTTCAAATATAAATTTTGTTATTTGTTTTGAACACTTTAACTTGATGAAAACAACAATTGTTTGTGTGACACCCTTAAGGAACTAAAATTCTCTAACTTAATAAATAAAATTTCTAAAATTGTTAAACCTTATTTCAATTGATTCTATTGTTGTTATTTTGTTGTTTTCCTCATCCATGCATCATGCTAATCCACCTTCATCTGTTGATTAGTTGGAAAACAGATAATCTAACCATAATTCATGGGCTTTTCATATGCAACTCAAATTGCATATGGGTCCATTTAAATCTGTTTATCTTGTCAACTAGTTTACCTTGATGCATCTTTAAACCTGTCATGCATCCATATCTTGATCATGCTGGATCTTTTGGCGTAGTAGTAATTGTTGCATCCGGTGTTTGTTCGAGGTTCGTTGCTTCTTCCCGGATAGGACGTTGAGATGATGTGAGCAACGACAAGTTCTGCTACCTTGCGGGATCTCAGGCAAGTATACTCACTTGCTGCCAAATGGCTGCCTTTCATCACTTGTTACCGATACTTTCCGTTGTTCTTTTCTGCTAGCCTTAGTAGTAGTTGTTTCTGTTACGAACCCATCACATGAATCCCTTAACCTTGATATTGCCTCACCTCCATACCTATAACCATTGCTTGTTTCCCGTGTCTAACTAGCATGCTTAGGTTGTTTTGCTCGAGTCTGTTACCCGTTACTTTCTGTTATTACTTCATTATGTTCTGGGGGCTCGATGTTTAATCAATCAATCATGCTAATGTTATTGTTAAATAATAATTTGATGATAAGGCACCGGCAGGAGGCCCTTGTGGTTTTGAGGCCTGCTAGTGTCGACCCTAATAGGAAAAGGGTCTTGTCTACTGATCCATGATGAGCGCACTACCCGCATGTGGGAAGCGAGTATGGGCGCCCCCGTCAATTTGATTCGATTCGCATCTCGTCCAAATCGCCACACGTAGTTCGGGCTTTCCATTTGCTGCATGCATGATTTTGCGAGCCCTTGGATCCCGGGTGGAACTTTTGTAGTCGGCATTTAGGGCGGCGTGGTCTTTCAGTGCTATGAGGGTCCCCTTTTCTTCGTGGGGCTCGATTAGCCGCGCACGCACAACACGTGGTGCTTTGGGCTTGATGCGAAGAAGGGTTGAGTTGTGTAGAGTACCTCGCTTGGTGGGTTAGCTCCCCATCTGGCGGGTTATTCTTGCGTGTACGGCTAAATTGGTGCAACCCTGCAGGGATAATCTTCTCGAGAAGCCGTGTTTTCCGCGGTTATGGATTACTTGGTGAAAGTACTGGCAAACAAGTACTCAGGACAACTTAAACCTAATGTTTAACAATCTTTCACCCAATGATTAACAACTTGACTAGTAATAGTTTATTCACACAATAACTGGATTCACATCTAATGCAACTGTGTGAGTTATCCTCGGATTGCTTCTTTGGATAAGGGGCGAGATCCAGGATGGGTTTGTTTGAAGTTATCTTTAAGTTGGTTACAATACTCGATCTTATCTTCTTTCTGTTAGCCGGAAGTTGTAGTAACTCTCTGTAGTTGGTTAGTGCAGCCCGCTGTCGCTTATTTGCAATAACCCCTTCCTTTCCGTTGATCCTAAAGTATTTGTATCTTGTGATGACTGGCTACGCCGGTATCTTGTGAGTATGGGTTTTATCCCCCTTGCCAGTACTTAACCGTACTGACCCACGAATCTCTTTCGTGGCTGCATATTCAACATTGCAGTCAACAGGTTTGAAGTCTGACGACGTTAGCTTGGGAATCCCTCCGGCTTGGCCTGGGCAGGGATTGGACGCACTCGGTTATCTTTAGGACTCTTAGTCCAATTTGGATCTTGTCCGTAGACGGACGATATGTTGTTTCTTCCGCTGTTATTTTTGGATCTTTGTAATGTATCAGTTGTATCCCTGGCTCGTCTGAGTCATCTTGTATCTATCTGATTCTGTTGTAATTGTGGAATATTCGTGAACTATTGTAATGATTATCACAAGTGGCAACCTGGAATCGGTTATTATGTGGATTTTGGCGGGAATGCTGAAATCTGCATAGTGCCCGATCTCGGGGCGTCACATGCAGAAAAATCAACTTTAGGGAAATTGCCCAGAAAAGACCCCATTGAGCTTATATCACCAGAGGACCCAGGGAGCCAGAAGGACACGAGGAGGGGCCCAGACCACCCCTGGGCGCCCCCTAGGCCGCGCCGCCAGGTGGTGTGGGGGCCACCTCCACCCCCTCATGCTCCCCTTTCGACTACATATACCCCGTAAACCTAAAACACGAGGGGGTTCGTCATATTCCACAGAAACAAAACAGAGCGCCACGGCCACCTCGAAACTCAATTTGGGGATAAGAAGTTCTTGTTATGGCGCCCTGCCGAGACGGGGATTCGGAGGAGATCATCACCATTGACACCGCCACCTCTTCTCCATCAACCATCCATGATTTCCCCGTCCATGTGTGAGAAAACACCGCTGTAGGTTGAGAGAGATGGAAGGGATTGGATGAGATTGATCATGCAATAATGCCAGATTGTTAGGGCATAGTGCCTAGTATCCACCGTTAATGTTTTCTACCGTTTTTGCAACTTGTTATACTTAATGCTTGTCACTAGGACCCGAGTGACATGATCTCAGATCTGAACATTTTATTATTTCATGAGTATAATTATATTTCTTAATCATACCTGCAAGTTGTTTACACATGTCATTGTCCGGAACCCGAGGTCACAAAGTGATACAGATTGGAACAACCGGAGAGGATGGTTGTGATGTGAGAATCACATGTGTTCACAGAGTATTGATGCTTTATTAAAAGGAGCATCTTAAATACCAGTAGTTTCCCTAGAGGCCCCGCTGCCACGGGCTGGTAGGACAAAAGATGTTGTGCAAATTTCTCATTGCGAGCACGTATGACTATATTGGAACACATGCCTTTGGTTTGCCTAGAACTTGGATGCTTTATTATTATTATCTGCAATGTCCATGTTTAGATTATTACATGACCTATGTTATCCATGCAATGCCCATTCATCCATTCCTTCTATGCCTACGGTACTCCCATCCCGCTGTTTCCTGCGATTGCTACTGTTGTTACTATTTTACTACTGTTGTTATTTTACTACTAGTGCTGCTATAAAACTGTTACCTCTGATAAATTGTTGCGAGCAAGTCTACTTTCAGGTGCAGCTGAATTGACAACTCAGTTGTTAACGGTTATAAATATTCTTTGTCTCCCCTTGTGTCAAATCAATAAATTTGGGTTTTAATTCCCTCGAAGACTGTTGCGATCCCCTATACTTGTGGGCCATCAGCATCACAGATTTAATTCGCATCACAATATCCTTCAAGTACCGAAGGGTATGCAGTATAGTGAAGTCCATGGTTCACGGTACTTTTAAGATAGTGCATAATTCTTTCAACTGCATGCCAATATATAGGCGCGGTCGAGCTCACAATCAATTGACGTTTACTACAGCCGTTAACACAAAATCAATGTGCGTTTACTGCGACTGTTACCAAAATCAATGTGACAATTACAGACGCCAATCAATATGACGTCCCGTATTATTGGCGCGTCTTTTGCAAACTCTTCGTTTTCGACCATCAAAATAAAGACATCAGTTCCCGCAACCCGCGTCGTGTACCTGTCGTGGCGAGGCGAGGCGTCGCGACGCTGGCGGCGGAGGAGGAGCGCGCGTGTGGATCACCTTCACATTTTCTCTCTCTTCATACCAGCGCATACTAGTGGGAAGCGAGCCCACCTTATAAATTTATAAATTGGTGCAAAACTCTCCTGTCGCACCCGGACTTCTAGAGGATACTCACAGCCCGCTAAACAGTAGATAAATGGCTTACGGGGCATACCGGCACCCGCATCTCAATATGAGCAGGCCAACACGTAAACGTGTGACAACCATTCTCTACTATCCATCGTCTGCGTAAACCATCCCATAGAAATCCGACTACTTCCATTGACGTACTTCATAACATACACACATGGTACGTCAACGGCATTTGAACAAGTGATATCACAACAAATCTCTAAGACACAAAGAAATAGAAATAAGTTGCAAATAGCTCTCACTAGAGCAGAGATAGCAAATACAATCATCCAGAGGACACATGTCCCAACAAGTCATCATTACATCACAGCGGAAGCATCCAAAGTGTGTGAGTACAGACAAGATCCAAATAGGCCTAAGAGGCCGGAAACGAAAAGACGGAGCCCATCCACGATGTCTCGGATCCTTCCCGGGTCCGCTATCTACTCGTCAGCAGCCTCGTCATACTCCACGTAGTAGCCTCCATGGGGATCCTCGGAAATGTAGTCTGCGGAAACCACAGCCCCAAAGGGGTCAGTACAGACAAGTACTGGCAAGCAAGACTCACAAGATACCAAAGTGTACCCGGCAACACCAAGTACAGATGCTTTGGGTTCAACGGAAGATAGGTGATACAAAAGTGCGTCAGCGGCTGCTCTAACCAACTACAGAGACACGCTACAACATC
This sequence comes from Alopecurus myosuroides, assembly GCA_028641055.1. Lineage (NCBI taxonomy): Eukaryota > Viridiplantae > Streptophyta > Magnoliopsida > Poales > Poaceae > Alopecurus > Alopecurus myosuroides. The sequence goes on along the minus strand of CM054057.1, from coordinate 451,884,764 downwards.
CGGCTAAAAGAGAGGGATAAGATAGCGTATCGGAACCAACTACCCCTAACCTCAAACAAACCCATCCTGGATCTCGTCCCTTATCCAAAGAAGCAATCCGAGGATAACTCACACAGTTGGATTAGTGAAGGTTCAAGTTATTGTGTCAATAAGTCTATTACTAGTCAAATTATTATTGATTAGGTGTAAGTTGTCTAATCCTTGTTAGCGAGCCCTATCACCAAGTCATCCATAACTGCGGACAACACGACTTCTCGAGAAGATTTAACCCTGCAGGGATGCACCAATTTGGCCGTACACATAAGAATATCCCGCCAGACGGGGATCAAACCCACCAAGCGAGACACTCAACACAACCCAACTCTTCTTCGCATCAAGCCCAAAGAACCCCGTGCCGTTGAGCGCACGGCTAATCAAGCCCCACGAAGAAAAGGGGACCCTCATAGCACTCTAAGAACATGTCTCCCTAAATGCCGACTACAAAAGTTACCACCCTGGCCTCGGGTTCGCACCTGCATATGCATGCGGCAAATGGAAAACCCGAACTAAATGAGGCGATTTGGACGAGATGCGAATCGAATCAAATTGAGGAGGGCGCCCATACACGCTTCCCACATGCGGTTAGCGCGCTCATCATGGATCTAGAGGACAAGAACCTTTTCCTAATTAAGGTCGACACTAGCAGGCCTCAAAACCATACCCGGCCTCCTGCCGGTGCCTTATCATCAAATTAGCATTACCTCAAACATTAACAGGTTGTTGTTTAACATCGAGCCCCCAGAACATAGTAAATATGGTAACAGAAATAACGGACAACAGACTCGAGCATAAACAACCCTAAGCATGCTAGTAAGACACAGACAACAAGCAATGGGGTGATAGGTGTGGAGGATAGGCTATATCAAGGTTACAGGATAACAAGTGATAGGATCGGGATACAAGCAACGAATCTTAAGGCTAGCAGGATAGACAACGGAAAGTATCGATATCCAGTGTGGAAAGGACACAATGGTTCAAGTGAGTGAATACTTGCCTGCAAACTCAGTAGCCTGGTACTGGGCTAACTCCTCAGAAGTAGTGTCGTAAACCTCGTCTGTCTCAACGTCGTCGTCTATTCGAGAAGAAGCAAACAAACAACGCAGAGAGACAAACAATCAATAACATGGCATAATGCACAATCATGGGATGATGCATGGCAATTTAATTGATGCATCAAAGATAAGCTAGTTGACATGGCAACATAATTAAATGGGCCCATATGCAATTTGGATTGCATATGGAAAGCCCATGAATTAAGGTTGGATTAAATGATCTACAAATAACCAACATGTGAAAGTGGATTAGCATGATGCATGTATGATGAAAACAATAAGAAAACAACAATGGATTCAATTTGATATGTTGTTTACCAAGTTTGGAATTTTATTTATTAAGTTATGAAATTTTGGCTTCTTAAAGGAGTTACACAAGCATTTGTTGTTTTCACCAATTTTAATAGTTCAAAATAGATAACAAAATGCATATTTGGAAAGAACACAAAATTTTACGTGGAATACATGTCTCATTTGTTGAAAAAGGAATTAAAATGAATTACTTATGAATTAAGCAAGTTTAAACAAGATTTAAATGAATTTAATTCAAGTATGAAATTATTTGAATTTTTATTTGTTCAAAACATGAAATAAAATTCATATTTGGAAAGTTTATACTTTTCTGATTTGAAAACATATTTTATATGTTCAAAAAGAATTTAATTTGACCAAGTTATGAACTTAGCAATTTTAAATGATTTAAACAAGGTTTAAATTATTTAACCAATTTTAATTATTCAAAACAGGAAACAAAGTTTATATTTGGAAAGGTGGTTCAATTTTGCATGGAAAACATATTTCATATGTGCCATTTGAATTAAGTTTGAATTAGTTATGAATTTGACCAAATTTGAAATGAATTGTTTGAATTTGAATTTTGAAAACATTTGAAATGTTCAAAACAGTAAACAAATGATTTAAACATGTAGAGAATTAAATTTGGTACAGAAAACATATTTTATTTATTAAGTTTGGATTTGAAATACAAAAGTTATTTGAATTTGAAATTTTAGGGGCTATTTTGTGAATTAAATAGTTTTAGAAATGTTCCAGGGGCTTAGGTGCAAAAAGGAATTACAGAAAGGCCCCTGGGAACCCTTTTCTACTCAGCAGAACAACCCCTAGGCCACTGGCCTGTGGGCCAGCGCCCAGCTGGCGCTGCGACTGGGATCTGGCGTGGCACCCACTGCCTATGGCAGGTGAGCCCTGCCTGCTCGCGTGGCAAATGAGCAAAATGGGGTTTTTATTCTGCGCGCGGGGGGATCGAACCCGCGCCGCGGGCGTGCGTGCCGTTGGATCAAACCAGTACGGTGCGGATGCGTTTGGTGACAGAGAGGAGATGCGCGCGGTTTTGATGTTCAGCTGCTGCTGTTAACTGAAACTGTCGAAAGGTTCAGGCTTTCTGAACCTGACGGTGATGTGGTGGTCGCCGGCGGCGCCGCTGTGCTGCTGCTGCTTGCGGGCCAGCACAGGGAGGTGCAAGGGGAGCGTGCTGGTGTCGAGGATGCAGAGAGGGGAAAGAAGGAGGGAGAGGTGCTCACCGGGGAAGAGGGATGGAGGAGGTGCTCGGTGCGGGGAGGTGGCCGGCGACAGAGAGGTGGACGATGGCGGCGATCCGGGAGCTCCCCGTCCTCGCTGTGGCGTCGAGGAGGAAGAGGAAGCAGTGGGGAACTCGTTCCCGTGCCTATCCTGCGCGGAGGTACAACATGGCGACGGCGATCGCCGGGATTGGTGGCGTTCGGTGGAGGTGGTGCAGAGACAGAGAGAGGAACAGAGGGAGGAGGAGGAAGGGAAAAAGGCGACGACGCGAGGAGAAGGAAGGAGGGAGAAGAACTAGGGCAGGAGGAGGAGCTCGGGCTAGGTTTTAAGGAGGAGGAGGAGGCGCTGTGGCCGTTCCCTCCTCTGCCTGCCGACGTGGGCAGCTCCGATGCGCGGCCATACAGAGGTAAGGGATGAAGGGGTAGGTGGGCTGGGCCTGGGGGGAAAAGGTGTGGTGGGCTCAGCCCACTGGCCTGCCCTCTCCCCTCTCTGTTTTTATTTTTGTTTTTCTGTTTTTGTTTCTCTTTTTTTTTGCAGAAAAAGAAAAGGAAAGAAAGGAGAGAATTAGAAGGGCTCTTGGGGTTTTAAAATTTTGGAAATTTTTTTATAGGTTGATTATTTCAAAAGCCCAGCTGTGCAAGTGTTTGTTTTCAAAAATTTGAATTTTGGTTACTGTTTGTAAATTCAAATGGATTTGATTGAATTTTGGTATTAATTGAATAATTGAAAGAATCAACTTAAAAGTTTTTAATTTCAAGTTTATTAGGAACAAATGATTGGTTTGCTTTGTAATTTTCATTTGAAACATTGTAACAGAACAAGTATGAAACAAAATTTTGAAATTTGGTTTGAAATCAAATAGAAAAACAAGGGAAAACAAATGGAAAACAAATGCAATGTTTATGATGAGATGATGCAAAACATAAAATAACAAAGAGCAAACATTCTAATGGTTGTTTTTCATACTTGGGATGTTACAAAACGCCCCCCCTTGAAGGAATCGCGCCCCGAGATTCCTACTGAGAAGAGAAAAGGTCCGGATACTTCTTGCGAAGATCCTCTTCGGTCTCCCACGTTGCCTCTTCATCGGAGTGATGAGACCACTGCACTTTTAAGAACTTTGTGCTCTTGTTGCGAGTTTTGCGCTCGGTCTCATCGAGAATTCGAACAGGGTGCTCCTCATAAGAGAGATCTTCTTACAGTTCAATGGAATCATGATCAACTGCACGATCTGGATCTTTGAAGCACCTCTTGAGTTGTGACACATGAAACACATCGTGCACCTTGGATAGTTTTTCTGGAAGTTCAAGACGATAGGAATTTTCTGCACGCCTTGAGAGAATGTTGAAAGGACCGATTTATCTTGGTGCAACCATTCCTTTGACACCAAAACGATGAGTGCCTCTGAGGGGAGTTACACGGAGGTATGCTTTGTCACCAGGTGCATAGACCATGTCCCTGTGTTTGCTGTCATAGTAGCTTTTCTGACGAGACTGAGCAATCTTGAGATTGTCACGAATGATGCGAACTTTCTCTTCGGCTTCCTTAACAATGTCAGGGCCTAAGAGTGAACGTTCACCAGCTCCAGACCAATTGATTGGGCTCCTACATCTGCGGCCATAGAGAGCCTCAAATGGTGTGCCATGCCTAGGCTTGCCTGGAAGCTGTTGTTGTAGGAGAATTCAGCATATGGAAGACATTCCTCCCATTTCATGACAAAAGAGATACCACATGCTCTGAGCATATCCTCGAGAATCTGATTGACTCTTTCGACTTGCCCTTGAGACTGAGGGTGGTAGGCTGTGCTAAACAGAAGTTTGGTGCCCAATGCTTCTTGAAAGCTTTTCCAGAAATGAGAAGTGAATATGCTTCCACGGTCTGAGCTTATTTCCAATGGAACACCATGAAGAGGAACAATCTTTGCTGTGTAGAGCTCTGCTAACTGACTAGCTGAGATTGTTTCTTTGACAGGAAAGAAGTGAGCTACTTTAGTGAGTCGATCAATGACAACGAAGATTGCATCGTTGCCCCTCTTGGACTTTGGAAAACCAGTGACGAAGTCCATTTCAATCATGTCCCACTTCCACTCAGGGATTTTTAGAGGTTGGAGAAGACCGGCTGTTTTCTGATGGACTGCCTTGACACGTTGACAAACGTCGCATTCAGAAACGTATTGAGCAATTTCACGTTTCATGCCAGGCCACCAATACAGTGTCTTGAGATTTTGGTACATCTTTGTACTTCCAGGGTGTATGGAGAGAGGAGTTTCATGAGCCTCCTTGAGAATGACATCTTTGAGACTTTGAACTTGAGGAACTGCAATGCGTCCTTCGAAGAACACAGTTCCCTTGTCATCAATTGAGAAAGACTTAAATTTCTCCTTGTCTTCTTTGATGTGTTCTACCATCTTCTTGATTTCAGCATCACGAAGTTGTTCAGAACGAATCTTGTCCTCGAGAGTTGGACTGGCTGTCAAGTTTGCAAGATAGCCTTGAGGAACAAGACCAAGGTTGCGCTTCTGGAATTCTTCATGAAGAGGAGGTTGGCTTTCCATGATCATGAGATTATTGCAATACGACTTGCGACTGAGAGCATCGGCCATAACATTAGCCTTGCCTGGAGTGTAAGAAATGGTAAGATCAAAGTCTTTGATCTTTTCAATCCATCTCCTTTGTCTCAGGTTTAGATCTGGCTGAGTGAAGATGTACTTCAGACTGAAAAGATTTCAGTGCGATTACCCAACAAGTATTGTCTCCATTTCTTGAGGGCAAACACAACTGCTGCAAGTTCAAGGTCATGAGTGGGATAATTGAGCTCATGTGCGTTCAACTGACGTGAAGCATAAGCCACAACTTGACGTTCTTGCATAAGAACTGCACCTAGACTTTGGAGAGAAGCATCACAGAATATTTGGAAAGGTTTGGAAGGATCTGGGCCAACCAGAACTGGTGTAGAAGTGAGTTTAGTCTTCAGGAGATTGAAACTTTCATCACATTGTGGAGACCAAACGAACTTCTTGTCCTTCTTTGTGAGGTCAGTGAGAGGTTTGGCAATCTTGGAGAAGTTTTGGACGAAGCGACGGCAATAGCTAGCCAAGCCAAGAAAACTTCTTACTTGCTTCACTGTCTTTGGAGGTTTCCAATCAACAATTGCTTTAACCTTTTCTGGATCAATGGCTATGCCCTTGGCTGAGATGACATGACCAAGGTAAGAAACTTCTGAAATCCAGAACTCACATTTGGAGAACTTGGCATAAAGACGATGCTCGCGAAGCTTCATGAGAGTGAGACGAAGATGTTCTTCATGCTCTTCCTCGGATTTTGAGTAGACAAGAATGTCATCAAGATATACCACAACGAACTTGTCGAGGTATTCATGGAAGAGAATTCATGAGTCGAGAGAATGTCGCCGGTGCATTGGTGAGACCAAAGGACATGACGGGGAGAATTCATATAGACCGTAGCGAGTGGTGAAGGCTGTCTTTGGAATATCCTCTTTTCTGATCTTTATTTGATGGTAACCCATTCTCAAGTACAACTTGGAGAATATTGAGGCTCCAGCAAGTTGATCAAAAAGATCATCGATACGAGGAATTGGATACTTGTTTTTGATGGTTTTCTCGTTAAGAGGACGATAGTCAACAACGAGTCTCTTTGTGTGATCCTTCTTCGCAACGAACAGAGTTGGGCAACCCCAAGCTGAGGAACT